>OY720432.1:72699385-73899385 GCA_963082735.1 Pocota personata | reverse complement strand
AGACAGATCTGTCAAATAGTTTTGTTGTGGCAGCCATTTTATATAGACGCCTACTCGCATTTTCGTTAAAATGGAAAAAAAGAATTTTTTTGCGAGAAAAAACTATCACGCAAACCAAACAAAAGCTTGACAAATATTATGGGGACTCTTCACCATCGATTGGAACCATTCACCACTGGTTTACTCAATTTCGGTGCGGTCGTTCAAGCACAAGTAACGCCGAACGTTCTGATCACCCAATTGAGGTCACCACACCAGAAATGGTCGACAAAATACATGGTTTGATAGTGAACGATCGGCGAGTGAAAGTGCGCGAGCTTGAAGAGGCCACAGGCTTATCACATGGCTCAGTGATTTCGATTTTACATAAATATTTGGACATGAAAAAACTTTCCGCAAGATGGGTGCCGCGTTTGCTCACAATCGATATCAAACGGATTCGTTTGACAACTTCAAAGGTGTGTTTGGGGATGTTCCAGTTTTCGCGCCGTTTCGTAACCGTGGATGAAACCTGGATTCACCACAACACACCAGAAACAAACAAGGTCATGGTGACAGTTTTTTTGGATGCGCGCGGTTTTATTCACATCGATTACCTTGAAAAGGGTAAAACGATCACCGGTGCATACTAGTATTACGCAGAGCTATTTGGATCGATTCCAAGCCGATTTGAGGCAAAAGCGGCCGCATTTGGCGAAGAAAAAAGTTGGCATCACAAAATTGGAGAAACGTTGGATGAAGTGTTTAGAGCTAAAAGGAAACTATGTCGAAAAATAAAATGTTTTTATACCGAAAAGAGTGTTCCTTATTTCATTTTTCAGGGACTTGTTGACCCACCCTCGTATAAGAGAATGCAGCCGCCTTGCATGTTAATTTTCAACTTAAAACATCCTTGACTGCTGACTGAATGATACATTCACACTCCATCCCACTAGTCGTCTTCCCTTTATTGATCTGTATCATATTAGAATTTTTTTTTTTTTAATATCAATGGTAAAATGCGAACTGTGTCCGTATTAGCCGGCATGGAATGCCCCATTTAACAAGCAAAAACTAAATTTCTAACTACAATGCTCAAAACTGTAT
This sequence comes from Pocota personata, assembly GCA_963082735.1. NCBI lineage: Eukaryota > Metazoa > Arthropoda > Insecta > Diptera > Syrphidae > Pocota > Pocota personata. Next base: position 73,898,299 of record OY720432.1, on the reverse strand, counting down.
CCACTCATAAAATACATAAAGGGCAAGCTAACCTTAATCCGAGTAAGTACCGCAATGAATGCGAAAATCCTTAATTTTACAATATAAATAATACATTTTAACAATTTCTATATTGCGCCCGCCAGATGATCGTAATGCATATGGTTCCCCTAAGTATACCCGTTGCTGTGTCGTATATCTTATATCGCGAGTGTTTGAATGTTCCTATTCAGATACGAGTAGGTACGCATGAAAACTACTAAAAATCCTTAAGGACTTTAAAATTAAGTACATGTCATATCAAATCAAATAGCAAAACATTACTCGTATTCCATCTCATCCAATAAAATATCTACTCTACGTAATTTTGCTCACTTTTTTTAAAATACGCGACAAGTAATCGTCAGCAAACATCAACAACAAATTGCTCAGCAAATTAGAAAACGGATTCAATATTCATGAAGTACATTTGGATGTGCAGTATATGCCATTTGTAGAAGCCGTGAAGTCTACACACGACCCCGGTCAACTGAAGTTCATTGTATGCACAAGAAATTGGAGGCTCCTTCCCCGCGCAAAAAAAAAAAAAGACTCTCAACCGGTAGTGTCCTTTCCCAATTAGATATGAATAGACTGTTGCTGCTTTGGGTATATATGTACAGCAATGGCTGCTAATATCCAATTCTCTGACGCACACAACTAGCTCGGTGGAGTGCACTAACACTATTGAGCAATCGCATTCAAGATAGGGGTTGACACGATGATAATGATTCAAATATACATAATACCAACGTCAATTCCCAACTTAGGGTGGTTGAACATGTAGAGATTCTCATTCGCAGTACAAATGTGTGAGATTAAATTCACACATTTTCGTAGGGTATCCCATAGATATACACACATCGTAAACGGTTTCTTCTGCGTTTATAGTAGTGGTGTGGTTACAATTTCAATTCAATTGCAAAAGTTGCCCAGGATAATTTGATGTTTTATTGTGAATCCGTGGAAATGAACTTTACCGCGTGCTAAAAATTAAGAAATTTTCAAAAATATCGGATGCATTTTAGGTTAATTAATTGAAATTGAAGATTTGTTTGAGTGGAATTAGTTCGGAGTGATTATAAAATCGAAAATTGGTGAAAATTGTCAGTGTAGTTACTTATGTATAGTGAAAGATACACATAGGTGTACATATTTAACGTACTTGGAGATAGTTACTCGTAAATGCTAATGGATTTTTGATTTCTCCTAATGATACGTAAGTTTAAATTATTTTACCGACGGCAATACTTTTCCTCATTTTCCAACGGGCGCCTAGAGACTTGACAAATTTCTTTAAGGCTTTTCCTTTCCTCTTAGTTGCAAAGTGAAAGTGTGTTTAGAAGTGAATTTTGTGTTTCTAAACCGTTCTCTTAAATCGCACTTTAACACAATTTTATCTGCTTTTAATAGAATTTCTTTTCATTTGAAAATATCTGAAATGCGCTGTGTACTCGTATAATGATTAAATTCTTGCAATTCTTGTCCCAAAACATACATAGATCTGAAAAGTGTTATCTTACTACCAAAAATGTAAGCTTTGCATCAAGGAGTTTCTCAAAAATGGTTTAAATGATTTTGTTAAAATTTATTTCCTAAGTTTGCTTAAAAAAGTTTTAAAACTGTATTTCACTAAATAAAGCAATGTTTTCCAAAATGTGTGTAAAGCAGTGGCGGCTCGTGACATGTGCTACAGGGGGTTTACGATCAGCACAAAAAAAAACCGTCAAATTCTTTGTAGTTCGACTCTGGCACGGAAAGCAAAATTCATTCAAAAATTTGATAATTAACGAACACACAAAACGATTTTTAAATGTTTCATTTGTTCATTTTAAAATTTCGAAAACAATACAGGTCGAGGATGTAGGTTTTCAAATTCTCCACAAGGATAAAGTCAAAATTTTTATAAATTGGGAGGTACACATCCGAGATGATTGCTTAATAAGAAAAACTATTTCCATTAACTTCGGGGTAAAGAAGGACATCTTGGATGCATACCTCCAATTTCTAAAATTGTAGAAAATTTTAACCTTGCCTTTTATTCCTGCCGAAGGGCTTTGGGCCTTCTGCCTAAAGTAGTGGGATGTTTATGGTAGTGAGGCCTATCCAGGTGTACCGAGTAGTAGCTTGGTGGACAAGAAAATTAACACTGATATTCTAGGGAAAGTTCAGAGATTATTTTGCGTCTGTATAATGGGTGCTTTACAAACAACTTCCACCGCTGCGCCGGGGATATTGTCCCACTTGCTTCCTGTTGATATCTATGGGACGCAAATGGCATTTAAAGCAGCAGAATTGGCTAACGCTAATTCGGGCCTCAGCTGGATCCTGAACGGCAAAATAAAGGTATTCATGTAACGTTCAAGACCAGAAATCCTAGCAGAAGCATTTAGGAATCTTTGGGAGTTTTGATCGATTCTGCAATAGAGGTTTATACAGACGAATCTAAAACAGCATAGGGTACGGGCAGAAGTTTTCTACAATGCACCTTATGGAAACATCACCAGACGACTGCCGGATCGCTGTAGTGTATTTCAGACGGAAAATACGGCAGTTCGGAAAGTTGCGGCTTGGCTTTCGATTAACGCGATAGAGGGTAGCGCTATTGTGCTATAAAAGGCCAGCTATAAAAGCCTTGGAATCACCGACATTACGATCAAAGTTGGTAGAGCAATGCCACATGTCTCTGAATGAGATCGCTGATATATGCAACGTCTCCATATGCTGGCTTCCAGGACACAGGGACGTTCCAGACAACTGCAGAGCGGAGGACCTGGCAGGTGCGGTTCGGAACTTCTCTGTAAATAAGGAGGAACCGTCTAATCCTATAGATTCGATAAAGCTTCGCTTTCATACTGAAGTCAGAAGAATGACAAACAGCAGGTGGAACAATGTCAACACTTGTCTCTCGTTGAAGATCTGGCATAACCTGGATCCGAAGAGAACCAAAAGACTTCTGTCCATAAATACGAAATGCTTAAGCTCTATAATAGAAGTCCTAACTGGGCAGTGCTTGATAGGTAGTCATGCTATAAGGCTGTATGTTCTCTCCAACGTTTTCTGTAGAAGTTGTAGAGCCTTTTTCGTTTAATTTACTGCTCAATGTGCTTTTTGAAGTCCGAACCCCAAAGCTGCTCAACAAGAACTTGTCTGAAGTGTGGAAATCAGTGGTTTTACGTGAAATTAGATTTTTATTATGAATTGTTCTCTTTATTTTTACATTATAAACTAATACATGGTAATGCCGTCTTTGCTCCATTTACCCCCTCTATGTATTTAAGCTTGATTCTCCGCATTAATTTGGACTTGTTTATCTCTATAGGTTCATTACTGTGATAAGAATATATCAAACACTTGATAAACTGACACCTTACTTCTGGCATAAACAGTTCTTGAAAAATATTGGAATACGTGGTTTGAAAAGTCACCCCACTATTTCTTAGCCCGTCTCCATCTGATGTAAATGATTTTCAGGCAGAAATAACTGTACATCTGACATAACCCAAATTTCATCACAATCCGTTGGCTGGTTCTTGAGTTAAACCTATGAGAAAAATGATTCGAATATGCTTCAAACTATTCGTTATCGACCATTTTCATAGGACTACTAGCATGTCAATGTAATTTCATTGAAATCTGTTGTTAAATTTTTGAGTTATGCGGCTAATAAAGATGATTTAACTGTTTTTGAAACACCGTCCCTACATCCCACTCAAACTTGATCCAATTTTGTCAGTCTTTAGACGAAATGATCTACTTATCAGAACATTCGTGGTTTTCGGGTGACCCGTGTGAGAACAAACATATGGGCTAACATGGAACAAAAAGTGTTTAATTAACCTAACCCTTTCCAATGCAAGCAAAAGTTTTCCCATTTTTGGCGGATTAAAAAGGAAACAAAGTTAAGTTACAATTAAAATAACGGTACGCCCGAGGAAATATACTGCTTTACTGCGCTCAGCTTACAATCAACTGCGATTTATGGATTTGGTATGATGCACTCGACATTCCCTTAACGACAGATCTTTAAGATATTCACGTGTGAAAATTCGTAAAATATCATTCTTGGTCCACTTCGAATTTTTAATTTATCCTCAAATGCAGCTTACATTTCTTAAGCAGTTAACTATAGACCGATTGTGAAGGACATGCTTATGCGATCACTCAACCGACGTTAAGGTCTTAAGTATAAAATGTTGCTCTACATTGGTAATATCAATAAAAATATTTATGTACAATATATATTTATTATAAAATGCAATAATTATTAATTTAATCGGATCTGCGCTTTTTCATGGAACTACACTTTTTCCGTTTAATCTACTGCGCGATGTGATTTTTGAAGTTGGAACTCTGCAAACAGGACAAATAATCGCTCGTCAAAATCCCTAACTACGAGTAACTCAAACTGTCTAGTGTGAGTCACTTTGCTGTCATTATTCTGTTGGACGTGCAGTGGATGCCGTGGTTCAGTGGTTAAGTTCGCGATCACAAGATTATCACAGAAAACACATTAAATACAAAAATAAAAGTTTTTTCACGGTCCTACATCTCCTTTAAAATCTTGTGGGGGAATGCCTATACAAACTTGGGTAGCAGTAAAAGGGTAACCCTCTATTGCAGACCTGGTCACGATGGAATAGAGGGCAATGAAGAGGCAGATTCCTTGGCAAGACAATGAGCAGCAGATTCCTTTATTGGAGCTGAACCATTCGGAATAGGGAATCACACCATACGAGTACGCGAAGAAATCAGGAAGATGGAGAAAGAAAACAGGACGAGAACCTGAGGCAAGCTAAGTAACTTCTGGGACACTACAACTGGAAGAGATTCGAAGAGTGCATCTGCCTTAACAAAAATAGCCTACGTATCCTAACAGGCTTTCTAACGGGGAACTGTAAACTCGGGGAGCATATAAGGAAACTAGGCATACAAAATTAAGGACCTTTGCAGATTCTGCAATGAGTCCAATGAGACTCCAGAACATTTTCTCGAGTCTTATGGGGCACTGACACACAAAACATTGAAATGCTTGGCAAGTACCAACTATCAGATGAGGATATGCCAACCATAAGACCTTCTCATTCTCAGATTCTTAAGAGAAACTGGATTAGAGAGGGTGCTCTAGGGTGAACTATCCTTGCCAAGGCAAAGAAAGAGTGTTTGACCCTCGATAACAATTCTGAAGGAATTATATTCTGAGGGAATATACCTTTGCTAGGTATTAGCAGGGGGCACAATTGACCATTAGGTTGCAGTGCAAGATAACCTTCTCTCAATTGAAAAAATTGCACTGAATCGACGTACAACTGTAGGTCACAACCATTCGTATGGCGCACAGTACGAGTGAGTTCGGAAGGCTAGGACAAGCCTTATATGAGCTGCCAAAATATTTATATTTATTTCGGATGCGCAGTATTATGTAATTAAATTTGAGTTATTTATAGAGTTATAACCTTTCCTCATCGTGTAGAATAATATTAGGTGCGCCACTAAGTTGTCAATAGATGGCTCCAGCAGTAAGTGCTGGTCGATTTTGACATATCCAAAGCGTCATGCACCGAGCTTAGACATATGGTAACCAAACTGTTCTGACACATTAGTGATTTTGTTTTGGCGTCATATTCTTTTGGTTGTGTGAAAATGTGTGTGCCAAGTAATCGTCAGTGTTTATTTTCTTCTTTCATTCGAAGTGGACGGCGGCTTAAGCGCATCTACTGCGAAGGCATAACACTGGCAGTAGGGTGGCCATATGGCTTAAATGCAACTTGATCGTGATGATGACATCAGGTGGAGAGAAAAAAAAATACTGTGAATCAAGGACAACGACAAAAAGCAAAACAAACAAGCTCCCCAGTTATCTGAACGCCACCCTTGGAGTTTACTGAAACTTAATACCACCTAAGTTTCAAACCCACTACACCAATCTATCTTTCTCTCTCTCTCAATTTATAAAAAAACCCCGTGCCCTGAAATAATTTAATGGTATTCATATCCCATTTGGCGCGCGCAAATTATATAAAAAAAAAAAAAAATCTAGAGCTCCAAAAAGTTTACGGAGATGCTGCTCTAAGTGAAATAACGTGCCGTGATTGGTTCCGTGGCTTCAAAGATGGTGATTTCGATGTTGACGTCCGTCCGCCAAAATCCTTCGAAGACGCTGAATTGGAGGCATTGCTCGATGAGGATCCGTGTCAAATGCAAGAACAGCTTGCTTCAGCATTAGGAGTTACCCGTCCAGTCATTTCCAAGCGATTGCATGGCTTTGGAATGTTTCAAAATCAAGGAACTTGGGTTCCTTATGATTTGAAGCCAAGGGACGTTGAGCGTCGTTTTTTCGCCTGTGAACAACTGCTCCAGCGGCAAAAAGGAAGGGTGTTGTTTCTATCGCGGAACTCTTCGATATTTTTGAGCTGGGAGACTGCGAATGCCCTTTTCTTCCTGCGCAGGTCTTCTTCCCCTCCCTTCTTCTGGCTCGATACTCTTCCATCGCTGCTCTTGTTTTGCTCTGCAAGGTTTGTGTGGATTCTCTGTCACTTTTTTTCCGGCGTACGCACTCGGGTTATTTTTGGGCGGTGCCTGGTATCTAACGATGGTCTCGGCTAGCTCTATGATGATGTCACGATACTGGTTCCACAGATTGTTGGCGTTTGTGGATGGTGAATGCACAGTGGAGAGTCTCTCGGTTAGGCGCTCTCTGTAGTCTTGACTTCTCCACCCTTGCTAAGACGTCCAAAGTTAAATTTCTTTGTCGAACTTTGAATTTTGCTGCTACAAGAAAATGGTCAGAGTCGACGTTGGCCCCTCTGAATGTGCGCACATCCAGGATATTGGATACGTGTCTCGCATCAATTAGCACGTGGTCGATTTGATTGGCGGTTCGACTATCTGGGGAGCTCCAGATTGCTGTGTGGATTCGTAGTCTTGGAAACCTTGAGCTACTTATCACCGTATTACGTGCTGCTGCAAAGTTGATTAGTCGTTAGCCGCTATCTATTGTCATATCGTGGAGGCTGTGCTTGCCGACTAAACCGCCAAAACATTTTTCCTTACCGATTTGTTCGTTGAAATCTCCGAGTACAATTTTCGTATCATACTCCGGACAGGCTCCGTAGACCTTCAGTCTCATCGGTAGGGGCGCATGCACATACATATGTATAAGGCTAGTGTTGTAGAAAGCGCCTCTGATGCTGATCACAGCTAGGCGATCGCTTATCGTCTTGAAATCAATAACCTTTGACCGAAGTCGATTTCCCACGACGAATCCGCATCCTAACATGTATTTATGAACTCATTTCGTATTAAACATTATTTTGAGCTAAGAAAACTCCTGAGATTCATACATTTATCTGGGTGTTTAGCCTAGCGGTCGAAGATTTAAATCCCTAGGTTCCCAGAGTTCTAAATATTGGGCACAATGGACTCCTAGTGGTCTAAGTGAGCTGTTGACAACCCTGTCAACAATGGCACCCAGTTACCTAACCTAACCTACGCTTTTTCTGCAGGTCTAACGCTTTAGCCTTCTCGTAGTGGCAACGCTGATTTCTATACTCACCTGAAGATGCAAATCCTGAAATTTTGATCGAACGAACTTGTATGTGTGTGCAAGGGCGGGTCCATGGGGGTGGCACAGGGGAACGGGCCACCCCCCAGACACGATTCAGATAAAACAGGCCAACCGAAATAACACTAGCAATTAGAATACTATGGGGTACACTCTTTACCTATCCGGCCTTTGTGCCCCTCCCAGAAATAAATCCTGGATCCGCCCTTGTGTGTGTGCATATTTTTCTGAGTCGACATTTTCTGTGTGACAATTTTTCTGTTAAAGCAATTTACCGGATGTGCATTTTTGTTGAGCGCTTTTATGTTACTTTAGTGGGGTTTTTTCCACTCACAATTTTGTCTGTCTATCTGTTTATGCCTTCGATTGCAGTGTAAATGTCTGGATGGTTTTACTTCGATCTTCGTATATTATTCTGACATTAAAATGGGCGATGTTTGTTTTTAATTAAGTAGTCAACCCTGCTCGCCTATATGTAGAAATGGTGCGCTTTTGCCAATAAATCCTGCTTCAACTAATGTATCGAATAATAACTATGGAAAGAGTTTACCATATCGAGGTTGGTATTTCACATCCCTGCCATATGACATCTGTCAAATCTATCTGTCATCCATAGTGACAGGTAGTTAGTTTTTGCCTCGCCACTTTACAATATAGATCGTTTACCACCGCTCAATGCGTTAAATTTGTTGCATTTTACTACAAAAATAACGGTTCTGTAATATCTGTGTATCACGATTTAAGGACAGATTATGGTCAATCACCAAATTCGAACAAATCGGTATTATCTGCGATGTCGTAAGGCATGTGAATTTAATTTCCAGATTTGGTGAAATCAATTGACGACTTTAGGTAGGTACTCGCTTTAAATTTAAATAGTTCTGCTGATACATTATCAAGCGGGCGAAGTGCAAGTAGTTATTAATATCGACTGTCTTATTCGATAGAAATAGGTCAACGATGTCTTAAATACCATCACGAAAATACTATTAATTCACAAAATGTTAGGTCTTTCTAATGCATTTGCAGAAGCGAATCTAACCTATTTCTTGTGGTCAGCATCTGATTAAAAAAGAAAAAAAAAGACAAATAATCCACCCGAAAAATGAGGGTGCAATAACTAAGCAAGCTAACATTATCCAAACCAAAATATTGTGCAATTCAAAAATGAAAACAAATAAAACACTTTTTTAAGTGTTCTACAAAATCCCAAACACTTAGGGAGACACAATAAAGGAAAAGCAGTGTTTTTTTCTCAACCTAAATAAGTCCTCATCGTGGTGTGCCAGGACGAAGCGAGAAACAATGCGAACAAGAAGCAAACTTCTCGGCGAAGGGAAATGAAATCGCAGATTTAAAAATGACGGAGAAACGAATGAAAAATATATATAAGAACGTATTCACGTGTATATCGTGAAAGAGAAAACACTTAGCTTTTCATTTTCCTCGCTTCTCACTTCAGGCATTAAAATGACTATACCTAGAAATGTCCTGATGGCTTACCTTAACCGTGTATTGTGCTACCGCTGTTTGTCTTCTACCTCAGTGGTTGCTGCGGGGGATTTTTTTTTGTTTTCATATCATTTCTCTTGTTGGTGGTTTTCATTGCTGCGATTGATGCCTGGCACGAACCAAAAAAAAAAGAAAAGAAAACGATGATGACGATGACTATTGCAAGCACAACAGTAAGGACATGCATTTAATATGCAATGCAAGGCAACCGGTGTGCGAAGAAAAAACTTTGAACCAAAAGACACTATTCACTGTGAGATGTCCCAGTACAAGGACGAGAAAATCTGCCTTTTCACACACCGCCGCTCTATAGTGCACCTAGAAAGTGCACACGTTTTCGCTTGAATGGGTTTGTTTTACTGCTTTTAGATGCTTCTTTTCTGCTTGTACGTGCTGCCATGGATATGCGTGTGCAATGGCTCTTTTGGCCGCACTGTTTTACCAAAATCCACTCCCTTAGGGGGTAAACTCTTGTTGCCTTAGGCGGTGGGTAAATAGAACAATGAAATGAGGGTGAATGAAAAGCATGTGTTCTTGGACAGCGTTTTGTATTTGACTAATCATTATAAAAACTCAGCGCTCTAAGTGAGAATGGCTGGGAGTTTAAGTGTGGGAGAAACATTTCTCTTATTAACTGTTAGTGTTACCAAGGTAATCAGTTTCCCTGAACTTCAACTAATGCGAGTAGGTCTCTTCAGCAATCTCGATCCTCAGCTAATTAGTATTGGGCACTATTGAATTAATTTAACTACTGATATGTAGTTAGTAACTGAATTCAGAAAGCGGGGAAAATACAGGGTGGACCATTTAAACCTTCGAATCTTTTTGTGGTAATAATTTAAAAGAAACACAAATTATTTGCAAATTATTTTACTTGGCGATAAAATCACTAAAGGCGTCTTCCAACCATATGAAGATAAAGACTGACTAAAGAATTGTGCGAAGAAGAGACAAATATTCAACCGATAACGGCGACAGAAATTGCCAAAGAAGTACTAAAGCCCCAGAATTTGACTTGATATCAGGGGAAATCCTAAAGCAACTCCCAAAAAGGCTTAAAAAACTAGCAGATTATAAATGCTTCATTCAGGATAAGGTATGTGCCTAGCATGTGAAAAGTCGCGGAGGTAATTATGATATCAAAGCTGGGGATACCACCTAGTGAAGTCACCTCCTACCGCCCCATATTGATTCTGTCTATGTTGTCCAAACTATTTGAAAAAAAATCTGCATGAAATTTGGTTTTAGAAATAAGTACTCCACGATTGATCAGGTGCATAACTGATAAAATCGAAAAAGCATTTGAAGAAAGAAAGATATGCTCTACTATATTTCTCGATATAGCTCAAGCTTTCGATAAAGTATGGCACAAAGGACTGATACATAAATTAAAGCATCTGCCAAAGCAATACTCAGAAATCCTAGAGTCTTATTATTTGATGTATAGTTTGACATGTATTATTATGCCTTGAATTACAATCACTTGTATTAGTAATACTCATAAACGTTACACATGCATACATTAATATTGAATGCTTCCGATGTCGATCTAGTGTGATGGTCTCCGTCTTTGAGGTTCTCTTGAGTAGTGGGAGTTTAGCACTCGACTAATAAAGACCTATTTGTTTAACTCTGACATTAGTTACATTGTGTTTTATTGAGTATAAACGTACAAATATAACATGGCGCAGCCGAAATAAAGAAAAAAAGAAAAAAAAAAAAACTAATAATATTCACAAGGAAATTTGGAATTGAAAAGTTTTAAATCATAAAATATTACTATACTTATCTACTATACGGAAAAAAAAAAATATAAAAAAAAAACGGAATAATGGCTAACGGGGACTTTCAAAAACTGGGCCCGTTAATGTTAAAAGGCAATTTCAGAGAGAATTGGCGTAAGTTTCATAACATGTGGAAAATATACCTGTAGCCACGAAAACGGACAAGGAGACTGAGGCGATTCAAACTGCGAGATTTCTGTCGTGTGCTGGGGGAGAAGCCATCGAAATCTTCCAAACGCTGCCGATGGAAGAAGTCGACAGAACTAAAATCAATAGCGTTATAGCAGCATTTCAATCGTACTGTGTACCGAGGAGCAACGTGGTCTATGAACGTTATCTATTTTTCTCCCGAAGTCAAAAGGGAGAACCTTTCGAACAATTTTTATCGGACATCGTTAAGTTGGCTCAAAATTGCGAATTCCTGGATCAAAAAGATTCGATGATAAGGGACCGAACTGTGATGGGTGTCGTGGAGCAAAATATACGCTTGCAGTTATTAAAGGCAGATGCTCTGGATTTATCAAAAGCGAAGGAACTATGCAGAGTAGCTGAACAGGCAAACATGCAGGCACAGGAAATGCAAGCAGAACGAGGGTCGATTGCTGCTGTTTCCAAACTTGGCGCAAGTTCCAAACAAAAAAGTGGACAACAAAATAATTATAATTTGAATATTCCGAACAATTCCAATGGGCAACACTCACACTTTTTATCATATTCTGATTGTAGATCACCAATGCATGTAACAAAGAAGAGAGACCAACACATTAGTACGGAACAGAGACAAAGTAATACTATGAGGAATGCGTGTAACAAGTGTAACAGGAATCATTATCAGGGAAATTGTCCAGCTTATGGAAAAAAAATGTCTAGCTTGCGGTAAATATAATCATTTCGCATCGGTATGTAACTTGAAAGGCATAAATAATATAAGTATTAACGAATCGGTTTGTGACAATGATAGTGACAGTAGTGAGTCCGTTGCATATGTGGGTTCTATAGATCGAGTTTGACAAGGTTGCATGAGTTGGCATGATACTATCAAAGTTGAAAACAGTTTTGTCGATTTCAAACTTGACAGTGGGGCTGATGTAAATATTATAACACTTAAAACTTTAAAAAAAATTAATTGCGCAGATAAGATTAGACCGATTAGAACTAGGTTAGAGGCATATGGAGGCTCTCGCATTCAGACGCCTGGGTCCGTACGGCTTCGCACCCAATATAAAAACCAAGTAAGGAATGTCGACTTTATGGTGGTAGATACAGACTCGAAGCCATTGTTATGATTAAAAACGTGCATGGAATTTAATTTGATACAAAGAGTATATGCAATTAGCGATTACGAATTACTAAAACTTTAAATAAAGCTAAGGGTTCGCTATATTGGCCATACATGGTTAGGGATATAGAAAACATGATATTAAAATGTCCCCAATGTGAACGACATAGACCAGAAAATAAAAAGCATGCATTAATTCCACATCCATTACCAAACGATCCTTTCCAAAAAATCGGAGTGGATTGCCTCGATTATGGGGGAAAATCGTATTTAGTGGCAGTAGACTACTATTCAAAATGGATAGAACATTGTAGATAAAACTGCAGCAACAATTATGCAAAGTTTAAATAAAATATTCGCAATACATGGTATTCCCCAGAAAATTGTTTCTGACAATCAGCCCTTCAACTTATACAAATTTCGAAAATTCGCAGAAAAATCTAACTTTGATTTCATTTACAGTAGTCCTCGGTATCCAAGATCAAATGGTCTCGCAGAAAAGGCTGTACATATTGCGAAGACTATACTAAAAAAAATTAGCTCAGAGGAAGGTAGTTTGGAAGCAGCTTTATTAGAATATAGGACTACTCCTATTTTGGGAATCGGCTATTCACCAGCAGAGATGCTTATGAGCCGTAAGTTGAGGACGTGGTTGCCTATCTGCGATGAGGATCTAGCTCCTAAGATCGTTTTTAATTTGCGCGCTTTATTAGAAAATCGTCAGGAAAAAATGTTGAAATATTGTACAACAATTCCTCACGACCACGTCGCGAATTGCATTTAGAAAAAGGGGAAGATGTTATATATAGACATAATAATAAGTGGGAACGCGCACGAGTGGTTTCAAAACACGATTTACCAAGGTCGTATTTATTGCAAAATGAAAATAATCGAGTTATTCGTCGCAACACATTTCACTTGCGTAGGTCGCTGAATTCTCTTCAATTGAAAACATCTGAAAGCGTGGAGGATGCTATTCCATTTGCCTCTAAAACAAGTCTTTTCCCAGAAGAGAATATATCGCTACCTCTGAATCAGGTCAGTACAAAAGAATGTCCAAATAGTCCACTTCGGTCAAGCAAAGAAAACAATGTCGAACAAGGTTTGTTGCCGCAACCCAAGGCCCAACAATATGTCACGAGATCTGGTCGTATAAGTAAGAAACCACAGTTTTTCCGATCAGAATAAATATTGTCTTAATACGCTAATGGAACATTTATTGAATTTCAATACGAAGTAATTAAAATTAGTTTATTTTATATGTCTGTGAATTTTAATTAATATAAATCTTGTTTTGTTTTTTTATTCGCCTGAGAGCTTAAATAAGACAAAGCTGCATTTCGATTACAGAATGGTTATCACGGATGGAAATCTTCTGTTTTTATTTGAATTTTGTTACATAAAGATGAATTAACTAAACAAGGGAGATGATGTATAGTTTGACATGTATTATTATGCCTTGAAGTACAATCACTTGTATTAGTAATACTCATAAACGTTACACATGTATACAATAACATTGAATGCTTCCGATGTCAATCTAGTGTGGTGGTCTCCGTCTTTGAGGTTCTCTTGAGTAGTGGGAGTTTAGCACTCGACTAATAAAGACCTATTTGTTTAACTCTGACATTAGTTACATTATGTTTTATTGAGTATAAACGTACAAATAAAACATTATTAAAGCGATTTTTTAGAATCAAACAAGGAGAAAAATAGAAACTGGTGTACCACAAGGCAGTGTGCTAGGTCCTGTATTATATCTCTTATTTACCAGCAACCTGCCATTTAGTGATGAAACAACTGTGGCAACATTTGCAGATGATACTGCTATCCTTGCTGTGGGGGAAACTGTCGAAGTAGCGACGAAAAAGCTACAGAGGGCAGTGAATATTGTATATATATATATATATTATATATATATATAATGACAGATTAAATTAAATGGCCTAAAGTCGGTCCATATCAACTTTACAAATAAAAATGTTCCGCGCATCCCAATAATAATAAATGACAATGAAGTAGAATACGCAAACACAGCCAAACGTCTAGGCATGACACTAAATGCAAAACTGCACTGAAAAGCATGTATTGGCTTTTAGGGAAATACTCTTATTTGTCCAATTACAATAAATTACTGCATTATAAGCTAATTCTAAAACCAGTATGAACTTACGGGCATGCACATGCGAAACTTATTTACAGGAAAATACAAACATTTCAAAATAAAGTACACGGAATGTAGTAAATGCACCATGGTAAATAAGAAACACTGATCTGCATAGAGATGTAGAAATTGAAATGATTGAAGATGAAATCCAAAAAGTAGCTAATATGTAGACACACACTTAGACTTTTCAATCACATAAACTCAGAAATGTAAGAAGAGTAAAACCTTTTCAACTAGCTAGGTAGAAAAAAAAAAAAAACTAAAGCAATATTTAATCGTCCACAGATGAATACTTATCATAAACACGTTAAGATATGAAAGACAAATTGCTGATTGGTCTAACGACTAGGTGCAATAAGTGGAAGGTTGTTTCCTCCCCGCCCTGCTATGAAATGCCAAGACGGCAGTACCGTAAGGAAAACGGGAAGAAGGGAGAGTCTGTACTCACTGTTACTGAGTACAGGCTCAGTTTCGTCTTTTGAGGATTTCCATAAAATTATTTGCTGTGAAGTCATTTTTCGTTTATTTTGAATCTTGCGAATTTGTTCTGATCAGTTTTTGAATATGATATCGCGTAAATGGTCGCCGACAAAGCGAATGGCGCAATGTGCTCGTTTATCGGCATTTCCCATCACTTTTTGAAGTATTTCGGGCTGAATAGCTTGCATTTCCTGTCGTATATTGTCTTTCAAGGGTTCGTGGCTTGTTGACATAAACTTTGGACTTCAAATAACCCCATAGGAAAAAGTCTGGAAGCGTTAAGTCGGGTGATCGGGTGATCAAAATCACCATTACCAGATTGCCGGTGGCGATAAATTTTTGGTGTAAACGCCTGATGGTCTGAAGGCGCTTCCCTCACTCGATATTTTGCACGATAAGCACGTTGCGTTTTCACAATTGAGAACATGTTTTGAATGTAAAACTGCACGATAATAGCGCGTTGTGGTGGCATGTACTGTTCCATGGCACAAATTCGCTTGGACTGACTCTTCGAACGCGGGCTGTCATAAGCCGATCTGAAAACAGATGTCAAAGTTATAGGGTTGCCATATGCCGAAGGTTTAAATGGCCCACCCTTTGTAAAAACTTTGAACGCTGATTAGTGGCACCTCGTGACGTATGAGGTAGGAATATTCACTCTCAAGATCAAATATTCACACTAGATTTTCATTAACTTAGGGGTAAAGACTGGCATTTTGGAGGATTGCGTAACTACAATTGTAAGAGATTCATTTTGAACTAAACTGTCTGGATAAGTAATTTTAATGGGTCACTCTATACGCGCAAACCCAAAATGACATTAAAGCTTTAATTACTGTATAAACAATGTTCTCTGAAGCATGTACTCAGCCTTCGATATGTAGAGTAGATAATAAGTTTGTTAAATCATCTTAGAGTCAGTTGCAATAAAATATTCATTCGATAAAGGATTGAGAGAATTTCAAAGTTTAAAATTTCGATCGTATTTATTTTTTTCGTACGATACACCGTTTTCAAAATATTCGCACGAATTTCATAACCTAGAATTTCGGTCGAAATTATTTTTTATTACAATGACGCACTGTTTTCGAGATAGTCGGTTAAATGCGTACTTACAACTTTGGTAATTCTTAACAAAATTTGACATCATCTTGCACGTCTTGTTTTTCGTACGCCGTACCGTTTTCGAGATATCCGCACTCAAAAACGATTTCCATGTTTTGTTTTAACCTATTTAACCGCTAAAATAACCCAGCTGTACACAACGCTAAATAAATATCAATCAATCTTCGAAAGCCGTGAGCCAGTCTTTAAGATTCTCACTAAACTGAGTAAACTGTAGACGCCACCGTTGATTTCACCTAGAGAGTTTTTCCGCTGCGGCCTCGATACAAGAAGAGTGCCCAGATGTAAACCGCTTCGTTTGCTGCCACCAATCAACAACCTTCCGGAGAGTTTGAAACCGAATCTTCAGCCATTGAATTTGTTACACAGGATTCACCGCATGAAGTTGTGGGTAGGAATACATATGTAGACGCCTATGTCTTCATAAACTGTTCTTGTTTATCCTTTAAGCGCCCATTCAATTGTTAGAAGGTACTAACTATTTCAAAACTATTGCCCCCATCAAACCAATTTTTGCACGTACTCCTACCTATAGCTAAGACATTGCTTAATTATTATGTAATTTTGGTTGTTTAAAAATTATTTATGTGCCCTAAGCCATCATTTTGTAGTCGGCAAGGTAAGCAGTGTTGAAAAAGTCTTCACCTCATTAAATTTTATTTACTCAAAGAAATTGAATTTCACAAAATGTAATAACTTTCGTCGACGAATTATGTCCACACTTCTCCGGATTACATTCATTACATCGAAATGTATTTACTTTGACTTTATTCTCAAAATGAATTTGCTCTCACGCAGCTGCTATTTATTTGATCTTTGAAATCTTTTGCTCTAAAACACCCTCTAACCATTAAGAAAAACTCAGTACTCATAGCAAACAATAAATTACATGCCCCATGACAAATCGAGCGCAAAATACACGATTATTTAAAAAAATATATATGTATCTCAACCATCTTCAAATAATAAAATAAATACAAAATTTAGATAGCAGACAAAAATCAACAGAGCGGCAAATAAAAATAAAAGACTAAATCCCACATCAGTAGTGCAACTGTGGTCCTGCAAACACGTAGTAAATCTCACTCTCGTTTGATCCTTGTTGTTTGCATTTGCGAGTATCTCATCATCTCAGCAAATAAGCTGTGGGCCATGTCGACCATAATCATCATCAAACCATCATCATATCACATCAATGAATGCGTTAACAAATCATTTAACTAATTCAACACACGGCGCGGTTGATCATCGGATTGGTTTATCCGAATCCGACAGCAGACATTATCCTGGTGACGGTTGCTGTTGCACTATGCTTTATTCGTGCTCTTATTAATGTCAGCTTCCGAATAACAACTGGCTTTGGGTTTGCTGGCATTTTTTTTTTTTTTTTAGAAAAGGACGAAACGTACATTAGAATCAATATTTACACTTGTAGATTGAATCTACAATTGAAATACAATACCCACTACCCGTGTAGTTCCAGAGAACGCACACAACAAAGGAACTCTGGATTGAATTGGAATATTTCCAAATAAAAAAGGACGTTGTTTGTAGTGTCATGTGATGAAGAAGGGTGGACGTTTATTAGGATTTTAAGTGCCTAAGCTAAAAATTTACAGAAATCATGCTTGAATGCTAATAGGATGTTTAACTTAAAAAAAAAGAAACACAGTGGGTCCTAATAATTCAACAGAGGGCGTATAGCTTATTGTTTAGATCTGAAGGTATTTTGTGTCTCCCAGTGAATGAAGGTTAAGTTTTATCTTGTGAAAAATTCAGGCCATCATTTTGAGGTTTTCCTTACCAAAATGATTACTATGGCGGAGCATGCGCACAATGCTGTTTCAGTACCTTGATCTCTACGTTCAAACTCGACAAGTTGCTGAGATACTTTTGTCTTTGAAATGGTTCTTCAGTGAGCAGTTGAAGAAGAGAAGTCAGTTAAGATCTTATGTCATGCTTGTTAAGTGTGAGAAGTTTTTGGCTTCCATTCGTGTCTAAGATATTAATACATTTCCTTCGATGATTTGATGTTCCAGGAACCCAAGCGGACGCGATGGCGATCTTATTATATGAGCAAGTTGCTTAAAAGTGTCCTGAAAGGTCCAGACCAGCTTAAACTTAAAACGATAGGAGTAGGTTTGGGATTTTTTTCAAGATGTGGATTCCAATTGAGTCTTTGGCTAGAGTTAGACTTATAGATATACATATTTGACGTCCTTTAAAAACGTGCTCAAACTAAGGCCTTCCGTAAGTAACTGTACATCGTTATAACAGTGGGTTGTGAAACCGGCATAATATATGTACCTACGTCGTTCAGAAGCTGGGCGATAACGACAACCCATATAAGAGGAAAGAGAAGGTCTTGCTGAGAACAAAATTTAACGACTTGATTGTAGCAAATGAACAGAACAAGATAGTAGAACAGAAATAGTTATTCTAAGTGCATAGCATCGAGCTAATCAATCTGATGTTGTTCTATTTCTTTAGAAATGGGCGCTCCCTCAATGATACGTTGTCATATATGATACGTTGTCAAAATCCCCAAAAAATGTCTAAAACGAAGCAGAGTTTTATTTCTTTTGCCACTGAGAACTCCTCAATTTTGTCGATGAAGTAATACAGAATTAATTTTGAACAAATACCTTTTTACTTACATTTAAAAAGAAATGAGTCGACTTTTTTATACGTAGCTAGGATTTTGGGACCGACGAAGATCTGTTGACAGTTTCTAGAATGAGGACTACTCAGTGAGTTAGTCGTGATTACATTTCGGAGCATGGCAGCTCTTCCTCAATTACACCCATACAACCGCGCCGACTTTAAGTTCGAGCGCAACAGTCCGCAGCGTGGCGTATAAGTCGTTTTTTCTTCTTTCTCAATATTCTGCTTCAGTTGATTAACCTAATGGTGGTGTAGAGGAGAATTAAAAATTACAGAGGAAATGATAGATTTTTGGCATATTAAAAACGCGGTACTAGTGGTGCCCTATATCTTAGTGAGTTCGTAATTTCAGCCGTTCCTTACTTGGAGAAACAAACAATATTCGCAGCCATCCATTTTAGGTCAGATGCTGCGTAAGGATCATGGCTTTATGCTTATTTGAAGGCGATTTTGAATCCGGGTATATCTATGTGGCTTTTCTTAGGAAATACATGAACCAGACTACAAATTCTTCCACACCCGTTCAATAAGCGACTGTTTATTTGCAAATACACATTCACAGCTAACCTTTAAATCTAAAGGCAGTTCCTCCATCCACAATCTGTGAACCCATCCGGTAGGCCTGCAGCTCGGCTTTACCGAACGTCAGCCTTTTTGTTTTCGCTATTCAACAGCTTACGTCCAATTCGGTACTACCATCACCGAGACAATACTTCCAATGCATTGGCGATATTTTCTCAGGAAACTCTTACTTATGAGGTTGATGGGTTGTCATTAAGGTTTACAATTTTTATTTTAGAGGAGTTTAGCTTCAGTGGACATTTGGTTCGATATGAGGTAAAACTGTCAGCGTACTCGAGGTACTTGATATAGATTGTAAGACTCCATTGGATTCCACCAATTCCCAGCGACAAAGCTCTCTGGAGAACGTCACTGATGGCCACTGGAAAATATTGTGGCGATGGTATACCATCTGAAGGACACTGCTTCGCATATTAAATTCCACCGACAGCCTACTCCAGCACGTGGCAATTCGCATCTTCGTAGCATGCCTTGATAATAGTCACCGGTTTGTCTGGAATGCCAGTCCTTTGTAAGGCACTTCATATGTTTACACTATCCAACGCCTTCTCGAAGTCGATAAAAAGCAAGTGTAGCGGAGATCTGTACTCTACTCATTGTTTGCTGATCATCCTTAAAGTATTGATGTAGTCATTGCAGAAGGACCTGGAACTTTAACCAGTTTGTCGAGAGTGTTGTCTAGATTCGAGCATTAGAGATTTGTTTTTAAGCTATTATTTTGATGCCCTATGCTTTGTTAGGTTACCTTTTCTGGAAGAGGTTACTTTCCTCCAATCGTCGGGGAAGGTCTCGTTCTCTTGAGCCTTTTCTATGAGTATGTGCAAAAGGTCTACTGATGTTGGTGACGAAGATGTAGAGCTGTTGGAGATGCGATGCGAATTCTAATGTTTTAGGAGCCGACTATGTCATTCAAAAACTTTACACTGGGGCTGGAAATATTCAATTCTGTGTAGAATATTTGTAGGAGGGTTTTTATATAGCCACTCCCCATTTGATAGTGTCGGAGAAGACGATTCTTCCCAACAGGATTTTGGTTCTCCGGTTAGGGAATTGTTGTTTTCAGTAGAAAGAAGTTATTGTCAGAATTATCGTTAACATCTTTTAAAAATTTAGAAGTGGTAAGCCTGCAATGTTTTCGCACAAAGATTCCAAATGTTCCTTTTGAATCTCCTGATAGCAGAGGTAAAATATGGTCTGTCAAACAAATATTCCATTCTCTTCGATTGGACCCACTGTGTCACTTAAAAATTTCACTACTATGATAGATGCTGTGTAAACGTTCTGATTTACTGGCGCACGGGACACACCGCAAAATGAAACAAATTCCCTGTAACAATTGCTGTTTGCATATTGAAAATACTTTTCCTTTTTTTCCTGCCCGGTATCGTACCTAACGCGGAAAAAGATCAAGTGTACGCTTCAGTTAATTTGTGCAATTACTAGTTCAGAGAACACAGTAGTTGGCAGTGCTGAGGATTCAGAATTCGATAGGAAATGCAACGCGAAAAGGAAATGACTATTCAAAGGGTAAGCAGCGTTTCCGTGTACATATGTGTACGAGTTTGTGTAATGAGTTCGTAGTGTTTTCCAAATCGATTCAAAGATCTCAGACCCCGAATTCTCGAATTTTATGAATGGCTTGAATGTAATGTTTGCCGCGTCATTGTAGTCGTTTTTAATACACAGACCTAAAGCTGCAGTGTTTGACATTTTAACTGGAATGGAATGGAATGAGAGCGCACGTTTAGCGGATGTTGACACGGGCGCACGAAATTTACTGTGACGGCGACGAAGGACTAATATTGCTGTTGAGGTGTAGATTTTTATTTGAAGTCCTTAGCTGTTGGTGGCTTGTTCTTTTCTTTGTTTGGCATTGGTCCTTGTAAATTATTTTCAGGGTAAATCAATATAAATGTTAGAAAGGGAATGAAAGGAGGCAAAGTCTTTCACTTAAGTTGTTGGTGTTCTTACGTTTGCACACGAATGAGTTTGAAATGCGAATGACTGCACTCACGCATTACGCTAGTGAAAGTAATTTGATTTGAAGTCTATGCTGTGTTGTAATTAATGAAATGTCAACTTGTTGGGAGGAAAGAATACGTGTTTCAATTTAAGAGCAGTGTGCACATAGAGTTGATCGGAGTAAAGGGTAAATGAGGTACAAGATGATGATTCTACTTTTTATTATTTTTATTTGGATCTTGAATTTTTTTCCATTATGTATTAAAGGTGATATAATTCAAATTTTGGCCTACAGTTTTTATGCAAATTTGAGCCGTTTTTATGAGATTTTCCACCATTTTTCGCAATACTTCCGCCGGTACGTTCTCTTTTTCTTCTCTAATGTTATTTTTTAGGGCTGCAAGAGTCGGTGGCTTGTTCACATAGACCATTAACATCAAATAACCCCAAAGAAAAAAGTCAGAATGGTCAGATCGGGTAGTCTTGCGTGCCAATGCAAAACGTCAAAACGGGAGATAACACGGCCTCTAAAAGTGTTCTTCACTAAGTCCATTGTGTCCCCGGTTCTTGTTGATACCACATGTGCTCCAACCCCAATTCATCCAATTCGGGTATCGAAAAGTCACACACCATGATTTTGCAGCGCTCGCCAGTGACAGTTATCGCGTCACCAGTAACGTCTTCGAAGAAGTGGGGCCCAATTACCCTTTCAGTACAGATGTTGCACAACATAGTAACTGTCAGTGAAAGAAAAGGCGATTCTTGAATAATTCAGGGGTTTTCAGTGCCTCAAAAGCGAGTATTCTCCTTGTTGACATATCCAGAGAGATGACAACGTGCTTCGTCATTCATAATAAATTTTGGAGGAAAATCGTCCTCTTCATGGTTGATGCTTAAAATGCGCTGACTATATTCCAGATGGGGTTGGTGGTCTACGGGCAGCAGTTGATGCACCATCTGAGTTAGTGTTTCCTGAATAATTCTAGTGCTAAGCATAGAGACAATCCAATGACTCAGATCGTTTTCTATCCCTAGCTCCGTGAGGGACTCAGGTATTGCTTCAGTGTGTACATTATTAAAGGCTCCTTCTATGTCTAGGAAGGTGGCCAAGGTGTATTCTTTATAGCGTATGGATTTTTCTATTTTAGTATTACTTCGTGAAGAGCTGCTTCTGTAGATCTTCCTTTGAGGTATGCATGCTGGGATTAGGAGAGGGATGTTTCTTCTATTATACCTCGTAGATGGACCTCAAAGGAGGTCAAACTGATTGGCCTGAAATCTTTCGCGTTTTCATGACCGCGCCTGCCCGCCTTCGGGATGAAGACCACTCTAACCCGTTTCCATGAATGGGATACGTGAATATTTAGTATGCAGCTCCTAAAAATCGGTGTGAGCCATGGAAACGTAAAGAACTCGAAAACAAATATAGAGAAATGTACTGGTAACTTGGAAAATATTCCAAGCTTGACATTGAGAATAATCTGCTCTTATACAAGCAAGTGCTGAAGCCGGTGTGGACCTAACTTTCGAAAAAAAAGTACTAAGAGAAATTGTCCATTCACCGTGGTACATAAGAAAGGACGATATACACAGAGATTTTGGAATTGCGCCGTCTATAAAGGACCAAACCTTTCGACTGAGCACGATAAAGATTAACCGCGTCTCAATAGCCGAAAGCCGAAGAAGAAGGAACTTTGATTGGAAACACACCTCCCAAAAGTCTTTATTTCGTGATGAAAAGATTGCTTGATAAGTCTAACTTAGTTGGATGTCTTTCAGTAGATGCTCCAATTTATATCAATAGTTGTCGCTTTTTCCTACTCAGAATCCAACAACGGGTTCTTGGATTTGTCCTTACTCCAAATATTAATACAACATTCAAATTCGATTCTGAGTTAACTTAAAGCTACGAGTATAAGGAGACATTTTTTTGAAAACATTCTGCAACGCTTAAGACTCTGTCGTTGATTTATTCAGAGATAGAGATAGACCAAAAGGTATATAGGAGAAAGGATATAGGAGAAAGGATATAGGAGAAAGGATATAAAGGAAAGGATTTATTGTGAAAGAGGAGTCAACATCGACTCGGATAATTACGAGTGCGGATATCCGGAGGTATGAGTGAGGATATCCCAAGCGCTATAACAAAGAAGAATTACTGGTAAAAAGAACGTGTCACGGTAACCAGACCCATACAGAAACCTTTAGAGTTGAAGAAGCAAACCTCGCAGTAGAGTCACAGTCGGTGCTGAGAATATGGAAAAACTTCTTCTGCAGACTGTATAACGGCGACGAAGACCGAAATATCGCTACCGTCCACCTGACCAAAACGAAGTGAGGATAGGAATATCCAAGCCTAAAACCAACAAGACTGCTGGACCTGATGGCCTACCAGTCGAGTTGTTCAAAGCAGCTGAAGACGACTTGGTAAAGAGCAACACCAACTTATTTCAAAAATTTGGTCAGATGAGTGTATGCCTGATAAATGGAATCCCATCATCGTTTGTCCGATCCACAAGAAAGGGGACCCTGCCATATTGTATGAACGCCTGAAACCACTCGTTAACAATCTGATTGGTTTTACGCCAGGAAAGTCCACAACCGATCAAATTTTCACACTTAGGCCTATCCTCGAGAAAACCCAAGAAGTGCAGATCGATACCCATAATCTTTTTATCGATTCTAAGGCCACATATGACAACATTTATAGAGTTATATAGAGCCGCGTCTAGTTTTGAAATCCCTGCCAAACTCGCCCGTCTGCGCAGAGTAACGATGGATAATGCTCGCTGCTCTATCGACGTCGGTAAAGACCATACCGAGACCTTCGAGGTAAAAAAAGGATTTAGACAAGGTGATGCGCTGTCATGTGACTTTTGTAATATCATACTTGAATGAATTGTGCGAAAAACACAAGCCAACACCGGAAGCACAATCTTTCCAAAATCTGTCCAACTACTAGCGGACGCCGACCATATTGACATAATTGAACGAACTCAGCGAGCTGTCACTGGTGCATTCACTAGTATTGAAACGGAAGCTGCCAAAACCTTGGATCTGCTATAAATTCTGACAATGACACCTTAGCAGAAATCAACAAAGAATAACTCTGTTTCTTTGGGCTGAGAGGACAATTGAGTAGTAAGGCCCTATCCCGAACAACTAAGGAGACTCTATACAAGACCTTAATCATCCCAGTCCTGCTTTATGGCGCTGAATCATGGACAATGTCAAAAGCGGATGAAGATATCCACGCTCGTTTCGAGAGAAAAATTCTTCCTGAGATATTCGGTCCCGTTTGCGTTGACGGGCTTTAGAAAAGAAGAAGATGCAACGGCGCAATATACGAGCTGTACAGCGACATTGACCCAATCAAAAAACTAGACGTTGAGCAGAATATTTGTGTAGGAATCAATCAGTCATTCGCGAGTAATGATTCATTGTACTGAGAGCTGAGACTCGTTGCAGAGCCCTGAACACGGTGGCGTCCAGACTAGCGGCGTGAAGCATATAATTATTTCAATTATTCCGATATTGTAGACGTTATCTTAGTTCTGTTTATTAGAAAAACATAAACTAATAGCTGCAATTGCACACTTCGCCAAACATGATATCGTTTACACATAGCTACGCGCAATCCGCCCCTATTTTGAAATGCAAATCTTTTTTTAATTCCAGAAAAACTCAACCAACCCGCACATAAGGAAAGCACATAGTACTAGCAATATCAAACCATATGAACAAATTAATCCGAATATACACGAATTGAACCACCCCTCTAAGGTCACATACGTTTGTACATACATACATGTAGGTACATTCCCAGCTCAGAACCATCTTAAAATTGAGTTTCCTTGTCTGGGCAGCAGAAACAAAAAATAATAAAATTTATAAACTGATACCACCCGACGAAACCAAATTGTATCAAAAAACGTATGTTCCCTTACATTCGCGCCATTAAAAAGACCAGCGGAGTTCCAGAAAAAAAGTGAACCGCGCTATTAAACAACCCTCACAATCACTGCATTGCTGCAGACGTCTGGTTATCCGTTGCTCAGATCACAAATAAATAGTTTTGAACAAAAAAAAAAAAAAGTACATAGCAAGCAAGCATTAAGCACCAATTTGCGCAGCATGAACGAGGTCTGTACGCATCAAGGAGAACCCCTAGAAAGTCTCAATGTAAACCTCGCGACCGGATTACCCCGAAGTGCCCAGACACTCTGGCAATCGTAGAACAACACACAACAGCGGCAGTATGGCAGATGTGATTTGTTCAGTACTAACTGCAATTACCGGCAATTTTCCTTTCCATCCCTGTCCATCAATTGGAAAAAATGCTGCGGTCCGGGTACTTGAGCTACAAAAAAAAAAAAAAAAAAATGGCTCTCGAGTATTACTTCAAGTTTGGTAATAATAAACAGAGCATTTATTGGAAAATAAAAAAAAATTATATACAATGTTACTAGCTGCAGGGTTTCCTGTACAAACAGCCAGGGGTGAGAATGCATCTCATAGTTTTTCTTTTTGAAAAAAAAAAAGCGAACGACCTAGATATTGTAGCCGTTTTGACCCTCCCCCTTGTAAGTTGCTTGCGTATATAGCACGGCTATAATGAATAAAGAAGTACTCTTCGCTGCCATCCGGGTAGTCAAGGGCTTGATGAGATTCACCCCGTGTCTTATTGTAGTTCTAATGTAATAAGGTAAACTTAAAAAAAAAAGAGAAACTGTTAAAATGGTACACTCAACATTTTTTCTACGTTCGCAGGACGCACTAGGTGTTCTATGGGAAACATGTGTTATCCTTTTACGATTCTGCTCATTTTTTGCTAACTGGACTACGATGTTAACAGTTGGGGGTTGCCTTTTTGTATAAAAGGACTCGTAATTATAGACTAGATTATTTGAGAATGTGTGTGTGTGTGTTTTTTTTTTTAAATTAATTTATGGTTTTGAATTTCATGAGAATATTTTTGATAGAGAATTGCTAAACTGAATTGTAAGTTTTACAATTTTTGGATATTTATTTATTTATTTCAATCTACGATTTACTTGTTTACGTACCTATATACTCGTATAAAATTCATGCATTAAGATTGAATTTTATGAATTAGGAGGGCAAGGTGAAAAGTTCTCGGCCTGAGGCAGAGATGGCACTCCAATCAGCAAAAATTTATGTTTTCTGACTGGGTGCACTTCTCATTAGTTCGTATGACAAGTTTCAACTTGTTCTCTCAAGTAGTTTTTTTACACGAATTTTTATCGTGCGGTGATAAAATTCTTCGTTTTGGATGGGTTAACCCCTAAGGAAATTCATCCAAAGTTGACAAAAGTTTAGGGGGACTCTGCTCCTTCCATGTCAACCGTTAAAAAGTGGGCAGCTGAATTTAAACGTGGTCGCACGTCCCTCGAAGATGACCCATGTGAAGGGCGGCCAAAAACCGCAACCACACCCGAAACCATCGAAAAAGTGCATGATATCGTGTTGGACGATAGGCGAGTGAAGGTGAGTGAGATAGCTGAGGCTGTGTGTATATCGGAATTGCACAAAAACTTAGGGATGCGAAAGCTCTGCACAAGATGGGTGCCGCATTTGCTGAATGCCGACAAAAAGCAAATGTGCAAACGATTTTCGCGGCAATCTTTGGACCGATTCAATAGGGATCCGACCGATTTTGTGCAGCGATGTGCCACCATGGATGAGAAATGGGTCCACCACTACACGCCAGAAATGAAACAGCAGTCGAAGCAGTGGGTGGAAGCTGGTGGTTCAGCGCCAAAGAAAGCGCATCTGTCGGAAAAGTCATGGCCAGTGTGTTTTGGGATGCGAAAGGGATCCTGTTAATTGATTACCTTGAGAAAGGCAGAACAATTACAGGGGAATATTACTCCAACCTTCTTGACCAGCTGGATGCCAAAATTCGCGAGAAGAGGCCTGGCTTGAAGAAAAAAAAATCATCTTTCACTAGGACAATGCACCTGTGCACAAGTGTGCATTGGCGATGGGAAAATTGCGGGATTTGGGGTACGATTTGCTCGGCCATCCCCCCTATTCACCTGATTTAGCACCATCAGACTTCCATCTGTTCCCAAACTTGAAGAAATTTGTTTCTGGGAAGCGCTTCGCATCCAATGCAGAAGTTGTGAGGGTCGTAGATGAATATTTTCACATCCTTCCAGACTCTCACTTCCGAGAAGGAATACTGATGTTGGAGAAAAGCTGGACCAAGTGTGTTAAAGTCAAAGGAGATTATGTAGAAAAATGAAATCATTTTATAACTGAAAATCGCAGTCTTTCATTGTCAGGCCGAGAACTTTTCACCTTGCCCTCTTACATTGGGTTTTTTTTTACCTAAATTTTCTATCTGAACAATACACAACATATTCAGATAATAAAAGTCGGATATTACACCCACGTTTTTGAACAGTGGGCATTTTGTTTACAAATGTGGGGAAACCACTTTTGTGGTTTATTGATAAGTGTTTAGGTTTTTCATAATTATTAAATTTTATGAATTCTGGTTGTTGATTCAGCACTTGTTTACGACTCCTTACATCAAAAGAGTTCTCAAATCCCAAAATTTGTCGACTTGTATTGCAAGGGTCTTACATAAAAGCCACACTTTGAGATGAAAAACAGCCCCCGAAACACGCGCCGAAATAAATGAAACTCTGACAATGGTTAAAGGAAGATTAAGACTTGCTGGACTATTTGGACGAGTTGCTGTTCGAAAACCCCTGCTGCGACCACAAAACAAGCAGAAAAGGTTAGAGTGGACCAAAAAGCTTAAAGACTGGACGGAAGAAAATTTCAATAGAGTTTTATGTAACGATGAATCCAAGTTCGAGGTATTTGGCACAAAACGGAGAGTTTTCGTTCGACGCAGCGCTGAACAAAAGATGCTACCAGACTATGTGGTTCCTACCGTCAAACATGAAGGCAGTTCTATTATGGTCTGGGGATATTTCTCTTCAAGTGGAGTGGGAGATCTGACTCTAGTGATTGGAAAAATGAATAAGGAGGTATGCAAAACAATATTGGAAGAAAACACTGTGACCTCTGGACTAAGATTAATTTTCGAAGAATTCGTGTTTCAATGGGACCACGACCCTAAACACACGTCAAGGCTCTGTAAAAACTACCTGAAACAGAGAAAAGATGAAGAAACCAGATTTAAACCCTATAGGGCTGTTATGGGAGGAACTGGATAGAATGGTCTGGGATCAATGCGCATTATCAGAATCTGGAGCAATATACCAAAGGCAACAATTCAAAAACTGATAGCTGGAATGCTAACAATTGTAAAAAAAGTAATCGAATGTAAAGGTGAAAATGGACCAAAAACGACAACGTGTCGACGATTCCGAGCGTTCTTCAAAAATGGCATCGAAATGTTCGAGAGGCGTAGGACTGATTGTATCGTTCTTGAAGGAGATTACGAGTACTTTGATGAATAAAATGATTTTTGCCCAAAGAACTGTGTTTTCTTTGTCGGACCGGGGACTTTTCAGGAGATGTGTTAAGTATTTTTTTTCTTCTCTTTAATAAATTCCTTTATGTTAAGAACAAAATGAAAATATTTTTCTTCTTATTTTGGTTTACGAGGGTGGGTTAATAAGTCCCTGAAAAATGAAATAAGGAACACTCTTTTCGGTACAAAAACTTTTTATTTTTCAACATAGTCTCCTTTTAGCTCTATACACTTCATCCAATGTTTCTACAATTTTTTGATGCCCTCCAAATAATACGATTTCTCGAGCCCCTCAAAACAAGCGTTTGTTTCAGCGATGACCTCTTCATTCGACCCTAATCTCTTACCTCCGAGCCATTTTTTCATATTTGGAAACAAGTAATAGTCGCAGGGGGCTAAATCTGGGGAATAAGTTGGATGAGGGAGGAGTTCGGAGCCTAACTCATGCAATTTTGCCATTGCGACTGCGGACTTGTGCGCCGGTGCGTTGTCCTGGTGAAAAATAACTTTTTTCTTCGCCAAATGCGGCCGTTTTTGCTTCAAATCGGCTTGGAATCGATCCAGCAGTTCTGCGTAATATGCGCCGGTGATCGTTTTACCCTTTTCAAGGTAATTGATGTGAATAACACAGCGCGCATCTCAAGTTTGCTGACAAACCCGCCTTGGCCTTCTTCGGCTTCGATTCACCAGGAGAATTCCATTGTTTTGACTGTTCCTTGGTTTCTGGTGTGTTGTGGTGAATCCAGGTTTCATCCACGGTTACGAAACGGCGCAAAAACTCAGCCGAATTTTTCTGGAACATCGCCAAACACACCTTTGAAGTTGTCAAACGAATGCGTTTGTTGTCGATTGTGAGCAAATGCGGCACCCATCTTGCGGAAAGCTTTTTCATGTCCAAATATTTATGTAAAATCGAAATCACTGAGCTATGTGATAAGCCTGTGGCCTCTTCAAGCTCGCACTCTTTCACTCGCCGATCGTCCATTATCATATGGTGACCTCAATTGGGCGACCAGAACGTTCGGTGTCACTTGTGCTTGAACGACCGCACCGACATTGAGTAAATCAGTGGTTCCATGGTTCCAATCGATGGTGAAGAGTCCCACAATGTTTTGCAAGCTTTTGTTTGGTTTGTGTGATAGTTTTTTTCTCGCAAAAATAGTGTTTAATGAGCACTCGAAATTCACTTTTTTCCATTTTAACGAAAATGCTAGTAGGCGTCTATATAAAATGGCTGCCACATCAAAACTATTTGACAGATCTGTCTGATCATTTGGGTGCATTCTTTTTAAAGATGATTCTTGACAAAAAAAAATTAAATTTAAGGTGACGGCACAATTTCTGTTAATTTTCAGGGACTTATTGACCCACACCACAAAAATTATCCATACATTTAAGTTTCATTTAAGGTTAACATTAAATGTGACTTGAAATTATTTCCTGGCTTATAAATGTTTTAAAGTTTTGTTGGACTCTTTCAATTCTTGTATCTAATTTAATTTAAGGCGATAGGATTCCAGACAATACAACAGTATTTGAGTATTGGGCGAACTACACGGAAATAGATACCTTTTAGAATATACGGGTGCTTAAAATCAGCCGAATTTCGCTAAAGCAAGCGAGCAATGAATCTGCCTTAAATATTAAGTATTCGATATGAAGGTCAAAAGTAAGCTTAGGATTAAAAATTACTTCAAGATCCTTGAAGTCATTAACAACCTTTTTAACCTTCACTTTATCTACTTTTTCTTCTATTTTCTTGGACTTGTATCAGCTACAGCTTTAGGTCATCGGCTCGCGCACAATTACATTCTGCTGCTGCTCTGCTCTTTGTCTGTCTTCCTCATTATTATGGCTACAATTCCGCTTATTCCGTCACAGCTTCCTGATACTTTTAAATCTGCCTGGTTATATTTTTCGGGGTGGTAGCCTTGACCGCCTTGTTTGCACTATTCTATTTGAAAAAGTACGCACCACTATCGGTATTGCAGCAAGTGTAAGTAAGTAAGTAGTAAGTAATTTATTTATTTTTTTCTATAGAAGTACATTATTTACAAAATTAATTTTTTAAGCTATGGCTTAACTTAGAACTTGAAATATCTATCTAATTATGTTAATATACGACATGAAATTTTGTGTAGAGCATAATTCCTTCAAAAATACTTACGAGTGGTGGTACTGTTTAATATTACGAGGGTGGGTCAATAAGTCCCTGAAAATTAACACAAATTGTGTCGTCACCTTAAATTTTTTTTGTCAAGAATCATCTTTCAAAAGAACGCACCCAAATTTACAGACAAATCTGTCAAATAGTTTTGTAACTCGTAACTATCGACTTGTTCGATAGTATCGAAATATTTATACAATTGACAGTTAAAATTCGTTCATTACTATTCTCACTCATTGAACAAATGCTTTTTTTTGTAATGTGAACTCCCGACCTCATATGTCAAGAGGCGCCACTGTTTTTTTTTCTATTGTATGCATTTCCCACTTGCTGAATAAATGAATTAATGAATGAAATCATTCAGTAGTTGAAATCATTCAGTTACTAACTATCGATAGTCGAATTCATTCGATAGGCACTATCAATGCTC
Source organism: Pocota personata (assembly GCA_963082735.1). Classification (NCBI taxonomy): domain Eukaryota; kingdom Metazoa; phylum Arthropoda; class Insecta; order Diptera; family Syrphidae; genus Pocota; species Pocota personata. Next base: position 73,867,091 of record OY720432.1, on the reverse strand, counting down.
AAAACTATTCACAATGACCACGTGCGCCGGTGAAAGTGGAATGAAAAGGTTTTTGCAGTTTCATATTAACGACCTCAATTTTTGGGAACAAATCATCATGACGATGAACCTCATTTCGAGTTATCTGGCTTTTTAATAAACAAAATATCCGGTATTGGGGCACTGAAATTTCCCCAAAGACCTTTACACCTTACGATTTTTACACCCTCATAAAGTTACTGTATGGTGCGCCAATTGGGCCGGTGATCGCTATCGTGACATGTTGCAAAACTTCTTGATGCCCGAATTGGATCGATTGGGCCTATAGAACATGGATGCAACAGGACGGTGCCACATCACACACATTTAACGATATTACGTTGGATATTTTGCGAGAAATTTTTCGCGGGCGCATAATGTCAAACAGAGGTGATATTGATTGGCCCCCTCGATCCCCTCGATACCACCTAAGTAAGTAAGTATCGGTCATTTATTTACTTACTTAGGCCCTCAAGCAAAAAGCCTCTCCAGTCAGCCCTGTCCTTAGTTAACTGCATGCATTTGCGCACTTCAAGTCGGTTCTACTAGTGCTCGCCACCTAAGGCCAACTCTTTCTGTACTGTGTTGTCTCTCGATTCGAAGACTGTGTGGGCTGGAGCATTGGTGTTCATTTGCTCTACATGTCCTAGCCATCTTAGGCGACTGATGCGCAGTTTTTTGACAATATCGCTATACAACTCGTATATTGGGTCGTTTAATCTTCTCCTCTAAAGCCCGTCAACGCAAACGGCACCGAATATCTTACGAAGCATTTTTCTCTCGAAACGACCGAGGATATCTTCATCCGCTTCCGACAGTGTCCATGATCCAGCGCCATAAAGCAGGGCTTGTTATAAACCAAATAATCGAACAATAAAAAAAAATTAAAAAATTCTGTTTCATTTCATAATTAGTCAAAAAAAACATCGGCCCGGAACATAAAAAACATTATGTACCTTTATTACTTCATGTAACGAAAAATATCAAAAAAATTATCACCTTGACAACAAATGCACAATATACATATGTAGATTTTGTCTACGTTTTCGAAAACCAAAATTATAACTTGCCGATCAATTCTTTTTCACATTTTTGATTAAAATCGTGTCACTTATTCTGAGCTACTAAAATACCTGTCTCTTATTACGTCAGCATAATTTGGCTTTGAAATTACTCGTATTTCACCACCGAGATAATTATGTCATCAGTGACATAAATTATATCACCATATTTGACAGCATGACATTCAAACTTTTGACATATGACCAAACAAGTTTTTAAGCCTCTTCGAAAACTAAAATTTTGTTGCCTCTTTTCGACTTTGCATTTATTTTAAATCTGAGCAATATAAGAGCACATGCGGGTCAACCAGTCGTGCCATTTATTTTTACTTCGATTTGGCCTATCATCCCTGTAAATTATCCATGGCTAATAAGGGCAATCATTTTACTGCGAATCTGGTTGATGCATAACATGGTCCAGCCCAGTTTCTACTTATTCTGAGTAAGACCTGTCACCACCTCGATCCACAGATCTCTTAGAATTAAAGACCTCGGGGAGCTCTTTGAATATTCCTATGATGTCAGCGATTGAATATGTTAATCTCTATGCTGTCGAATCGAAACCCCCATGTTATTTCGACAATTTTTTCGTGCGTATAAGTTGAAAGCAAAAAAAAATGTCTCCCCTTCACATATCATGTATCATAAATACCGACGACAAATTGAGTGTCATAACGATTTGCCGCCATTTAACTCCCAACGACTCCACTTGTTGAAATTCATATCATAATTCGATGACCATGGTGGTTATGAATTTCACTCAACACATCATCGCCAGCAGTCAAGTCAACAAAAAAAATGTAACAAACACCGACTAACTTACGAATTCATCACCCCCGGGCTAATGTTTGGCTTCCGTTGACGGCAAGCCAGCTCGTTAATTTCCCGCATTTTACGAAACTTCATGTTTTGATTAATGCAATAAGCAACTGGCAACAACACAAATTAGACTAATTGCAGTTGGTCACGTGAAGCAACCCCTCTCAGCCGCCACTGTTGGCCAAATATAGTTGTTATTTCTCACCCCTGTTCACTTGTGGCACCCAAAGTAGCCGTAGCTACGTAATACGTAGTCGTATTTTATAAATTGAACGAAACACGTTAACGGAATGGAAAGATCCTTCGAGATTGCACAATGGCTACCACTTGAGTAGGAAAAGGAGCAAAGAAAGGAATAACATGGTATAATCAATGCAGTCGATGTATGTATGTGCCAAAGAGGGTGGATTCACACTCGAAAGTGACACTGTTCTGAGCCACAGATCAGATAGTCAGATACCTAAAGCTACCCACTTAACATGATTCCGTACACACAGCACGACCCCCGAACTATTTGCCTAAGCGTAGAGCCGAGCACAATAGCGCGGCGGACCAGGGGTGTTTCGCTTGGGGGTAGTTTTCTTGTGCTCGCAAAGAAATTGATATGTCACGATTTGGCATTCGGTATCTGAAATTAAGATCTGTTTATTTAGCATGAAGCGATAGCACGACAACGAGGAATTAGTGTTGCTTTGGGAGCTGTGAGGTTGACGGGGGGTAGTAGCTTTGAGTTCCTCATTTGCTTAATGGCATTGCGGGACGAAAGTGTTGCATTAAATCTTTGGCTTTATTGTTTTGGACACTGTATCTCTTATACTATGTACTCTCTCTCAATGGGCTGCTCTCGATGAAAGGGGGTATTCAGCAGATTGTAGGCCAAGATATGCGAAACATTTTTATTCTTTTCATTTCGTTCCTTTTAATTTTTTTAAAATTGACACAAAGAGCGCCAACTTGCGCGATGACTGTGACGATAATGGATGTTGCGGAAAGAACTGGTAGAAGCGATGGATTAAGTGGTTAATGCGTGTGTTATTTTTTAAAAGTGCTAAGCCATTATCTCATAAGGGGTGAAATTAAGTTGATGCTTTGAAAACTGTGAAGTGAGTACAGCAGATAGTGCGGGTGATGATAACTGAACGGGCATATTCTGTGAGCGTGTTTTTTAGCACTTGTAGCAGAGAAAATGTCATGCGATAATTCGACTATCACACTCGGATGTGTAATTAGAAAGAGAGATGGCACATGTCCCTTTGGCGCAGAGGATAGCGCGTTGGACTTCTAATCCAAAGGTCGCGGGTTCGATCCCCGCAAGGGATGTCTGTTTTTTTTTTCTTTTTTTTTATGAATTTATAAAATTTGCATTTTATCAATTATCACAAAAATCGTAAAATGCATTTATTTATCATTTATTAATCGAACTAAATTGCATCGATACTTTCGGTAAAGGGTTTATTATACGGTGACCATTCGTTCTGTATACGAGTACATAGGTATAATACAGAACAGTGCTGTATTTCAATCCCCTATTCTGTGTATTTAGTTCAAAAATACAGAACATACAAATCATGAATTTCCTATTTGATAACAGATGGCTGAGTGCAGAAAGTCCACGGCCGTTAGGAAAAGTTGGGTTGGAGAAAAGTGCACCTAAGTGCTTATCACTGGGGCCATACGGTCCATTGTGTTTCCCTTTTTTTTGTATGGAACCTATATTTAAATCCTTTGTCTTGCGGTGGGTTCTGTAGCAAACCAGCCTGCGTTCTTTATGAAGCCTATCATGTTCCTAAGTGGAACTTGTACGAGTTCAAAAGCAAAAAGCCTGTTTCCCATATGACTTAGGGTTTGAAGATTTGGGCAATCACATATATTTTGACTGCTGATGCCTAGTTTGGCAGCCATTTCCCCTAATCGCGTAGTGTCCTGTTAGCACGCCTATCAAGATTCGAATTTCTTTTTTATTCATCGCCAGTAGGCTTTTTGTTCTGTTTTTATCCATTGTAGGCCATAAGCTGTGTTCTGTTCTGGCGGACTATGTGGAGTTAATCAGTTCTCTTGCGTTTAGGTCTATTTTCCTTTTTAGTTCACCTATTGGAGTTTCTACTGATCTCCGAGTATGTTGAAAATCCAATGCTGATACCTTTTTAGTTAGTTCATCTGCTGTCTCGTTTTCTTTTGTAGTGCTATGTCCAGGAACCCAGCAGAGAGTTACTTCATGGGTGTTGCATATTCTGTTCAACGTATTACGGCATCTGGAATGCTTTGATTGCCGCTTGACTATCCACGAAAATTGTAATCTTTGAGGGATTTCGGTTTTTGCTATATACTCGTATATCAATGGCGTAGACCTCAGCCTGAAAGATGCTACAATCATCCGGGAGTTTGTACGAGTGATTGATTTTAAGTGACTCGCAAAGAACTCTGGAGCCAGTTCCGATATCGATTTTAGACCCGTCGGTATAGAGCTGAATGTCCTGTACATTAATTAATGTGTTGTCTTTCGGTAAAAAAGTAGAGTAGTTCTTGTCGAAATCTATGTAGGGTGTGATATGTTGTTCTGTCGAGATCGGTTATACTATACCTGTTGAGTATAGATCCGTGTCCATAGCAGCTTTGCTTCCATGCACCCGATTGTTTGAGACGAATCGCACTCTTGGCAGCTGTGCATTGTATGTACTCATATAGGGAAGGGATATTTGTATACCGAATAGTGAGCGTTGTAAAAGTGTTTTTCATTGTGAGCAATCAGTCAATGACTTTTTTATAATTCATCAGAATATTCGTAGCTTACGAAAAAAATTTGATCTTTTTTTATCTCACTTGGAGTCATTTTTAAATAAGCCTTACCTGATTTTTCTCTCCGAAATATGGAACTTTGATTATGAAAAGGATACTTACGAAATACCAGGGTACAAGAGCTTTATGAAATGTAATAACTCATACGCTGCAGGTGGTATTATTGTTTATGTGAATGATAACTCTAGTAAATATATAAGTGGATATGATAACCTGAATGTTAGGTGTTCAGATATGATAAAAGTTAGTTGCACTATTGATGCTCAAAATGTAGTTTTTATTGGTTGCTATAGACTTCATAATATGAATAAAGATGCGTTCATTGATGAGTTACCCTCTTTACTAATTGAGAAAAATGTAAGGAATCTTATTATTATCGGTGATATAAATCTGGATATCTTAAGTGAATCTCCAGCCGTTTTAAGGTACCAGTCTTTAATGTGTGCTAATGGTCTTGAATCATGTATTAATGTTCCGACTAGGCAACCCTCCAATACTTGTATTGATCGTATTTTCGCTAGGCTTGATTGTAATTCTAAATTATCTCTAGTTAGCAGCACTGCTGACTTTAGAATTTCTGACCATTCCATGATCTGTTTATTCTTTCAATCTGATAAGGTCATTATTCAAATACTTTGAACTACACATATCTAAATTTTCGGTTAAGGAAAGCTGGTCAGACATATTGCTTTTGAGTTATTTTCTAACATACTTCAAAAACATGTTGAAATGTGTTCGGTGACGGTTCGTAAACAATGTAAAAACTAAATAAACCCGAGCCTTGGATATCAAGCTATTGAGTAAATAAAATAAACAAGAAAAATATCTTAAGAGTAAAAAATGTAAAAGGCACCCTAATCATGTTCATCTTCGAAATGTTTATGATAGAATTAGTAAAGAAGTTGCCGTTGAAACTCCTATATGTAAAGAAAATTATTACATCAACAAATTCCACAGTGTAAAAGGTAAAGCAAAAAAGGAATGGGGTATCGTCAATGAGCTTTTTAATAAAAACGTTCCTACGGGTATACCATCTTGTATAAGGCACAATAATCGCGATATTTTAAACTGTATTGAAATAGCCAATTCCTTCAACTTGTACTTTACTATTGTTGCGGATATTACAATATCTGAGGCAGGACTCAACTCTAGATCAAATTGTTGTATGACTGGTTGTTTCAATACGGAAAGAGCAGTTGCTCAGAGCTTTTTCTATGAATCTATTTCATCAGTGGAGATATATAAAACTATCATGTCCTTAAACAACTGGAATTCCTCTACTCATAATTCTTATTCGAATGCTTTTATTAAGAGTATTGCTCATAATATTGTAAATGTTTTGGCCCATATCTTTAACAAAAGCATCCTCTGTGGTAAGTTTCCCGATATGCTAAAAATTGCGGCAGTAATACCTATCTTCAAAAAAGGTGACAATAAAATATATCTAGCTTCTTCCAGTATTTTCCAAAGTATTCGAAAAACTGATCAAAAAGAGAGTTGTGTCATATCTTAACTCTATTTCATTTCTTAGCCACAGACAGTATGGCTTCAGAGCTGGTAGATCAACTGAGGATGCACTTCTAAGTTTCTGCAACAGTATATATGATAGCATCAATAGTAAGAATTTACCTGCTACTCTCTTTATTGATATAACTAAAGCCTTTGATATTGTTGATCATATCATCTTACTAAATAAATTAGACAAAGCTGGATTCAGGGGGTTTATACTTAAGTGGTTTGAATTCTATCTCACGACCAGAAAACAAAGGGTTAGAATATCAGGTACATTTAGTGAATGCGGTGATATAAAAATTGATGTTCCCCAGGGCTCTGTTCTTGGGCCAATACTGTTCTTAGTATTTATAAATTCCATCTTTACTCTAAATGTCAAATGCATACTTACGGGATTTGCTGATGACGTAGGTTGTTCATACTCCAGCAATTCTCTCTTAGACCTGACTGCTGATATCTGTCATGACTTAGAAATATTGAGACATTGCTTCCGTTTACACAAGTTAGTTATCAGCGATAAAACCAAAATCATGCTTTTTAATACGTCTGGTCTGAATTTACAACTTCCAGATTTCAAGTTTCATAGTTCGTACTGCAACAACTTATTGGTAAGTTCTTATACTTGTTGTATATCACAATCTCTAACGACATTTAATAATACTAAAAGTTGTTCACCGAATTCTTTTGTCATTGGTAATGTACAAGTTTTAAGTATCTGGGTCTTGAAATCGACAATAAACTGGAGCTCTCATACCACTTCCCTTAGAAAGTACCTGCAAAAAACAACTAAAATATTATACCATTTGAGACTATTTTGCACGAGGAAACTTTTAGAAACAGTTTATTATGGTCTGGTCCAATCCAAATTGCAGTATGGTTTGACTTGTTGGGGCGGCACACACAAAAACAAAATGCAACCTTTGCTGGTAGTTCAAAAACATATACTTTAGAATCATCTGGAAAAAAGGCGCCACTTATGAATTCCTTCATACTTCCTCTAAAACATCTTTACTTTTATGAAGTTTTAAAAATATTTTTCTTAAGAAGCGGGTATTCATTAAATCATGATCCGAATGCCTATAATCTTCGCAGCTCAGCTGGTAATCTTGCTGCTATTCCTCCACATAATACTCAACTCTTCTTAAGTTATTATTTTTCTATAGCTCCTCGTATATATTTAATAAACTACCCATTGAACTAAGATGTTGTCGAAATATCTTTTCGTTCATTAGTAAGGTAAAGAAGTGGCTGTTTAACTATGACCTTAATGAGATAGATGATCTATCTAAGTTAATTATCTAGTGATATATATTCACCATGAAATTAAATTCACCTCACTACAGTATTCAATTTTGAATTCAAACTTAAATTTCGTCTTTGCAATCTAACTCGATACATTCGCCACTAGTTTTACTAACTATAGAATGTATCTACTTATTCATTCGCCCATGGAAAACACTTTAAATTTACATACATCTTCATTTTCTTTTAATTATTCTGCAACTTAAATTGTTTGTTAATAGTCCTTGTTAATTTTAAGTCAATCATAATGTATTAAATGAATAATAAATAAATAAAAGAACAAAATATTTAGCATCATCTCTAAACCCGCTTGATGTGTTGATCTCTGTGCTCCTGTTATGTTTATGCATGCTTATCTTTGTACCTTTGTGAGTACTTTAAGGTAGCTAGTTTTGTCTGTTGCATTCCACCATACAATAATTCCGTAGGTAAGGATGGGTCTGACAATAGCCGTGTACATCCAGTTAATCATGGATGGACGCAGACCCCATTGCTTATCAACGGTTTTCTTGCACGCGTTGAATGCGCAAAGTAATTTCTTCATTCTTTCTTCCGTGTTCTTTTTCTAGGTGAGCTTCGAATCAAGGACGTTTCGGAGATATTAAGCTGTTGAGGAGAGATTCAGCAGAATTCCATTCAGTTTAGGGGTCCACAGTCCTTAGTAACGAATTGAAACTCCCCTATATCTTGAAATGACCTCTAACTTCAAATCGGCAGCGAGAACAAGAATATCACTCCGAACATAGAAACAGTTTGATGCGACAATGGCGCCTCTAGGTCGGTTTTAAAGTAACAGTCAACATGATTTTAAGTGCAAATTGGGGATGAACATATTCTATTTAATTTTGTCATTAGTCATCATAAACTGTTAAAAGAATTTTAAGTCTAAAATCTGAATAGTATTTCCTCGATCTGTCAAAGTGTGCTGTGCAAGTTCACAGTAGCGAAAATGAATCACAATGGCGCATATTCATATATGTATGTTTGATAAGTTCTTATTATGTTATTGTTAAACTAATCCGGTGTTTATATAATTCATATACAATTTAAACCCATGTCTAAACGACAAACTCTAGTTTAACATTAATCACGTCAGAACGTATGATTAAGTTGTATTTAACTCTGTTATACGTCAGAAATTTATGAACGAAAAAAACTATTATATATTAAATTTACGATGCGCGAGTGATTTATGATTTGATTCTCGTTCTACAGTAATAAAAATAGTGTACCACGTACGAGTAGGTAACGAAATCAATACAATAAAGAAAAATGTCGGTCGATTACAACATTGATCAAGATTTTGGTATCTTGCTGGATATGCTGCCTTTTTTTGTGAAATTATCTTAACGCCGTTTCTTTTATCGTCCACGTCTTTAAGATGCCTTCGCACCAATTCGCTCAGCATTTCTTTCTCTGTCTGCCTTACCCTTTTATGTTCCTTGCCACTCATCTGTAATTATATAATTTTTTGTTTACTTCAAAACATGTATAATTACAATTCTTACCTTAATTTTGTTTACAACAGCAAAACCACAAAAAGAAGTTTACGTATTTTTGAAATTTTGCTTTCAGAAAGTGATTTCGTAATAGATTGAATATAGTTTGTAGTAGAGTTGTAGTAGACTCGTATTTAAATAAACAGTGCTGCCATATTCTCTATGAATACCAGCCGTGTCTAATCTGTGTGTTAACTTTAGACTCCAGATCAGTTATACTCGGGTTTAAAATATAACTATGAATATGGGCCAATAACTATACTTCAATAATTTTAAAAGCAACTAACAATGATCTAACTAACAGCAACTTTTGGAGTTGATTTTAGAATTTCTATTACTAAGGGCTTATGTTTTTCAATCAAAGCTCGAGCTCAGCCACAGATAATTATTCAGCCGGTCGAGCGACCTGAAACAATTGAAACGTCAAACTTTATGTAAATAGACGAAATTAATTCGGAAACTCTTGGCAATATGTCTCTATGATTTGGCCCCTAAACATTCTCTTCACCTACTTGACAGACTGTAGCAAACCTATTCCCATTCTATAGATATTACTACAGCAGCTGTTCTGAAGATTTTTTCGACATTTGAGCGTTCTGCTAACCGCTTATCACTTTTATGTCCACCTGGCAACTCCGCGAACATCTTCTGCTATGGAACAAGTAAACTTTTGAATTCAGTCCTTACAGACATATTTCCAGAAGATTTGAATCTCCAGATATTCAAGAGCAGAACCAACAGACATCTACTACAGATATCTCGGGGCATTATATCCCAGCATTATAGGTTTACCTTCCTGAGTAATACACAGTAATACCAGAATTTGGATATCGAACATTTTTACGAAATCAATACTTGCCGTTGTAATTAAATAAATATTTTTGCGCTAATAGTCCATACTGGACGTAGTTTAGCTTCTCGGAGCCATTCGTACTGTGCGTCGTACAAATGGTTCAGAGCAAAACGGTTAAGTAACTAATGCTGGTGTTCTTCAAGATTATGTCCTCTCTCTGACCTTTTCCATGATTTATATCCTTCTAACTTTTACTTTCAATCCAATCCATTCCATCGTCGATGACAGCATTCCTAGGTAGGTAGGTAGGTAGGGGTGGTTGTGACAGCATACTATGCTGAAACATAATTAGCGCAAAGGCGCTGTTTTAATACCACAACTTAAGTGACCTAATTTGTTGCAAAAAAAACTGATGTTGGACTTGTGGGAAAGGAGAGAAAGGATTATTTAAATCCACCACGTGGCATTGAGGAAACTGATAAAGTCCCCGATGCTTGTCTCTGCTAACTCACTAATATTATCAAAAAGGTGTCTGCCAAGTGTACTGTGTCTGATCCTACTAAGGGCCGGACACTTACAAAGGAAGTGAAGGATTGTTTCAGGCTCGTTGGCCATATTGCAGCTACGACAAAGTGCATTGAAAGTAATGCCCAGTCTGGCTGCGTGGACTCCTATGGGCCAATGGCCAGTGCTAATTGCCAGAATTCTAGCAATATCTGCCCGGTTTCTGTTTAGTAGCTCTTGTGTTCTGCGCCAGTTATACTTAGGCCACATCTGCCTGGTTATGACACAGTTCTGCAACTCTCGCCATCTATTACCAGCATCTGCAAGGAAATGAGCAAAGATTCTGCCCTTAAGGGCCGCTAATGGAATGTTGACTTCCTCCGCACGGGAGCAATCAAGGGCAGATCCCTGCCTCGCCATTTCATCAGCCCTTTCGTTTCCGTCAATGTTACTATGACCAGGCACCCAAATTAGGCTGATCCTAGACCGATGACCGAGTGCGGCAAGCTCCTCCTTGCATTGTTCAACAAGTTTGGAGGAGGAAGCCGCAGATACGATGGCTTTGATAGCGGCCTGGCTATCAATGAAAATGGCTATGGTGTTAAGTTGTATCGATGTATGTTTGAGGAGACGGCACGCCTCTCGTACAGCAAGAAGGTATAAGGCGAAGGATTACGTTCAAGGCTTCAGTTGGGCATGTTCTCATCGCCCCCGTGGCACCTAGAGCCGCAGTTCTTTGTACTTTGTTGATGAGTTTAGTAATGTATGCTTTCTTAACCACCGGCCACCAAAGTAGCGATCCATAGGAAAGTATAGGGCGCACCACCGCAGTGTACATCCAAATGACCATCTTCGGACGGAGTTCCCATTTCTTACCGAATGTTTATATGAATGTAATATGAATATCTAGTAATATGAATATCTAGGACACAGAACTAGCGCACATCACCTCCCCAATCTCTTTTCTTCTCTGACCATTAAGTTCTTTAAGTTGAAAGTGGCTCTACTGTATTTCTTTAATTAGTCAAAGGAAACATTTAACTTGTGTTAGAGTAGTGTTACAAGTATGTAAGCTTAGTCCTAAGTACTCGTAGTTTCAGGTGAAGTGGAATAAGGCCAAAAGCGCATAAATTTGGCATGTTTTCTTCTTGAAAATGAAATAAAGCCAAAGCCAAACGCCTGCTTCAAGCTACGATATGTCCGTCATCATTGGAAAATAGTTGAGGTAATTGTTATACCGAAGCAAGGTAAGTCAACCTATTACTGAAGTAACATCTTATAAGCCAATATCACTTACACCAATTATGGCAATAGTTTACGAACATTTGTTACTGAAAATACATTGAGAAGAGAAACCTATCCCGAATCATCAATTCTGATTTAGAAATAGACTATCCGCAGTGGAGAAAGTACATTAATGTTGGCACTATTTAGATATTGCTCAGACCTTTGACAAGGTTTGACATAAAGGATTAGAATTCAAATTACATAAGGACCTACCTAGTCAATACTATGAAATACTGAAGTCTTACATTTCAGATCGACTCTTCCGAGTTCGTTATGAATAAGAGTATTCGGAATTAATGAAAATCGAAAAAGGCATTCCGCAAGGAAGTGTCCTCAGACCAACTCTGTATTTACTGTATACCAGAGATATTCCAACAATGCCATGGTGGCTACCTTTCCAGATGACACTTCAATCTTAGTATCAAATAAATGCGTCACGAAGGCTGCAGTGAAACTGCAAAATGCAGTCAATAGAGTGAGAGATTTAACGCAACAATGGCGTATCAAACTCAACACCAATAGAATGATAAACAATTTTCTCACATTTATCAACAACCAAATTGCATGATATTCGAATTCAGCTAAGGAATGACTTTAAATCCTAAGTTGATGTTGAGAGAACACATTAAAAAGAGAAGAGAAGAGTTAAGCATAAAATGTAGAAAAATGTGCTGGTTACTGGAACGAAATTCAGAGTCGTTTACCGAGAATAAAATTATGCTATATAAGCAAATAAAATAGCCTGTTTGGATGTATGCCAACCAATTATTGGATTAAATAATCAATTTATTCAGACATTCCAAAACAAAGTCCTTCGTGGAATAGCAAGTGCCCAATGGTACAGGGTTTTTCAATAAGGACATAACAATTTTGTATTTAAATAAAATATAGAATAATTGATATATCGGGATGAAATTTATTCTGGGTGTAGTACACATGTTAAATTTAAGTATGGAATTCGATCACGTTCATATGACCACCGCGAGCACGTTTGCAGCGATCGATTCTTTGGAGCGAGTTTTCCACCACTCTTCTACAAATAACGGCCGGAACGTTGGCAATTTCGCGTTCGATATTGTTCCTGAGCTCCTCTAACGTTGTTGGCTTGTTGGCATAAACCAACGACTTAACCTAACCACATAAAAAGAAATCCATCTGCGTTAAATCGCATGAGCGAACTGGCCATTTGACCGGACCATTTCTCGAGATTACACGATTACCGAACTTCCCTTTCAATAGATCAATTGTTTGACCAGCTGTGTGGCATATGGCACCGTCTTGTTGGAACCACATACCACTGATGCCAAGTCCATCCAATTTTGACCAAAAATTGTCTTCCAACATGGCACAATAGCGAACTCCATTGACCGTAACATGGCGATCATTTTCATTGACTAAGAAATACGGTCCGATCACCTTCGGCATTAAGTTCACACCGCACGGTCACTTTTTGTGGATATACTCGTAATGGAATCTCTTGAAGCACATGTGGGTTTGTTGCTGTCCAATAACGCATATTTTGTTTATTGGCAAAGCCATTAAGCCAAAAATGGGCTTCATCGATGAAATTTAGGATTTCCTTCAAACTCTTGCAGAGCTCAATCGGAGAAGTTTCGGCTCTTCAAATGATCAAGATTTGTTAGGGTGTAGGCCAAGATCTTTACACAAAATTCGCCACAAAGTGGACTGAGGCACTCAAGGCTGCGATATTTTTGGTACTTCGACCGGTGCGTTGTCTCACTGGCACAGGAACATTCAATAGTGAATATGTTGACTCGAATTTATCCACTATAGCACGCACAGCCTGTCTGGCGGGACGATTATTACGACCCAAAATTGGAGTAAGCGCTCTTAAAGTTGCGACCACCAACTCAGAATTTCGGTAGTAATTTTTAATTATTTTCGAACGTTACTCGTTCGTGAACTTCACCGTGATAAAAAACGTAAACCTTGACTGACGTTTTGACATTGACAGATCATAAAAAAGTTTAAGGGTGCGTTTCTATTGAAATACAAAATTGTTATGCCCCTATTGAAAATCCCTTTATATACGAAACAAGGATTTATACAGTGACGTACAAATCGAAATGGTAAAAGCACCCTGTACTACACAATCACCGACAAACACATGTAAACTCAACATCCGGCGATTGAGAAGAACCAGAACTTAAAACTTTCTCCAATGTGAAACAATGTAAATTATTTGACACTCTTTCATAGATTGGTCCTGATAAGGTACGTACTAAAGCAAAAACTTTAAGATAAAGAAAAATACCATAAAAAGGTACCTCACCTACTAACATTTATTCAGAATGTTTCTGACGAAGCAAGGTGTTCTATTAAAAAAAAAAAAAAACTCACTCAAGCCCCACTCAGTTCAATCCAAACGTCAACATATCACAAAACAATTCAACGAGTGCTACAACAATTGTTTGCTTAAATGATCTTTTGTGCTTTATACTACATGATATTTGATATCAAAGTTGTTTCTTAAAATTATAGATGCCAATTGGAGGTCGTGTGCAGCCGGCTGACAAAAAAGACTTAGGGTATTCCAGGGGACACGAGCCAAACATTCCATTCGCCATTGTTCACCAGCTACCCATTCAATTGTTCTGACACTCGACTCAACGATGTTGATATTTGTACTCAGCGTTGATTTTTTTTTTTCTTTTTTTTTCGTAAAAATTTATCAGATGTGACAACGTAAGGTAATATCCACAAGAAATTTCATACGTAGGACGACAACGAGGACCTATACTCGCTTTAAATTATAATTAACCGGAAATTGAACACGCGCCACAAATACACTTCTAGATGCCATATTCAAGGACAATACAGAACCTTAGACACTAAAAATGAAAAAAAAAAAAAAAGGTAGCGCGATGTGCGAATTGAGAAAGAGAAGGACGAACAAAATTACACAGCAATGTTTCCGGTTAATTGAAAACTTCAATGTCAGTCAGCTCGCCTACTTGTGTTACGCTGAGTCCTTGCGAAGGAGCAGCAGCAGCATCTAAAGAAACACATTGCGTTCTACGCGCTTTGTTTCGCGCAATGTGCATATGTGTACGATTCCCTTCATCTTCGCGAAGAAGTAAAGTAGCACAAGAAAATAGGATCAAATCTCAACACGCCCATAAGGATGTGTGTGGTGCGCTACTCTATAATAATTGTCCTCCTCTAACTCGCCCCTGCAGAAAAACATCTTATCGCCAACGACTACAGCACATGCCATTTGATTTGAGTTCCATTATTCGCACCGAGAGGAGTTGAACCGGTCCTTGGTACGGATTTCAATTGTCGCACGTAAATTTACCTTCGGGCATTGCTCCGGTCTGTCTCCCTTAAGAGGTGCACAACGGCGATTCCAGCAGCTGGAACTTTGCAGCGCCAGCGCTAACTTAAGAATTGAGTAACTGAAGACTCAGAGTGCACATTGCTTCCTGTTGCAAGGAATAAGATAAACCGGATATTTACTTGCAATTAGATGTTTGAAGAGGAATGTTAGCTTTGGTCACAATGGTTGCGGTACGTGCCGGAGGTGTAACCCTAATGTGAGATGTTGAATGAGTTCTTGGCTGATCGGGAAACCGTGGCATATGTAACAATTTCGCTCGGGAATGTAATTATGTTGTCAAAAAACGAAGGCGTAACGCATTGAAATTCTTCTAAGAAATGGTCACTTAGTAATTTTTAGCAGATGTAGTCGTGATTTAATAAGAGGAGGACTGAGGTCTTGACAGATGGAGGACAAGCAGACTTTTTGAATGACATCATAGAGTTACGATTTGAGTGATACGCACGCGATTAAAAGTGGACTTGGGACTCAAACAATAAATCATTGCAGGTCGAATAACCCTTTGTACTCGTCAAGTTGGTAGAGGGTTCCTTTTAGGGGCACACTGTGTCGAAAATACAGCATCACTAGGTTGATGAGGAACTTATAGAATTTCTCCCCCGATAGAGTGCTCCACTTACAAAGAGAGCTTAATACTCCTAAAGAAAGGGATTGGATCCGCAAAGAAGAGGAAAGTACCAATGAATACGTCTTCTTTTAAGAAAAACTATGGAGTAACTGGACTTGTCCCTTTACAAATGGGAAAGGGCGTTGTGTCGTCAAACCAGCTGTGGTATTAACCTACGGGTTGTAAGATTCATTCTCGTACTCCCATCTAAACTCAGTTAACAAAAATTTTCCTAGGAGAACAGTTTGGCGATACGAGAATGACAGTCTCAATTCGTCCTCTAGAGCTTTTAACTGGTTTCTTCTGTGCAAATAAGAGACGCAAATGCTGCTGCCGGCACGATTACAGACCTAACTTTAGATGAAATCTGCTGCTTCATTCCAAGTAAACCAGTTAGACTTAAACCAAAAGAAGAACTTCGGTTTGATTCGACTTGTGGAAGGAAAGTGCTTTTAGGATATGGCGTCAAACACCGTCTAAGGAAAACCGAAGTCCCTGCAGATAGGCTAGAAATGACCGCAACGCCATCCTAAAATGTGCTATGATTCATACCTGACCAAAAAGTGGCTTAAAGAATACTGCAATGTGCTAAGAGCTGTCAGTTTGATTGGTCTTTAGTAAGGCTAGCCTATAACGCTGTCACAGCGCCCCGAGATGTCTGTAGTACTGGCCCGTTTGTCAAGCTCCGAAACAGAATCACGACTACTTCATTAAGCCTATAGCAATATGTGAAGGCATTTCAATGGCTGACAAGAGAGTGCGTCCCGGTCTACCACCTGTGTGTGTAACAGCCGCCGCTCTGAGGTCAGTCGCTAACCAGAGTGCTGCATATTGTGTGACAAACACACCTGGATTTTAACTTCAGTTTCGCCTTTCAACTATGATCTTACTGCCTAGGGATGCCCTGCCAGGGATTCGGTTTTGAACAGCATTGCTCAATATAGGAAGTATGTATCATTGAGGTTATGCCCTCCGAATGGATTATAGTCGCCTCATGGGACAGGCACACTTTATTATTCACAGCAAACTCCGCATTATCAGATCTTTCTTTCTCTTCTCCTAAGATAAACCGAACGGAATATTTCTTAGGATATTTATTTTTCCAAACTTGTTCAATAGTAGAAGATTTCAACAGTCTTTAAGGTTAAATAGAATTTCTTCTCTTGTCTTGAAGAGGTGTTTTTCTACCCTGGTCAAAGCACTGTGTACGATTTTCCACTTATCGTATTCCACGGGCATTTTCCCGGATAGATGAAAACTTGCACACGTACAGACAATTTGAAGAGGAATGTTAGTGGAAAAGGGCTATAAAATAGCTTTGACCGTCAGTGCTTTTCAGGGTGATGCAAATAATAGTTAACTACCACCTTATGAAAAACACTGACGGTCAAAGCTATTGCTCAGTAATTAGAAGGCTAGGTTTTATAGCCGTTTTCCACTAGCATTCTTCTAGAAAGTAACCATCTCCTTAATAACCGGCAGTATGGTTTCATACAAAACACTTACATAGGTACCTGTCAGAAAAATCATAATGGAACCAGTGCAGTGCATTCATCATGATGGTGAATGCAGCTTTAATACCTCCAAGGTTTTCGATAGAGCGTGGCATAGTGTCCTCGTTAATAAGATTGAAGCTAATTCTGTTTTAAGTGATCAATCATTACAGTTTATATATCATGAATGTACTTCTACACCATTCTCGACTAATGCTGGTGTTCCTGAGGGATGTGTATTCTCCGCAAACCTTTTCCTGATGTTCATGTGTATCAATGATGTTCCTTCCGTTACTCGTAATCTGATTCATTTACTTCATTCTTGACTTCGCCTATTCTCTAACGACTCTTCGGCGATAGTCCCAAATCGTCGAATAACAGCGCCAGCGAATGCCTACCGAACTCAACTCTGATATTGATGCTGACATCAATTGGGGTACAAAGAACCGAGTTGAGCTCAGTGCGTCAAAAACTCAGTGCTGTTTCCTGTGTCTGAATACTAACGTGTTCGAACTCAGAATGTGTGGAGTTGATGTTGAGTCAATGCTTGTCGTGTATCTACAAATCTAACATAAGTTCGTCCATTTTGTCATGCCTTAATATTAGTTGTAAGATACATCTTTAATTTGAGTTCATTATAATTGTATGTGGGCTTGAGTTCACGTCACATATATTAATATATGGTTGTGTCTCACACAATTCCATGTTACACGTGTAGCATATTCTGCACACGCACATACTTTGAAGCATACGTTCGCGCGCACGGATCACCACAGGACATCGTTTTCAGTTACTCAAAACAAATGTGCCTTTTCACAGTACCTATATATCCAGAAACCTATTATTTGCAAAGATTTTAAATTAATTATCTGTCCAATACAATCAATGAGAATTGTCAACCTGCTGGACTTTTAAAAATCGAAGTTGAACGCAGGATACAGCAAATGATTGTAGTCTGGGATTGTTCTACCGAAAGTAAGGCAGTTGACAAATTTAAATATAACACACGAAGATGGAAATAAGATGCTTACAAAGCAAACATCAGTGGAGTTAGCTACACTCATGTGTTAGAACAAGGAAATTGTGGTCACTCTGCAATAAAATCAGAGCCGACAGAATCATGCAGAATTACAGGAAATCTCGGTATATCCTTGCAGGACTCTGGTATCACATAAAAAAACTAAATGAAGATTACCTATGCATGTATGTAAGAAGTGCGGTGATCAGGAAGTACACGACGATACATCCCACTTTCTGTCACTGTACAGGCCTCGAGCACATACGAGTATAACTTGGGGAAGAGACAGATGCCATAAGTTCTGTTTTTTTTTTTAAATGCGATAAGTGACCGCCTTTTGCTTTAACGCAGGCACTCCAACGGTGTGGACACTGGGCTACAGCGGCACACACGGTATCCAGTGGTGTGGACAACGCTGCTGCTCTGTTAAAGCACTCTTGAGGCTCTCCAAATTTCGATGAGGTCTCTTACAGGCCATACTCTTCAACACTGACCACAAACAATAATCCAAAGAATTCAAATCTAGGTTTCCTGAAGACCAATCTTTTTCGCATCAAAGGGGAAGAGACAGAGAGAAAGACAGATTGACGTAGTTGGTTTGAAACTCAGGTGTTATAAAGTTTTCAGATAACTGGGGAGTATTTTTGTGTTGCTGTTATTATCGTTGCTTATGATTCACAGTATTTTTATCCGTCCTCCTGATGTCATCATCACGATCAAGTTGCATTTTAACCATATGACCACCCTACTGCTAATCAACTAATTCGGGTCCTTTTCAATACTACGCTCCACAGCAGCAACAGCTTCTCCGGTGCGCACTGTATGACGTCTCTGCGGATTTTACTTTACTTGGTCGGATGGACGATTATGTCAAATGGACGTTGTGCATGGTAACTTTACAATTTTTGAAATAAATTTTCACAATTTGCAAACATTGTTCTGGCGTAAGTCAATTCATGGTGAAATGGCAAACCAAACTGAGCACAAATCACCTGTCCTGTCAACTGTCAAATTGGCTATCGCTGGAAAAAGTATTGCCAATTTGAAAAACAAACCTAAAAAAAACACCCTTTATTTACATGCACCTGTAAATAGCTAATATATGAAATTTCAACCCTCTGATGGATTTCTCTCCAATTGCTATGCACGATGGCGAATCGACTCATTCGGGTCCTCCTCAATATTACGCTCCACATCAGCAACAACTTCTTCGATGCGCACTGTACGACGTCTCAGCGGATGCGTTTGCATGGTTATTATAATTACTTGGTCGGATGGACGATTATGTCAAATGGACGTTGTGCATGGTAACTTTACAATTTTTGAAATAAATTTTCACAATTTGCAAACATTATTCTGGCGTAAGTCAATTCATGGTGAAATGGCAAACCAAACTGAGCACAAATCACCTGTCCTGTCAACTGTCAAATTGGCTATCGCTGGAAAAAGTATTGCCAATTTGAAAAACAATCCTCTAAAAAAAACAACCTTTATGTACATACATAGGTGCATGTAAATAGCTAATATATGAAATTTCAATCTTCTGATGGATACATCTTCAATTGCTATGCACGATGGCGAATCGACTCATTCGGGCCCTTTTCAATACTACGCTCCACATCCGCAACAACTTCTTCGATGCGCACTGTACGACGTCTCTGCGGATGCGTATTATCAATTAGAATAAGCGTAGTGTGAAAACGATCCATGGTTATTCGAATTACTTGCTTGGATGGACGATTATGTTGACCGTGGTAGCGCACGGTAAGTTTTGCGAACTGAACACCGATTTTCGAAACAAATTTACACAATTTACAGGCGTTGTTCTGGCGTAAGTCTATTCATGATGAAATGAAAAACCAAACTGATCACACATCAGCTGTCAGCTGTCAAATTGGCTGACGCTGGAAAAGTGTTGCCAATTCGAAAAACAAACCTATGTGGCTTGAAATTTACTTAGATGTTTATCTAATAGAGCTATTGGTTCGATTATAGCATTGTATAGCTGGAGTTTAGTTTCCATGCTTACCTCCCGTTTACCCACTAATGTGTTACTTATTTGGTAGTACGCCGTTATTGCTTAGTTTCATTCATTACCTCTTGGTCAATCTTTCCATTGCAGGTTATTATGGCCCCTAAGTATTCAAATGCTTCAACTCTCTTCATTTCTCTCCCGTCGCATGCTATTCTAATACTTTCTTCAGACCTGTCTTCCTTGATTGATTGATGATTTTGTTCACCATCATCTCCTTTCTTTTTAGTTTGCCGAGCCAATACTCCATTGCCTGCAGTAATTTGGCTGGGTTATTTGCTATTATAATAATGTCTTCTGCATACGATAGGAATTGCAAGTAGACAGATCCATAGCGTTTCTGGTGCTTTCAGTTCGCCTCTTGCATGATTTATGAATATGCGAGAGGAATATGTTAAACAGCAGAGAAAGTATGGTGATGTTTAGGGCGACGGTCTCAGCATTCAGTTGTTCAAATCGACCGCAGAATGTACAAATGCCACAAACAACCTGAAGAATCTGAAACTATGAATCAGTAGCGAAAAGGAAAATAGTCATCAGCACCCAATCGTCATGTTTCCTTTTTGTCTTGGTGGTAGATTGCGAATAATAAAACAAAAACCGATTATACGATTCCGACTCCCGATACTAGTCCCTGACAGGATATCCATTACACTGATGGTTTCAACGTGGATATTGGTACATGACCTGGAGTTTACTAATGCAAGGACTTGATTAAAAGTACAAAATTGAGAACATAATACTAAGTAGCAAATTGTTCACAATTTGGTTGATTATGGGTATGATATAGTCATTAGTTTTACAATATAGTTCGTACGTAAATAGTCATTTTATTGGATAATAAAATTCTCATAAAATCCTCATCTGCGTGACAAACGATGCCATAAATTAATAAAAAACTATTAAATATTTATTTCCCTTTAAGGAATGCTAGTGAAGATACCCACAGTGTTCACGTCCAAACAACCCATCAATAGTAAATAATCTTAACAACCACTTATGCCACACCCAAAACAAACAAACTTAGAAGTACCTACGAGTATAACACAAAAATACTTCCACCGCCCCGAAGTAGTGCATCAATAACGAAACATCACGAAAAGTTATTAACTTTCAATAATTGACTTGGTCGTCATCGTCGACAGCAACGGAAATGAGAAATATCCAGAAAAGCACCATAAACAGGAAAAATCGGAAACAAGATAATTTATTGCCGCCCCAAATAAACAACAAGGTCTCTTGCCTTCCTGGCAATATCAGCACAAGTCGTGTGTTCCGAACGTCGTTCAATTTGTCGCAATTAATTACATAGGTATCTCCATTGACGTTGGTCAATTTAACCTTGTGGCCAAACGACACAGCAAGGCAAACCCTTTTACCTTTAATTGTGCCCGGGAAATACATCTGCCTACCTAATTTCCTAGGTCTGTCCTCCGCCCAGTGGTAGCAAACAACAATTTAACCCCGAGTTTAAGTTAATAATTTTCTCATCATCAGAGCAAATAATACACTCGTACGAGGGGTGGGTGTGCATCCCCCACTTACCCTTACCTATTAACAGATCTCACTTATGTTAGTCGATTTCCTCCGGAAAAGATAAAAATAGAAAAGTATGACAGCTCGGTTCATAAGAAGCCAATTATGAGGAAAAATCCCATTCACTTGCGGAAACCTTCAATTCGGGTATATCCTCCATACCCACCCACTATTCCGGTGACATTGTATTGCCTCCATATCTGCGCAACCACCCCTGTGCGTGAAGCCTTAATCACAGTTCACACTTGCGGGTGATGATGTTCGCTCTCTGCTACGCACTTTAACCCCCGTGTAGTCGTTCGCCTAGACTGACACTGACTGTTCATCCCCCTGGTTGAGAACGATGATCGTTTTGTACGATTCAATTGAATCGTCGTCGTCGACATTCTGATTTTCCGGGTATGGTGATGGTGAGGGTGACGGTCTCAGCATTCAGTTGTGCAAATCGACCGCAGAATGTACAAATGTCACAAACAACCAGATTAAGGACATGAGAACAATAAATTTCACAAACTTGCTCGAATTCTATGACGCCTGTTTGGGTGGGAATTTGTGGGGTGGTGGCTGCAGCAGTAGCATCCATAGTAGCAGCCAAAATCTTGCTGTCATAAGCGTTTGGGATTAAAATGATTGGGATGTGCTGTTGAGTACTCAGCACTTGGGGGATTTTCACTTGAGCAGTTGTTTGGCTGGTATTATTGCTGGCAAATCCTTTTTCCCGTTCACTTTAAAATACACACCTTCCTCTTAAAACTTTAACTGGAACTGGCAGATTTTGAAGTGATAATTATAATGATGTTGTTAAACGTCGATATATTCGTAGGAATGGTGCGGGGAATGGGAGGTAAAGTTTTTTTCGGGTTGAAAAGAGAAATTTAATTGTTGAAAGGATTAGACGATGGAAACGTATGCCTTTAGAGAATTACATTTAAGGGGCTTAAAAGTAATTTCATCGTACTGGTGGGAATTAAATAGAATATTTTTAAGGATGTTCATCGATTTATATTCCAGACAAAATTGACGACAAACTAAGTTTGAGTGTAGTTATTTCGTTGCACCTTTTACAAACAATTTGTACAGATTTATTAGAGAAAATATGAGTAGCTTGAGAAAAAGGTAATATTTTATAAGTAGATCTCTTTGAATTAAAGCAATTCGCATGGTAAGATTTAAAACAAATTTGTTACCTAAATGGTAGGGGTACGAGTATACTCGTATGATATTATTCATGGGTGGTGTGGTGATTAGAGTGGTTTTCATATCAAAAGCGGGTAAAATAAACCACGCTAATGCCAAGGACTATAGACCAATAAGTCTATCTTCATTCTAATTGAGGACACTGGAACGGCTAATAGATATGCACGTCAGAGATAAGTTTGGGAAAAAGAGTGGTCTCTACTATAGAAAACACTCTTCAAGTGAAGGAATACACTATGGGTGCATTCCTTGATATTGAAAGGGCTTTTAATAATGTACGAATAAGTACCGAACCTATAGTAGACAGTCTGCGCAGGACCCAAATAAACTCGCGTATATGCGGGTGGATTGAACTAATGCTTAGTACCCGCATAATCAACTCCACATTAGTGGGCATAAGGGGAAGAAAGCGAGTCAAGCGGGGCACCCCACAAGGCAGAGTTCTTTCACCACTCTTATGGCTTCTAGTAGTGGAAGAAAGAAAGTTATGATTTCAATGTAGCGGCCTATGCCGATGATGGTGCCATCTTGGTATCCGGAAAGTTCCTTCCGGTACTCAGCGAGCGAATCAATTATGCATTAAAACTAGTGAATAACTGGGTCAAAGGCAGGGGTCTGGAAGTGAAACCGACTTAGTGCTATTTACGAGGAGAAGATCCTCAAGTAGCTGCAAAATATCTCGGCGTAATACTGGATTCCAAATTAAACGTGGAAAGCTAACATTGACAATCGAATCAATAAGGCATATGTTGCACTATATGCATGTAGAAGAGCCTTCGGGAAATTTTGGGGTTTTAAGACTAAAGTGGTACACTGGGTATACACTGAGGTAGTAAGACCCATTTACTGCCTATGGTTCGATCGTATGATTTCATCAAAAAAAGCTTTTAGTTTAGACTTGAAGACTAAACTATTTGCAGCAAATTGGGCCATTTTCCTTTGGCCAGAGTGACCAATTGGGTACTTCAGCACAATGCTGATTGTAGGAACGCTTATAGGACATGTAAAGTCTCAGAAACTGTGCGTTCTACGAACAAAAATTCTAGCTGTACCGTGGCATAATATTGGACAGGCAACTGACCTGGAGAAAGCGTATTATAATATGCAGGTGGGCCATCAGGAAGTCATGGAGTTGAAACTGAAGCAGGTCCACTGGATATACGAATGCGTAATAAAACCTATAATCTTCTACGGAGTAGTTGTATGGTGGCCAGTGACAAACTGGTTGTTTTGTGTTCACCGGGTGATAAATGGTAGCTACTCTAAGGTTCAAAGCACAGATTACCAAACTAGACTGTCGCAGACTTTTCTGAGTAAAACCGTGCCTGAAGTGTGCAGAGCTATTTGGACAAATTTGAAAAATACATATTTAAAATTAAGTTAATAGTTTAGTTCATACTTTTTTTATTTTTGTTTTTATACAAAATCTTTGCATCGATTGCTCTAGCAAGTCTGGGGTAAAGGCACTTATAGCTCCATCTCATTGCAAAGATGGAGGTCTTATAATCGCCATATTCAAAATTTCGAATATGCCGACGTGGTTGCATACACCCTCCTAATGTTGATGGAGTGTTTTGCAGTTTGGATAAGGAATTGTGTCGATTTCTTTGTGCTAAATCTTCCTCGACACTTTCTCTTAGAATTTTTTTGGATTGCCCATGACGCATTCCTCTGAATTCTCATCCCAGATGTTGTCCATTTCAAACACAACCTGCTTTCCCAGCCATGAGTAGGATGATTTGCTCCCAACTTTTTGTTGCAAAAGTCCAGCAACTTTTTCGATTCCATTCCACTTTTTTCACTTTTTTCAACTTCCCGGAATTGGTAAAAGCCTATCAGCTCTTAAGTCAATTGCTTTGACCAATAAATTTCTTTCGTAATTTTTTTGCCAACTGCCCTTCATGGGGAATGAAAAGAAATAAAGCGAAACAGAAAAATAACGAACAAGGAGGAGGAGAAACGTCAAAAATGAGTCTTCGAAATTCTACCCACGACTCTTTTGCTCTTGTGTAATTTCAAAAAAGTCATGACTCAAGAGTGTATTACCAGACTAACTCAAACCCCAAATTTCATCAAAATCCGTTAGGTGGTTCTTAAGTTGTGCTTATGAGAAAGACGATTCGAAAATGTTTTAGACTTCTCCACATATCTCACTCGTACTTCCACTCCATTCGATTTACTAGTGTATCAGTTTGCAGAGCTAGACCTTCTTCTTTTTCTACTTATCCTTACGGCGAGGTTATGATCCGGAATAGAAGAATCACAACCCTCCCACTTTACTGCATCCCTACTGGTCCGCCTGTGGGGTTTGCCGGTTTGAACTCAGAAAGTACCAGCAGGCTTTCGGATCACTTCGTTACTAAGGCCTGCGCGATTGCGTAGAAACGTTCATTGCTACGAGTTTTGCCTTTTTGACGGGGTTCGGAGGATCTCTCCTACGAACATGATAATACAAACTGAGCCGGTCGTGCTCTATCTTGCTTGTGATGGGTTCTTTTACATGAAGGTTTCCTCCAATCTTCGAACTTCTTATTTTATGAAGCTTTGTTACATTGTCCAACATTGTGAACCATATGTGAGCGCCGGACGTACAACTGCGGTGTGAGCCTTCCTTTCAGCTTAGGGGGCATTTTTCGATCACAGAAGATACCGGAATTTTCCCGCCACTTCATCCACCCTACGCTTACACGATGATTGATGTCATCATCACAAGTTGCTTCGCTGTTGATCATAGATTCCAGATATTTGAACTTTTCGCACTTGAGAAGTACTTTTCCATTCAAGTAAATGGCTGGAATAGGCTGGTGTGGATCAGAGAGCGGGCAGCACAGATACTCTGTCTTTTTTGAACTAATACGGTACCCATTTCCCTCAAAAACATCCACCCATACATCAAGTGCTCGTTGCAGGGACGTTTGATCTTCACTTATGATAGCTACATCATCAGCAAAGAATAACTGATGCACTTTGGGTTCGTCACTTTCCCTTCAAGTAGATAATCAAGGACTGCAATAAATAGCAAAGGACTGAGGACGCTTTCCTTTTTAGAACAGTGTGATCAGCGCTCATGAGTTAAAACATGAGTTAATTTTTTTTTTTTTTTTTGATGAATAAGAGGTTAGGGAAGTTTTTAGGATCAAAAAAAGGAGTGCACTTCCCAATTTCTTTGCTACTAAAATGTTTCCAAAAGTGCTAAAGCACAGATCCCAGTCGAGATACTAGGCGCACGAAACTAAGATGCGATTTCGGATTGGTAGAGAGAGGTTGTGTGAAAACGCTTGTGTCTGCTTAATTGCCGTAGCACAATGATGAAGCTGAAGCGAAGGCTAAAGTAGAAATTGAGTCAACTTCCGCTCCACGGTTCAGCTTTAGCTTCACCATTGTGTTCCGGCAGGAAGTTTACCTTTCGTTTACTCAGTGACAACCAACAATCATTTCTATTCGCAGTAGCTTCTCATTAATTACCTCTCTTCTTATCTTCTCCTATTCTCCTAATTTTCCACAAACCCACACGACCTTCCGCAGATGCGCGTACATATGTATCTTATCCAAATTTTGCAATGCATTGCATCTCAATTATTTCACCTCAGAAAGAACCGCAGGCTTCAGAAAATTACATCAGCAATAATCTTTTCAAAATCAACACAATTAGTGATTTAGCGAGTCCTAATCGTTCACAAACGCTCCGGCAGATGGTGAAAATATTCCTACAAAACAAAAGTTTCCCATCTATGAAGACATTCAACTTTCCTTAATACATCCATCGGATTTGTCTGTCCGATTCGTTTCTATTTTTCTGAAGTGAATAATTGCTAATTTCTCTATTAGCTGACCAAACTATAATCCAAACAACACAAATTTGTCAAAACATTCACTTTCAATGCACACCGGCCAAAGAGATGCCGACCTTCGCAAAAAAATTATTCGGTACATATCCAGGACAAAGAGGTACAAGTAGAGCACCACCGCACTGTAAACTACGAGTGTATCATCTACACAGTGGCAGGCAGTAATTTTCCAGCTTATTTACCAAATTATGGCAATACCTCAATTATTTTGGCCTATGATCCTAGCCGAACAATTCAGCTCCTACAACATCCTTTCTGAGTACTTGTTGTAGTACTCGTACCTCTGCATTATTTTGCAGTGTTGTGCTCCCTTTACAACTATTGTTGTCAGTTCATTCACTGAATTACATGACACACATAGTATCTACCTGGGATGCATGTACAGCCTGCTGCACAAGGATAGTAAAAAAAAAAAATAATGAAAACATTTGAGTGTTAGTTAGCCTTAACCTTTTAATGAAACAATTTGCAGGGATTACGGGTCTGGGAGTAAGTTGCTAGGCGGTTAATCTGTTTATATTCGGTAAGCAGATCGGAAAAAAAATGGAAAAAAAAGGAATCTCAACTCGGTAAAGTCCTTATAAGAAAAGGAAATTATCTACTTACGCATGTATATCACTATTATTGTATAGTCACACACATGGAAGAGTAGTATAGGTCCATCGGCCTAGAACATCTCTTAATCTGTGTCGGTAAGCGGTAATCCTCTAAACCTTTTGAACTTTCGGTTCTGTTCGTTTCTTCATTGCTTGTGGAGCGGTCAAACAAAGCGAAATCATGTTGTTTACTCTTGAATGAACTTTTGTTGTTGAGATGTATCTGAGAACATTGGTAACATTCGATGAATGTCCATCCTTAGGAAAATATAATCATCGTTTAATGTCCTGATTTAAGGATTACATTTTATGTGCTTGGACATCATGGGAAGAATGAAAGAAACGTAGAAACATTGCAATTGTTCCGGTTACAAATCGGATATTGCAAATCGAAAATCTATTTGCAAAGGCAGATGCATATTACGAATTGGTTTCCCATTGACCACTGAAGTTGATTGTTGTGTCTACACCCACAGATAGTAAAACTTCGAATGCGATGTAATCTCGCCTGGAAATTGTGTAACTAGGATAATTAGGATAATCTGTTTGAATGGAATCCAATGTGAGTTACACATGCATGTGAAATGCGAATTGTATGGGATGTGGGTGAAATCCGCTTAGGATTTAAGATTGTGGGTCTACACGTCTGGTTTGTTGCAGAGGTGGCAAATGAATAATTTTATTATTGGTTTAGCATGTCCTGTCTGTACTACTTATATTAATCATATCTGTTGTGTGTTTTGACCTTAAACTTAAATTGGCAAATTTGACTAACCTCACAACATTGATTTTTAGTGCTCCATGTGAAATCCGTAAAACTCTTCAATTTTTAATTTTTTTTTTTTTTAGAGGCGGTCTTGGGGCCAAACAAAATATTTGCCACCCCATTGTGCGAAATGTCAAATGAAAACCGATATAAGGAATTCGAATATGCCATCCAAACTCTAAGATCATGGTAAAGGATAAATTTCATCAAAATCCGTTCAGACGTTTTTATGTTAGGCGTTTAACAAAGAATATTAAAAAAAAACAAAATGAAAACCCGTACCATTTACCATACGATTTAGAAAAATTTATGAAATTGACTACATACTCGTATCAAAATAAATGTAGGGGAAGGTCATGTACCTTGGACCGAAATTTACTATTTTTACTGAACCTTTTGTTCGACGTAAGTGTTTCCAATTTAGTTTGTTAAAAATGTATTATTTTGGATATTCAATAGTGTTAAAATGACATCTTAAGTATTTACTGTATGCCTAAAAAATGTTTTTTTGCAAGGAAACCTCAAACGGTCCGAGGTACATACACTGAATGTACGAGGGTGGGTCAATAAGTCCCTGAAAAATGAAATAAGGAACACTCTTTTCGGTATAAAAACATTTTATTTTTCAACATAGTCTCCTTTTAGCTCTATACACTTCATCCAAAGTTTCTACAATTTTTTGATGCCCTCCAAATAATACGATCCATTATATACGATTCATTATAATACGGTCCATTATCAAACTATGGATTTTGTCGACCATTTTTGGTGTCGTGACCTCAATTGGGCGACCAGAACGTTCGGCGTCACTTGTGCTTGAACGACCGCACCGAAATTGAGTAAACCAGTGGTGAATGGTTCCAATCGAAGGTGAAGAGTCCCCATAATATTTGTCAAGCTTTTGTTTGGTTTGCGTGATAGTTTTTTCTCCCAAAAAATAGTGTTTAATGAGCACTCGAAATTCACTTTTGTCCATTTTAACGAAAATGCTAGTAGGCGTCTATATAAAATGGCTACCACAACAAAACTATTTGACAGATCTGTCTGAAAATTTGGGTGCGTTCTTTTGAAAGATGATTCTTGGCAACAAAAAATTAAATTTAAGGTGATGACACAATTTGTGTTAATTTTCAGGGACTTACTGACCAACCCTCGTACCTTAGACTGTTAGATGTACCTTGGACAGAAATCAATTGTGTTCAAATGATGCAGTGTAAATACTATTTTATTTCATTAAAAAAAATCAATTCATTTATTAATTCATTACATTTAACTGAAAATAAAAGAACAAAGACTAAAAACAAATAAAAAAAAAAGTTAGAAATTTAATATTTTTTTCTGACAGCTGTAAGCAACTCCGAAATCGACCAATCACTTTCGGCGTCGAAATCATCATGATCATCATTTGGATCATTAGCATCTTTGGCGAGAAAGTCTTGTGCCTTTTGCTTTGCTGCTATCGATTTTGGATGGCGTACGATTCCGACCGCTGGGGGTTCGTTTTCGTTTTCTGAAGATGAAGAGTTATGGTTTACCAATTTCTTTTTAACTTTTTTGGCTAATGTTTTCGATGTCTTCTTTGCTGCTTGATTAGCTAGAATTTCCTCTTTTTCAGGGGTATCTGTGAGGATTCTGCTTTTGCCCAATCTTCGTCCACCACTTTTGGCCAATTTTCTGAGTGCAGCTTTAGGGAATGGTCTTATTTGCACCGGCGAAAGATTTTGTAGATTGTTGAAACGGCATCTTATTAGAAAGAGCTACTACAGATTTAGATGTTGAAGGTTCGATTTCGTATGCATGTGAAGGCGATGGTGTTAATAAAATTCCTGGCTCACTTAACACATTGACTGCTAGGGTAATTTTCGAAATGTTTACCCAGGGGCCAACCAGTTTTTTTCCCTATATTTGTGTTTTCTTTGGACTAAAGTACATTTTAGATATCTAGATGTATTTTTATTAATTAAGAAGGTCCTTGGAAGGATTTTCCTCTGGCTATCATATATGATAGCCATGGCTCTGTACGAGATTTAGACTTCTATCTACTTGTCCGGGACTATGGCTATCATATTTGATAGCCAGGAGATTCAGTTTGTGAAAGAGTATTTTTTGCTCATTATAAATTATTCTCGACTTGTAAGCTGCTGTAAATTTCAAAAAACATGCATTATAAACTAGTGAGAAATTGAAACATGTTTTACAAAATTTATGGAGCGAAAGTGTGGTCTTTGTAAATCAAAACATCAAACAAAGTAGCCGATCTGCACTGAGTGTAAGTATCGTGTGTTGAACGCAGTGTAATTGTAAAATGGCACAAATACTAACTGCAGCCTAATAGTGAGTGAAATGACAGGAGCACTTACTGCGAGATAGTTAGACATCTTGATTTATAAAGCCGCCATTTCGCGCTCAATTCATTTTGTAGAAGAAGGTACGAAAGGGCGAAATTGCTTCTCGGAAAGATGATGACGGAATCGTCGTTTTGAAGTGGAAGCACACACTGGATGTTCGTATGCTCTCTACAAAACGCGCTCCAGTTTTATTGCCAATTTCAAATAGAAGAACATCACAAATAAGTACTCAGCCCTCCACCACCTGAAATCCACCTGCAGCTCCTAGGCCAAGACGACAGGCTCAAAGGTCGTTATTCAAGCCTGAAGCAATTCCAGCTTACAATAAAGAAAAAGCTGGAATTGATCTGTCTGACCAAATGGGTTCATATGCCACAACTCTGCGGAAAGGTATCAAATGGTACAAGAATTAGGAGTTGAACTTTTGCTTGGAGTTTCAGTTCTCAATGCTTGGGTCATATACAAGAATGCAACAAAAAACAAAATTTTTATACGCAAATATAGAGAAATGTTGGTAAGTGAGATTCTCAACATTGCAACAGGTTTGACCCGAGCAAAACATAGCCGTGCCAAAGTTCATTATTTGAAGTATAGATTAAATGCTACAACAGAATCTCCAAAGAAAAGGGTCAGGTTTTTGTTCGGAAAGAATCAAGGCAAACTAGTACTTTTTGTGAAGATTGCCCAAATCAACCCCAAATGTGCCGGCAATGTTTCAATGTTATTCATTAACACTTTTTCCTCAAAAATTAAAACATATTTTTGTAAATTGAATTTTTATTATTGAATTAAAAAGTTTTGTTTTCTAATTTTCATGCTTTTTTATTGTTTCCTAAAGTAAGAAGCTAAAATGTAAACCAATCACAAACTTCTGAATCCAAGTTTACTTAGCACTACCCGGGGTGCCAGACTTTTTGTTTTATATTGAATTTTGTTCCTAGTGGCTATCAATTTTGAATGTCACGGCATAGTATCAACACACATGTGGCTATTATAATTGATAGCCACGGCCACAACGGAAACATCACTGGCTATTAAACATGATAGCCATGGCAGTCAATGTGTTAAAGGTTCAGTATCGAGAGGCCTATCAGTTACGTATGATGACAAAAACTCGTCATCACCGAAAATATTTTCATCTAGCGGCCAAATACCACTTACTTGAAAACCTTTTGTAATATTTTGGCAGGTAAAAGCTTTCGGGTAAGCCTTTCCAACTATTTACGCCACATCATAAATCGTTACTGGCTTTCCAGGATTAGACAACATCCAATCGCTTGCGGCTTTATTATAGAACGTTTTATAAGCTCCGAACACTACTCTATCCAGTGGCTGCAATTTGTGGGAGGTGTGAGGCGGAAGTGTGAGCAAAATAACATTGCTTTTTTTTGCCTCATCTTTTTTTTTTATATAATTTGCACGTGTTAAAGGGGATATGAATACCCTTATACTAATTTTTTTAGAACACGTGCGTTTTGAGGAAAGGGGAAGAGACAGAGAGAAAGACAGAGTGGTGTAGTTTGAAACTCAGGTGGTATTAAGTTTGTGTAAACTCCAAGGGTGGCTGTCCAGATAACTGGGGAGTATGTTGTTTGTTTTCGCTAGTATTGTCGTTGCTTATGATTCACAGTATTTTTTTTCGTCCTCCTGATGTCATCATCACAATCAAGTTGCATTTTAGCCATATGACCACCCTACTGCCAGTGTTATGCCTTCACAATAGAGTTGACTTAGCTTTTCGTAAGTGATCGATTTTTTTTATTTATTTCATGTGAAATAAATAAATGATTCTTGACATCAGGATTCGAACCGTGAATCAACAGTGTGACAAGCGATGATGTTACCACTATACCACGGCCACCCTCTATTACTGAAATAGCAATATGAGTGTCGTGGTTGTCCATTATAAAAAGGACTTTCTTTTCTTCTGTCGGTTTGACAAATGGAATGAAATGTTTTAAGTATTTGAGAAATAACTGCTCAGTGGACCATCCACTGGGATTGGCACCTCCAATCGTTCCTGCAGGAGTTCCATTGATCATATGATCTTTGAAATTTACGCGCGGGAATATCAGCATTGGGGGCACGTGGTTTTCGATCGCATTCACTGCAGCTATCATAGTAACATTTAACCCTCGTTTTCCTGACGTTACAGTTCCTATTTGTTTAGCACCTTTCTGAGCCATAATTTTAGGCGGAACATGAACCGTAGAATTACTTACCTGTTAAATGAATAACCTGAAGCTGGAACTTAAATTAAAAGCTAAATAGTTACCTGTTTCATCGACATTGAATATTAGCTCAGGTGTAAAGCGGTATCGGGATAAACAATCTTTGGAGAAATAAGATAAGTTCCTACCAGCTGCACCCTGTTCAAACCAGTTTTTGGGAATGGTTTTGTTATTTTTTTCAGCAAAGTTAAAAGCCAATTTCTTTAATTCAGCCCTGGGTAGTCCGTAGTACAGTTTGGAAGCCTGTATAACATACTATGCTAGGAAATCTCCTTCTTCAGGCGAAAATATTTGGCGGTGGTTGATTCGGATTTCATAAACGAAATCAGAATGGTTCGATGCTTTGTGTTTGGCGATGTGCCGCATTAAAGTGGTTTAGAAAACGTTGAACATATTTGCTGCGGTGTACATGGATTTTCCATTGTCCACTACTTCCCCCACAGCTCGCCGTAAAGCGTCAACGTCAACAGCTGGTCTTTTTACTCCTGACTTACTCCTTGGCATTTTTCTTGAGGAAAATGGAAAACAGAATTCTTAAAAAAATTCGAAAAGCATGTACCTTGGAACGGTCCAAAGTACATGCATAGACATAGATCCAAAGTACATTCGCTACACTTTCCGAGAAACAATTCAATTACTGCATGAGTTACTTCCTGGTCGTGTAATTTCCCGTTTTGGTGATCAGAATTGGCAACGCAGATCATGCGATTTAACGCCGTTGGACTTTTTTCGTCGCGGTTTTTTTAAGTCTAAGGTTTATGCCAAATTGAACGCTGTATCAACGAAATTCAGCCACATTTATGAAAAACGATCATGGAAAAATTCGACAAAAGAGTGCGTATGTACCAGCAAAGCCATGGAAGCCATTTACCCGATATGCTATTCCATACATAACCATATACTGTATACTTTATGAATTAATAAAACATTTACAATTTTTAATTAAAAATCTATGTTTTCTATCAAAATGATTACTTGTGTGAATTTTGGGACACCCTTTATATATGTTGTATATGTGTGCAGAAATGTGTCATTTGTTTTCATAAATTTTCTAAAATCTTACCTCTAAGAATCAAATTTCCGCATGTCCTTGTCGTTGTACCTCGTGATACAACTTTCATCAAATAAATCAATTATTAAGCATTTAATGTGTTAACATTATACCTAATAAAACTTTAAACATAAAGCAATAAAAGGCTAGATAACACCCATTCTAAAGTATCGGAAAAGTGATTACTTTATGCGCCTTTAGTGTTCTGTACAGTTATTTAAATTGTCTAATTTGGCTTCCTCATTAATCCGGAGAAAAAGGTATATAAAACAATCAGTTCTTGTTCCATGTCTACCTGTCTGTTTGTTCTCACATGGCTCGCTCGGGAACCATTGAAGAAATTTTTATGAAATTTGATTTGTATGTTTGATATGTAGGTAGGTATACAGTTTTGCCAAAAAAATCGGATGGAGTACGGGTATTTATTGGCCTCTTAACTCAAGAATCAAACAGATTTTGATAAAATTCGTCTCACAAGCAGTGAGTCCACGAGCTCCGCCTATTTTCCCCTTTTTGTTCCATTTCATGCAATCAACATTTTTACAATTTTCCTACAAGGCTTCTGCCCAAAGTCCCCCTCAAACAAATATTTTTAACAATTCGTCTCTCTAGTTATTTTTTCCACCTCACACAATTTTTTATGCAAAATTTCAGTTCTCTAAGTCTAATCGTACAAAAGTTACAAGCGTGCGACTGACTGACGGACAGACAGACAGTCACCTGTTGAATCCAATAGTGTTCCATTTTATATCATTCTGGTACGGATCACTAAAAATGTATCGATGTACCCCGACTCCTTCCACAACTTACATAGTTGTAAACTTAATAGTCTTGGAATTACTTAATTGTTGCAGTACTTGCCTTAAACTTTTAAAGTTTGGTACGTTTAGTAGAAGCAAACAAAAAAATGTTCAGGATTAATGGAATCGTGAGTATAACATACATGTATGAGTATGAAAAATGTTGTGTCATCCAATAATTTATTATTTTGCGTTGTACACTTCGTCCTTTAAAGTTTATTAATTTTTGTTTTTTACGTTTTATCGGTATGTTCGAATTGAAAACTTTTTGCAATAACCCAGTATGAAGTCCAGAAAGCCCCTCATATTTGAGTCATTTGGTACATATGAGGGTGAATCAATAAGTCCCTGAAAAATGTATAAAAACATTTTATTTTTCAACATAATCTCATTTTAGCTAACTTCATCCAAAGTTTCTCAAATTTGTTGATGCCCTCCAAATAATACGTTTTCTCGAGCCCCTCAAAATAAGCGTTTGCTTCAGCGATGACCTCTTCATTCGACCCTAATATCTTACCTCCATCATGTTTGGAAACAAGAAATAGTCGCAGGGGGCTAAATCTGGGGAATATGCTGGATGAGGGAGGAGTTCGTAGCCTAACTCATGCAATTTTGCCATTGCGACTGCGGACTTGTGCGCCAATGCGTTGTCCTGGTGAAAAAGAACTTTTTTCTTCGCCAAATGCGGCCGTTTTTGCTTCAAATCGGCTTAGAATCGATCCAGCAGCTCTGCGTAATATGCGCCGGTGATCGTTTTACCCTTTTCAAGGTAATCGTCGATCGTTTTACCCTTTTCAAGGCATCCCAAAAAACTGTCGCCATGACCTTGTTTGCTAACAAACTCGCCTTGGTCTTCTTCGGCTTCGATTCACCAGGAGAAGTCCATTGTTTTGACTGTTCCTTGGTTTATGGTGTGTTGTGGTGAATCCAGGTTTCATCGACGGTTACGAAACGGCGCAAAAACTCAGCCAAATTTTTCTGGAACATCGCCAAACACACCTTTGAAGTTGTCAAACGAATGTGTTTGTTGTCGATTGTGAGCAAACGCGGCACCCACCTTGCAAAAAGTTTTTTCATGTCCAAATATTTATGTAAAATCGAAATCACTGAGCCATGTGATAAGCCTTTCACTCGTCGATCGTCCATTATCAATCCATGGATTTTGTCGACCGTTTCTGCTGTGGTGACCTCAATTGGGCGACCAGAACGTTCGGCGTCACTTGTGCTTGAACGACCGCACCAAAATTGAGTAAACCCGTGGTGAATGGTTCCAATCGATGGTGAACAGTCCCCATAATATTTGTCAAGCTTTTGTTTGGTTTGCGTGATAGTTTTTTTCTCGCAAAAAATTGTGTTTAATGAGCACTCGAAATTCACTTTTTTCCATTTGAACGAAACTGCTAGTAGGCGTCTATATAAAATAGCTGCCACAACAAAATTATTTGACAGATCTGTCTGAAAAATTGGGTGCGTTCTTTTGAAAGATGGTTCTTGACAAAAAAAAAATAATTTATGGTGACGACACAATTTGTGTTAATTTTCAGAGACTTATTGACCCACCCTCGTATGTATGTACAGTTGTGTTCACGAAAATAGCAGTAGTCCCAAAATAAGACAAAAGTGTTTATATTATTCAAATTATTATTACTTTTAATTAGCAATGTATAACAAATTAAAGTATTTCATACTTATATTCTTAAAAAAATACCAAATGATTATGTATTGTTTTTTTAAATATTCATAAAAACGAAAATGATATTTCGAGGTTGATCATAAAAATAGCAGTGCGTAGTACTTTATTGTATCTAGAAAACAATAGTAGAAAACTAAATTAAGAAATCGATAGAAATTCATAAATTTGTATAGCTTACGATTAGTACTTTGTGGCATAGCCTTTGTTTTTTATGATCGCGATACATCTCCGTTGCATGGAGTCCACCAAATTGTGACACCTTTCTTCTGGTATAGCTTGCCATGAGTCTCGCACTACTTCCCACAATTCTTTGGCATTTTTTCGGTTTTCGCTCATGGAAGGCATTTTTAACATCGCCCCACAAGTTTTCGATGGGGTTAAGGTCAGGCGATTGTGCGGGCCACTCCATAACAGATATTCTTTTCTCTTCGAAAAATAATTTTGCTCGTTTTGCTGTGTGTTTTGGGTCATTGTCTCGTTGGTATACCCAAACTAACGGCATTTCTTCTTCAGCATACGGCAGCATAACCTCGTCGAGAATTTTTACATATTCTGCTCCATCCATTATGCCCTTGATAGGATAAATAGGCCCAACCCCGTAGTACGAGAAGCAGGCCGATATCATGAGCTTTGCACCTCCATGCTTAACAGTCTTAACTGTATACCGGGGATCGTTGCTGCATTTTGGGGTCTTCTTATATACTCCCGACGACCCTTGGACCCAAAAAGAACGATTTTGCTCTCATCGCTCCAGAGAATATTCCTCCATTTCTCCTTTGGCAAATCCCGATGCGCCTTTGCGAATGCCAATCTTCTTGCCACATGTTTTTTCGTTAAAAGTGGCACTTTGCGAGGACTCCGGGCTGGCAGTTTAGCTTCCAGCAGGCGTCTTCTTATCGTGACAGCGCTCACAGAGAGTTGGAGTTCGTCTTTTATTTAGCTGGAGCTTACTGACGGATTCCGCTTTGCCAACTGTATAATTTTTCGCTCAGTTCGCTTAGTGGTCATTCTTTTGGGACCTCGAGTTTCGGGCTTATTTTCCCATTTCAGAGCATTACTCACCATTTTAGCGGAACATCCTATAATATCTTGGTTGCATTGGTAAGTTTTCCCCTCGTTTCGTAATTTTTTTATTAAATTTCGCAATTCTTCTGCGCAATGTTTTGATCGCCCCATTTTGCTAATTAAAATAATGCTAAACTAAGTAAATATGAGGAAACACAAATAAAATAAACATTTACTTACAAGAAAAAAATAAACAAATTTTTTTGAAAGATTTTATCGATCACTGCTATTTTCATGAACAGCCTTCAACTACAGCCTTTCAACGAATGCGTAATAAAAGTGCAAGCTATGCTTTTATGAAAAGCGTATCACCTCTAATATGAAAACTAAAGTCCCGTTAGATGCAAAAAACCGGTTTACAATTCTAAAAAAAGCAGCACATAAAAAATATTTTGTTATTTATTAAAGCTATATAAGCACTGCTATTTTCGTGAACACAACTGTATGTATGTCTATCTTGGAAAAAATAGCTGTTGCTTTCAGTTTGACCTTTGTACAATGGTACCTATTATTTGTTACGATAATGCTCTTGATGCTAAAGCATAAATTTATTCTGAATAATATATTCTTTTATCCGCAGAGCTATACATATATATATAGGTATGTATATAGGATAAAATGAATCAATGCCAAACACGGCGATAGGT
The DNA here is from genome assembly GCA_963082735.1 of Pocota personata. Lineage (NCBI taxonomy): Eukaryota > Metazoa > Arthropoda > Insecta > Diptera > Syrphidae > Pocota > Pocota personata. Next base: position 73,829,211 of record OY720432.1, on the reverse strand, counting down.
ACACCTACAAGATATCTATCTAGCCGTTTATATATTCCTTCAATTAGGTCATTCTCTCAGCGTACCCAACCGAAATTTACAAACGAACAAATATCTAGGAAAAAAAAAATTGAACATTTTCCAGGGCAGAGAAAGAGCCATTTCCGTTCCGCAACACTCCCCCAATAAGGAAACCCCTAGAAATAACACAGTAAATATAAAAGTAAATAGAACTGAACTAATGAAAGTCCATTCGCAAAAGGACGAACTTCGTATTGGATAATGCGCGCCCGTCCGAAATTCTTCCACCCACGCCACTCGAAGCCAGTGTGTGTTTTTCAACGAAAAGAAGAGCAAAGCGAAAAAAGGACAAAACTTTGCCCAGGTCCTTTATATTGCTAAGTACATAACACATAATGTACGAGAGGTAGTCTTTTCGTTGTGTCCTCGCTATCATCCAAATCATCATCATCATCATCATTCTCACTCATCATGAATATGAAATTTTCTCCCATGCCAGGCAAATTCCTTCAAGTGCGGTGTTTCATCCCTTAAAATAAACCTACCACATTATGCACCCTTAATAAAGTGTGTACATAAATATTAGGGGCGGGTACTAAACTCACAACTACAGAAATTCGACATTTTGTGAGCCATTGCTTTGCTCAGGTTGCTTTATGGCTCCCTTGAAATGACGTTTCATGAATCCTTAAAAGGACATTAAAAAAAAAAAAATCTACAAAACAGCAACAACAATGAAGAGCTCTTCTCCTTCCCCTAGTTAGTGCTCCTGGGCAAATAGAGTCAGGTAGGTACACGAGGGTTGTTTTTAATACCGATAATGTTTACGGTTCCATGAAAACGTGATGTGGTGACTGGCATATTTTGTAAGGATACATCACCAATTTTAAATCATTTCGCATCGGGATCTGTTCGAGTAAACATCGGTTGAACGGTTCATATTGATTACATATCTGTCGTGTGAAATATTTATTTTGTGTTTTCGTTTCATGGATAATCAGAAAAACTAAATACGAAGTTTGTTGAGTGAAATTTGACTTTTTCAATAAAAAAAAATATATAAATGAGAGTCAAAGTTTTGAATAAGTGATATTCTATTAAAAAGAAATAAACTAATTGTGTGAAGGAAAATAAACTTGGATTTACACAAGTCCGGCAATTTGAAATATGGTTTACTTTGTACGTAAATATTTATTTTATTCTTTATGTTAATTTAAAATGTGTTATAATGTTTATTTATTTTTATAAATAATTAGTGCGGTTATAAGAGTTTAAACTTAATTTGTTTTAAGTTACACAGTTTTCTCATATCTCTCATATCTGTGTAGGTTCTTTATTGAATGACATCTGAATTAGTAGCAGGCTACTACAGTGTTTTTTTTTTTTTTTTTTTAATTGATCAATCTGTATTTCTTAGCACAGCTTGGATATATACAATAGTAGGCATAGGCAGGTACTTAATGACGTGTGTGATTTATTATTTTTTTTATATTACATCCGTTTTTTTCCCGACGGCGAATTAAACATTTAGCCCGCATCGTCGTAGAGTCGTAGAGAAATTCAAGTGACACGTAATTTTCGATTGTATAATTAAATAATATCCTTATGTCGATTGGAGCTTAATAATATGTGTACGTGCGTATGTACTTTCTCAGCTTAGTGCGACAGTTTAACTGACTTAAATTTTCCACGAATACGAATTTTAAAATGCCTTTTAAATTGCGCGGGAACCTGTCAAATATGAAAGTGGATAGGAAACAATTTTTCTGAGGTCAGGTCATGTGAAACCTACTAAGATAAAAAAATATATCATGTAAGGATTTCCTTCCAGTGTTCAGAAAGTGCAAAAGGCTAGTTTGCTGATTGCAATAAATAAAGACAGGCAACAATCAGATGCCTACTATTTGCAGTCTTGCCAAGTCTTTTCTGTTGACAATTTTAGAAGTTTTTCTTCTATTTATTAAGATAGAAAAAGGCCAAACAAATCTAACAAAATTCCACAGTTGCAGACTCGTAATACAAAATGTGTGAAGTTTAAGAATTTTTGAAGTAGCGAAGTCCGTTGATTTTGATGAGGTATTAGTTAATATTTTTTCTGATGAATTGTAAGAATTTATTTAAGTTGATGCCTATCTTCTGTTGAAAATTAATGGCGGACCATCAACAGGAATTATTTTAGCTAGGTGAGTTCTTCCACTGCTCTTTAGGAGCCCATAACAAAAGGTCTTATGTGCAGATTGTTTCCCAGAAATTATGTAGTACGTGTGGAATCGAAATAAAAAAATAAAGGGTTCCGGAAATACGAGGTCCTTTAAAATTGTGTAGAATATGGCTGTGATTATTAATTAAGAAAGCCTGACAATCTTGACCAGGACACATGCGAAATGTCTATAGAGTTTTTGAAATGTCTATTGAGTTTTTCTACGTTGGAAAAGTGTTAAAAAAAGCTTTGGGCGCTGAATTGAATTGTTGGGCACTACAATTGGCAACACTGACTATATATAGATACAGTAACTCCAAGCCAAACTCGTACACCCAAAACTTTTAGTTCCATTGTATTTGATTTCGATCAGCAACACTTCCTTGCTGGCTTCATCTGTTTCCATAAAATGTTGGGGAACCCCCGATTTGTATTATTTCATATAATAAAAGAATGACAGTTGGACATAAGCCACACAGATTAATGCAGTGTTGGCTATGGGAAGACAAAGAGTCCAAACCAGTGCTGAGTAAGGAAAATCTTTGCGTGAAATAGGCAAAATTGTAGACAGGCACAAAAGTCATTCTACAATTCTGTATATTTGAAAAACAGGTTTAAGAGTAAAGTGGTCGAATATAAAACTAAAACAGTATATAGCTACATTTTTGCAGAGGCAGATGAGCGTTAGCTTAACCGAAAAAGTAAAGCACACCCATTTTTAAGTGCGTTCAAGCTATACTGAGGTTGCTAAAATGAATCGCCACAAAGATTTTTTTGCAAATTTAAATAAAGTGCATTACTGGGTCGCACGTACTTGCACTTATGTGTTATTTATCTGATAGAAATCAGATTCAAAATTTAAAAAAAATAAAAACTTACCGAAAAATAAAAACGAGAAATAGGCATTTTTTTAGAACCAGTTAATAAGTAAATTACCGTTATAGCATATATCCACCATAACTCAAATATCGAATTTGATGAAAATCGTTGAAGATGTTTTCGAGAAAATGTAGTTTTTTTTAACCGTTAATTTTGGGGTCGAGTCGCCTCGAACTGTGAATCCAACGACTTCAGATGTAAAGTTTGAAGAAAATACGTCCAGCGTTTAGGCTGCAGTCGGCCATACATACAGGCAGACATTGAGAGATAAACTTTGTTGAGTTTTTGTATTATATTTGATGAAATTCGATAATAAGCCCGAGATTGAGAGGTGCAAGTGGAAATGAGGGACTACTTGCAAAAAGACATGAAACCAAATGTTAAATGAATTGGTGTTCATTCTCAGCTGCTGGACATGGAATGCTTTTACTTTATCGAGGAAACAATGGACCATAGGGACTGAGTGAGAGTTGGCATTTCTACCAAGATAACGACCCTTGGTATAAAGCTTATAATTTGAGATTATGACTTCTGTATAATTGCCCCATGTTATCGATACCACAGCTTTTATTGAGAATTTTTGGAGCGTACGAGTATTTTTTAAGTCGCTATACAAATTATTCTTACCCTCGTTATATAATTTTGCATAAACAAATCAGTCGTACTAATCATTCTTATCAATTGTTCTTTGTGCAATTCTTTACAAATAATCATTCTTTACATTATTATTTATTTTCGTTCCTGTAAATTTAATAGTCTTTGTTTATTTATTTCTGCAAGCCGTTTTCCCGCTTGATTCAAATGTTTTCGTGACTCTGTTTAACGAAATACGCATTAGTTTCGAAAAGTTTTCACACGCACTGGCTGACTATCCATTTTCATTATGTTTTATCACTGCAAAATATATGTACTTCGATGATTTCGCAAACGGTAAATGTTATGGGACAATAAAATATGGCACTTTAAAATGACATTTTGACATTCCCTTAAGAAGCGCCATCTAGTGTACCAAAATAGGTTACCTAACCAGAATGGCACTTGGGAATGTGGCTTATTCTAACCGTAATTTTAAAATTTTCGAATTGCCGACGGCAAAAACATACAGAAAAGTTACAGCCTATTTAGAACATTTCGTATGATAACCGATCCCTCATCTTCTAACCCATGGCTAATAAAGTGGACGTTGCGTTGTGAAATTTTGCATTGGAGTACAATTTACTCAGCGGATATTTCCCACAAAAGTGGGCGTAGCTGTCACCATTCATAAATGGAGTTCGTGAGTTCTGATGAGTCATTCACAATAAGATTTACTACCAGAATACAATGGTGACGCTGAAGCTAAAGCGATAACTGGTGTATGAATCTAAAGTTGACTTTACTTCTACTTTAGCCACCACTTCAGCTTCATCACTGTGAATGAATTTCTACTTTTTTTTTAACTTTTAACAGCTCATACTTCGGCTTCAGGTCTCGCTTTAACTTCATCATTACGTTCCGGCAGTTAAGACTTAAGCGTCACCGTAAAAAGACTTGAGAAAGCAAAATTGTTTTGTTTTTTAAGAAAAAAATAGGCGTATCTCTGTATAACAATTGTAAAGAACATAAGACGTTTATTACTTATAAACGTCTACGTATTTATATTTTCTGTTAAGGCAACATTTTTCAGTTTCAATCCATTCCAAACAAATTGTAACTTTTCTCTATGTTTTGTCTAAGGAAGTTAATTTCTGTAAGTTTTATTGCGCAAAGAGAGTTTTGGAAACACTGGGTCTTCAGAATATACACAAACTGGACAGAAAAAAACGAGTTCAATTGTTGATCTGAAGGTTGTCGGTTGAGGTCCTGACTAGAGACAACAATGTCAAAGGAAAACTGGAAGAGTGCGATAGGACCGCCACCGGTGGGATACATTGAGGCAAATGGATCTCTCATTTATATTCTGTTTATCTGAACTTCTGTCCACCTGTGTGTGATTTTATATCTGCGTGTCACAATTCGACGCAAAATCGTTTCAATTAACCCCAAAATGAACGCTATAGGCAAATTTTGATACAACAAATTGTTTATCTCGAAAATGGCTCTAACGATTCTGTCCAAATTTCAGTTAGCGTACACATATGCTATCAGATGACGTACCAGGTTTTGGCAAACGATTCATATAATATTATTATCGCTGTTCAATATTGGTTTTGATAACGATTTTGATAAAATTTTCAATCTAACAGATTCGCAAACGAACAGAAAACTTTTACTTTAAACAAATTTACTCGTGCGTGGTGGATTAGAAATAATCTTTAGCGCAAGTTTCAATTGACTTACACAAGAAGAATTTAATTTCACAATGAATGACTTGGGCACCGAATTCAATAGCCCTTTTCTTTGAAGTGAAAATCCCACCTTTTATGTTAAAAAAAAAAAAAAAAAATCTGTTCCATCTCCATTCAACTGGAAAACTAACTTAATTAAAAGAATACGATAAGTTGAACTGATTCTTAACCCGATCGCTCAATCCAAGTGAAAATATTGCATCTCATTGAACTCGAAAAGCCTAAATACTTTGAAAGAAGAAAAAAAAAAAAAACAAATGTTTACTTGTTGGCGCAAGTAGAACGTAAGACATTTAAAATTATCCCAAAGGACCATTTTAAACAATTTTCCAAAAGGATACGTCATTCTTTGCATATGGCGTATAAAAACAACACGAGTCTCCCCAAGGAGAAACAACTCTTTACAAATTAAACGTTCACAGGACTTACACTTTGTACATAGATACGAGTATTCGTACGTACATACGTACACATGCATTGTGATTCGTTTTTATGATAATTTTAATGTTTATTGTAATTACTCAACGAACCGCTATCAAAACGTCCAATTATTTGTTATTACTTCAAGATTCGACAATATGTATGCGTACACGTTCGCTGCATGTCATTCAGTGGGCCGTACCAATCTGGTCGAATTAAAAAAAAAAAATCCACTGAGGGGTTCAGAATTAAGTGTGAATTATGATTTTCAAACATAAAAGCAAGAAAACTTTTGGTTTTTATGGTTTGCATAAAACAATCGACAGGGAATCGGGAAAAAAGGATTTGTGGCCGGGAATTGAGCGTGAGGATAAGAAAGGAATCGTTTTCATTTGGGGAAATTTGTAATGACATGCAGTGTTTTTTTTTTTTTTTTGTTGGAAATATGTTCATTGAAGGTTGTTTGACATGTTTTTGATTGAAATGGGCGTTGACCGCATGGCAGGGCGTATGTCATTGTGATACGGATGGTGATCAAAAAGATCACTGAGCTTTACGCTGTGGTTAATTAATTACAGTCGAGTAGGTTTGAATTTTGTATGAAAAATTGTGGAAATATTCCAGCAGGATATCTAGTTGAATATTAAAGGATTACGATACCCATTGAGAGTGTTTTGAAAACTTATTTTTTCATCAAAAGAGGAACAGTTGGGTTTGATTGAAAGTTTGCATGTCGGGTTTAACTTTTGTGTTCATACTCACAGTAGGTCTCTGATTGTGGTAGAATCATTTGAATGAAACTTATGTTCTCAGGCACTTTCGATTGCATGATAAGATAATAAGTGAACCAGTAAATAAGAATTATGGAAATGCATCCTCAATTATTCTGAAAAAAATCTTTAAGTGGATGCAGACTTTATTCTTCTCCAGCAGGATCAGGTACGCTTCCGTGCAAAACTGTACGTGCAATTCTGTCACGAAGCCCAGGTGTGTGCTGACAAATGTCGTTGCCGGCGGTTTTCCAAAAAATTGATTGAAGTTTGCTTGTCTCAGTTGGTGTTAGGTGTATCTTTCGCAGGAAAAAAACATTCGGTTCAGTCTCAGTGGCAGTTGACTGTGAGTGCTTTTGTACCAGACGTGTGCCACCATCGTCATTTGTTCTTTTTCGTACAGTTTTGCTAGGGCAAATAAACAAAGTTTGGGGCCACTTTTAGTGGTGACATGTCCAAACTTTTTTTTTTTTCAGGAAAACAGTTTAATGGTGGATACAAATTTTTTCTGAGTCTTTGAGTGTTCTGGTAACTATTGCCAAAGCGCATCTAGTGGCTACAGTGCGATGAACAGTTTGTCTGCTTGTTACCCGACCTGTGCAGGTTCGTGCCCGAGCGGGGAATAGTAACCAACAGCCACCGATTATAAATGAGAAACGAGTAAAATCTAAGTTTATCCAACCAGTACACCAAAAGATGATCTGTATCTGGATATTTCCTGAATAAAAATTACGCACCGTTTTGAATATACTCGCCTCAAAAATGGTTTCCATCATTAACATCGATGTAAAGTTGGACATTTTAGAGGATTGAGTTTTTATAATTTTCGGTCCCAATAATTTTTTTCCCTACGACGCGCCGTTTTCGAAGTATATGCATTCGAAAACAATTTCCACAATTAGCTCTCAGCTCATTCAGCGAATTATCGAATGAAATAAACTGAATGAAATAAAAATTTAATGAATGAAAACAGTAAGGAAGGAATTTTAATCTTACTACCGGTAAAGTCGACTATAAGGTTGTTTCTACCAATGTGATATGCCTTTAATGTTGGATTGCATACCTATAACGATGGAGATGCTAAACCTTTGGCCGCAAGGAATTACACCTCTAGTCTACTTACACGCGTCACAATTGGGGATTTCAGGATATTCGCATACTAGGTGTTTCTTACAAGACATCAAAGATTTATACATATATCTAGCATTGATTCGGCAATGCAGTATTTGTGTTTAGTATGACCCATCGGGCATTTGTTACACTTGCCAACTTATTTCTGACAGTACTCTGTTTTTTTCACAAAAGCTAAAGCGTTCCTGTTTAGGCACTCATTCTACATACCCTCAGTACCTGTAAGATGCATATGTACATTTGTATTTTGTAATTTCCTTTCTAATTCAATTAACTTTTTTCAAAAAAAACTTAGCTTTCTAACAAATGGTGTTTCTTCTATATTACAGAGCCCCCGTGGAATGCAACCGTGTAGTCCATCCGGTGTTATAGCCATGATGCCACCATCAAAAAGTCCAACAATGGAATCAGCCGCCAGTCAACGAGCAGCCACAATCAATTCCGAAACGCTAATGGAGTCTCTAAGGCCAGTGAATCAGCGTACGTGTCCATTAAAATTTTCCATTGCGAAAATTATGGAACCCGATGAGAAAACTCATTCGGAGAGAAGCTCTAGTCCTTTGCAAGTAGGCAATGCAAGATCTGCAGCCAGTCACCAGTTAGAAGATCGAACAAATCCCTCGTCGGACACCGACGGCGATGTTGTTAACTATGATTCAGCGTTTAAAAAATACGTACCAACGACAAGTTCAGCTGTTCAGCAGTTTGTTAGCTCTCGACATCAGGAATTGTTGACTCAATATCCGCTACTCTATTATCCAGGTCAGTTGATGTGTGCTGCCGCTGCGGCTCAATATGCGGCCTTAACGCAACAACAAAGTGCGACGGCACTTTTAGCATCGACAGCTACAGCGCCAGGTACATTACATTTGAGCAGTTTCACTGCGTCCCTAAGTAGTCTACATAGTCAGAGTCTAAGAAGAAGTTTAAGCTCTAGTCAGCATGCACATTCGACGACAAATCATCATCATCAAGCTCACAGTCAGCATTCCAGTCAACATCAGCAGGAGAAGGTCATTCATTCGAGTTCATCTTCGAGAGGAAAATCACCAGGAGGAGATAATTCAAAAGCGTCGTCGACAAGATCTCTTTCGCCATCCATGGAAGCGCCCAGCCCTGGCGGCACTTCATCCGCGAACAAACAAAAAACCTTTTCCTGCTTAGAATGTGGAAAAGTTTTTAACGCACACTATAATCTTACCCGCCATATGCCGGTTCATACTGGTGCCCGACCTTTTGTTTGTAAAATCTGTGGCAAAGGATTCCGACAGGCATCAACCTTGTGCCGCCATAAAATAATCCACACCGCCGAGAAACCGCACAAGTGTCAAACCTGTGGAAAGGCTTTCAATCGCTCTTCGACTCTTAACACGCACACCCGGATTCATGCCGGCTATAAGCCGTTCGTCTGCGAATACTGCGGCAAAGGATTCCACCAAAAGGGCAACTACAAGAATCACAAGCTCACCCATAGCGGCGAAAAGGCATACAAGTGCAACATCTGCAACAAGGCATTCCACCAGGTCTACAACTTAACATTCCACATGCACACCCACAATGACAAGAAGCCATACACTTGCAAAATATGCGCTAAAGGATTCTGCCGCAACTTCGACTTGAAGAAGCACATGAGAAAGCTCCATGAAGTTGGAACAGGATCAGCTGGTGGCAGCGGTGGTCGTCATCACCACAGTCATAATCATGCCCACCATAGTCATCACTCCACTCAAATACACTCACCGCCATCTGTTAGCCGTTCATCAGATACTGGCTCCCCACCTATTAACGTAACAACCCCACCACCATTAGGCGACCATAGCAGTGCTGCTGCGGCGGCAGCCAGTGCATGGCATGCCACAGCTGTTTCCAGCTTACATCACAACGGAATCTCACCCCTCCGAGCAGCAGAGTACTCCAGCTCTTTTATTCATTTGGCCGCTAGTAGCGCTAGTAATAACAATGGCGGCAACACTGCCCAGAGAATGGACCAGGTGCCATTTATTGCAAAAGTCTTTTGACACAGGTACTACGCGGACACCTTGGCATCGGCGACAAAGAGCATTCTCATCGACTGATGTCAAACGATGAGCATGACCATGTTGAGGCCAGGCGAAATTCAGTATCGTCCTCAAATGACGACTAATGAGGCTTCACTTTCAATTAGATAAATTTGTCACCTTCGACAAATGTGATTGTTCGCGATGGGATTGAAAATGGGATCAGCACTCTTGTGATCCACCGAAAATTTATCACAAAAAAAATCCCCGACCCCTGCCCCTTCTTATTGTGACTGCACTCTTTGAAAATAATGATGTGATCTAAAATTAATTAAATATGTGCAATAATTGTATAAAAGATAAAAGATAAAAGATAAAAGATAAAAGATAAAAGAACACCCTAACACGATGTATCACCCTTAAAATGTTTCTATAAATTTTTTTTCTCAACTAGAAAAATATCGAACAGGAAGTAAAGTTACGAGTATTGCATTGATGTACTAAAAGTAGTTAGTAATAAACATAAAACATTATTACAGTCAGACAGACGGAACTTCATATTTATAAAATGTTTGCTGTAGATATATTGTTTTGGAAAAAAAAATGTATAAATTGTATTTGATAGCCGAAGAATATATGTTAGTATAATATTGTGTGTTAATATTATGTGTAACGAAACGAAGGAAATGAATTTAGAAATAATAAAACAAGAATTTATATGTATACACCGGTCAAATTGTATAGTTATATTATATATCTATTGATTAGATGTTAAGCGTAAATGAATAAAAAATATTATTCTCATAAAAAAAAGTGTTGCAATATTGTGTTATTTTTTACCCATACCGGTAGATGTCGTTAAAGTTGGCAGTGAATCTCACTTAATTTAAGATTTAAGTGGATCGAAGTAAAATAGGAAGTTACAAATCAGGGCTCAAATTACCGCATCACTTATCGCAAGCAACACGTGACTGATAAATGTTAATTTGACATGACCGCTTAAGAGATCGAGTATCGAGTATTGAAATTTGGCATTCTGCCATCAGTGATCGTGTATTTATTTATTCGATATGGTTTCTGCAGATACCTGGGAGAAAATATGTGAGAATATCTTTGTTTATTGTTATTTTTGCGTTTGTTTAAATTTATTGTTTAAAATTTATTTCAGGTTGAGTCTAAATAAAATTAACCCTCTGCAAAAGGAGATTTTGGTAAATTTTATGAGTTGGGACAGCGGTTTAGATGCATCCTCTAAAATTTATATTCTCTGTTATAAATAAGAATGCACTCTTTTTTGCCTGACTGTTTTGATAGAACTGCAATCAAAAGTGAATGTTGTGAAAGATATTTTCAGAAAATTATAGTTTTGTATACGTAGGCAGAGTCTTGTAAAGAGAAGGGATCGCTTTCAACTCTTAAACGTCTTCTTTCAATACACTCATAGCGATCATCCTCTGAATCAGAAGATGAAAAATAAAGTAAATATTCAATTTTTAATTGAAGATGATAAATACAAAACTTTTCCTCACACAAAATTAATAGTTTTGACATTTGTCAGCCATCTCATTCAATGTAGTAGAATTGTACTAGTACAATTTTCAGAGTGTACTCGATACGTGACCATTCTTATGTGATCATCCCAATGTAGTTACTCGATCACTCGATAGCGTATGGATTTCATTCACTCGTTAACTGATGTCGTAATTCCACCCCAGGATAATACCATTGCTCTTCGGAATAAAGGGTGATTCAATTGGAGGTCACTGTAGTTCTGTCAAACAATGGTTCTGATAAACAGCTGATATTTGACATTTGTGAATACTAAAGCTAAGCATTGATATTTGTAATTATAGAACAACAACGCATTTTAATTGTTAAAACCCATATCCGAAATGGGGGAAATTTAACAAACACGATTCGTGCATGTCGAAATAATGTCGGTATAATCGAACATAACCATCCATCTCGTGCCGCGGTTAACAAATTCTTTAAAAACGGATCAGTGTTGTATCTGCAAGGACCAGTGCCTCCTCGTAAGGGCCGATGACGCAAAAATATCGCCGCAGTGAGTGACAGTGTTCGTGACAATACGTCAAAATCCATTCGCTATCGTTCCGAGCAATGAACCTTTCATATAACTTCACGCAGCGTATTTTAACCAAAGATTTATGTACATCTGCATGCCTACATCCAATTGGCTCAGGAATAGAAGCCAGTAGACTCTGAACTTCGTTGAAATCACCAAGTTGGTGACGATTTTTCGAACACTGCCCATCTTCAGCGATGAGGCTCACTTTTAACTGAATGCCTACGTAAAGAATCGCATTTGGGGTCATGAAAATCCAAGGCGTCATACACGAACAACCAATGTATTCACAAAAAGTCACTGCCAAGTCAGATCTCGTTTCGGCGGACAAAAATGAACACGAAGACCGTGCCGTTGGATTTTTTTTTTCGTTTGGGGTTATGTGAAGCAGAAGGAGTTTGTCAATGACCCCCAAAAGATTCCATAGTTAAAGGACGAAATTTAACGCGTTGTTTCTGAACTACCGTAGGACTTATGCCGAAAAGTAATGGAATAGTCTGCAATGCCAGCCGGGCGTGCATTTGGCCGATATAATTTTTCATGTTTGATGTCGATGTCTGACATAAAAATATCAGCAGTTTATCAAAAAACTTCAGTTTTCCCTAAAGCTTAATTTCGGTCGTACTGTTAAATATAGGGATTCGTTTATAAGCCGAACGACACTAATGTGGAATGATCTACCAAGCTATGTATTTCCCCATCACTACAACTTTCAAACATTTAAAGCCAACGTGCATAGGCTTCTCCTCTGTTCCTCTTCCCGTTGTCCTTAAAAGCCCGTGCCCTGTAACAGTATAAAGGTATTCATATTCCTTTTGGCGCGCGCGAATTATAAAAAAAAAAAAAAACAGTGTTTTCAAATTTAAAGTGTAATCTCCAATTGAATCACCCTTTATATGTATAGGGTCATCCAACAAGAGGTGTCATTTTAAATCAGTAGAAAAATGCAACATTTTTAAGAAAAGTGGTGATTTTTTTATTGGGTTTATAACTTAATTCGTGCGGTTTTTTGTCAAAATTTGAACGTTTTTTTAAGAAAAACATGTACAATAGTATTATTCAACGTATTGCCCATCTGAAGCTATGACTTTTTCCCATCTTTCTGGCAATTTGTGGATCCCATCCCAAAAGAACTGCGCCGGCTTGGCAGCCAAGAATGAATCAAGCCAATTTTTGATATTCTGCTCTGATGTGAACCGTATTTCAGTGAGGGCGTTCTGCATCGACCGGAACAAATGGTAGTCAGAAGGGGCAAGGTCTGGGCTATAAGGCGGGTGGGGTAAAACTTCTCATCCACTGTTTTCCAAATAGTTCTTAACCGGAATAGCAACGTGGGGCCGAGCGTTGTCATGATGGAAAATTATTGCCTCGTGTCTGGTCGCATATTCCGGGCGTTTTTCGGCTACTGCTCTCTTCAAACGGATTAATTGTGTTCGGTAGCGTTGTCCATTGATGGTTTCACCCGGTTTTAGCAGCTCATAATACAGCACACCCTTCTGATCCCACCAAATACAGAGCATTACCTTCGCGCCATGGATATTCGGCTTTGCCGTTGATTTGGCTGGTTGGCCGGGTTTCACATATGATTTTTTTGCCCTTGGGGTTGTCGTAATGGATCCATTTTTCATCACCAGTAACAATCCGATGCAAAAATGACTTCCTTTTGTGGCGTTCCAGCAGCATTTCGGACATGCAAAACCGCCTTTCGACGTCTCTCGGCTTGAGTTCATGTGGAACCCAATTTCCTTGCTTTTAAATATATCCAGCTGCTTTTAAACGTTTTGGAATGGCTGCTTGAGTGACACCCAAAGATTCTGCGAGCTCTTTTTGTGTTTGGCAACAATCTTCATAGAGTAATGCTTCCAGTTCTCCATCTTCAAACTTTTTTGGCTGCCCAGGACGTTCATCGTCTTCCAAGCCAAAATCACCACTTTTAAATCGTGCAAACCACTTTTGGCACATTCGCTCAGCTAGCGCATGTTCACCATAAACTTCCACCAAAATACGATGATTTTCGGCAGCAGTTTTCTTCATATTAAAGTAATGAAGAAGAACTCCCCGCCAAAACACTTTTTCAGGCACAAAGTTCGACATATTTGAGTGAAAAAAAATTATTGTTGTTTACCCTTCAAATGAATGACATATACTGAAATGACGTACAATGACAGTAGCTTTCAAACGCATGTTCCAATGGAATAATAACAATGGAATAATACAAGTTACGCCATCTCTTAGCAAACCGCACGAATGAAGTTATTGACCCAATATTTTAATCTAAAGTACAAACTCTGAGGTTAGTAATGGAACACAATATCTGCCAAATGTCCACTCTACCCATAAATAGTCACACTTTTGATTAAATTTTCCATCACGTTTTCGCATAATCACGGCTGTACGAGTATTTCACGAATAACAGCTCTGATATTTTCTGTTGGTGTATGAATCGTTGGTGGTGCATTGGCGTAGACTTTATCTTTAGCCTCAAAGGAAAAAGTCTAATGGTGTTAAATCGCACGATCTCGGCGGTCAATTGAAGTCTCCATTCGAGAAATCAAACACCCAGGAAATTTGTCACGCAGTAGAGCCATTGTTTCACCAGCTGTGTGGCATGTGGCGCCGCACAGTGGGACCGAAACGGGGTCACTGTCTCAAAAATCTGTACCTCTTATGTTTTAAGTGATAGCAACTTGAAAATGAACTTTTTACTTGATTTTGGTAGGTTATTTTACATTTGTGTTTTTATTAAAAGGGATCAGTGAAAGTAATTGAAAGTAAATTGTAGCAAGTGAAAGATTTTAGTTAATTAGCGATTAATGAGCAATTAAGTTTTGAGCAAAAAAAAAAGTAATAAAGCATAAAAAAGAATTTGAAAAAATTCGAATTTAGAAAGATTGAAGTTGGAAGTTAATATATTCTCGAACGAGTATAATATGGTGATTATTTACTTTCAGGCAGATCCAAGAGCATTTTGGCTTCATCCAGAAATTCCTTGGAAACGGTCTCGGTCGGTGTCCTTAAACTTGCAATATATGGATCTGATGTAAATAATAATGTATTTAAAACATCTTCATTAGTTGCTGAACGAAAACACTTCCTGGAATGATGTAATCGGTATCGTCTGTAGTCTTTGTTCCGCGCTTCCTGTGCATCTTCATACAATTGGCCTACTGGTAAAATAGCGAAATGCCTTATAATACTCTCCCCGTGAATAAGGATTTTAGGACGACATGTAATACCAATTGTATTTATTCACAAATATTTGAGCTATATTGATTGCGTATTGACCGAATTTGGTAGCATTTACTGCGATTCCAGATGATATTGATTGTAGTATAATATATAGCCGTTTTATCAATTCTTCATCAACTCCAGTAATATTGGATGAAACATGATAGTTGGAAAAGAATCTTCGTGCAGTATTTCCATCATTACTATTACCAGCTCCTTGTCGGGGTTTGTCGATATGGAGGCCAAGTTCATTTTGGAATCTACTTTGTACATATTTTTTTCCTTTCTTCCTTGCACGTTTTATTTTCTGGAGTTGTTGCTGACCATTTCTCGAACGAAAGATTATAAGAAATATGCAGAATGGTTTCCATACATCTAATCCAGGCATGAAGAGTGGAAAGGCCATATTAGAAAGCATCTTCGTGTTCGGATTTGGAAGTAATTTTGTTCAAATCATTCATCTCCCTAAGTCTTGAGCAACTTTTCCGTCAATCATCGTCAAGAATAGTTCATGTTTGATCATTTTTACTAACCAGTGATGGAGTGAGTTGGTCAATTTGACGCTTTATATTATCAACAGTCTCTCTAGTCTACTGTGGGGTTTCTTTAACAAATTTTATAGAAATAGGTCGGTACAGGTAAATTTTATGACCTTTTTGGGAAAAGCGTCATAAAAGTTGCATTTATCAACTTAAACCCATTTTTTTTTACAATATAAACATAATATATCCTTCATTCCTTGTGCAATTGATTTTTCCCAGATTAGCGAAGGGTTTGAAAAATATCGTAAAAGTAAAACAAAAAACTGCCTGTTCTTAATCAAGTGAGACGGAGTGTACCTACCATTAGAGTTGTTGCTAATAGTTCATACCACTAAATTGTTTTAAGTATTTTTTTTTTTTTAATGATCAATTAGTAAGCAAACTCATATTAAATATTATTTTTATTAAGGGTTTTTGTTGGGAATGTAATTAGAACCAAATAATGCAAAAAAAGGTAAATTTTACTTTGCGACATATTGTTGTGTCTGCCAAAAAAGGCAAAAAAGAGCAAACAATTTTGATCTTCTTGGAATTAAGACTAATTAAATATTTTAATCAGACATGTAACTAGGCAGCGGCAAACAGCGCTAACCGTCAAATGTCTGTTTGAATATAAAAAAAAACATCTAAGAAAGGGGCAGATTAAAACAATATGTATCCTCTACATATTATACAACACTATTATGTTTGTATTTTTTGTAAATACTTGAAGCTCTGCGTTTTCCAAAAATGTATAACACTTATATAGTTCTGAATGAAAGATTTCCAGGAAACGCTTTTGAAAAGTCTGTACGAGTAATTCAGTCAAATCAATATTCTGACTCACTGCACTTCGGCGATTGATTTTACTAATTTCTTTATAAATAAAAAAATAATTAATATCGAAACTAAATTATATGTTAATTTAACTATCGATTTTCATCAAAATAATTCGGGGAACCCTACTTTCGTAAAAACCATTTATGAGATGGCGTTGTATGGAGAGCTCCCATTGTGCGCCGTCCTGCTGAAAATAAACGTCGTCCACGTCCTTTGCATGAATTTCAAGCAAAAACAAAAGTCAGTCAACATCGTTCGGTAACGCAATCCATTCACTGAAACGGTGGCACCAGATCACTTTCAAAGAAATATGGCCCAATGACTCCACCAGTCCAAAAACCGCACCAAACTGTCACTCATTGTGGATGGAGAGGCTGTTCCACTATTTCTCTTGGGTTTTCGGAGCCCCAGATGCTCTAGTCTGTTGCCATCTGTTTTTGCTTTTAGGAGTTGCACACCATGCCGATTTTTTTGAGTGTCGTCAACTTCGAGACCATTGATTGTTATAATACGATAGAAATATTTAATTGCAAACGTACTTCAAGATTGCATTTAAAGTACCCAATCTGTTAGTTTGTTGATCAGATGTACGTTGTTTTCCTTGATGTCAATTCTTCTATTCATTTTTAACACAACTGGACTGTGATCTGTATTTAAGTCCGCGCTTTCATCTATACTTGTCGAATTAGAGGATATACATTTTTTATTTTTTATTTTTGTCGGGGCGGGTATACCCTACTGGAGCACTCAGACTCAAAAACAGGTCCATTGTACAACCAGGCAGAGAACCCTATTTTAATGTGTTTTTTCGTCTTTTGTAAAAAGACGAGTAGATACTTCAGTGATGAAGAGCTTAGGTCATCAGCACCGAGAATCTGCCACCTGATCCGAACAAAGGCAGGACAATCACATAGGAAGTGTTACGCAGTGTCATCGCCCTCTCCACAGGAGTCGCAGACAGGGGTAGCGCTCAAACCTAGCACATGGAGGTGCTTGGCAAAGGCGAGTTGGCCCGTAAAAGCGCCAGTAAGTTGTCTGTAGTCTTTTCTGCTAAGAGATAACAAGAAAGCCGCGGATTTCTTACAGACGACGGGGGACCATTCGTTTAGTATGCCTGCTTCATGGCGAGTCATGCCACCTTCGATTGTGTTCACTGAAAACGCAGTCGTCAATGGAAGCCCTAGCCGAGGACGCTGGCAAACCCAATTTGGGTTCAGGTCCAGAGAAATTTTCTTCTGAGCCTTGTCTAGCAAGCTCGTCATAGATCTCATTTCCTGTTATCCTTTTGTGTCCTGGGACCCAAACAAGATTCAGTGAGTTCAGCCTTCTAACCGAATTCAAGGATGTTTTGCATTCTCAAACTAATTTGGAAGTGGTTAAAGGATTGAGCAAGGCATTAAGCTCAGCCTAACTGTCACTACAGGTTCATCAAGGCGTCTAGAGCAGAGTCAGGTGTACTGGGGAAGCTCCCAAGCAGCCGAGACAGACCGTTCTTTGGAGTCTGGCGAAAGCAGGAGTAACGTATTTACGTGAGAGCTTATTCCACCAAACAACTGTCGCATATGAGAGGAAGGGTCTTATCATTGCCGTGTAGGTCCAAAGGACTTTCCTTGGCGACAAGCCAGAGGATATACATACTATTTGCTACAAAAAGCCAACCAGATTAGGTATCTAGTTTTTGTCTCAAGGTCGGCTTTCTCGGCAACAGGTAATTACAGCCAAGTTCTGTTAGTGCTTGTTGAAGTTTTGTTTCTCTGGATTAGTTACCCAAAAGATCTATCTTGATCAGAAGATCTAACTGCTTGCGCATATGTTTTACTTTTTTCTGATCTAGGCTTGGATTATTTTCCTTTTCATGGGCTTTGCGATTATCCGCTTTTTTGAGTTCAGCTTCAGATTGTTTAGGCGTTTGTGATATTCCTTGTTTTTTTTTTTACTACGAGCAGTATTTTTCACAATTCACACATTCACAATTTAAGCATTCTGGTGACTGTTTTCTTTCTTTTTTGCAATCTTTCTTGTGGTGCTTTCCTGCACATTTAACGCAAATTGGGTCTTTGTTGCAATGTTTCTGTGTGTGGCCACATTTCTGACAGTTTTTACACTGTCGTACTATTTAGGGCTTTTTATACGAATGTATTTCCACTCTCATTCCCAGTATATCTTTTATATTGTATGGCTTGGTCTTGGCTAAATGTAAGTATAAAAATGGGGAGCGGTTCCTTGGTTTTATGTTTCCTGAGATTAACTGCTTCCAATATTTTATGTTCTCGCTTAAGTTCAGAAAATGCTTAGTAAGTTTACCTCTTGCATTAAGTTATTAATTTTGTTTTGAAGTCTTTCGTAAAGCAGCTTAAGATCATCCCTTTCTTAAAATGTCTGTTTGTACTTTGAGGCTATGGTTCCTTTTTCCAAGGGTGTAGCTAGCTACTGGTGACCTCGTCGTTGTTTTGCTTCTTCCAAATGGGTTATTATTATTATAAATGGTCCCCCCCTCCAGAATTCACGAGACCAACCGCAAAAGAGGTTGGATTTTCTAGATTAACTGGCTTGCCATCTGGGGTATTTATACATACCTTTTGTTTTGTCCATTGCTCATGTTTGTTATTTTGTTATATAATGGAGAAACCAGTTTCCTCGGTAAACTTTAATCGCAGCCGCCCACATGGAGAACAAACGTTCACTCTGTGATAGACGCTCTTGGCGAGACCCGGAAGTAACCTGAGCTTGGCACTACCATTCTGAATAAGTTTGTCTTCTTTTTGATTTATTTACTTTTTACTGAAAATAATGAATGCCCGACTTTCACTAAAATTACATCTCTATATGTCCAGTCGCTTAGTGTGATGATCTTTAACTATTTAGCGTTCAGCAGTTTACAGATTCAAATAAGCGAAGGCTGCTGGTGCTCAAAAAACATGCTTAAGAACTTACGTTTGCATTAATTCTATTTCCTTATACTCTTCGTATCCCCACACCTGATTAGCATAGTAGATACATAATTGACCTTGACATTGTTGAAAGATTATTTCTTCTTAGAACCTTTTCTGCAGTTGAGTAGGGTATTACCACTTCTAACCATTGCTACCCAAAGATCCAATTTTCTTCTTAAATAATTCAGCCAGGATTATTCTGTAACTCAGATGTCAGATGTTCAGAAGACCTCAATGGAATGTTCCTATGAATTGCGATATTTGAGAGTTCTAATAGGTAAGCTATCGGTGCGCATCACCTTTTTGTTCACCTGACAATGCATCAACATTTATTCTTCTATACGACAAGTAAGTTTTTCAATTCTCAACAGGAGACATATTTTTAGAAGCTTTTAATCTCCGGGTGTTCAAGAGTAGAACCAACAGGCATCTGGATGTGGTTAGCCTTTTTAACTTATCGGGTAGCATTGCTTTACTCCTCTGAATTATACCTTATCTAAGACGACAGTCTGGTTACTTCTGTAGTATGTCCGATGAAATAACAAGATTAAGTATCGGGACTTTATTATCGGAAAGTGCTCCTCCGTTTGCCGTATCGAATGCTGCACGAAATCCACAAAGAACGCAAGCTTTTTTCCTATCCCGGTAGATACTGAAACAAACTAATTTGCCTGATGGAATGAACGCTTTCGATTCTTCTATGCCTTTTCTTTCAATAAGCTGTTAAACTAAGGTCCGGTCTTGTTTTTCTAATAATTGTCTTTGTTTAGTTTTGCAGAAGAAAGATTGGTGTAGTGATTTGAAACTCAGGTGGTATTAAGGGTAGCGTCCAGATAACTGGGGAGCATTTTTGTTTTGCTTTTATTGTCGTTGCTCATGATTCACAGTATTTTTTTTTCCGTCATCCTAATGTCATCATCGCAATCAAGTTGCATTTTCAGCCATACTACTATTTCTGCCAGTGTTATTATTATGTTGTTTGGATTTATATTTCACTTCACTTATTGGTTGATCAAAGAGTTATTATTTTTCTTACAAACCTTGCGCAAATGCACAATCACTCAATACTGACTTTTTTTTTTTTTTAATCCTTTATATATATAGTTTAATGTAAGAGCTTAAACATTACTAATCCTTAAAGGTCATAAACAATTAAGCAATACACAACAAAAACAAAGCAATAAAACTTTAAGAAACAAAAAAAAATGTTTGTTTTTCATTTACTCGTACGAGTATATGGAATATAAGGTATACAGGGAAAAACTTATTCACAGATAAAAATCAGAAAAAAACACTTTTTTTTATTTTTACCTGCCCCTACTTTTTGCGTGAAATCAAAAAAACTGTAGGATTATCCCTAATCCTTTTGTTTTTTCTTTATTAAGCTCTATCATATAATTACACCTATTATAAAATAATAATATTTTTTTTATATATTTTTTCCAAGAAAATTGAGTGTAAAGTTGAAAAATTTGCAGGCAGAAATAAATGGTTTCTCTAAAAATCGAATTTCTCAGACCTGGCTCAATGAATTAATTTTGTTTTTTTTTTTAAATAAAGGTACACATTTTTTTCTAAAAATAATGGGCTTAACCATTTCGTTCTGATAATTAGTACCACAGAAATTATAACTTTTTGATATATACCACCGTCAAGAGCTAGTTTTTTGAAACCCGATTCAGTGAGACAAATTTGAACATAACTCCGAAATATGCAAGAATATAAATTTTTTCTGTGCTGTAACTTGAAAGTATGGAGCACATGTTGATATACGTCATTATGCGTAGCTTGGCGTAACTAATTTTAAAACTCAAAAAGTTTTCATCAAAACCATTTTTTTAGCACCTATGTTTGAGGCTACTTTTAGAAGGCTTCTTTTATGAATTATCTTTTTTTTTTAATTTCAGATAGTCAAGAATAGACCAATAAAATGATATACCTATATAAAGATACAGAATTTATTTTAAGGAACTTCGGAAGAAGACATCTAAAACTGTGTTGAAAATATGGTTCGCGACTTGAATAATTTTTTTTTTTAAATCATACGCCCGGATTATCTAAGAGTACTTAGACATAAAACTAAAAAGGCTACATATGACTTTCTCCAAAGACTCCGCTCTCAAACCACTGTGCGGCGTCCTACTCAATATCGCTGAATCTTATCGAAGTCACGTTGCAAGAGCAGTGCAATGACCTTAAGTTTTGGTCCTGATCTGTACGGGAGCAAGTCGTCTGCGTACGCTATGGCATGGTGCAGTGATCCTATGATATATGTTGAAAAGGATCGGTAAATTCAACACACCTTATTGCAAACCTTTTTTGATTAGAAATGTTCCAGTGGATTGCTTATGATCAGCCTGTTCAGCTTGTAGAAGAGTCCCTCTAACCATACGGTGTTGAAGGCCTTCTCCAAGTCAATCAGGCAGGCATCTGTGCACTGTTTCTTGCATTTGTTTCATTGTTTTTGCAAACTGTCCCAAAGTGAAAATGCCAACCCCAAGAAATGTTTTGAGAATGAGAACCCAGTTTTTTTTACATCCCTGGAGCGAATCTAAAAAAACAGACCAACTTCTAGTAAGCCAAGTTTTGTTGGAAAAGTTTGAGAATCTAAATTATTTGTTCAACGTTGGAAGGTGAGGCAGCTAATGCTGATGGGAATGTATCTCAAACGTACCCTACCAATTGAAACATATTGTCGAAATAGATGAAATCGTTTATAAGCAAGTTTTCAATGTAGTCGAGACCAGGCGGTATTGAAAGCGAAAGCCTAAAAGAATCTGCACCTGGGTTCATGGTGTCCAAAGAAAGACTGAAATTGCTTCTTGGTGCTAATGCTGCGAGAGATTTCAACCTCAAACCTTTTTGTTTTAAAGGTTTGAAAAAAATAGACTGCTCAGTCATTTTGAGGTCCAATAAAAAGGTGTAGGTGTCTGAAAATCCATTTGAGGACTAGTTAAAAAACTGCTTCTTCTAACAAATATTTTCAAAGAAAAAGTTTGAGTCACACGATATTGTTGCTGATGGATAATGCTCCAAGACATTTGGTTTATTTGTCCAAATTATCTAGAGATGTGCGAATTGAGTACTTGCCTAAAAAATACTGTAGTCAACTAAAAACAGCTGGGCAAATACACAGAGCCATCAGATCATGGAAAGTTATCTTCAAAAGATTGGTTAATGGCACTTTCGAACAAGGAATAAACAACCTTCTTCGAACTGATCCCGAAGAAGAGGGCGGTGCTAAAGTAACTCGAGGCATCAACACAACCATTAACTGCTGCAAAGAATTTCGAATGGAAGCAAACAAGAAGGCGAAACAATGAACTCTTTATTCTGTCTGTATGTATGTATGACCGTCTGAGGCCTAAACGACCTGACAGATTTCCATATACTTCATGTATGGGGTCTGTGGGGTTACAATTCGAGAATTTTAATTTCAATCCTAAAATAAACGCTACTCTACGATTTTGAAAAAATCTAATTTCTCTAAAACGAATCCCACTATTTGGTTTAAAATTGATATTTGAGTTATTGTAACCATACTTGTCTGCTGGTTTTTGAAAATTGGCAAATGCAAGGTCCAATTTTTGTCAAATTTGAAAAAAACCTTTTTTTTTTTATTTTTAACGGAATTAAAAGAAAAATGTGGGTACGTGTGACCCAGTTCACAATGCTGAACAATGTACAAAAAGTATGAGGGCGAATTAACGGCAGCTGAGATGAAGACGCTTCGCATGACAGCAGGTGTAACAAAGCTTGATAGAATGAGAAATTCGTAGATTCGAGGTAGTCTTTATGTAAAAAAACCCATCACAAGCAAGATAGGGCACTACCGGCTCAGTTGGTATTGTCATGTTCAAAGGAGAGATCCTTCGAACCCCGTCAAAAAGGCAATATCAATCAATGTTCCTACACAATCGCGCAAAAAGTGCAGACCAAAAACACAACTGGATCACACAAATGCAAAAAGGGAAGCCTGCCGGTACTTCCTGACCAGTAGGGATGCAGTAAAGTGGGAGAGTTGTGATCCTTCTACTCTGGATCATAACCTCGCCGTAAGGAAAAGGTTACGATTCGTTTTTTTATTTCTTAAATCTTTAGGGCATGGTTTTCGCTATCCCCTGCTCCGGAATCGGATTTTCACTTACTCATATTACTTGTGTCCCCCATTTAATAACCACAAGCAAGTTTCATCCCCAAAACTTATTTGGAGCGACCTCCATCTACGATTTATTCTAAAAGCCAACTTGAAGCTAATTGAATTATGGTGCTAGCACGTGCAAGCAGATAACTCAATGCGTGTTAGTGAATTTCAGACAATTGCGACCTCCTGTTCAGCTAAGCACACCATACACATTAACATACGACCATCATGATAAAGTTCTGAAAATATTTTCACCATACGCTCAAGTGGTCACCTTCGACAAATTTTAACGAGGACTTAATTTACTATCTACTTAAGCCCCCATCAAACGTAACAACTTCCTCGCCCAAAGAGGTTTATTCCATGGCCGATTTCAAATTAAAATTCCAACTTTTCATGTCATCGTCACATAAGGTTTCGTAGTGCGAATAATAAAGGAATCTCAATTCTCGGCTGAACGCCTTCAACAATTCAAGACAATCGTTTCAATGGTGGTTGCAAAGGGTTCAAAATCAACTCACTGCTGTTAAACCCTGTCATTACATGTTGACAATGCTTGTTGTTTAGTAAATTTTTAGAGGGGTGGCCTCCTGATTCACTTCCGATTACCCACATTCGGGTGGGTGATTTTTATTCTCAGTGACAACGCGTTCTGGCTGAAACGGACTTATCTATCATTCGAGCAGAAAAGACAAATTAAGAAGTATCACGACCTTCGCCCTTTGCGTGAGACCTTATTCACCTGTAAGTGAATAATATGCCTTGATTTATGCTCAGGGATGTTTCAGCTTAATAGACAACTACGGGATTATTTACACCTTTCGCCCTCGATTTTTGAGATCAGGTGTAATTTAATGCATACGTGTATATTTTATAATTTAGATAAATGGATTCATTCAGATGCATGACGGAATGAAACGTAACATATGGGTGAGTAACATCAATGCTCGTAAATCCTGAAGGCTTATTTTAGATTCTATACTTACGAGTATGTATATTACAAGTGTTCTGAACCGATTAAATGAAGCGGTTTTTGGATAGCGTAGTCATTTTAATTGTGTCTTAAAAAAAATGACAATCGGAGGCAGATTGGAAGCGTGCATTTAATTCTATCATCAGAATGCGTTTTTAATAGTATTCAATTCAAATCAATTCTTTAATTCTTAAAATTGTTTACAGGATGAATCTGCAAAGCCTTTAACACGTTGACTGCCGCCATACGAAAAAAAAAAATGAAAAATACCACCAGAGTGCCAACAGATTTTTTGTGTTAAAGTTATCCTAATGTGTTGTGTTTTAATGTCTTTTGTTTAAATTTTTCTGTGTTATACATATGAGGGCAAGATGAAAAGTTCTCAGCCTGACGATGAAAGACTGCGATTTTCATTTAAAAATTGATTTTATTTTTCTACATAATCTCCCTTGACTTCAACACACTTGGTCCAGCGTTTCTCCAACATCAGTATTCTTTCTCGGAAGTGAGAGTCTGGAAGGCTGTGAAAATATTCATCTACGGCCCTCTCAACTTCTGCATTGGATGCGAAACGCTTCCCAGAAACAAATTTCTTCAAGTTTGGGAACAGATGAAAGTCTGATGGTGCTAAATCAGGTGAATAGGGGGGATGGCCGAGCAAATCGTACCCCAAATCCCGCAGTTTTTCCATCGCCAATGCACACTTATGCACAGGTGCATTGTCCTGGTGAAAGGTGTTTTTTTTTTCTTCTTCAAGCCAGGCCTCTTCTCGCGAATTTTGGCATCCAGCTGGTCAAGAAGGTTAGAGTAATATTCGCCTGTAATTGTTCTGCCTTTCTCAAGGTAATCAACTAACATGAACTTTCCGGCAGATGCGATCGACTTGGCGCTGAACCACCGGCTTCCACCCACTGCTTCGACTGCTGTTTCGTTTCTGGCATATAGTGGTGTACCCATATCTCATCCATGGTGACAAATCGCTGCACAAAATCGGTCGGATTCCTATTGAATCGATCCAAAGATTGCCGCGAAAATCGTTTGCAGCAAATGCGGCACCCATCTTGCGCAGAGCTTTCACGTCCCTAAGTTTTTGTGCACCCTTTCTTCCGATATACACACAGCCTCAGCTATTTCACTCGCCTATCGTCCAATACGATATCATTCACTTTTTCGATGGTTTCGGGTGTGGCTGCGGTTTTTGGCCGTCCTTCACGTGGGTCATCTTCGAGGGACGTGCGACCACGTTTAAATTCAGCTGCCCACTTTTTAATAGTTGACATGGTAGGTGCAGAGTCCCCGTAAACTTTTGTCAACTTTGGATGAATTTCCTTAGGGGTTAACCCATCCAAAACGATGAATTGTATCACCGCACGATATTCAAGTTTATCCATTTTAACGAAAAACACGCAAGACGTCTATTGCAAAAATTCGTGTAAAGAAACTTCTTGAGATATTGTCATACGAACTAATGAGAGATGCACCCAGGCAAGAAACATAAATTTTTGCTGATTGGAACGCCATCTCTGCGTCAGGCCGAGAACTTTTCACCTTGCCCTCGTATATGTGTTTTAAGAGCGAGACCACCGGTGGGTCACATGGCCCCTAATGTAAACTGTTCGTGTTGAGTGCCACATATTCCACCGGTGGGTCATATGTTTATTTTCATATTTTTTTTTTCAGTTTATTTTATTTTATATTATTTTATACAATTTTTTGTCCACATTTTGATTGCAATACCTTTTTCTAAATACTATCCATGGATAGTGATAATAAGTTCACCATAAACGCCAACATATTTTATAGAAACACAAGTCGAAACCGAAGAAGATGGTGATTTCGAAGCCTCAGATTCAGAAGAATATGTTCCATCAGATGTTGATTCAAGCGATTCAAATGAAAATATTATGCTAGAAGGCTTTGACTCAGAATCCGAAGATGAACCTGTTCTTCCTTTTATTTCTGGAACAAAAGAATTTATTTTTGAGTCACCTGAACTCGACACATCAGAGAATTTCCCAAATGAAGCCTATTGATTTCTTTGCATTAATAGCAACCGAAGATGTGTATAAACTTATTGTTACCCAGACGAATTTGAATGCTAAATAGTTCTTAGAAAATAATATTGTTACTCGTGGATAAAAGATTGGAAGGACACTGAAGTGCCAGAAATAAAAAAGTTTCTAGTCTAGTATACATGGGTATTGTGAAATACCCATTTATATTTTTGTATTGGAGGAA
Source organism: Pocota personata (assembly GCA_963082735.1). Lineage (NCBI taxonomy): Eukaryota > Metazoa > Arthropoda > Insecta > Diptera > Syrphidae > Pocota > Pocota personata. The sequence goes on along the minus strand of OY720432.1, from coordinate 73,802,524 downwards.
GGACAATTTTTACAAAAATACATTTGTCCCACAAATAATGTTCCGCAATAGATTCCAATTGCTTTTGAAATTCATACATTTTGCGGATAATTCAATGAACGGAAGTAATCGTAAGGCAAAATAAGCGGTTTACTAGAAATCCTGGAGAAAAATGTTGTCATTGTTCAAGCTAAGTTAAGAAAACATGAGGTTATTGGACGCGAGTCCTCTGCTATTGGAAAGACAAGCATGAAGTTTTGATGCTCAATACAAAACACGGACTGGAAGAAGTTTCGACAGGGAAAAGAACTCGGGATGGCGAGGATATAAAAAGCTTGAAGTGATCATGGAGTACAACCACGCTAAACAGTTGTAGTTGCTAGTTATTTCACGCGTATTACGTAAAACAATTCCTTGGTACCATAAGATTGCTTTCGAATATTTTCTTTTCACAGCTGTTGTAAATGCTTTAGTTATTTTCCAAAAACACAAGAACCTACAAATTGGTCAGTTTAGACAGTCTGTTTGCGAAAGTTAAGGATTGATGATACTCCTTTATCTTCTACAAAGCACGAATTGAAGGAATTTGTGACCTTAGACAACACAAATCGAAAAACAAGAAAACGATGCCTCAACTGCTACAGTGAACTGAAGAAAAGTGATGGAAGAGCAGCGGCTGCAAAATAAGCAAAGAAAGTTTCAACGTATTGCAGTTCATGCGAGGGAAATCCATCATTTTGCCTAGAATGATTCGACAAAAAACATTAGATTTTTTCAAATTAGCTTTCAAAAATTCTATTATTTTTCCTTTATGTATATGTAAAATTAAGCTGAAAAAAAGTGTTACTAGAAAAAAGCCAATAAAAACCAGAATTTTTCCAATAAGTAAATTTCGATTTTTGTACAAGCAAGAATGGCTGGCCCCGTATTGCTCGTTCAGTCGAGAATATCACTGCTGTGTCCGAGGACGTCTCATCCACTGTAATCGAAACTGGTGAGCGCTACAGACAGATGTTAAACGAGTTGTTTTTGCCGCAAGTTGCTGAATTGGGTCTCCAGCATTGTTGGTTCAGCAGGACGGAGTAACCGCTCACAGAGCTCGGGCAACGATGAAGATTTTGAATCACCAATTTCCGGGCCGTTTGATCTCCCGTTTTGGCGATTTGAACTGACGGCGCCAGACTTCTTCCTTTGGAGCTTTTTGAAATAAAGCGTTTACCATAACAAACCACAAACCTTGCAAGTCTTGAAAACCAGCATTGAAGAAGAAATCACCAATTTGAAGTCAGATGTTTTGCGAGCAGCAATTCGAAATGCCGTAAAACGAGCACAAATGTGCATCTCCTCAAGGATGGTCATTTGAACGATACCATTTTTTCAACTTAGTGTCATCAATTTTACACCTTCAAATAAACTTTTAGTAAAAACAGAGCCCAATTTTTTTCATTTCTAACAAAATGGCCGCCAATTCACATTATGACATTACTTTTGCCCCACCTTGTAGTAGAAGTCCTCAATAACCGTGAATTAGAACAGTTGTTTAAGACTTAAAAGTCCTAGATTTGAAGGTAGCGTTTGGGCATTTCTTCTCCAATTTGGTGCACATTTCGCGCATATTAAAATTTTTAAAATCTGGTTCTGCAATCGTTGCACATCCATCAAATAGCTCAAAGTAGTATTGCCCGATGCTAGTATATCATATCTTAGTACAGACTCCACTAGTGAAAAGTGCACTTGTTTTGTGATGTATGGCATAGACAGCTCTCCGAAGCCGTTTACACAATTGTGCTAAGTGTAGATCCCATTTGAAGAAACAGTCCAATTCTACCCCAAGGTATTTGTAGCTTCTTACGTTTTCAATGATGTGCAAGCATAATTTTTTTTTTTTTAATTTTTAATTCCTTATAATATACTTGCCAGACAAAAAACGCTTAAAACTATCTTAAAACCAACTTATCTGTGTTATTCTGGCTTACTGGCCCTACGGGGGCGCTCTCAACTAAACCTAATACTTAAAACTATGTCTTTCGACGTAACCTAACTTAAATTCTTTATTTATTTAACTCTTTTTTTTATTACTAATAACTAATGATAACTAAGAAAAAAATAACAAAGGTGGCCACGGTGTAATGGGTAGTGTGTTCGCTTGTGACCCGAACTGTGCAGGTTCGAGCCCGGACGGGGAATAGCAATCACAGCCACCCGAACATATAAGAGAAACGAATAAAATCTAAGTTTCTCCAACCACTACACCAAAAAAGGAGTTTCTGCCTGGTAGTACAATGGACACAGCAAAATGGAGTCTGAGTGCTCCGGGATTTTCCTTTAAAAAAAAAAAAAAAAATTAATTAAACAAAAAAACTTATTAGATCTATCTTATTCTAACTACGCAATTATATAAGGAAACGCACCACAATGCTGCATATTCTGTCGTAGTTGTCGCCTATCCGCAGCTGTCTGAGCAACATGGAAGATTAGTGGCACCGCCAATCTGTCCTGGATCAGACCTTTCTCATCCAGATAGAGGAACGTTTCTGGGGGAACAAAGCCGTTAAAGCGCACTCTCTCGTGGTACCTGTAATTGGGATAATACACCCCGGAGATCAGGTTATTCACCGAGCTCATTGTTCTTGCAATGTGCCTTTGAATCAGCTTGATCCTGAAATTTATTTATTTATTTATTTATTCATTCATCTTACAAGTGTATAAACTTATTCTAGACTACTCATACAATACAATAATTCATAATATAACAGTTACAAACACCTAGCTGTGTATGTTGGCAAACTGTCATTCCAGGACATTTTTCTAAGAGCAAATTTCGTAAACCTTTTTTGAATTTTTTCAATACGATTCTTAGCATTGCAGCAGTAAGGATTCCAGACTACGCAGCAGTATTCTAATATAGAACGTACTAAAGAATTGTAAAGGGATTTAAGAGTATATGGGTCTTGAAAATCTTTTGAATTCCGAAACAGAAAACCCAACATACGATTCGCCTTGCAAACTATATAATCGAAGTGCAATGAAAAAGTTAGTTCAGTATCAAAAATCACTCCTAAGTCTTTTTGATCAGTAACTGGTTTTAGAACCGAGTTCTGAATTTTGTACTCATAGACAATAGGCGATCTTATCCTTTTGAAGCTTATAACCGAGCATTTATTAACGTTGAAGTACAATCCATTTGAACTGCACGTGGTTAACATCATTTTGCAGTTCCAAAGGATCAGATACAGATTTTACAGACCTAAAAATCTTTAAGTCATCTGCGTACAATAGACATTTGGAATAAGAAACACAAGATGGCAAGTCATTGACGAAGAGCAGAAAAAGAAGAGGACCCAGGTGACTTCCTTGGGGAACACCCGAGTAATTTAAGATCTCATTAGACAGCACAGATCCTATCTTCACGTACTGCTTACGATTAATCAAATAACTTTTGATCCAACGCAAGATACTAGAGTGAAAACCAAACAATTCAAGCTTCTTAACAAGAACGTTATGTTGCACCCGGTCAAAAGCTTTAGAGAAGACAGTATATATACAGTCAACTTGAAGGCGTTTTTCCATATTTTGGAGACAATAGTTTGTAAAAATTACTAGATTTGTAGAAGTTGACCTACCGCTTACAAAACCATGTTGATATTCAGAAATCTGGTTGCGCACGGCAGAATATAACTTCTTTTTAACAAGGGCTTCAAATAGTTTAGGTATTAATTGCAACTTAGCAATAGGTCTAAAATTATCGATTATTCTTTTGGACCCCGATTTGTGAATGGGTGTTATATATGAGTGCTTCCAGCAATCTAAAAATTCACCACACCTCAGAGACATATTAAATAGAATTTTTAAAGTCTGCACCAGACTAAGTCTACAGGCTCTTATAAACAAAGGCGACAAATTATCAGGTGTAACGATTGCACTCGAATCGAGAGACGACAACTCAAGGAGAATTTCATCTTCAGTTAAAGAAAGGAAACCTAAATTTGTTACGGGTTCACTATGAGATGTTGCACTATAATTTATGAACTCGTTAACGAAATTTGATTGAAAAAACGAAGCAAACATATCACAGATTTGCTTTAAGTCATCACTGGTGGCTCCGATATAAGTCATAGTAGAAGGTATACCAAGCGAATTACGTTTAGTATTTATGAAATTCCAGAAACTTTTAGAATCGTTTTTAATATTGGACTCGATTGAAGAAATATATTGCCTATATACGAATTTCTTTAAAAACTCATACTCCAAATTATCCACTCTTATTAGGTTAGCCCTATTGTACAGGATTCTAGTATTCTGTATGGCAAGCACTCTCAAACACCCGAATCTTTTCTAACACGTTTGCTCCCACGTTGAACCATACGGGACACCCATATAAGAGCATAGGCCTGATAAGGGCCGTGTTTTTTTATAATTAGCACGTGTTAAAGGGGATATGAATACCCTTATACTAATTTTTAGAACACTTGCGTTTTGTGGAAAGGGGGAGAGACACAGTGGTGTAGTTTAAAACTGAGGTGGTATTAAGTTTCTGTAAACTCCAAGGGTGGTTGCCCAGATAACTGGGGAGTATTTAGATTGTTTTCGCTATTATTGTCGTTGCTTATGATTCACAGTATTTTTTCCGTCCTCCTGATGTCATCATCACGATCAAGTTGCATTTTAGCCATATGACCACTCTACTGCCAGTGTTATGCCTTCACAGTAGAGTTGACTTAGCTTTCGCAAGTGATCGACTTTTTTATTTATTTCATGCGAAATAAATAGATGATTCTTGACATAAGGATTCGAATCGTGAATCAACAGCGTGACAAGCGATGATGTTACCACTACACCACGGCCACCCTTAAGCAGATTACCTTTAACCCTTGCATCGAGTTTAAGTTTTTGGCTTCTTTTCGTTTGTCCCGATTTTGAATAAATTTAATATGGTGAACCAAAAATGGATGGTTCACAGTAAACCATGAAGAATTGCTTGTTATATTTTCTCTTGTAGAAAATGTTTTAAAAGGAAAATATGTTTTTTTTTTAGGATAACATTTATATTTTATTTTCTTTTTAAATGAAGTTGAATTGAGTTTAAAACAATAAATGATAAAAATAATCATTTAGTTGAACTTCGTGACATGTAAAAATCAATTTAGATATCAATAGCTCAGTTTGAAAACGTATGTTACTAATTTTGAAACACTCCTGTTCCACAGTAAACCATTAACCGACCTTAAAAGTAATGGTTATAAAGGTCGAAGACTCGTCAAATTTGGTTATACTCGTACATAAATACAAAATGCCAGTTAAAAAATTATTTTGAAACAATTATCACTGATTCACTATTTGAGCCAGAAGCGATTATTTTAATTCACCCAAGCAAACTTTTGTTATTAAAAATTTATTTCTATCTCAGCTGTTGTCATACGTACACTAAGCCTTCTTGTTCATACTTTTCCATACCACAGATAATGAAAACTTTCAAAAGAAATGAAAGAGTATAAAATAAAATAGATCTACTTGCAAGTGCATGTACACAGATTGTATACCAGTGGTATCCCTAGAATTTGAATTTTCTATTCGCAGGTAAATCTCTTCATAATTTGATTCTGAATTGGTAAGGAATGGTCCTTGTTACATCCTTTTTAATGCAATCTATGAATAACCATTTTTAGCACTTTGATTTGCATGCATGCATTCAAATAACTGCCACTAATCAATAGATATTCACCCAAGGATATATTTACTGGAAACTACACTTGCTTCGTATCTTAAAAACAAAAATTCTCGCAATATGAAAGAATAAAAAAAAGCTAGATCCTACAACTCCACTTGTACCTATTCAGGAGCCGCAATTCATGGAGAGGGTTTTACGTATAGAAAAGAGGATAACGATGTTGTAAGCCATGCGCCTCGAAAATTTACGCCACAGTTACCATTTATCGTATTCAGGTGACACCACCGTCCCAACACAACAAGACATAAATACACAAAATAAAAAAAGGATGACATGCAATACGAGTATTCGTCCTCTCTTGGATACAGCAATAATTGAGGATTTTACAAGTACATACAAGTAAAATTCCAAATGAAAACAAAATGCGAGGATGGCGTCGTGTGCATTGAAAATTATTCATGTTAACGTAACAGGGATCAATTATCATAGTTCAGCAATTTCGAAAGGCGTCAAATATTCGAGGCATGGCCTTTCTAATAAACGTATATTGCATCTTATTCACACCTGAGAACAATCGAAAGAAATGTTTCTATGGAGACATCACTCTGGGGCACAACAGAGGCAGTAGCATCAATAAAATAATGCTGAGCATGGAACAGAATGAATGGGTCCGGGGCAAGGACTTTTGCCTCTTCTTGTTCTTCTACTACTCGTACTTATACTACCCTACTCAACATGGAAAATTTTCATCTTTACTCTTGTAGACGAATAGAAAGCTGAGGTATTAGAGTTAATCTCTTACGCATATGTGAATTTTGCCAGGATTTTCAGGATTTCCACTTCATGTGTTGAATGAATAGGAACACAGATACATTGTTGCTAACATATAAAAAAATAGCACGCTTCGACTGTTGATACCTATCCAGCGCGCCACCTTCGCATCAGAGCAAAAGATACTGGTGCTAGAGTGCATCCATTAAGAGTATGAGTATGATCCTTGTTCGTTATGCTGTCAGTACGAACGATACCAAGTCGATTTGAGTTCCTTTCAGTGGTCTGAGTGAAAAGATTGTTCAAATTCTTTAGATTTCGATATACCCCACACTAGCCCATTCGTGAGATCCTTTCATTTACAGTTTGTACAGAGGCAAAAAAGGAACATTGTGTCTTCATGAAGTTATAACAGGTCACAGGGGCGAAAAGTAACAATGAAGAGGATTTTTCAAAATACGCATAACGGCATTAGAACATCCGGAATAGATTATCTATTCGTGGGCTTTCATTCGTTAAACTTTATTAGAGATTATAAAGATTTCATGACAATTAGGGACTCATTTTTAAAACAGGACTCATGTACGAGAGTTAAAGTATTACGCCCTTGAATTTATTTTTTATGTCCTTCGATTTATTTGGTACTCGGAGGTAGCTTAAAAAGAACAAATGGATTAAAATCTGAAAAGATATCTAGAAATCTAAACTACGAGTATGACCATTTTTTATTCCATTTTGAATCCAAAATTCCAAAAGTTAACTCATACTTCATTTCAATGTTTTACATTTTTATTTTTGATCTCTCTTCTTTTTTCAATTTACATGATTTGAACGATTTCTCATTTCTCAAATTGTTTGGATAGTTTCGACGTTTTTGGCCATTGTACCAAAAAGCTGTTTTAGGACAACAATTTTTGAAAATTCCTTGTGTGCCGCTTACCTCCATCCAACAGGATTTGGACATCATGAAAATAACACAGTCTTAAGCCAGCACGGAACGCATGGTGTTCGTAAATTCCAGATGGTAAGGAAAACAGGCAGTTGTATTTAGATAACACCATAAATATTGAGTTGATGTTTTGGTAGTTTATGCACCAAATTATCAGTCAGTCAGCTCTACAGGTACCATCGACATAAAGGGAGATCCGATTTTGTTGTCAAAACCGGTAAGACTCTTATAAATTTTGCAAATAAAATCTTATCTAGCGTACTGTTTGATCGTACTAAGCCATTTTGCATCACATTAATCGCCATGGATCAGTGCGGTGCATGAAGCTAGAAAAAAGACGGTGTACCACTGTGTAATGTGAAAATAGTTCCCCCGAGCTTTTTCACCGTGCATCCATTTTCGATAATGAGTTACGCCAGCAAGCCATCGTATTGTATTGCACTGAAGTAGGGTATAGATGCATTGCTGAATAAATAAAATCCATCCAGAGGTAGCAACATTAATGATGCTATGAGTAAAGCTGTCCAAGAACCCGGTTCCTGGCACGGTCTTCTGGACAATAAGGCCATAGTTGAAAGGTGAAACTGAAGTTAAAATTCAGGTGCCTTTGATCCCAAAGGGGTGGCTGGTACATACAAAGGAAGTGAACAGAGACCCAAGCCCTTTTCGCCAGGTGAGCAAAGTTCGGTTTTGCAAAACAATTGGACTCAAACTACTTCGAGTTATAAAGGGTGTCCCAAAATTCACACAAGAAGTAATTTTGATAGAAAATACAGGTTTTTAATTCAAAATTGTAAATGTTTTATTGATTCATAAAGTATACAGTATAGGGTATAGCATATTGGGTAAAAAACAAATCTGAACGGCGTCAAATCGTAGCTCCGCAGGGGCCAAGCAACATCACCAAAATAGCTGATTGCACGATTATTGAACTTAGCGCGCAAAAGATCGATTTTTGGAAAGCTTGCATGGTACGTACTCCCATCTTGCTGAAACAAGAAATCGTTCAAGTTCATTTTCTGAATTTCTGGCCAAAAAATCGGCTATCATGCTTCTGTAGTGCTCTCCGTTGACCGCAACGTTGTTGCCATCTTCATCTTCGAAGAAAAATGGCCTAATAATGCCGTCATTCCACTAAGTATACTAAACAGTCACACTCTGAGGATGCAAGTTATGGCATCATAACACCATCATAACGCGGCCCATTCATCAGATCATCTTACCCTACACGCGCAACAGCAACCACTGTCCTCCCAGGGATCCATCAGTTCCAATTCACTCCGGGAAATAAAGTCTTTTGTCCTAATGAAATAAAGTGTTTTAAATAAATCTTCCTAATTATATTGCATTCGCTTCTCTACGACTACGTGTGGGCTTTCCAAGTCCTAAATTCTGCTTGAATTCCTGAGGCAGTTGGGCCTTGTAAGAGAATAATCCGAGGTCTTTATGTATAATTCTCCTCAGGCTAGTGCGGCTAATATTCAGTTGCTGAGATCTGTGGCGAGTTGAGGTTCTCGGGTTTAGCCGCTCACTTTCGGCAACACCAGCTGTATTCTCGGCTGAGCGCACAGGACGAGGATAACTTCTGTTATTAATTAGGTTGCCAATCGCACGAAATTTCTTCACAAATTTACTCACAGCAGGCACGGTTGGTGCAAATTTATTTTCAAAATTTGCAATGTTTCGACAACAAAGCACCCACTTTGGAAATACGTTTTCAATAATCGAACATAAATCCATTCATTTCGTACCGCGGAAATATGATACTGTGTTTCTGTCAATTTTTTGGGGCCGAAAGTGCTGTCAGTGTCAAAAGAAGATGCAATTTAAAAAGAAACCAGCAGATGACCATAACTCTGTTCAGTGACTGGAAAAGTAGTATAGCACAGCACAGAACAGCATAAGTTTTTGAAAACTGTCAGAACAGATTAGAACAGAAAATTACAGTCATGCCATACAAAACAGCTGATTTTGACACTTCTCACAAATGTGTTCTACCTCAAGAGTAGGTGCAGAAAATCGTGTGCTGGACGGTACGGTACAGAGTCATTAAAAAATATCCGAATACGTGGGTTGCAAAGTCATCCGTCTTCATCCAGTGTTAATAATTTTCAGACTTATCTACATGTCTGACGTAACTCAAAACCCAAGTTCCAAGTTGCGAAATGCGTTGGGTGGTTCTTAAGTTAGGCACGTGCGAAAGTTGATTGGAATATCTTCCTCCCCCTCTATTTCGATTAATTTGAAGTGGAACTACTAACGTATCAGTCTAAGTATAGGGTCACTTAAAAGAGGTGTCACTTTAAATTTCGCGCCAGTATTGAACTGTCAACATTTAACTATCATTGCGATGACTTTTAATAAGTAAAAACTAGGAGGTTATTTCAACACTCCACAACGTGTTGAAATAGTGAAAATTCACTACAAAAACGGTGAAAATATTGCGGAAACGTTTCTGATCATTATTAAGCGCCTTTTCGCACAGCTATAGTGAATTTAATCTATACATTTAAACGTCTCGGACAGGTTAGTGATGTGAAGACTCCAACTCGTGTTCTCCCGGCAAGGTCAACTGAAAATATTGCCGCTGTAACTGAGAGTGTGACTGAAAACCCCTGTGTGTCCATTTCGAGACGATCACAGGAATTGGGCCTATCCGCAACCACGTTTCACAGTATTTTGCATACAGATCTTGGCCTACATGCTTATAAGGTCCAGTTGACACAATAATTGAAGCCAGCAGACCACGCACAACGTCGTACTTTCGCTGATTGGATGGTGGAAATGAATGAACAAGATCATTGTTTTTCACACAAAATTATTCTGAGTGATGACGCTCATTTCTATGACTGGGTACGTAAACAAACAAAACTGTTGCATCGGGGGCTCCAAAAACTCAAAAGAAATAGTGGAACAAAATCCCCATCCACAACGAGTGACAGTTTGGTGCGGTTTTTGGGCTGGCGCTGTCATTGGACCGCTTCAGTGAATGGATTGCGTTACCGAACTATGTTGTCTGCCTTTTTTTTTGCCGGAAATCGATGCTGTGGACGTGGACGATAGACGGCGCCACATGCCACACTTGGTGAAACAATGGCTCTATTGTGAGACAAATTTCCTGGACATGTGATTTCTTGAAATGGAGACGATTTAATATCATTAGACTTTCCCTTTCCGATTCATGCACTAAAAGAAAATATCAGATATATTTTATTCGTGAAATATAAACGTGATGGAAAATTCCATAGAAAGAATGATTATTTGTAGGCAGAGCCGAGGCGGACATTTGGCAGATATTGTATTCGATTACTAACCTCAGAGTTTATACTTTAAAATTAGATTAAAATAAAAATATCACCACTTTTCATAATAATGTTGCGTATTTCTGTGATTAAAAATGACACATCTTGTTGGATGACCCTATATACGAATATATGACAAAAAATTTCGTCGTAGTTTTTGAGTTAGTCAGCTAACAAAGATGATTTTAAGATTTTTGATACTCCGTCCCTCACTAACAATAATCTACGTATTAGGATATACATGTATACAAATTCAATTTTATCAAAATGTCCTTAATGGTTCTTAAGCGAACCGTGTGCGGACAAGCATATAGGCGGACATGGAATAAAAAGTGTTTGCTTGACCTAACCTAGAAAAATAAAGCTCAACTCAACCTGAAGGAAATTTTTAATGTTCCTGTTTTGTTATTGAAATTATTAGAAAACCAATTTTTTATTACATTGGGAGAATGAGCCATGCTTGTAAATGTCGTCATTTCGAGGACATAGTCGCTATGATGGCTGTTTCTTTATGCATTTAAAATTTGATTTATTATAAATATGAAATTCAATCTGCCAACGGTGACATCTCTGAAATCAGTTTATTTCTAACACGCTATGTTATTGTCTACCGCATTGGCAATAAAACAATAAAAAAAGAAAGTAACATTATATTGACAAAACACGTCAGAAAAAAAATTCCAACAGTTTTATCAATAAAATGAAACAGCAACAACCATTTATCTACAGAATCTTACACAAATTGTTTATTTAAAAATAAATTACAAGCAATTAAAACTGCATAATGCAATGACCTTCTCCAATACGCAAACGTATTAATTACACATTTAAAAGGACGACTTGGATCCACCATGCACTCGTATAGGTATACTTACGTCTTCGTTGAAGCATGTTTTAAAATATACCACTCAAATTTGACACGGATATTTGCATATCGCTTTGATGTCAAAAATGCATAATTCTAATTCTTAAGTAAACGTTAAAAGGGAACAAATTCAAAAGCCCTTTAAAGTCTGACTGGGTGTAGATGTAGCTATGCTACGCCCACCATAAACGGCAGAGTTATAAAAGTCAAAAGTCTGTATGGCGGCCGATGCTTGGTATTCCACCCTTGTCAAATTGTGACTATGCGCCCGTATAAGACAGTCGTGACATTTAAGGACATGACAACATATTTTTGTATTAAATCTGTACAAAGAACAAGAGGATGTCACGCGGGTCTTGTAATGTGAATAACAATGACTGAGTCCTTTAACGAAGTCGGAGATGGTGCAAGATGCACGACGACCAAAACAGGAAGTCAAGAAGCACTTGACAGTTAGCGCCCTTGATATCCCGTCGTTGCCTTAATCATTAGAGCGTTGATTTGTATTTTCCTCCAATTCTCAATGCTTCCGATGGAGATTCCAATCCATGGGTATTGTAATTGATCATCGTATCACTGGGCGTGGATGGTTTTTGCACTGTTTTCCTTTTGTTCGCTATCGATGAGAATAACGCGAGAATAAATGGGAAAAGGACATTTAATTTGACAAGCTCTCATGCGATGGGGTCCACTTGCATGTCATTTCATTTTGTTTGATGTTTACCGAAGACCGATCTTGATTATTATTATACGCACTTGGTAACAGGATTGTGGTGAGTACACATTTCATTGACATTAATGATATTCTTTGTGTATTTTTCTTCTTTGAATGTGAAGTATCAATTAGCTTAATTAAAAGCGATTTATTCATTCATGTGGTTTTATTTTTCATTCTGAGATTACAATATGAGTGAACGTAGACACTACTCATACACCCTATGAGTTTTACACCATCTTTGCCATAACATTAGACTAATGTAAATGTGGATACTTACAAAATGTGATGTCCAAAGGAGTTGGTTTAAAACTATTTTTACACTGATTCAATAGAAGTGAGCGGACGAGGGTGGGTCAATAAGTCCCTGAAAAATGAAATAAGGAACAGTCTTTTCGGTATAAAGCTCTTTACACTTCATCCAACATTTCTCCAATTTTTTGATGCCCTCCAAATAATACGATTTCTCGAGCCACTCAAAATATGCGTTTGTTTCAGAGATGACCTCTTCATTCGATCCAAATCTCTTACCTCCGAGCCATTTCTTCATGTTTGGAAACAAGAAATAGTCGCGGAAGGCTGGATGAGGGAGGAGTTCGTAGCCTAACTCATGCAATTTTGCCATTGCGACTGCGGACTTGTGCGCCGCGGTGCGTTGGCCTGGTGAAAAAGAACTTTTTTCTTCGCCAAATGCGGCCGTTTTTGCTTCAAATCGGCTTGGAATCGATCCAGCAGTTCTGCGTAATATGCGCCGGTGATCGTTTTACCCTTTTCAAGGTAATCGATGTGAATAACACCGTGCGCATCCCAAAAAACTGTCGCCATGACCTTGTTTGCTGACAAACCCGCCTTGGCCTTCTTAGGCTTCGATTCACCAGGAGAAGTCCATTGTTCTGACTGTTCCTTGGTTTCTGATGTGTTATGGTGAATCCACGGTTACGAAACGGCGCAAAAACTCAGCCGAATTTTTCTGTAACATCGCCAAACACACCGTTGAAGTTGTCAAACGAATACGTTTGTTGTCGATTGTGAGCAAACGCGGCACTCATCATGCGGAAAGCTTTTTCATGTCCAAATATGTAAAATCGAAATCACTGAGCCATGTGATAAGCCTGTGGCCTCTTCAAGCTCGCGCACTTTCACTCGCCGATCGTCCATTATCAAACCATGGATTTTGTCGACCATTTCTGGTGTGGTGACCTCAATTGGGTGACCAGAACGTTCGGCGTCACTTGTGCTTGAACGACCGCACCGAAATTGAGTAAACCAGTGGTGAATGGTTCTAATCGATGGTGAAGGGTCCCCATAATATTTGTCAAGCTTTGGTTTGGTTTCAAATTCACTTTTTTCCATTTTAACGCGTCTATATAAAATGGCTGCCACAACAAAACTATTTGACAGATCTGTCTGAAAATTTGCGTTCTTTTGAAAAATGATTCTTGACAAAAAAAAAATTAAATTTAAGGTGACGACACAATTTGCGTTAATTTTCAGGGACTTATTGACCCACCGTATAGTAGCTCTATTCATTTGGAATTTTTGAGGTTTGATACGTTAGGCAGAACGTATACCAAACGGACATGGAAGCAACGTAACAGTGAACATGCATCTTTAAATTGAAACCATTTTTTTTTTTTATACCAAACACAATATGGCGCTCGCGCGGTCGCGCTTTTGACAGGCATTCTACCGACTTACGATAACATTTGTAACAACACGCGACCTCAAAATTTGCAACACCAAATATGAATTCAAGACGGTCGAGCGTTGAGAGGTTAGGAATATGACAGAATTATGTTCTGTTCACTCTAATTTTCCACACACTATTTCGCGGCAGAAAGAAGAGTAGAAATGTACTCTTTTTATTTTTATGGTTTGATGACACAAATATAAGAAATAAAAAAATAAAAAAATTAAAACTTCCATGTTAGAGCAACTTAATTAATTTGTGTTCAAAAAACATGAATTAGCAATTTTACATATTAAATGCTCACAAATGCCGCGGAGTACATACACGACAAAATGACTTACCTTCTTGCTTCCAAAACAGCTTTGAGCTGTCAAAACCCGCGACAATAGTAGAAAGTAGACTCCGACGTTGAGGTGTCGCTTACGATATTTACGATCAAAAACCAACCAAACGCCTAAGGTTGCATTTGGTGTCACAAACCTGTGACAATGCCCTGAGATGCCTGTAATATTGGCTCATCTAACAAGCTGCGATACGTAACCACCACTACTTTACGGGGCCTATGTCATATGACATAATTGTCCACAAAACGCAAAATCGCAAATTTGTACATTATTTTGTGTGTTTCATAAATGGTACGCGCTGCATATATCAAATAAGAAAATGTTTTTTTTACGGCACCCTGTATTATAAAAGTTAATAATATAACTTCGTGAGATTCTTATTAATTTTTCGTGCTATAATTGTAAAATTTTCCATTTTTATTTCATCAGGTTTCGGAAAGAATATTATATAAAACATTGATCTATTCTTTTAAAGCAGTTTTTATTTTTATTTTATTTGTAAATTAAATAAGCAACGATAGGCAAATAAAGGGCACGGATTGTGTTATACGTATAACACTTTCTGCAATGGGCATTATTTGTTACTACAATAGATTTGAAAATCATCCGGGTCGCGAAATATGGGGAATTCTACGAAAGTCGAACTGCAAAATAGGTGGCTGCGAACAGCACCTGTTTCATTAGGTTAGAAGCGGCTGAAACAGTGGTGAACATAAAGAATTGTCAACTTACAATTTCCTGCCCGCTAAACTCTTTCATCTTCAATTCTCGGACATTTTGGAAAATGAGTTGTTGCCTTTTTTTTGACGAATTCGGTGCACTTTCAATTGTTTATATTTAAATAAAAAATAAAAGAACTGTTGTTAGTTACTAGTTACTTTGAAATCAAGTTACGATTTTATTGGTTTATTTTGTAGATACCTTAACTTCTAGGGTTTGGACCAAACGTAATGATTTGAATTTGGATATAAATACTTAGCATAAAGCTGAAAATAGTCTCTATAAATTTTTTTTCCTTCCTCCGGGATGTGCATTCATCACGGAAAAAATAGGTGGAACTTTTTTTTGAGAATAACACGTTAAACGTCAATTTTATGACAAAAATGTTAAATCGTTTTAACAAAAAATGTCTTAAGCGCCGCAGATCTGATCCATTCCGGTAATTTCGAAAAGTTGACATTTTGACAGCTCAAATATTTTATTTGACTTGCCGAAAAGTTGCACACAATGACTGGAAAGATCGACATATAAATTCGAAAATAAATTAATAGTGTTTTGCAGAATAATTTGAACAACGGAAGAGATTGTTGAGAAAACAAAATGGCATTTGGGAACCCACAACAAAGGAATTGAGGTTATATTCAAACAGACCATCTTCGTCAATGCTTTTGTTTTGATTGTATACACAATACGTGACATAAGTGTGCAAAATATTCGAAAAAGTTTCAAAAGATTTAGATTTTTTCATCTACTTTGGCGAAACGTCAAATGCTAGATCGGATGGAAACGATCGGATGTTTGGCGCTTTAAACAGCTGCGAGAAGCCGATGATTTTCCTAAAAATTCACGAAATATAAAATTGTATTTTATTTTGTTTGTTATTGTGTTTTTATTTAACAAAATAGTACCGAACGCACACTACGCAAGTAAGTGAAAAATTGATATGCTGTTTTCGCATCTATAATAAAGTGATTTCTACCATGGACAGCTTTATGGAAATTAATTTCAAATTCCAATCCCTGACCACTGGAGTATGTTCGTTATAACTAGCCTACGTATGTCTGTACACAGGTATATCGAATATAAGGTTTTGAAAAGAATAATATTTTTCAACAATTTTATTATTTATAATTTAAAGTCCGCCGAATTCATCCTAAATAAAATAGAAGTTGACAACTTCTTATGATTGCTGAAAGCTCATTTTCCAATATGAATTTTGAATTTGTTATTTACTCACAGACACCAGACATTTATAAAAAAAAACAGTTATCAAATTAAATTATGTTTTTTGGACAGAATTTTATTATTTTTAGGATTAAAATTTAGCCATTAACTTTCCAAGTACTTTAGAAAATAGAAGAAAAAAATTGTGTCCAACTTTGTTAAGTGCAGCAACTTTGGTGAAACGCGAAAATGATTAAATTTTAGCCACGAAAATGAAAAGTACTTTCTCTGATGTGTTGTTCATCCCTGTTGAATTTGTTTCTTTTAATGCTATTCTCTATTTTTCCCATGACATCACCTTCGTCCATAGACTTGTTGCGCATACATATGTTGTTTATTAATGACTCCGATAAGATTCTGAAACAATTTTTTTTTTTTAAGGTTATAAGCACTGATTGTTCCAGCTTCCTATACTATCCTTTACCGTATCTGCGGAAATTTGAAACTTCAACACGCTATGTGAACCCACCGGAAAGTTCAGGATATTTTATGGAAAACGTCTCAAAAGTTTTTAGTACCTAGTACGTGATACCCCATCTCCGATTTTATTTTATTTTTCTTCCAAATGTTAATGCATTGTTGAAAAATATTCGATTATTCAAGATCAAATTAGTATAACGATACACGGCTAAAACACTATATATAGAATACAATGTATATTGTAATATGCGAGCTACGGCTCGAGTAGATAAAACGATATTCCGTGAAATTATTTCTTTATTTTCTAGTCTATAGAACAATTCAAGTTCACACTTTACTATTCTTCGCAATTCTTTTCTTACAAGGTCTCTGTCCTCTCAAATCACTTTATCTCCTTTAAATTACTTAATTCACAAATCCAAACTAATTACTTCTTCTTGTTAACTCTCAACTTTCAATTTATCACAAAACTACAACTTCGGCTGTTATCACTTTTTCAATCTCCTCGTGCGGTTCAAAACCAACTGCCCTGTCTCGATCGCCATCTGTCCTTAAATAGCCGCATTTCTAATAGCCAGAAACTTCTAGCAAGTTCTTCGATCACTGGAACAAGAAAATTCTGATGTAATAATTCCAGGATGACAGCTGCAGCCAATAATCTCTTGTTCTCTCTTATCCGTGATATTATCCGTCTCTTACCGTGGACTCGAACTGTGGAGACTAATTGCAGACACGAACCTCTAATGAAAAGACACTTCGGAACAAAATTATGCCAGAATGAAAAGACACTTCGGAATTTGTTGCATTGTGCTACATTATGTTACAATATTATAGAATTTTGAAATCTTCGTAAGAGGAAGTGCCATACAAACATTTTAGTATGTGATATAAAATGTCACACTTTACAACAAGTCAGATACTCGTATGTAGTATACCTTGTCGTGAACGAAAGACATGGATAAATCATACAAAATTATTTATATTTTCTAAACTGCTGATTCGTGTTACACCAAAATACAGTATATTTTAAGTACTATTTCGGGTAAACATTTCAAAATAGTGAATCAATTAAATAGGTGCCTTTTTGCAAAACAAAATTAAGATGTTGCATATGCACATAGAGAGCCGTGGCTCAGTTGTTAAGTGCGCGATCACTGCGCGAGACCTTTTTCACGGTCCCACCTCTCGCGAACATTTGACAAACATCCGAAAGGAAAAAATTGACATGAAAAGCTTCTCTTGATCAAAAAAAAAAAAATTGCCCTTCAGAAACGGCATAAAACTGCAGGTCCCAACCATTCGTGAGGCGCATAGCACGAGTGACTACGAGAAGTAACATTGGCCTGTTAACACCAAAATATATACATGCACATAGATGAAATGCACGTAAAAAGACAGACGAACTGACTGATCAACAGACATACAATCAGGCAGATGCACAGCAGTAATTCAGAAATACACATTTCTTTACCTTCTGAGTATAGCAAAAGTACGAGTACAATCTGACGGATACAATTTTTTACTTCCATTTCCTAAGAATATGGAAATAACAAATAATAAATAAATGAAGTTGTAGAGTATAACTCGAATATAACAAACTCCTTATGGAAAGCCAATGTGTTTGCTATATCCGGGATTCATTAGGTTTGTTCCCGTACTTCTATGAAATTTAACGAAAATTGGTTAAATTCACGGGGATCACTGTATACGAGAGCAGGATTTGACCAATTTTCGTCAACTTTCGTAGAAGTACAGGCCGATTTTGTAAAAATTTTCTCGAAAACTGTTTCTACAATTTTATTCAAATTTAGTATTTGGGTTGCAGTAGATATATGCTAATATAGGGTTTCTCAATAAGGACATAACAATTTTGTATTTAAACAAAATACAGAATAATTGAAATATCAGGCTAAAATTTATTCCAGGTATAATACACGTGTTAAATTTAAGTATGGAATTCGATTTCGTTCATATGACCACCGCGAGCACATTTGCTGCGATCGATTCTTTTGAGCCAATTTTCGACCACTCTTCCACATATGTTGTTCCTGAGCTCCTCATAACTCCATAAAAAGAAATCCATCGGCGTTAAATCGCATGAGCGATTCAATAGATCAATTGTTTGACCAACTATGTGACATGTGGCACCATCTTGTTGGAACCACATATCACTGATATCAAGTCCATCCAATTTTGACTAAAAATTGTTTTCCAACATTGCACGATAGCGAACTCCATTCACCGTAAAATGGCGATCATTTTCATCTCCGGCATGAAATCCACACCACATGGTCACTTTTTGTGGATGCAATGGAGTCTCTTGAAGCACATGTGGGTTTGATGCTCTCCAATAACGTATATTTTGCTTATTGACAAAACCATTAAGCCAAAAATGAGCTTCATCGCTGAAGATGATATTTAAATTTTTTTCTTTGCCGAGAGGATGAAAATCATCTAAAGACACCATAAGGCCCGACCGCGCGTGTTTATGGTAGTGCGAGATTTTTACTCACTAAAAACACCACTCTTCAAGATTAATACTACAACTAAGTCGACGCTTATTAAGCAGTTTCATTTTCGCTTACGAGACTCATGATTTTTGGAAAAAGATGTTCGTGTATGTGATTTAAAAAAAATGTAGCGCTTTAGACAGATTAAATTCCAATGAATGCTCCTGCTGTTTTCACGACCGGCACTATGACGCGAGGTCAAAAGGATTTGTCCTTTGCAGACGATGAATTGAATTGTTCGCGTCAAGTAGTTGAATGACGATACGGTTACAAGGGCCGTGAACACGATCTTTGTGTTTACGAGCAAAATTTGTTATCTCTTCGGCGACGCTGGGAATTCACAGGTCCCGATGAATATCTTCGTTACGTACGTACCACGGAAATCAGAGTAATCATTTCCGTGCTTTACACGAAAAAGTCTTTCGGTGAGGTACGATCGTAAGATTAGAAAGAGTTGCAATTCATACTCCAAGCCTTCGTGCCACGTCAATAAATACACCACAACAAATCTTTTTTTCTTCGAGAGTTTACTCAATCACGTCATTTATTTTGTGGACATGGTCGATTGTAGAATGTTTGATTCTAAATCCAAACTGATGGTCAGGAATGAGATGTGTCTCATCGATTACGGGTTGCAGTCGTTTAGAAAGTGTTTTTTTGAATATTTTAGAGACAACCGGCAATAGGGAAATAGGCCGATATGACTTCTTCTCATTCAGAGGTTTGCCTGGTCTCGGGACCATTATAATCTCGGCGACTTTCCATTCTCTCGTAACGTAGAGCAATCTGAACGAAGCGTTAATCAAATATAGCAGTTTGATAAGAGCTTTATTCGGTAATTCCTTTACCACCTGCGCCGTTATCAAGTCGTAACCCGGTGCTTTTTTCGTCTTTAGATTTTGAATCACTTCCCTCAGTTCAATCAATGCAACTTTTTTTACTTTAAACTTGTCAGATGTCGTGACTGGGGAGTCGGGCGTTATCAAAGGGCCGTCGAATGGCTTAAACGTTTCTTCTAAGTGCAAAGCAAAAAGTTCTGCCTTTTCTTTGTCGCTCTTGGCCCAAGTTCTATCGTTTTTCCGAATTGGTGGCGCTTGCATTTGAGGTTTCCGGATGCCTTTTAGCGCTTTCCAAAGCGAATAATTTGATTCTCTTCCAGTGGAGAGATTTTCAAGGTAGGTCGCTATCTTATTGCTTTTAAATTGCCGAATACTATCTCTAAGGCGATTGCTTAGTCGGTTGAGGACCTTTTTATGCGATTGATTTGCCATTTCTTTCGTGCTTTTCTTTTCTACCTCACCAGTTCAATATTTCACTTGGATACTTTTCGTTGCGGTTAATCTTATAGCTTCTAGAAGGAGTGTTTCTCCATGCCTCTATTTTGATTGCTTCCACGAAACGATCAAATTAGTCCTCCAGTTCACAAGGTGTTTTAAGTGATACATTTAAGGCGATATTTGTTTCGCAATCATTTCTAAAGCCCTCCCAATTTGTTCTATTGCTAGTAAGTCTTGGAGGTCCTTCTTTCCTGATCAACGCTTCACCAAGTAATAAAATTACCGGAGAGTGGTCAGAAGAGAGATCAAAACTTTCTTCGACTGTAATAAATTTATGGTAAATACCTTTTGAAACGAAAAAATCGATAAGAACGGGAATTTTTTCTGAATCGGTTGGCCAATAGGTGGATTTTCCTGTCGAATAAAAACAACAACCGAAATCTTTTGCCACTTCGTAGAGAAGAGTAAATAGACGCTATGTTGTAGCTCAGGTGTTTATTTTTAACCCTTATCGCGTACAACTGAAGTTTTTCTCGGTCTATGCTTATATCGACCGAGTGTTCGATGTTAGTTTTAATGAATAAAGACGAACCAACGTAGCCTCTTATCTTTATTTGGGATTTCCTTGTTAGATGGGTTTTGGAGATCAAACATACATATGTCGATATTTAGAAAAATTAGAAAAATTTCTAATTCGTTAGATTTTTGTAAGAGTCCGTTTGCATTCCATGTTATAATTTTACGCAAAGAGTCCATATCTACTTAGATTTAGATATAAAGTTAGCCATACAAAAGCTTTCGACGTTACTGAGACGTTCGAGAATTCTTTTGTTCGTTTCACATTGTTCCTCGAACTTAGTGTAAATGCAGTTCAGAATTTCTTTCAATGGATCAGAGGGTGGCCCGTTGTTTCGTCTTTGACTGCAGCCTGAGAATACGTCAGCAAACTGGGATTCGTTGGCTTATCCGAAGTTATTTTTCGTTCAGTCTTTTTAGTGGACGACTTCGACGTAGTTTTAATCAGCTTAGAGGGCTGATTGACTGGTTCAAGAGTCTGCACTGCTGATTCGAGCGTCCTTTCAGTCGGCTTAGGAGTCTGTACAACTGGCTTACGAGCCCGCTCAGTTTGCTTAGCAACGCGCTCTACCGACTTAGGAGCCCGATCGACTGATTTTGTTCCCCGCACAGTCGGCGTTGTAGATTTTCTCCGTCGCATCTGTAGTTCCTTTGCGACCTCACAACCGCGATAATTTGCTGGGTGCCTTCCTTTGCAGTTAACGCAAGTTGCTTTTTAATTTTTGCTTAAACTGCAATTTTCACAAGAGTGTTTTTCAACGCACTTAACGCAGCGCGGCTCTTTCCGACAGTACGCCTGCGTATGATTAAACTCTTGGCAACGCTTGCATTGAGGGATTGTCTTCGTGTTGACACGCAGCGGCTCGATTTGAACGACCATACTTATGATTGTACGAATATTGTATATCTTTTCCTGGCTTTCCGTTTTATCGAAGGATAGCACAAAAAGCGAAAGTTTACGTTTCACTATAGCTTCTTCTCCATGGTCGGGTCGTCGGCGTCTTGGACAGCTCTATGGTGAGCTCTGCAAATGACACCAGTGGGGAGATCAAACGAAGAATTACACTTGTCAATCGGTGTTTTTATGGGCTAAGAAGGCAATTGATTAACAAAGCCCTATCTTGAACTACTAAGGCAACTCTTTATAAGACACTAATCATTCCAGTCCTGCTGTATGGCACAGAGGCATGGACTTTGTCAAAATCGGATGAGGATTCCCTTGGTTACTTTGAGAGAAAAGTTATTCGAGTGCTCTTTGATCCCGTCTACATAGACGGCGAGTGGAGGAGAAGGTATAATGCCTATACAAGGACATCAACTTAGCCAGAAGAGTTCACATGCAGCGACTAAGATGGCTGGGTCATGTAGAATGGATGGAGCCAGCCCGGACAGCCTTCGAATCCACCCAGGATGGACGGCGCAGTAGAGGAAGACCTCGCGGTAGGTGGCTCAAACACGTAGAGGAGGACCTCAACCAACTTGGCGTGCGCAACTGGAAGAAGCTGGCTCGTAACCGGTCTGGTTGGAGAGGTTTGTTGGTTGAGGCCCAGGTCCACCCCGGACTGTAGTGCCACCTACATAAGTAAGTAAGTAGTACGTGTAAAATCTGAAAATCATGCTCCGGCATTAGTATTACAACTTCGAAATATCGCAGTTAATTGAAGTGTCTTTTACCCTCAATGTGAATGAATTGAATAAACCTTAAAAGGTTTTCTTAAATTTATTCGAGTGTCAGATTGCATCTAATACATTTTCTTTTAAATCTTAGATTTTCTTTACCAGACACTACAAGCGACAAAAACCCATGCTCTTGGTTTTTAGAATAAATCCTGCTTTTAATATCGGGTAGATACCCACATTTCATTTCAAATCCAAGACTTTTTCAAAAAAAAAAAAATTCTTCTCAAAACTTTTAACAATAAAAATGCGCATTTCATGCACTTGCTTGTAAAATCAGAAATACTTTTCATTCGTAGTGGAATACTCAAGATTCCTTAACGAATACTTCGACCTACTATTGGAAAAAAAGGTAATACAATAGGTAACCAGAATTCATTCATAGCTACACACACAACAGACATTAATTAAAACTTGCAACTTGTTTTCGTGCAAACTCTACACAGGATTATTGGTATCCATTATGAAATTGCTGACACGCCCTCTCACATTTCCTATTGGAGCAAATGTACACATTCAGTAATAAACTAAATATTGATCAACCCCCCTTGTTTCAAGTTTTTCCCAACCACCTATCTACCCAGTCTTCTAGTTCACATATTTGTGTAGGGGATGTTATACGCAGGACCTTCATAGGAATGAAAATTCTCTCCCATATTCGAATCATGTAAATGTGTTTTTGCAGTCCGAAAGCATTGGAATGTATAGGTACATGAGGTCGATACAAAATATGCATGTACACAGGACTGTGTACTAGGCAATATAGAATTTTCCTTTTTATGAGCTTTCAGGTCTTAGGTCGAGTTCATGCTCAGAAAACTATAGTTTCGATATAAATTTGGTTTTCGACCTTATCTCTCGGGTGGTTTGTGTATACCACTTTCCACCCAACGCAAATGAATGACGAAGGAAGTAAGGACTAGGGTTGAAATTATGTATTTATGTACACTGTCATGTAGTGGCTATGCGCACTTCATGCTGTTCACCCTTCAAATACGACACAAAAAGAAGAAGACATTAAATTTTCATGATGTCATTCACAGGGATATAATTCAGTCTTTGCGTAGCTAAATATATTCAACTCCTTTTTGGAAATATTGCTTTTTATTGATTTGCATTCGGTTCATTTACTGCCGGTGAAGGTCTTTTTCTATTTTGACGCTAAGATCACTTAAATAACAGCCATCGTAGCTTGGTCATGGATCGAAAATGTCTACCTCCTAGAAGTTATCCTTGTCTTTAGGCCAATAGTGAAGAATACACCTCAAATGTGAATTGTTATAAGACTCAATATGCCTGAACCTCAATCTTTAGACTTGTTCTCGTAGTCGTTGTCGGAAATATCGAATTATTTTCTCTACAACTTTTGCCTCAAATTGTATAGCTTTGTGTGCATTTGTACGTTTCTGGCTCGTTCTCGAATATTCGGTCAGAGCACACATAAGTATTAACAAAAACTTGCAGTTTTATTGTGGCATTCGTGGTCATTGTCACCATCCCACATAACTCCCTTCCTTCTCCAGATTTTCAACAACATACTTGATACTTACTGATTTGACTGCATGCATTCAATTCTGTATCATCTTCGACAAGAAATTCTGAGCTCCCTCTGCCTGTTGCCCAACCGCCTTGTGAAATTACAACACAGCACATATGTACTACGAGTATTTCCAATACAATTTTTGAGTTTAATTTATATTTTGTGATGTGAGTTTCCTCACTACGATTTTGTGCAGTTTTCGCGGTTTCACTCCGTCGCTCTAACCAGCTTTTGTTGGCTGCTGCTGTCTCTGACGACAAGCTTACAGCCTTCACGCGATGGAATTTCTACAACCTTTTAGGATAGCCGTTCAAGTGAAAGAGAATCTGAACATTGAACCTTGATGAATTCATCCGTTTTACACTTACAAATTTTTAAAGGCGCTTCTTCGCATAGTCCAATTGCCATGGGACATCAAACCCCGTGCTTTATCGCCACCAATAGTGTCTTAGCCACAATTTTGTAGAAGCTTGGGCCCGAGCACAGTGGCTGAAATTCAGCAAACTTTACGGATTGTCTAGCAGCTCAGTCCAGAGCCCTCTGAAGGATCATTTGACCATGTTTTCCACCGGAGCTGTCATCCAAGGGTGCTTGAGAACACGACAACGGACACGATTTGGCCTTATCGACTTTCCTCCTCATCGTTCACCTCTTTTCATTCGCCGAGACGAATCAAGGGCAGACAGCGAATGAGCTGCAAGCAAAGTATTAATATAAAATGAAAACTACAATATATTAAATTTATATTTATTAACTTCATTTTATTCAGGTAAATGTGTGTAAAAAATGTGGTAATATGGACAGTTTATTATTTGCGGCTAAATTATACCCCATTATACCACTGAGGTTGAGGTAAGGTGAGGTGAGGTTGCTACGTTGCTACGGCTATTGGGCATGCTGATTGGTTGCTACGCCATGTTGCCGAGCGCAGCCAAAGAATCACAAGTCCTGCGGGCTCCAAATGACTTGCCTGTCTATTTTGGTTCGCTTTTCTTTTTTGAATATCTTTTTGCTCCAGCATTTTGTTCGAATTTTAATTTTCTACAAACTCATGTTCCAAATATTTTTCAGCGTTATAGGTTCGCCTCTCCTAAGAGAAGACTATAATATCCAAATTTATAAAAAAAAGTCCATTTACAGACAACTGAAAACAAAAGAAAATATTTTTTTTTTTTTATTACGATCTGTCAAAATTACAAAATGTTAGAAAAAAAAGAAAATATAACTTTTTAACAATCTGTCAAAAATCAAGGTCCGAATTACGAGTAGTGTACCGAACAATTATTTCGTAAACTAAAATCGTGTGAAGAGTTTAGCCTGGCTCATCTAAAATGATGGCTAGTACCCTTCGTGTTCGTGTGAAGGTAAATTTTATATGTAAATTTTTCATCATAAAATGTCAAATTGAAATTTTCCCGCTTAAAATGTCGCTAAGCCTAATACGCTGTTTGAACAAACTCAAATTTTCCGTACAAAATGTGCCAAGTAAAATGTTTTTTCCTGAGATTTTACTTGCAGTTCAAATAAAATTGAGATACAAATTTGTGTCTCAGATTGTCTCCATAAACATTTTTCCGAGCGATTTCATTGAGGCAAAATTATTGACGTTCACAATCATTTCGATAAAAAGAACTGAAATTGTAGGAAATAGGAAATGAATGTCTGACAAATAATGTCTTGCAACGAGTCGCGTAAAAGTTTTCACAAAATCAATTTTATGTTCGAATTATTTGGAGACAAGCAATTATTTTGCTTTGCTCGAACAGCGTACTCGGCTTAAGAGGACGGAGTTCAATCGTGAAATAGTTACGTTCAAAACCAAATGATTGGTGGCATCGCTGAATCTCTACGCACAAATTGTACAGGCATTTAATAGTTCGGTAGGCGCCGTGTCTCAGAGATTAAGTGCGCTTATCAAAGAGCGGGAGATCCCAGAGAATAAAAAAATTCTCAAGGTTTCACCCCTCGGTTGTGGCACATGTACACAGGCCCCCCAGACACGATTCAGATAAAACAGGCCAGTTGAAAAAAAACACTAGCAATTAGAATACTATGGGGTACACTCTTTACTCATCTGGCCCTTGTGCCCCTCCCAAAAATAAATCCTGGATCCGCCCTTGATTGAAAGGGTCAGGGCAAACAAATACTTTTTGTTGCGTGTCTGCTCATATGTTTGTTTTCACACGCCTCGCTCGAGAATCAGTGTTTTGATGAAATTTTGTTTGTTAGTGTGTGCGTATGACTTGATGGAAGGGTAGGTCTTCCAAATTGCCGGGTTTTTGAGTTTTGTTGTTTCAAGAAACTTTATCCAATTTGTTTCTTTATATTTTGGGACTCTTTGGTAGTTCAGCTTTAATGTGATATTATCACATGATGGGGTGTACAAATATTTGTTTCTCTTGTTGTACATTATGCCCCCAAAAGCTCCACTACAGAAATATTTTTTACAATTATTTTTGGCCCATCACCTACTATTTTTGTACGTGACGGCGTGTGACAGACAGAAGAACAGACACCCTTTTGAATCCATTAATGTTCCGTTTATACTGTACTGGTACGGAACACTAAAAAGAAGAAATGTCAAAATTTCGTATTGAATTAATGTTCCAAACAATTTCGCACGAAAAGTTTTTGATCCGTTGTATCAATTCTGAATGGAACTTTTTGTTTCCCTTCAGTAGCGTACACCCTTCGGATAGGGGTTAAAATATACCCAAGATAAGCATGCCTGTCGTAAGAGGCGACTAAAATCCACCCTCCGTATACCGAAAAAGATTTAATAGCCCAGGTGGCAGTCCAGGCTCATTGGAAAATCCACCGTCTTCGGAGCAGGCTCTACGGATTCTGGGAAAAGACAATTATTGCAATTAATGAACCCCTTTACAAGAAATTCAAGGGTATCTCGGTCTCCACCATCAAGATCGAATGTCTCCGGGAAAGAAATCCACCGGAAGAGAAACGAGACTCAGTGAAATGTAAAAGCTTTGAGGAGGAAAATAACGAACTCTGTATTAAGCTTAACGAAGTGGATCTACTCTACCAAGAGCTTAAGAGAGAGGTATTCCTAGATATACTAATAGAGGGAAACAAGGTTTTAAAGAACTCGCTTTTTCTAAAAGAACGCGAAGTTACCCCTCCCCGCGCAGCTAGTTTAAAATATCACACGGACGAAGAACAGCTAGCACGCAATACGAATTGAGTCTCAAAGAAAAGACCTAGCAAAAACGAAGCGCCGGCTTTTCACCCGAAATCATGACCCGCAAAGAAGACAAACAAAATGAGTCGAAACAGAAACAAACTCAAGCTAGGCTACGTCCTCCGCCTGCAATAAACGCCGTTGGCATTACGTACTACTATAAGTTGCATTGTCTCCTCAAAGGAACGATGACATCGAAATTTAAGGTAACTTCACTCAGGAACAACAATGCTTGGAAAATTAACGTCGATTACTCCGATGGCTTCGAGCAATATCACAAAAATTAAACACGGAAAAGATCCAGGGGTACCAAAAATACGTAATTTCTGACCACTGCGGGTTATACCCAGGGAGCTCCACCCCTCGTGTGCTAAAGATGATGTAATGAACTACCTTAAAGCCAAAGACTTTAAAATTGTTGATGCCGTTAATATCCTCAAGAAAGTGAAGTAACAAATGAATCAAGACCGGGAAACTTGCGCTTTTTATGCTAACTTTGGATATGGACGATATTTATAACGTTAAAACTATTCTAAATAAAGTAGTCAAAATCGAGCTACGAGTATGCGTACGAGTACAAGATTTTAGAGACCTCAAGACCTCAGTGCAAACGCTCTCAAGGTTTCAATTACACACAATCGATCGATACCTTGAGGGTGGCCGTGGTGTAGTGGTAACATCATCGCTTGTCACGCTACAGGTTCACGGTTCGAATCCTGTTGTCAATAATCATCTATTTATTTCGCATTAAATAAATAAAAAGTTGATCAATTGCGAAAGCATAACAACTCTACTGCGAAGGCATAACACTGGCAGTATGGCCGTCATATGGCTAAAATGCAACTTGATCGTGATGGTGACATCAGGAGGACGGAAAAAAATACTGTGAATCATGAGCAACGACAAAAGCAAAAACAAACAAGCTCCCCAGTTATCTGGACAGCCACCCTTGAAGTTCACTGAAACTAAATACTAGCTGAGTTTCAAACCAACTACACCAATCTGTCTTTCTCTCTGTCTCTTCCCCTTTCCTCAAAACGCCCGTGTACTAAAATTAGTATAAGGGTATTCATAACCCCTTTCACACGTGCAAATTATAAAAAAAAAAAAAAAACCTCAGTGCAAATGCTGTCAAGGATTCAATCACACACAGTCGTATTGTTAAAAAGAGCCGAGATGCGTAAAATATGCCGGTAACCATCTCTCGGAAAGGTGCGACCTAAATAAGCAGGCCCCAGCGACTTGCATAAACTGCAAAGGAAAGCACCCAGCGAACTATCGGGGTTGCAAAATGGCAAAAGAGATTCAAAAAAGGCACGACACATTTAAAAATACTTTACACCAGAACGCAAAACCGATTAAAGATAGACTTCAACCGATAAGGAAAAGGTTACGAACGTAAGTAAACCCGTCAAATGAAAGGCGAACAAAGTAAGTAAAAAGGCGAAAAAAAAAATAAAAAAAATATTCAGGATCGCTAACATACTCGTATGCTCAAGCCTTGTCGCAAGAAAACAAACAAAGCTGTGTTATGGCAAATCCAATCTCGCAAATTTTCTTTATAATTCTTGCGAAACTTGAAGACCAAACCAGGATAAATAACGTCTTATTTTGATAAATTGAGCAAGCTTGATTTAAAACCTCTCAAAAAAGAACTCTCATATGAATTTGGAAAAGTTGCTTAAAATTTTAACATGAAACTCAAATGGCCTTCTACAAAAAATCGCCGAACTAGAAGTATTCTTACGGAATGACCACATTGCTTGATCTCTGAAACCCATTTGACAAAGGAATCTCGAGTAAACATAAGGGCATACCAACCTTCCGGGAGAGCTAGAGGCGGATCCTCCCTATTCATTAAAGACTGTATTGAGCACTCCATGATTACAATAATTGAAATTGATACAATGCAAACAATTTCAGTTCGAGTTAAGAATAAGTACTCGTACTTAAACATCTTGTCCATTTATTGTCCGCCGCGATGCATGTTTAAAAGTAACGACTTTGTACGTCTCTGTGACTCACTCGGAATGAATTTCATTATTGGTGGCGATTTGAATTTCTTTGCTGTACCGACTAATGAAAATAGAAGGTGCGCCTAAATTAATTAGCAACAAAACAAACTGGCACGGCTTTAAAAATGATTGCGAAGAAAATATTGCCTTAAATGGGTCACTTAAAACACATTTTAAAATAGAAGATGAACTCGGCAAATTTCCATTCATAACTCCGCGTGAAAAAATACTCCTTTAAGGGAAAAAAGAAGCCACAAGCAGCGCCGAAAATAAAAGAACTTATTCGTGAAAAGAGGAGAGCACGCAAAATATGACAGTAAACCCGCGCTTCTCAATATAAAACATATTCGAACTACCTATGCAATAATCTCAAAAAAGTGATCCAAGATCTAAAAAACCAGGACACTTTCAAGGCTTACCCACCGAAAAAAGCGAAAAGTATAAAAAAAAGACCAAATGCAATCGCCATCGATCAGAAAAAAACAATGGCAAAAGGTGACAAAGGAAAGGCGGATCTACTTGCCGGGAACTTAGAAGAAACGTTTAAGTCATTTGATGAACAAACAGTGATAGACGATCTTAGCGGCACGACAACTTTAGAAAAAAAATAGTGTCATTTACCGAACTTTGCCACACAATAAAAAAAAGTGAAAAATAATAAACCCCTAGGCTATGATTTAATAACCCGACAAATCTTCAAGAAATTCAAGCATTCCACAATTGACAAGGTTTATAGAATAACCGATGAAATTGAAAAAGCCTTAGAAAGGAAAAAGATTTGCTCTATCGCTATTCTTGACGTCTCTCAAGCCTTTGACAAGGTTTGGACCGATGGCTTGAAGTATAAGCTAAGACGGGATCTTCCGGAGCTCCTACATAAGATCTTAAAATCGTACCTTAAAAACAGACTTATACGTGTTAAATAGCCGCCGGAGTTCCGCAAGGAAGTATCCTTGGTCCTATCTTATTGTTGCTGTACACTCAGGATATACCTTAAATTGAAGGCGTTTTGGATGATAGGGCTATTCTGGCAACGGAAAGTTCAATCGAGTCAGCAACAAAAAAACTCTAACGATCTTTGGATGATATCTGCGAGTGGACAACAATTTTAACTCTGTACAAATATCGTATACAAACAAAGCTAAATATCTGGGAAAGATAGTGGAAGCCGTACGTTAAAAAGAAACGCGACGAGCTCGAAAATCAACTTAAAGAAGTGTATTGGCTAATTGAAAGATATTCCAAGCCAAGTATATATGCATGACAAACTGTTTTTATATAAGCAAGTGAGGGTACGGTATACAACTCTGGGGTTGTACCAAACCAAGCAATAGGAATTTTGTACAATCATTCCGAAATGAAGTTATAAGAGCAATCGTGATTTCTCCCTGGTATATATCTACAGATATTTAGGATGAAGTAACAAACTTCACTCGCAAGCTCCGTATTCTTCTCCATGGTCATTGTAACCATGCCGTACTCAAAACTTTGAACGTGACAAACCTTGTTCGCTGACTTCAAAGAACAAAACCATTCGATTTAGCGCAATAAGAAGTAGCCACATGTAATGACGATATCAGTACTCGTAGGTGCTTTTTCTGGAAATCTACCTGCCTTAGGCGAGTATTTTTCATTTGAAGCTTAAACTACTTGATAAGGCACATAACTAAGTTGTAGGTGTAGTAAACAAGAACAAGGGAAGGGTGTTTTTAGTCTGTATAAATCTGACACTACTCATAGTGCCGATGAAGATTTGCACCTACCCATACACAAAATAAAAATTGTGAGTTATATGTATTCTGTCCCTGTTGGTAGTGTGAAAAAAAAACCTTGACGATTCCGCTGGGACTTGAACCTGCGTCACTATACATACTCAGCATCCCAGTGCAATAACACCACTTGGCCCATGGCGGCTACACACTATACGAGCAAATTGTACCTACATACTTAAATACGAGTATCTATGTCAGTTGGCCAGGTAGACAACGAAAGAAGAATATACGAAAGAACCCGCAGTATTACAACCTGGCAACAACAGTGGAATGCATTGCCTATACTCGATCGATGTATGGATAAAACGAAAACATGGCGAAACGAACTTTTATCTGAATAAGTTTCTGACGGGACATGGCTGTTTCAGAGAATATCTCTTCAAACGCGGACAGGAAACTATCCCAAACTGTCCACATTGTGAAAACGCGGAACACGTATTTTTTTATTCTCCACGGTATGAAACCGATAGGATCGTTCTTCGGAACCAATTTGGGGAGTGGCCCAATCTCGAGAATGTGAGAAATTCTTGCTTCAGAATGACGAAAACTGGACCATCGTCTGTAATGTGGCGGTACGCATACTCAGTGACCTTAGGCGCATAGAGCGCCAACGTAACGCGAATAATCCGAACAATGGAGGGCCAATCACCTAAGAACACAAAAGGTGTAAAAGAGAAAAGTCTAACCAGCCTCGCGAAGTAATACGTAACAGCAGTCCCGCTGGGAGAGTGGTTCGAAGTGTGCAGGGTGTGGTTTAATACGTAGGCGTATTCCTGGCCTCGATCATTCAGGTTTGCGAATCGTGCATGCCAGTACCCCGGGCTACTGGTATACGAGTATATGAAAATTATACACCCCTTGGCGCAACCATAAAAAAAAAATGTTAGTTTTTTAGCGGTAATCTTTGATACAACATACGAGTGCTCATACGTTTTCGCTAAAATTTCAAATACACTGCTACAATCATGCTACCCTCAAGTTGCTTAAAACTATTTTCATTAATGCACAAACAATTTTAAATGCACAAACAATTTTCAGTATGATGGCAATAATAAAATAATTATAGGTAATATAGGTATAATGACGTCATGTTGTTGTCCGGACAGCTCATTTCATGTGAAAAGAGCATTTTGCAATTTAAATTTACACTCTCAACAACAATACATTCTCTATCTAATGAATACCTCTAAAAGGGCTTTTGCATAGATTGGACAAACGTATGCTTGCTAAATGGTCGACGGTCAGGTAGGCAATTTTAAATCGACATGCATACGGATAGGGTGGTTTTTGCTGTATGGATTTACCAGCTCAACCCATGTTGAACGTGTTGAGTTTTAAATGAATAGCTCTGAACGAGTAACTGCCCATTCCTCAATTTCTTCCTACTTGTGGGTGGGACAGCCTGTTGGCGTGTGTATCAATTATCTTATGTCAATATTTGATAAAAATGATATTTGAAGGACTTTGCCATGGGGATTTTTTGGCCGATTAGAGATGGAATGTTTAAGTGGCAGTTATTTTGAAAGCATGTGGGTTGTTAGGGTTGATTTCTAAAACGGAGGGGTTTAATAAAATTTGTTTCTATAATATTTACTCGGATTTTAAAAGTTGGATGAACATTCAAGAGCAGAGATCGAAAATAATTCTTAACCTTTCATTCAATTTGATTTATCACTGATTTGATTGCATCACATAAGATACAATTTTGTACATACCTAGGTCTTCCTTTGAGATACATACGAGTACACTTTATCTCATTTGTATAGCCACACTTGCTTTAAAACAAAAAAATGTTCTCTATTTATGGGCTATTTGTGGGTGATAAGGAACACTTTTTAACGTGTGAATTGAATGTGGTCACAACATGATCTCCTTTTTTTAGGTCTCCTGTTTAAGATCACTCAAGACTTGACATTATCGTGGTGAACAGAATCCCATAAGCAAAGAACGCCGAATAATAAATGTAAATAAATAATAAAGTATGAAGCAATTGTAGAAATTAATATTGTAGCATAATAATAACTACGCTCCCTAAAAGTATGATGCAACAAATTCCGAAGTGTCTTTTCATTCTGGCAGAATTTTGGTCCGAACTGTCCTTTCATTCGAGGTTCGTGTCTGCGATGAAGTCTCCACAGCTCATGTCAACGAAAGAGACGGATAATATCACGGATAAGAGGAAATTATAACTGCAAGAATTATTACATTAGAATTTTTCTTGTTCCAGTGGTCGAAGAATTTGCTAGAAGTTTCTGGCTATCAGAAACTTCTGCTATATAAGGACAGATGGCGATTGAGAAGGTGCAGTAGTTTTTAAACGGCGAAGAGATTAGAAAAGTGATAATGGGCGAAGTTGTAATTTTGTGATAAATTGAAAGCTGAGATTTAACAAGAAGAAGTAATTAGTTTGGATTTGTGAATTAAGTAATTGAAAGGAGATAAAGTGATTTGAGAGGACAGAGACCTTGTAAGAAAAGAATTGCGAAGAATAGTATAGTGTGAACTTGAATTGTTCTATAGACTAGAAAATAAAGAAATAAATTTCACAGAATATTGTTTTATCTACTCGAGCCGTAGCTTGCATATTACAATATAAACTTAGAAATTGCATTTATTTTTCTATAGGGGCTCATCGTGACGACAGGATAAAGCTAATCCAAAAAATATACATACGAGTACCTATTGTGACAAGTGTGCGCTTAAATCCGAGAACCTCAACTCGTCGCACCAACCTGAGGAGAATTATGCATAAAGACCTCGGATTATTCCATCACAAGGTCCAAATGACTCAGGAATTTAAGCAATCGACCACCCGCTTCGTTAACGCTTCTCTGTTTGGGCTTTAGAGCAGCATTTTCATCTCGGAGGCCACGTAAACAAGCAAAATTGCCATATTTAGGGCTCGGAAAACCAACACGTAGCGAATGCATCCTCAGCATGTGACTGTTTGGTATAAAGATGGTAACAACGGTACGCTCGACGGAAAGCGCTACAGAGGCATAAAATGTTTTTTTTTTTTTTTTTGGCCAGAATCTTGGATGATTTCTGACTCCAGAAAGAGGGCACTGTGTTCAAAAATCAGCCATTTTGTTATGTATGCGATTTGACGCCGTTAGACGTTTTTTTTGTGGAGTGCCGTTAAAGATCGATGTTATGCTGAGATCCCAGAAACAATTCAAGCACTTAAAAACCTAATATTTCCACTCTCTCCTAAAATTCGCGGAAGTATACTCTGATTAGAAGGATACGCACTTCATTGAATTCGAATTAAATATTAGAGAATGCCACGCTCGCTTTATTGGGTATGGGTTAGAAGATGACGCATAGGGCATCATACGATCTGATCCAGCCGGATTGTAACTAGTCTGTATGTTTTTTCTTTTTTCCCTTTCTTCAATTTAAATGCTTGAACTTATGTGGTTTTCGATAGGGCACTTCAGATTTTGATCTCAAATTTCAGATTTTTAATGCCCAATCGAAGATGTTAAAATAAAAAAATTACCTTATAGCGGGACCAAAGTTGAAAAAGAATTCTTTTGAACTTTCCAATTTGTTAGTACGAGTACCAATTGGGCCGAGGTTTTGTTTTACTCTTACTTGTTTTTTCAATCAAACTACTAATGAACAATTCTTTTTCTTACTAAAAAAAACTATTCAACTTTATAACGATTGATTTAATTCCACGGAAATCTTTAAGTTGACGTTGTTTCGATGAGGCACTGGTTACGAATGATCATGCCAAATAGTTGCAAGTGACGACGGTGTAAACGAACGAGGTGCTCGGTAACAGTTTATGGATCATGCCAATTTTGGTAAAACTGTCATAAGACATGCATTTACTGAAGAAAAAAAAAACACATTACTTGCGGCAGATTTAGTAATCTCATAGGGTGGTACAGCGCAAGTTTGACCACATTTTAATTTTGAATATGCAAAGGGAAAATGTGCTCATTTCTGATTCGATGGCTCAATTTGATGGAACTGGTTACCTAGGCATTAATCTGCCGAGAGGAGATCGCAGTTACTGTCCACTGGGGCAATTTACAGTAATTTATTTACGCGAATTAGTCTTCGAAGAAAATCAGATGTAAGGAGTTGGGGGCATAAAAAAGTTCACATCGAGGAATTTGGGTCCAATTTGGGGATACCAGTAATTCGAACCCTGTCATCGACAGAAGTTCATCGTCTGCTGAAAGCCAGCCGCAAAAAAACATCAGAGATACTGAGGTAGTATCTTTGTTGTCTTACGTAATTGGGAATGATGCCCGCACTGGATGACGAAAGTTTGATGTAGTACTTCGTGGAAGGAATACTGGGTGCCAGACAGAATAAAATGGTGTTTTACCAGGCGAAGTCAGTTAGTGAGCGTTAGTCAGTTGAAAGTATAAGAGAAAATACGTGGTCCTAACCAGCAATCATTATACGCGAAAGGGAATTTGCCATCGTCAACTAGTAGTCGGGTAGCAGTAAAGGTCGAAAGGTGAGAAGATGTTTCAGATGTTGCGATTTTGCCATGCTAGGGAGCGTCAGTCGAGAGTATTTAGGTACAAATTTTAAGTACAGAGGAAGATAGAGAGAAGTAAGGATCATAACACTGCAACGACAGTCTACGTAAATTAGACCAACCAAAGTTAAATAAACGGATGGAGAAATTTAAGGCAACGTAAGAATAGGCACATTGAGAAAAAATAAGCAAGCTGGCGTATTGCTTAAATTTTTAAACATCTTTTCTTCATTTTCCGAATAGCAAGGAAGCAAAAGAACATTATTTTGAACACAAAAAAAATGTGGTGTTTGACGTGACTAAATGAAGCCCACGAGTTAATCGTACCTACTTGCACCTAGATCCATATACATACATATGTATAGGTATATGTTGCTTATTTGCAAATCATCAAGATTTCAGATTTAAGTAAAATCTTTAATATGCAGGTTATAACTATATAGTTTATTATAACTATCCGGCTTCTTTTATAATATCCGGCCGCAGCAGAATAATCTTTTTATATCCGGCCGAATACCGGATAGTCGTTTTTTCAGTAAAACAAAAAAAAAAAAAAAAAAAAAAAATATTAAATTTTATGATCTGATTGATTTTAATTAACATATAATAAATAGGTGGTTTATCTAGCAAATTTAATATTGGAAGTTTACTAAAGCCAAATTTTGGTGAATGAAAATTAGTTTTTCTGAATTCAGGCGTAATAAACGATTATGTTTGTTTTCGTATACAATACTTGCTTCAGAAAAGAGTCTCTCACTGTACACACTGCTACATGGAGATGAAAGATAAGTTTTGGCAAATTTGGACAAAATTGGGTACTGTCTTCCATTTACTGACACCTAAGCCCAAGGGTCTCTATTCCATTCAAGCCTAACTGTTTTGAGATATAAGTCAAGCGTTGGCGGAATCACTTTTGGCAGAAAACACTATCTAACTATTGCCTTCCGCAACTTCTTTAAAACAGTCCCAAAAAGTCTCATGAATACTATCTCCATCAACAGCACGAGTTTAATTTTTTTTGTTACAGGGTGAATCTCCTGTTTCCTCACTACTTAATTATTCGTTGTCATCACAGCTCATTCGTAAACTATCCAACAATATTCTTTGGCGGGCTCTCTCAGTCTGAACTGGTCCAAGGAAACTTGTCTTAAACCTTGGGTCCAGAAAAGTTGCTAGCAAGTAATTTAAATCTTCATCAAAGCCATTAAATCGATTTTTAAGTTCAGTTTTCAATGAACCAATCATGTCCATTAAATTGTAAGTTTTTCGTACAGTTTCTTCTTTTTCAAGGTATCTTATTAATTTGGCAACATGTGGTATTACTTCTGAGATGCAAGAAAGACCAGAACTAGTTATTTTCGTTATTTGTTCAAAAGGTTTAAGAAGTCTTATACACTGTTCCAATAGATCTCACTGACACGCTGTCAAATTATATAATTTGTCATGGTCAGCAATGTTAAGAGAAATCGCTCGCTTCTGTTCCAATAACCGTTCTAGCAAATAATAAGTAGAGTTCCAACGTGTACTAATATCTTGGATTAATTGATGTTGTGGTAAATGTAGTTCCAGCTGAAGAGCTACCAATTTTTCTTGACCTAAACTCGAATGATTAAAATGTGTAACAATTCGTCGTACAGCTTGTATCATGTCCCAAACTTCAGGCTGAGAATTCAAAGCTTCATTTATAGCTTGTTGTAGCGAATGAATAAAATATGTAGCAGAATGATATCCACCAACAGGTATCCGGCCGCCGAATATTCGGCTATCCGGCCTATCTGCAGGCCGAATATTCGTTATCCGGTATCCGGCCAAATCACTATTCGGTACAACTCTAGTAATAAGCGGGTTTCCCTTAAAACGGGTTGATTTTATGCGAGTGTAATTAAATGGATTTGATAGGCAAATGAATG
Source organism: Pocota personata (assembly GCA_963082735.1). NCBI lineage: Eukaryota > Metazoa > Arthropoda > Insecta > Diptera > Syrphidae > Pocota > Pocota personata. The sequence continues at coordinate 73,764,900 of OY720432.1, read as the reverse complement.
AACGAATTATTGGCATAAAGAGAAATTTGCTATTAAATGGGTTGTTTTCAACCGGAGAGTAACGTATTAAGTGATTTTTCCTTAAAACTCAGTAAAACAAGGTTCTGAAATCATCACCAGCAGGCATCAGGGCTAAATTTCCACACCTGTCTTAAGAAAGTATCGGTCTATAATATAATATGTGAGAGACAAAAAAATTCTCTATTATAGCTGACCTGTGGGGACTTTTCCGATAAATATTCCTTTCCCCCAAATCCATACTTCTAATAAATTTGTCCTTTTATTTTTCCAAATTTGCAAGAAAAAGATAAGTTTGGCCCATACTCTTGAAACCAAGGATATTCAAGGACGTGCAAAGTACCCAAAGTATTATAGTTCCGTCCCATCAACCTTGCTCATAAGTGTTTCTGTGTCTTGCAAAATAAAGTGATCTTAAAAACAAAACTCACGGCATGGATACTAAAATCTGTGATCATACTTTACTAATTCTTCTCATTTATTTTGACTTTGGTCCCACAATAACTTTTGTTCCCTCAACCATCCTTTAAACGTTAGTGTTTTATTGATGTAAAAAAAAAATAAAAATGTGGAAACGCTGAGTCTCATTGGTCCCCCCAGACTATAGGGATATATAACTAGGTGCGAGGTAATCCACTTCAACTGCAGCAATTGTTAAAATATTTTTGTTAATAGCTTCCCCAATGAACACGGGAAATATAATCTTAGTAGTCTCATTATAGGTTTTCAGGACAATAAAAAAAAAAAAAACAGCCTAGCTTCTCACAGCCACCCGTGCTGTGCGTCGCACGAATAATTGGGACCTAGAGTTTTATGTCGTTTCGATCAAGAGAAACTTGGCCCAATTGAAAAATGCAGTGATCCGGCAACATAAAAGCAACTAGTTCAAAAAAAAACAATAATTTGACAGCACTGCTCAAATCAAATGTATTTTTTTTTTTTTACAACACCATGCAACCAACCGTCAAAACAGAGCAACATGCTCAACAGTCGTTTTGCTGTTGCTTTCGTTTATTTTAGATAAGTTATTGTTTGTTACAAATCGTTAGCTATTATTATATATTTTACCCTATACTCTATAAAAAATGGATGAAAGGTAATTTATAACAATTTTAATGTATTATTTACGTAATATATGCAAATATTTTTGTGATATTTTTAGTGATGGTAGTATATGGACTGAGACTGATATTAAGTTGTTGCTCCAAACTCGGCTAAAATATGAACATAAATTTACCACGGGAAAGTATTACATGAGATTAAAGAGACTGATCTCGGATTTCTTTTTGGCAAGGAAGAAATTGGAAGAAAGTTCCATTCTATTGTGTGTAGCATTGGAACACAACTGTTCATAAATGTCAAAATAAATTGCGCAGGGCAACAGTAACACAAAGTCTGTGGTCTTACTATTTTATTTCGATTCGAAAGTCAAAACGGTCAAAAGCGGATGAAAAAATCTGATAATAGGATTGCTATTTCCAGAATTGAACAACTTTTTGTTGGCGGCAACAATTCAATTTTCTTTCGGAAAATTGACACTTTGTAATTCCGAAGCTTGTGTCAAAGTCACTCGAATTTCGTTAAGTATTTAGCTTGTGGATTCATAACATTTGAAATATGTCAATTGATAAACTTTAGTCACAAATAAGCATTTTATTGGTTTTTCTTCTGTTCTTTTACTTACTTTTTGCTTTTGTTAATGGCGATATTTTTCACCAAAAAGTGCTTTATTTTCTTGTGGATTCAAGGGCCATTGATTACATACATAGTTTGAAATTATGTATGTCAAATTTGTGTACTGAATAACATCCAATGGATGACAGATATTCATGTTGACGGCTAAGGAGCTGCTAGCTTACTAAATTGTTAATCATTCACAGGAACACATCGCTTAAAAGGAGAATTAACCCTGCAGTCGTCGCGCACCAAAAAGTCACACCAGTCGTCACGCGGATTACATATGTAATTCATTTTAAAATTAAAGTAAAACCCGTATGCTTTAATTTTATCAAATTTATTTTGCTGCAAAATGCAATTACATATTACTTAAAGATAAAAAACATAAATTATTACTTCATAATACAAAAAAAAAAAAAAATAAATAAATTAAAAAAAAAAAAATTTCGGATTTCTTGTAGAAAAAAAGAAACTTTGGTGGATTACAATAGTAATCCGCGCGACGACTGCAGGGTTAAGATGTATAACACAATCAGATGAACTTTTTTTGTTTTTTAATTATTAAATCATTGAAGGTAAAACAAAATATATGCTGTCAACAAGAAGGGACACACAACATCGACGAATCAGACAGAACGTCACGATAGACAGCTACAATTTTCAGGTTAGGGACTTTGTCTACCTCGGCTCCGCGGTAAATTCTGATAATAACACCTCAGCAGAAATCAAGCGAAGAAATACACTTGCCAACTGCTGTTTCTTTGGCCTAAGACGGCAATTGATTAGTAAGGCTTTGTCAAGAAACACTAAGGAGACTCTATATAAGACCCTTATCATCCTTGTCCTGCTCTATGGCGCAGAAGCATGGACCCTAGCAAAAGCGGATGAAGATCTTCTTGGTCGTTTCGAACGCAAAATTCTTCGAGTGATTTTTGGTCCCGTTTGCGTTGACGGGCTTTAGAGGAGAAGATTTAACAGCGAACTCTACGAGCTGTACAGCGACATCGACCTGGTCAGAAAAGTGTGCATCAGTCGTCTAAGATGGCTAGGACATGTAGAGCGAATGGACACCAACGCTCCGGCCCGAAGAGTCTTCGATTCCAACCCGGAGGGACAACGCAGAAGAGGAAGACCTCGCCTTAGTTGGCGCGCACAAGTGGAAGGGGTCCTCAACCTACTTGGAGTGCGCAACTGGAGGCAGTTAGCCAAAGATCGCGCTAACTGGAGAGGCGTATTGGTTGAGGCCCAGGTCCACCCCGGACTGTAGTGCCACCTAAAGTAAAGTAAGTAATCATTGATAAAGGGAGTGTAAATCAAGAAAATTTCTAACAAACATGCAGTGCGCTCTGCTCTTCACCTCCGTTGACGTTCGTCACTCACATTTCAGAGCGCGAGACTCGCAACTAAATTCAGAAGCTGTGGGAAGTAGTTTAGCAACATTTTGTATTCATTTCGAAAGGGTTTCGAAACGGAATACAGAGTAGAGCCCCTGTTGTGTTACCACAACACTGCACAGCTTTTGACGTTTTTAAATTCGATTGTGTTTTCTGGGATTTGAACCTTGAATCTCCCGCTCTGTGTTCGCGCACTTAACCAGCCACAAAGCCCAAGACAATTAGGTCTCAATGGGCCTTACTACACCGCTCCAACCTTGTAACTTAATTAAAAAAAACACTTTGCTGCATATTTTTCTCTCATATAACTATACTTTATTCATCATTACAGCAAACAGTGGTTTCGAACAAAAATTTACAATTTAAGAGTTTCGATAAAACGTGTAACGAAATATTAATAAAAAAAAAAAAAAAAAAACATACAAATCTCTATATAGAGCAATCATAAATATATCAAAATACGGGGAAGAGAATTAGCAGATAAGATTTTAACACAACCTTAAAATTGTCTTAAATGAAGAAAAATACAAGCCGTCTACACTAATGGTATAATATATATAAATGTTTTCCTTGTAACACCGACTTAGCCATTTGTATGATAAGAATCTACGAATGCAGTGCCACAGAGTTGAACTCGAACTTTACATCTAAAAAATTGTATGCATAAAATATCATTGTGTTTGTTTGAGTTGCCTACACTACTTCTAGCTCAAATACTTCTAAAGTTTTCTACTGACAAAAATTGGCATGTTGTATGAATACATGTGTGTCTCTGTTTTTTTAGTCTTGATTTTGTTCGGCCCGCAGATCGAAGTCTTCTCCGATTCCATCGGAGTCTGTTTGATCTTCTGGTGCTATTGGCGGTTCTTGTATGAAAGCAGCACCGGCGGCTAAGTCAATGCTTTCAGAATCAACTGAAGCAGTTTCCATATATCCAGCTCCTTGCAGCTCGTCTGCCGAACTGTCCTCTTTTAAACTGAAAGATCCATTGCTTCGTTCTCTTGCAGCTGGGCGAGGCTTAAAAGTATTACTTTCAGTATTTAACTCGTAGTTCTTGAATGGATCGGAGTATTTTGCATCTTTGCGTTGTTTTCTCATTCGTTGACTGAAATGCGGACTCTCGGACCTGGCACGGGTGAGGGTGGGTCGAGCAGGTTCTGCTTGCCCCCCTTGGTTATCTCTGGATCTTCCAAACTCAAAACCATTTTGCCAGTGAACATGAACATTCTCGTAATTGTTCTCTTCGATACGATTACGACCGGGTAACTCTGATTCTTTCAATCGAGTGAGTGTGCTCCTAAGTGGTCGGCCACTTGGGTCTCTACGTGCATGCATCTCGGCGCGTCCATTAAAACGAACAATGTCCTGTGGAAGAGGTTGCGGCCCTGGTGCATTAGCATTATCCGTTGTTGTATAATCACATCCATCGCAGTTGCGCGAGAACATAAAATTAAAGTCAATTACTTTGCAGTCTGGACCTTGACCAATCCATAATGGCAGCCATTTGTTTACCAGCAGCCATTGTAGAGACGATTTAGAAATGCGATTCAAAGTACTCGAGTGTTCGGGACTTGAAGCTGTTTTCGTTGTGTTGTTCTGTTCTGTTTTTTGTGTAGTTGTAGCCTGAGTTGATGTTGGAGTTGGCTTGGGTGTACACTTCATTTTTGGTATTGCACCTGCGGAAATAAAGATTAATTAATTTTTGGTTTGTTGAAACGATGTAATTTTAAGAACGATAAAGGAGTTGTGAGGAGTTAGGGGTGATAACTTTCGAGGAGAACGGAAGTGCGATGTAGGCCTACTTTTACTTCTACGCAACAATGTGATCCTCTGATGTGCGTAGTAATATCTGGAAACCTTCCAAAGACTTAAATAGTGCTGTTCACAATAAGCTGATTAGATGATGTGTTCAGTAGGGGGCCACACACGCAGTTAATACTATCTAGCAAAGTCAAATACTTCTGGACACAAAGTTAACTTAAGCGGAACATTTTCAAAGTATTTTTCAATAACGTCTCTAGCTAGAGGGAAGAAAGTAGAAATTTCTCAATTATGCTCCAAGCATGCGAGATGGCGCGGGGCACTCGACACAAAATAATTTGTTGATCTATTGGTTTCTGTGTTATATCGTGTGCTGTTGCTTGAAATGGAGCAGAAGTGGTTAAATTGGCTTCTTACTAGATACTCTATTTCAACGGGGCTTTTATGGCGCTCTCTGGACCAGGAATGTATTCATAGCAAAGTCGAGAGTATCAGGAAATTTAATTACAGCACAGTCTTTCAGGCCGAACTATATTTTTTAATTTTAATTTTGGTGGGGGCGAAAGCCACCATTTATTTGGCTTATTACAACAAGCTACAACTAACTTAAGGCTAAAACTTAAACCTAAAACTGAGGTTAAAATCAAACTGGGTGAGGTTTGAGTTCACTTTTCGCAGCATACGGGAAATTGGTTCATTAGATCCATATGAAGTGCAGTGCGACGGTAGATAGAAAAGACGAGGGCATCATAAATTTCGTGGGTTGGTATTGAACAAAAATTGAATTATAAGGAGATGCACAATCGACAGAGCCTGAAAGAAGTCGATGAATGAAAAGAATGTCTGCAACATCTCTGCTTTTCTCTAGAGTACTCAGGTTGATGAGGTTGAGGCGGTCTTGATAGGCAGGCAAGATAAATGGATCGTTCCAAGGAAGACCTCGAAGGGCAAATCGAAGAAATCGACGTTGAACATTCTCGATTCTGGTCACATGAACTTGCTGAAAGGGTGACCACGCTTGACTGGCGTATTCAAGGAGGGGGAGCACAAAGGTAATGTAGAGGGATCTGGTCACGTAAGGATCGGAAAATTCTTTGGACCATCGTTTGACAAAGCCAAGTGGTGAGTTAGCTTTACGAATTATCTCATCAATATGTGAACGGAAATTTAGTTCCCTATCGTACAATATACCAAGGTCGCGGAGAGATTGAATAATGGATATAGGTTGACCATGGAGAAGGTAAAGGCGGGCGGGGACACGTGGTGCTTACGTGATAAGGTAATGAATTGACATTTGGCGATATTGAGCTCTAAGCGATTTTGTAGGCACCATTTCGAAAAACTATCAAGGTCTTGTTGAAGGAGGCAGTAGTCATGTGGTGAAGAGATGGCTTTGAAAAATTTAGTATCATCAGCGTACAGAGAGAGGGAAGAGTGTTTAATAACCCTTTCGACATCGTTTATGGTTAGAATGAAGAGAAGGGGACCTAGATGGCTGCCTTGCGGAACACCAGAGGTGGCCAAGAAGGGAGTCAATAAGATGGATCTGAAGCGAACTCTGTAAGAACGGTTTTCCAGGTAAGAAGATATCCATTTTAACAATATGGGTTCGAAACCGAGGGCTGACAATTTGAAGAGGATTAAGTTATGAGATATCTTATCAAAAGCCTTACTAAAATCAGTCGCAATAACGTCGACTTCTTTGCCATTCTCTAAGGCAGACAGGGCGAAGGACACGAATTCGACTAAGTTAGAGGTAGTTGATACCTACCTTTCAGAAAGCCGTGTTGGGTGGGAGAGATAACTTGCACTGAAAGCTTAAGGCTTCGTATAAAATACTTTCGAAAAGTTTGGGTAGATGAGAAAGTTTAGCAATGGGGCGATAGTTTGTTACTTCGTTCTTTGATCCCTTTTTGTGAATGGGAGTTATGAAAGAGGTCTTCCAAATCTGAGGGAGTTATCCTAGTGATAGAGACAAACGGAAGAGATGACAGAGGGGGAAGGAGAGAATGGAAGAGCATTTTTTAAGAAAAATGGCAGGGAGACCATCTGGGCCGGGTGAGAATTCATCATTAAGATTTTGTAGTTTATTTTCAATTACAGCAGGATCAAAAGGCAGGGACAGAAAGGGGCCAACGGAGAAGTTAAGAAGGTGAGTGAAGTAAGAGGCGTCTGGTTGAAAAGAGTTGTCGGCGAAGGATTGTTTAAAATAGGTGGCAAAAAAGTTGGCAATGGTTTGCGGATTAGTTGAAGATATGTTTTCAAAAGAGAGGGACGGAGGGTAAGAAGTGGTATATAGTATATATGTATATACTATCGCAAGTACAGTGTACATTGCACAAAAGAGAAAATGGAATCCACTTACATCTGCTTTAAAAGCAGCTATTAAAGCCTGAGTAGACTTTATGGTTAGCTTTAAATTCATGAATTAGGTCGTCGAAACACTTAATAGGCTTGGGCGATGTTACTTTTCGGCAGTTGCCTGGGTTCTTTACCAAACAAGAATATTTCAAAGCAAAAAAGTTTACGTTCGGACGCCTAGCCAGTGATAGGTTGCAAGTTCTCATAACATAAACATAAGTGGTTGAACCCTTTAGGCATTAGGCTTTCGGCCATAGTTGCCTTACTGTGGCACACATGTCCTGCGAGCACTATATATTTTTTCCTTTTGTGAGAGACTTAATTCCTACTTCATGCGTCAGTTTACACGGCAGAACTTTTAATGAGTTTGTAGAGTCTTTTTTTGCTAGTTCATCAGCCTTATCATTCCTAGCTATGCTCTCATGCCCAGTTCGAAGAATACTAAGCTCTTCTCTTAAGAACTTTCTACGACTCATCACAGGTTTCACATATTTAAACAAGCATTTGAGGACCATCGGATTCAGAAGTACCAGGTGAGATGCACCTTGAGGAGGACGAAATAACTGTGTACTTTAAAAGTGAATGCAAGCTCGCCAATATCTTGCGTTTAAGGTATTCGCAGTGAGAAATGTAGCTTGGAGTGAAAGATTTTGTATTCCATATGTTGACTTCAAGAATACGACTCTTCGAAAAGACCAAAACGCAAATTTTGCTGGCATACATTACGTCACGCGTATAAGCAAACAAATGAAACAATTTGTACTATTTTTTTTAATGTTCGCTACCACGTTGAACTGTATGCTTTAAAGTTTGCATTACCAAGTGATGGGGTCAAAGGAAAAGGTTAAAAATTGAACATCGAAGGAAAGAGAATGATATAACTATGCACGATAATTTTAAAGCGAAGGAATTTGGCTGCATGTAGTCTGATCACCAACACTATCGAGTAAACTTATGCATGTGACGAACGTGCAAGTTATATTTAAGTTTCGGATAAACACTAGTTTTTTCGATTGTGTTCAAGTCCCCAGGAGTGAAAAACAGTTTACATCTTTTGATTTTAAGTGACACCTTTTGTAGCGTTAATAATCTGCTGGTACGACCGCACGTCTGAGCAAATACAATTTTTTTTATTATAAACTTCTCTCAGGAAAGGCAAACTTATAACGCTGTACCGCCCCATCTGCCAAGCTCTGAAACGTAAGCACAATACTTCATGGTGCCCAAAACAAGATGTGGTGGTATCTCACCGTGCAACAAGAAGGTAGGTTCCTGTCTACTACTTGTGGATCAGACTAGGACCTCCCTGCTAGGGATTGAGGTACCAGGCAGCATTGCTCGTAGCATCATAAAGATTACTTCCTTTGGATGGATTTTAGACGCCTCGTACAACAGACAGAAAACATGTCAAGCATTGACAAACCATTCGAATTTACTAGAGAATTTTAAGAAACTCAGAAAAGAACAGTTTTATGTTTACAAAAACAAATTAAAGACAACAATCAACTTAAATACACACCTGTTTGCCTGGTTATAGTTCCACTACCGGAAGCCGGAGCTGAAGTTGACGGACGAGCGGATGATGTACTCGGTGTCTGTATGGTATTCATATTTTCTTTAGGAGCGCTCCCTGTACCACCTGTAGCTCTATAAATATTATTCATACTTTGAGAGTTTTCCCCTCCCAAGCAACTGAAGAACGATGATGTACTATTCTTTACATTGTTATCCTTTTGCTGTGCTCCTCCGGCAGCTGTTGGTGCACCATTTACTCCAGACGCAGTATTCAAACGAATGTGACCAACTGTTCCAAAATGTGAACGTCCCAAGACGGCATAGTGGCTCCCTAGATTATAATGATCAATATTACCGCACGACGAGCTCAAATGACGTTCAATTCGACCTATTCCATGACCAATTACATTTAGCCTTCCATAGACACGGGCAGAGCCACCATTCACATTGCGATAAATCGGTTCATCCTTAATCTGCTCGTAAATGTTCTCATAACGTAAACTCGGATTGTAGTTCATGTTGTAATAATGATGAGATTCAGTGTCATCAAAGCTCCTCTGACGACATGCATAAAACGGCGGAGCTGATCCCGACTTAAAAGTACTTCCCACTCCTCCGGTTCCGACTCCACATCGATTTCGATTTAAACCACGCAAATCCAATTGCAAGTTTCGACGCATGCCCAGCCCACTGCGTACTGACCGTGGTACATCGTATGCAGGGGAATTGTTTGTGCGATCGTACAGATCATTTCGATAACCAATATTCAAATTGTTATTTGTATTGTTGGTTGTATTATTGTTGGATCTCTGGTTAAGATTGTTTATAACAGCAGCAGCTGCTTGTGCGTTGTTTTGTAGGGATTGAGCTGGTTGTGGACCCTGAACTTGATTGGGTTGTTGTTGTTGTTGTTGTATTTGTGGTGGTGGTGGTTGAGGATGAATATTATTATTGCCTACTGCATCCAAATTTTCATTATTATTAGCTTCAGCAGGGACGATGGCAACGCCAGCGACAGCAGCAACAGCAGCAGCATTATTAACTGCTGGTTGATTATTGGCAGCAGCATCACCAACTGCATACTGCTCAATGGATTCATAGATGTTTTCATAGTGTGGATGATTTTGTTGTTGTTGTTGGGGATGGTTGTTATTACCCTCTCCAGTTGAACGTGAATAACCAACTGCACCTTCGCCCGCACCTTCGGCTTGGCTATTCTCATCATCACCATTTGCTGTTGTTGCTTGACTGTTGGATGGAGATTAAGAAATGCATAATCAATTTCATAGATTTATCTAAAATTAAGCAATATACATAAATATAAGATATAACACATAACTGAACATCTTGGGTCTAAGTGAAATAATGCGGTTGATGGTGGGTGAGTTCTAATCTCTTACGCGTCCCGAAGTGCGATGTAGGCCTACTTTTACTTCTACGCAAAGGCCTCATATCATAGAATTGACGGCCATATTTATGACAATAGCAAGGAAGGTTGCCCTCATTCAGTGTTAAGCTCCGACGGAACCAGTGTTGTGATTTCTGCAACACTAACAATGAATAAGCACAAGGCCTGCAATGAAATCAGTAGAGAAACACTACTCTTTAAGGAGGCAGATATAACGCCGGCAGACTAAGGGAACCTGTAGTGTAGGCGAACTTATGGATCAACTTCCTTATACCAACAGACAATCGGCACAGAAGAGCACTGGAGTGCTGGGAAAAGTGTACTCATAATTGCAACCAGAGCAGAAAGTACTATTAGTAGATTGCAAATAGGCCATACCACGTGATTCTCCGCAAATACTTAGAGACCGATCGAAAAGAACAAACAACTTAAAGTCAAACAAAGCCAAATTGAGTCACAGTAAAGTATAAAATCCAGCATAGCGTGCCAAAATAAAATTCATCAACATACTGGCTTAAAGCACCAAGTAGATGCAACAGCAGAAACGTGTATAGAGTCACCAAAGAGCTAATCATAACATTCGTCGTGAAAATAGAGCCAGCATTTTTTTTTTATCTTTTAAGACCACATTGTGAAGTGAGGTATGCCCAAAAGACATGATGAGTTATCCGATGCCCAAAATTTCACATTAAACTCCTCAGTAAGGACGTTTAATGTCGTCCACTCAAAATAAACAAAGCAGCAGTGCTTGAGCAGGGAGGCGAACGTTGTAGGGCTGAAGATAAACACTCCCAACAAAACAAATTAAAATAGCTTTGTAATTTTACCAGCTAATTAACGCATTCACTGAACTAAGCATTGCTGCACAATCGAAAGCGTAGATAGTTTCAATATCTTGGAAGTATTGTCTCGATCTAAGGTGACAAAACTTAGTCAGCATTTGGAATGCAGCTGACTAACAGCCAGTATCACGAAAAAGCTGCAAGCGTTTGTGAATCTTTATCACTAATGCACACAATAGGAACCGCACTGGGCGCATATACATTTTCTAAAGACGATAGTTCCATAGCTAACTACGCGATGAAATGGAACCCGTTAAACCAAGATGGCAGAAGTGCTCGTAGAAATACACAAAAGTGAATACAAAATCACGGCAACTGGGCGCTGTGGCTCAGTGTTTAAGTGTGCGATCACTCCGCGGGAGACTCAAGATTCGAGTCACAGAAGACAGCAACAAGTTTTTTACGGCTCCACATCTCGCGAATATCTGACAAACATCCGAGAGTAAAATTGTCACGAGAAGATTCTCTCAATCGCAAAAAAAATTGACCTATAGAAACGGCATAAAACTCTAGGTCCATACCATTTGTATGTCTTAAGCTTAAATTTTTTTTTTTATAACTAAGGAAGAGATTGCGCATAGACGTTGTGGAGGACCCAGGACCCACAAATAGAAACAGGACATGAGTAAGTAAAAATAGAATTTACAAAGCTTTGCGGCGCACTCCTGCGACTGCTAATAGAAAAGATTTTGGATATAGAGACCTTCTCTCACGAGTGGAGGAAGGGAATGATTATGAAGACCTCGACTACGCCGACGATGTTTGACTTTCATTGGATAGAATTATGAATACCTTTAAGTTATTTCAGAGCACGGACGTTTGTAGACAGTGAGAGAGAAAGCAAGGCTGGTGTAGTGGTTTCAAACTCAGGTGGTATTAAGATTCAGTAAACTGCAAGAGTGGGGTCCAGATAACTGGGGAGCGGGATTTGAACCGTGAACCTGCAGCGTGACAAGCGATGATGATACCACTACACCACGGTGTGCATTTCAAACAAATTGGTAGATCTACCAACAACAAAAGTCAAAAGCGATCCTGAGCTCAAGGAACTAGGCCAAAATGTTAACCACATTAGAAAAACTACCAAAGGAGATCTGCTAATTGAACTCAAGAGATCTGCTTACTTAAAGACCTTACAATTCCAAGGCCAAGTCGAAAAAGTTTTGGTATAACAAGCGGAAGTGAGGACACTGACACACGAGATGGTATTCGAAGTAAAGGATTTTGACGAGATAACAACCAAGGAGTTAATCTGTGATGCGTTCAACGAACATCTGGAGAGTTCTTAACACATGGATGTATCGGCGATTAAGTCACTGCGTAAAGGCTATAGTGGTAAACAGACGGCAACAATAATGACTGGTCCAACCACTGCATCCGATGCGGGAAAGAGGGCCACACGATAAAAACGTGTTCCCTAGACCCAAGGTGCATACTCTGCCAGGGCAAGGAATCCCCTGACAGTAACAGGAAGTAGGAGATGCCCATCTTATCAAAAGGCGATGATGGAACTGCGGAGAATATGAAAGTAATGCAGCTAAACTTAAATCATTGCCAAGCTGCACAAGACCTGCTTTCACAGTCCGTATGTGAGTTGCTCTCCTATCAGAGAGAGCAATCAGCATGGTAAAATGGCAACAACGATGAAGCGACCTATCGTCTTACACCGCTTCTTGAGACATGGACAAGTCGGAAACATGGTGAAGTTGATTTCTATAAAACGCAACTACTAAGTGGGCATGGATGTTTTCGAGCGTATCTTTACAGATTTAAGCACGACAATCCCCCCTAATGCCAACCGAAAGGCAAACACTGAGGAATAAACTGAGAGAAATACCATCCCCCGACACAATTACAAGAGATGTGGAGTGCAGTAAGTGACTTTGCAAACGAAATCTTGATACAACTAAGAAATATTGAATTACAAAATGAAACAGCCATCAACACCCTGTGAAGAAATGCTTAATGGCAGTACCGCAGGGAACAGGGGTGAAGAGGGGAGGTGGTTTTAGTCGGTAGAAATCCGACAGTATCTTTTGAAGATTCCCACCTTCAAAAAAAAAAAAAAACTAACAACAAAATGCAAATTGTGCGACCGCACACTGATGCCTTATTTCATCCTCTGTATCGTGTGATACGTCGCCGAGTACTTTTAGGGCACACGATGACCGTGTTTCGCACGAGAAATTATCAGACGGTATTAAATCTCACATGTGTCCAGATCTAAATTATTTTTCCAATAATTAGGACTGCGTAAGGCTCTCTATTGGGTAATAATATTTAAACGATGACAGAATGCTTTTCCAAAATTATATTCTGCTGACTTACCGTGCTATCGCACCCTGCTCTTCCATTCACATGGGCTTATCGATCATACACACACCAGCGTAACTGCGACCAATGGTCATGGACGCTGGCAAAATTCTCCAACTATCGCTGTCTGGACTGTAAACCTGAAACCAAAGAAAACATTTTAAATAAACTGAATTTAAAGCAAACAATCAAATTCGACTTACTTCAACTGAAGCTAAATTTGAAGTTCCATCATCGCCTCCGACCACATACAAAAGCCCATCATGTGCCACTACTCCAGCATTACGGCGACAAAAGGCCATATCAGCTACTGAATGCCATTGGTTTGACTCTGGGTCATATGCTTCAACTGATTTTCTAACCATTGGCCCATCGTGACCGCCAACAGCGTAAAGAATATTATTTAGAACACCAACTCCAGCACCACTACGACGGGCACTCATATCTGACACCCCACTCCATGTATCTGTCTCGGGATTGTAGCGTTCAACACTAGAAAGACACTGTCGAGAAAATCCATCATATCCTCCAACCGCATATAAAAGTCCATTGACCACGCCAACTCCAACAGAACTACGTCGCGTGGACATTGAAGAAATGAAACGCCATTCTTGTGTCTTTGGGCTGTACATTTCGGCACTGCAAAGACCTGTGGTGCCATCAAAGCCGCCAACAGCAAAGATACAACCATTCAAAACTGCCACTCCAAGAGTGGAGCGTCTGGCCTCCATGCTGTTGCAGGTGGACCAGGCATCCGTTGTTGGATCATAGACTTCAACTGTGCGTACACGCAAAGAACCATTGAAACCACCAACTGCATAGACTCTGTCACCGAGTACTGATAGACCAGCTCTGTAAATAAATAATAAAGGTTAATGACAACAAGTTAGCGACCCATTTCTCAAACTTTGACTTACCGACACCTCCTGTTGGGCATTTCGGCAGCCTGATACCATTTCTCCTCACGCAGATCATAGCATTCAACTGATCGTATGGCCTTTGGAGCCTGACCGCCAATTACCAAAAGAATCTTTGGCAACCCAACCGGTTTCCTTGGAATAGTTCTTGCACTCTTAGTATCATTCGGTAACAAGTGGTATGTCAACGCTTCAATAATTAAATTCTTGCAAATTATATTTCCCTCCAATAAAGCCTCCTTGTCTACGCGCTGAGTGATGTACTCCTTTGAGAGAAATGGCAGCCGTACATGTTCCATTAGATTTGCAGTAAATCTATCGCGCATTGTTGGATCATAACGAATCCATGATATGACACATTCGTAGACTTTCTCTTCACTTGGCACCGAAATGCGATCGTTTTTTATCAGACTGATAACTTGTTCGTGATGAAGGTTTAAAAACTCATCATATTGAATTACTTCGCTGGAAACAGAAACATGTAATTTGCATGCAGGCTTAACGTACGAATCAATGGACTCACTTAAAATGTTGTTCGATGTATGTATCCGCGTAATTAACCAGATCCACACAACCGTGCATGTCTGCAAATTCTCTTATTCCCAAACAATTGCTGGCATCCAATTGTGTCTGCAAGTAATCACAACAAGCTTCGCGTACATCTGTTAGCTGCAGGAGATTTGCTGCAGTCAAAAGCACCTGGACATTATCCTCATTCACCTCAACAGTTGAAGTGTATACATATTCAATCAACAGCTCTAAGGCCCGATGGTCAACACCCTGCAGTGTGATACGTCCTTGACGAGACTCTTCGAATCCGGTGAACATTGCATAAAAATATGGACTGCATGAAGCTAATACCATCTTATGAGCGGGAATTTCAATCTCATCAGCAACAAGTGTAACGTCGCATAATAGGTTTTGTCTATAGATTGAGAAAACTTAGGTTTTTTTCGGAGAAAACAAAGAATAAACTTACTTTCTCATCTCATTCATTGCTTCGTATGAGCGAGTAGTGTGCATATCATTGTGATAGGACCCAACCGTTCGATCTTTGCCATTTGGCCGCTGTATGTGCTTTTGAGAGCTCTCATCCAATGAATTTTGACTTGCATATCTGAGCAGGCAACTGTAATATTCGAGTAAAAAGGAAATACATAATTTTAAATTAGAATCTGCGTTCGAAAAAACGAGAACTTTTTAATATAAAACTAATTAATGATTTATTTTAGGTAGTTTCAACCAACAAGCCTCTTCAGCCAGCTCGATTCTCAACTAGACGCCTCCAGTTTTGTACACCAAGTTGGTTGAGATCCCTCTCCGCTTTCGACGAGGTCTTCTGACGATCCGGAATGGATTCAAAGACTCTGTATCTTAGGCTAGGTCGCTGTACAACTCGTACAGTTCTCGTTGTGATATCTCTTCCTCCATATCCTGGCAATACTACTTACTTACTTAAATCCTTGAACCCCTCGAGGGGCATATGGCGTCAACAACGCCTGCTCTCTTGTTCGGAATTCTGCAACGCGTTTGAGCTGCCTCTAACTCATTCCCAAGAGCTTGATTCCACTTCGACTGTCCTGCGCCACGTTTGTCTAGGGCGTTACGTTATTCTGCTTGCCTGGGTAAGTGGATTCCACTGACGTATATCGCAGTGGACTTTTCGTCGCACCGTAGAGTGTGTCCAATCCACTGCCACTTTCTCCTTCGCACAGTAATGTCTATAGGTTCTTGGCGAAGTTCTCAGATGAAGTTGTTCGTTGGAGATATGATTGGTCCAAAAGATCCTGAAGTTTGCAGCTTGTATGTGATATTGGCATATTGATTACACGTTGGAGCGGAACAGTCGCAGCTTGGTTAAGCTGAGAACATTGCTTCTCCAGACTTTCGATAGCATTTCGAACGTTCTCTGGAGCGACGAGTTTTCGAAGAGTTTTCGTCCGCATGTCAGCAGAAGAATGGACAAACATGATGAAGGTTCTATTAAGATTTGGGGCTATATTGGTGGAGATACAATCGGCAATATTTTCAGAATCCAAAGTATCGGGAAATTCATGAAAATGAAATGTTACCTTATGGACGATCGATCTATCAGACGTACGTATCGCCCTTATAAGCTAGATTAGGTTTAACACCTTACGGCAGCTGATAACAGCATACGTCTTCAGAGATGCAATAAATTACTACACCGGCGCGCCGAGAGTAATTGGCGGTCGATCCTGTACTCCGATGAGAACCTTTTCACCGTAGTCCGTAGAACATCCGTTCAATGCTCAAAACGATCGCATTTGGTCTGCACAATGTCCAGGAGAAAGTTCCGTCGTTGGTTGGAACTTGTTGTTCTACTGACAACACAAAAAATTGTTCCCCTTCGGCTATGGATGTTACCAATAAGCAGTCTTATTTAATATTTAGTTGTTCGCTAAAAATAACGGTACTTTGCTTATTGGTGGACTTGCAAAAATTGTTTATTTCTCAGATATGGCTAAGACGATTTTATTCCAAATTAATATCTAAGTATAATATCCGTCTTCGTCCGACTATGAATGCACTATCGACACTCGAATTCGTATACCTCTGCATGGCAGCATTGTTTTCGTTTGCGAATCGCTTCTCTAAACAGTCGCTGTTCTAGTTGGTGGATATATCATATTTGTAACCTTAACCCCTAAAAACCGGGACTGTCCCAGCTAATACGAGGCGGATGGTCAACCTAAGAATAAACGAGTTGGAAGGTTTCATAAGCGTGTCTTGTGCCATCGCGATAACGCTTCAGTACATTCTTCAAGACAATTTCAAGATGATTTTTTTTTAATTTCGCATTGAAATGTTGTCTCTTCCATATTGGCTTCATGCGATTAGTTTTATTTCCATAACTAATGCCCGATTCACAATGCAACGTGAGAGCGAGACGAGTCTAGCGCGAGTTGTCAAAAAAAGTTTCGATCTATGCAAATGTATGAAACAATACACAATGATGCGAGACTCGTTCTATCGCAACGCATTCTTTTCGGAAAATTGAAAAACTCTCGCGACGAGATAGCCTGTCAGCAGGCTGATGCGACTTTGTTATGTAGCCAGAAAGAGAAAGGTGGTGTGTTGCCGTTGTTGTTTTTAGATAGATAATACAGGCTCGCTGTCAAAAGTATCGCCTTTATTGTGAACTGGGAAACGATTTTATGAGGACGAGGATTTCTCGCCTCGCTCTAGTCTCGCTCTCACGCTGCATTGTGAATTGGGCATAAAAGAGGACATCAAAGGGGGAACAAATGGGAATCGGTATAGGACGCTGAACAGACCGTTTTAAGGTGGGTTTCATTGAAGGATGCTACTTTTTATAGAGAAGGTGTAGATATGCATAAGTATAATATTAAATCCCATAGTTTACTGAGATTTTTTATTTTCATTTTCAACTAACTCATCTTAATTTTGCAATTCTGCCACAAGATCTTAATACGATTTAGATCCAGGCTACACGACGGTCAGTCCAATAAAGTAATACTACTGTCTTCAAACCATTTTGTTTTTGTTGTTGTGTAAGCCACCGTATGCATCTACTACAATATTTCAACTTATCCACATGTCCCTAAATTTTGTGAGTTGAACCAACGCCGCGCGAAGATATAGCAATCTAACGTAACGATAGATCATAAAACTACTGGGTTTGACGGCTCCTTCCTATGCCGTAAGCGTACCTTGCAAATTATCAAAACAAACAAGTTATCTTAAAACTTCAAATTATGAAGGGTTTTTCAATAGGGACAAAACAAATTTGTATTTTAATACAGACGTACCCTTAAACTTTTTTTATGATCTGTCAATGTCAAAACGACAGTCAAGGTTTACGTTTTTATCATGGTGAAGTTCACAAACGAGCAACGTTTGGAAATTACTAAAAATTACTACCGCAATTCTGAGTCAGTTGTCGCAACTTTAAGAGCGCTTCCTCCAGTTTTCGGTCGTAATAATCGTCCCACCAGACAGGTTGTGCGTGCTATAGTGGACAAATTCGAGCCAACATATTCACTATTGAATGTTCCAGTGCCAGTCAGATAACACACCGGTCGAAGACATAAGTACTTCAGTCAAAATAAGCCAAATCAGTCGATTCCACACCGTTCACAGGAATTGGAAATCAAAGATCAAATTAACTCAAGAACTGAAGCCTCTTGAAAAATTGAAGCGGCAAAACGTGTCCGATTGGGCTCTGCAAAAGTTTGAAGAAAATCCTGAATTTCATCGAAAAATCATCTTCAGCGATGAAGCTCATTTTTGGCTAATTGCTTTGTCAATAAGCAAAATATACGTTATTGGACAGCAGCAAACCTACATGTGCTTCAAGAGACTCCATTGCATCCACAAAAAGTGACCGTGTGTTGTGGATTTCATGCCGGAGGTGTGATTGGACCGTATTTTTTCGTTGATTAAAATGATCGCCATGTTACGGTCATGTGGTTCCAACAAGATGGTGCCTTTTGCCACACAGCTGGTCAAACAATTGATCTATTGAAGGGGAAGTTCGGTAATCGTGTAATCTCGAGAAATGGTCCTGTCGAATGGCCAGCTCGCTCATGCGATTTAACGCTGATGGAGTCATTGGTTAAGTCATTGGTTTATGCCAACAAGCCAACAAGTATGAGAGGAGCTCAAGAACAATATCGAACGCGAAATTGCCAACGTTCCGGCCGATATGTGTGGAAGATTGATGGAAAATTTCGTCCAAAGAATCGATCGCTGCAAACGTGCTCGCGGTGGTCAGATGAACGAGATCGAATTGCATATTTAAATTGTTATGCCCTTATTGAAAAACCCT
The DNA here is from genome assembly GCA_963082735.1 of Pocota personata. Taxonomy (NCBI): domain Eukaryota; kingdom Metazoa; phylum Arthropoda; class Insecta; order Diptera; family Syrphidae; genus Pocota; species Pocota personata. The sequence continues at coordinate 73,745,881 of OY720432.1, read as the reverse complement.
GTATAAATAAAAAAAACAATTGTTTTATGAAATAATTTTTTTTTCACAATTTGGGACATTATTTAAGAAGTCTGCGAGGTAGACTAGTAGTCACATTTTCTTCGTATCGTTTATTTTAGACTTCCAAAGATTTTGACCGCATTTGCAAATAATTCAAGTAAATAATTTCGTCCTGTATGCGAACAGAAAATGAAAAAGTAATGAAAGTTAATACTTCGATTGTATAAAATTTGGAATTTGTAGGTTGTATCGAAAAAAAGTACAATTGCATCCTACTTTTTCATCCCTTTAACAACTAATTTTTTTTGACAATCAGTTTGACAGAGGAGTAATGTCCTAGCTGTCATTATTTTGGCCATAGCATCGGTTATTATATATGCACGGCCAAAAAGCATCCCCATGATATTTAAATGCAACCTATACTCGTACATCGAGGGCGAACTGAGAGAGTCGACGACTATCACTTTATAGTTTTTTCTCTGGTCATTTGTCATTTGATTTTGATTATCAAAAGAGAAAGCCTAGTAAGTGACTAATCCTAGAAGATTTCAATTGAGAAAGAGTATTTACTGCATGTATTCTAATTATCGACAGTATTTTTTTTTTGTTTTTTAATATCGAATGCTTTCGGTTTTTATTCGAAAACCCCATTGCTAATGAATTGCATTGACAGATGACGTTTTTCTCTTATTTAACTAAGTGTTCTAGCGACAAATGCCTTCGCTATATCCCCTCTAGCGTTAGAAGCGGTATAAAAAGTAGTTTTGTTAGATTCTAGTAGATTGCTTGGAATGCGCCAATTGAGTCTGTGTTCTGCTATAGATTTATAAAGCGAACATTTTGTGACAGTGATTTTTGACAATAAAAATATTCACTATATTTCTGCGATAGAATAATTCTCGACACAATATCAAGCATTGTCGCTGAACCGTTTACACTGAAATACGAATATTTTTCGGAGACATTTTAAAAATGTAGTGAATAAAAAATATTTTTGTTCACGACATAAATATTGGCGAATAAATTGCTAATGTAAACAGCCCCTTACTTATTCATTGTCCATCTTTAATGACATGCACGATCAAAGTGAACTACTTTACCCAATTCAGGTTGCTGTAAGAAAGTATTGAATTGGCAGTTACAATCTGACAAATCTGACACTACTGTGATTCTGTCAAAGATAAACAGCTGATATATTACATTTGTGAATACTAAAGGCCCCGACCCATATAATCCGTTGATCCGTTGCTGCGTCGATTTTAACTGACACATAGATAGAATACACGTATTCTTATGCAAGGTGGCCCATTACAGACGCATGTATGAACTTCGGTAGATAAAGTAGGTTTATTTTCTACTTTTTGAGTCCTTTGATCCGTTGGCAGACTGCAAATAGAGAGTAAGAACATTCATTTGTGGAAGCTTTAAGAGAGAAAAGAAACTGTCATCGCCGTTGACACTCGGTTGACATTTCAATCTGTCAATCAAGGTATGTATGGGACTGTTCTTTCCGGCAATACGTGAACGTCACCGTCAACCTTCCACAGAATGACGTCAACGGATTCTATGGGTCCGAGCCTTAACCATTGGGCGCGTTTTAATACCAAGGCCCTAGTTAAATTATAGCTAAATAGGAAACTTTCTTTTGATTGGTCGATTGGCACCTAACAATTAATAGGGTGAATTATCCTCCATAACAGCTGATTTTAAGACCAACAGATTGGGTGTTAGAAAACCACAAAGTTGACGACTATTTCTTGAACAAAACCATCTTCAATTGAATTGTCGCATCATGAAAATCCACGGACCATTTACGAAACAACCAATGCATTCACAAAGTCACTCTTTGGTACGGATTTTTGATCGTTACGTTTTCGAAAATGGTGAACCTTATCGGGACATGATAACAAATTATTTCGTTCACCAATTGGATGATATTGATGTGGAAGAAATGTGGTTTTAACAAGACGATTCCACTAGGCACACAGTGCCAAAAGGACTGCAGTTATTGCACACAAAGTTTCCCCGCCGCGTCATCTCTCATTGCGCCGTTAGATTTTTTTTCTTTAGGGTGTTGTGAAGCAGAAGGTGCATGCTAATGACCCCCAAACGATTTCAGAGCTAAAGAACCATATTCGACGCGTTATTTATGAACTACCACAGCATTTATGTCAAAAAGTAATGAGAAATTTCTTCAAAAGGCCGGAAGCCTGCAAACGATCCATATTGTATAAAAGCAACACAAGAATTTACTAACAGACACTATGGACGACAGATGGATTTGATAAACGCCAAATGGAAGGGATGTGAAATCCCAACCTCGAGATGATTAACCCTTTACGTTTGAAAGTTTTTCTTTGATTTTTCCCCCAGGATCCCCTGGTTGCTTTCCTGGGACTATAAGTTGTTCATATTCCTAAGGGATCTCGTTTGAGAAATCCTAGTTGGCAGTCGTGAGCACTAAAAACAAACATTTTGAAAAGGATTATTGGCCGAGTTCCAAGCGCACACTTTCCGCTAGCCACTAGAAAGCAAGAACTAGACTAATTTCTAATTACAAGCCCGCAACTGTAAGTAGCAGAACTGGGGTCATATGGGGAAAAATAAAATTTTAAAAACTTATCAGGTCGGTTTCTTTTTGATTTACCCAGCCTGTCTGATGTTCTAAATAAATAAATAAATATTTGGCGCAACAGCTCTTTTAAGTGCCGGGGCCTAGATTCTCGCAACCACTCGTGTTGTGTGAGTTATATTTTTCACACGAATGGAAGGGACCTACAGTTTAGTGCCGTATCCAAAAGGCAATTTGTTTTGAGAAGCTTTTTTTCGTGATAACAATACTCTCGGATGTTTGTCAAACGTTCGCGAGAGGTGGGATCGTGAAAAAACTTTTTGGTGTTTTCTGGGATTCGAACTTGGAACCTCTTGCGTAGTGATCCGACACGCTAATTTAGGGAAAAATCTGACAAAAACATCGATGCTGACGTAGAGCATTGAACCTCGACACCTTAGACCTAAAAACCCGCGCACAGCACAGACAACAATATGGCTTATGATTTAAATTTATTTTTGACCCAATTCCCAGTTTTTGTTTACTAAGCTGCGGAACGTGATATTTCCCAGTCAAAACAAACTTGATTGAGGTACGTGTAGATTCCAATCAATGTTGATACGACGACAGTATTGACGAGTATTTAAACAACAAACCCAGATAAGTGTGCCTATTTATAGTTAATTTTGATCGACATATCGTCAGCAAAATTTTTCTCAAGTGGATTTAATAAATAATACACTATATGATCGATCAACTGGAAGAAACCGAAAGTTGTATACACATTTGGACTAACAGAGCATTGATCCCTTTCTGGGGTACGGAGCCACCCACTTGTAACTCACCTGCCTCGTTCCATGCTCCCCTCTGCTGCGGAATTTTGGCCACCACCATTATTACTGAGATTGCTCATTATTCCAAGAGTGTACTTCGTTAGCAATGCACTCAATGATATCATACACCATTCGATAGTCGCTAAGGACTTTTAGGATGATATTCGTGAATTTTTCTTTCAATCCTTACAGCAAGTTCAGCTATTTTTCTTTCTTCCCACACTCCGGTCACAGTGGTGGATGCAATGGCAGCCACCTTTGTTCGTCCTTTACGTTTTTGGAAAATGACAAATTAGTAGATGAGGTCTTTGCTCTAGGTTTTAGTCATTGTGCTTTTTAGATTATGTATGCTTGTGTGAATGTTTATTTATATTTTAAAACGCAAAATACACTTGTTATTGGAGTTTTCTCTATTTTTAAACACGCGTCTGCGGTACAGATATCGAACCCAACGCCATATTTATTTATTTTGATGTTTTTTTTTTTTTCTTGTTTTGCTGTCAAAATGTGGTCTGATAAGGAAAATTGTACTAGAAAAAATGAGTATGGAATTCCGGGTATGTTTGTGAGCGACAGTTACATTTTAAAATTTTCAAATGAGAAGGGATGTGCAGAAAGGGAGTACCTATACAAGAAACGATATATAGTATATCATAAATATTGATACACACTCATCGTGAAGCTAGTAATGTACATATCCATTCTATATTGAGTGACATTTTTACTAAATTAACGCACAAAAAGATTTATACAAAAGTAGTTTGTAAATGTAGATTGGCGCAATATTGAAAACCGTGTTGTGGTAAGTAATTGCCCTTCACAAGTGTATTATGGAAAGAGGAGATATTTTCCTGACCTTGCGCCCGCTTGGAATCACCCGAAATTACATTTATCGAACTGTTAAATTGTTTGAGGACACTGGTGTCCTGATGGAATTCGCACTGTCAGAATTCCACAGGCGATCAAATCTGTTAAAGCCAGGGTTAATCGGAGACCGCTACGAAAGCAAAAATCTTGTCATGAGAAGTGCAGATATCGCAGAAATCAATGTTTCGTATTATCAAAGAAGATTTGAGACTTAATGCTCAATTTGACTATACATAAAGATTTGCCATGTTCATAACTTAAAGATGAAAAAAAGTTCAGTACGCAGTTAATGGCGAAGTGTTTCATTCAGTTTTCGTTCGAAAAAATATTGTTTGCACATTAATTCTCAGCAATGGGCAATTGAAAATAAAACAATCGAATCAATTCGAATTATATTGCTCGTTGATTGTTGTTTCTCGATAGTTGCTAAAAGTTGCTTTACACGATCTTTTTAAACGAACTTTTAATTCTTCCTCTTCTTCTTTTTCTATTATTAACGGTTAAAATATATATATCTTATCTTAGGTATTCCTCCCACTTGTCTGCCTGGCTGCTAAACCGTTTATTGGGTTGGCTAAGTTTGCGGACCTCAATATCGCTCCATTCTGGATCACATTATTGCTAGGCAAAGAGTTTGCTGTTGTTTTTGCATTTGAGTTATCTAATTACAGGATTTTTCTACAATTTTCTTTGTATATAATAGTACCAGCTGATGCGCTCAGTTTGGAGTTTTACTACAATCGATAAGGGTGCTGCTAATTAGTCCTCCTCCTGCTGATATCTGTAACATTTTTATCTCCGTCGCTGTAATTTTTCATTTTTATTTCTCATACATCGTCCAACACTGCGATGCGTACTTTAAAGGCTGTCGTATAAAACGAACCTTTGAGTTCAAGTGACATTTTTTGATCACAAAAGACTGCAGAGTTTTCACGCCATTTAAACCATCCCACAATTTATCGCATTTCGTAACGAAAGCTTCATTTAACAAGATATCCGGGGTCGGAAAAACGGTAATGGCAATGTTCTGTTTTCGTGCGGCTAATCCTTAAACCGTTATCTTCGAAAGAAATCGTTCCAATTTCCTTCAACACGGCATTGAAAGCAATGCCTTGAAAAGTGCATCTGCCTTGATGCACTCGAACTTTAACTTTGAATTCCCCGGTTATTTTCACCCTGTATTTAAATTTCGCCATCGTACATATCTTGTATCTCAGCGTCGTCCATATAAGAAACTCTCGGAAGTCTGTCGAAGGCTTTCTCCAGATCTATATGATGCGCATATCTTTCGAGCAATCGTCATGTTTTTCCATTATTATCCTTAAACTTGGAATAACGTCGAAAGTAAATTTTCCTGTGACAAAGCCGCATTGAATATGGTGAATGAGAGGTTAGCTTCACCGATCGATTATTGTTGCAGTGGAACAAGAAAGCTCTCCCTTCACTATTTTGGCATCCGATCTTCTCTCATAATTTTATTAAATAGAATCGTGAGAAATCTAAAAATTTAAAACCTACACCCATATCTCCGAAAGTATATGATCTGGTTTGACTGACCTTCCCCGTTTAATTTTTTTTACCACTTCGATCACTTCGTCGACCGTAAATTCTGTTGTTTCTTTTCATGGTCAGCAGCCGAAGGAGTACTTCTGCGTGGAAATTCTTTTTAGGTAACATGTTAAAATAATCTTTCAACCTATTATAAATTATGTTTGTCGTCTTCAATAATTCAAGAGCTCTAGAACGGATTTCAATAAAATTTCTTCACTCTTTCTCTCGACTTAGCCTGCCAATTCGTCCAAATCACTGAAAAAATATTAACCCAGGGCTGTCCTTCTGGCTTGGGCATTCGCAGAGAAAGAGGGTTGTGCCCTCTTCTGCTTCCATTTCGCTGCATCCTCTGCATAGTTCAGAGGTACTTAAGCGCAACCTTTTTAAGTGGCTCGCCAGTCAATCCATCTATTAGAAGTCTTAAGTGTGATTTGCTAAGTGTGAATAGGTGTTTTTTTTTTTATTTTCTTATTATGCTGTGTACATATGTAGCTTCCATTAGGTGCGGCATGTTGAAAGTGTGTCCCATTTTTCATCGGCCATTTTTAGGAAATTCGTTCTTATGAGAGATTTGATAAGTTACATTGGAGCTAGGACTAATTGATCTGTCCTTGTTTGGAGTCATCGGGGTCAACTTCCCTCCGAGTACATATCATTGCAAATGTTTCTAGAGGACTTAGCTTTAGTTTATTTCTATCGCACCAAGTTTGTATTCGTTGTAAATCCTAATTTAATTTTACCACACAGTCATCCATCCGAAATATAAAGAGAGACATCATCCGCATACATGTGTACTTTGCAATTAGAGATATATAAATAAAGAAAATAGCAGTGGCCCCAAAACAGATCCCTGAGGAACGCCAAAGTTCACAACATAAGGAGTAGAGCTACCAACCGCAGTTCAGACTGTTTGAAGTCTGTTTTTTAGATATTCGCCCACAATTTTAAGAGCTGTATTTGAGAAATTAAAATTATCATACAGTCAAATGCTTTTGAGAAGTCTAAGAGCACCATAATTGCAATCCCATCAGAATGCTAAGCCGAACGTAAGTCTGTAGTAACTTTTATTACAGCAGACTCAAAGCTATGCTCGAGACGAAAACCTGTTTGCCATTTGGAAATTTGACTATTTTCACTTAAATAATGTTGCATTTGATTAGAGATAAGCTTTTCGAATACTTTTGCTGGAAAAGGCAACAAACTAATCGGCATGAAGTCCGAGGGGGTTGAAGGATTTGTATTGACACCATTAACAACTTGACAGATTTCCATATCTCAAGATATTGACAGCTATAAATACATACATCAAAGATATGTTGGATGTAACGAACTACGAGTATTACGGGTAAAATAAGTTTTATAAATTTAGGGACAATGCCAACAATGCCATAAGCACTCGATTTAATGCTGCGAATTGCATTTATGATATCACCCACTCCTACACATTCAAAAAAGCAGGCCTCACATTGATTGCAGGAACGACGCTGGCACTAGAACTATGCAAATTAGAAGCAAAACATGTACTCATTTCTTTAGGAGTAAACGTGCACTAGACATATTTCTATCTTAAATCATCCCCACTTCTTTAATATTCTTCGAAAGCTGTTTTGAACTCAATGCAGGATTAAGTTTTTTGGTCACTTTATTTCGAGCTACATAGTATGGCCTTCTATTGTAATCCGAAGGATTTCTTTTATATCTCCGAAAAAATCGTTCTCTTTCCTGTATACATAGCTTAGAGATTTAGAAATATTTTTTTTGTTTCATGTAAATAATCATTTTTGATCGCAACGGGGCTTTTTAAATAAAATTGTTTGAAATTTGTGACAAAATTGTGAGTCTTAAGCTATTTTCAGACGATTGCCAGATCTGTCGCTGTAAAAATTGTCCCAAATGCCTTACAACCGTCTGAACTTACAATTTTGTCTGACAATATTTGCAGAAAACACATTGTCAGGTCATTGTCAGATCCTCATCTGGCAATGAAATTGTCAGGTATCTGGCAATCGTCTGAACACATAATTGTACTATTGTCAGACCATTGTTAGGCGTTTAGGACATTTGCAGACTCATTTGCTATTGTCAGATGTGCTATGCTTATGACGTTTGACAATTTTTTTTATTGTCAGATAATTGTTTTTCATATTTGAAAGAGCAAAACGAAGTTTTGGTGCTATTTTTCTACGTTGTCGGTTTGGATTTATTTGTCACGATGAGTGAAATGAATTGCGAATACGTCGATGTCGAAATCGATCCAACATTTCGGCCGATTGAGGTTCCACCACTTTCGCAGTCCCCGACGAAGTCTTAACATGCAAAAAAGCCCAAGATTCAAAAATCATATAGGAAGAAAGTTGAGAGTGAATGGTCCCAGGAACAAATTTTAAAACTCATTCAAGAAATCGAGACGCGACGCAGTTTGTGGGATGCTGGATGCGCAGAATACAAATGCCGAAGGAAGCTTTATGGCAGGAAGTCGCTGACGGCATCCATATGAGCCTCAACGACTGTAAGGGCAAATGGTCATCACTGTTAACAGCAACCTTGACAAGCATCGAAAAAAAAAATGCTATGTGTGCCTTTATAATTGTAGAATAAGCTGCCAGCATTGGGTGGTGCTATCATTACTACATGCTTCCATCCACTGTTCCAATGCAGTTTGGAAATTGCCACAGTTCGCTGAATTTGCTGACAACAGCATCCAAGGCCTCGTGTGTTCTCGGCGTCTAGAATTAAATACCATTTTCTGTGCATTTGTGTATAAGGTAATGAAATTAATTTATCTGAAGATATCTATCCACGAGCACTTTGTAGATTGCATCTAGAACTTCTGGAATGATAGATGAGATCGTTGACACGGGAATGCGGAACAGATATTGCATAGACCGAAAATGTTCGCCGGTAGCTAGGTATCGTAAAGTCAACACAAGCCGCTCAGCCTCTGAAATGCTCGCGCGCATATTCGTTTCTTGCTTTTGGATATGCAGAGCCACCAAATCTAGAAGATCATCGAATTGTTTAGAATCCATACCCAAAAAATTGCGATACAATTCTGGCTCCTCAGCTCTCAATTCGACAAGCAATTTTGCGTAAAGTCCCTCCTGCTGATGGCGGGCCACCCAATCCTTCGTCCAAACATGCCGACGTTTTTGTAGCAATTCATCCTCCTCGCTGCTTTCCAATACGTATGCGACCAAAACAATCGCAAGTGCATCTTTTTTTTTCCATATCGATTATTATTTTATTATAAAATTCTAAAAAAAAAAAAAAATCCGCTCAGTCTAGAATGAAAAAAAAATAAAAAATCTATTATGTCTGACAATGCCTGTCAACGAATCTGCAAATTTTTTGTAAACAAACATCTGCCAATCGTGTGAACTGACAATTTTCAACCTAACAACGTTGCCAGGCAAAGTATTGTCAGGCCAACCATCTGACAATGAAATTGCCAGAGTTTGGGACAAAATCTGGCAACCGTGTGAACTGCGCAATTTAGCATTGTAAGGTAGTTCGCTATTGTCAGCTCATTGTCAGAACATTTGTTGACCTGACAATATTGTCAGATCTGGCAATCGTCTGAACATAACTTTAGAATTAGAAAAAATAGGTCGCCCTTCGCAAGGTCGTTAATTTGTATCTAATTTTGGCAACTTGCTCACTCAATTGTAGCAAAAATAACATAAGGTATCTTTTGTATAGGTAGATCGTAAATATTTGAGTTAAAAATTCAAATAGTATTCTACTGGAAACCCCCTAAGACAATGTGAATTCACCGAACAACAGCCAAGGCCGGTTTAAATACATGTGTACATCTATCACAGCCACACCGCGATTCAGTCATAAATAACTTAAAAACTATTGTCTTGTTTTGCATTTGAGTTTATTTATTCAACTGTATAGTTTTCTGGTTCAAATTTGTAATTATTTGAGTTTTCTGCTTTAATAGTTGGGCTATTATAATCTACCATAAGTCGGACTAAACTGCTGAAATAATCAGCTTTTTTATCCAGCTTTATCCGTAATGTACAAGTTAGAGGATATGTACTCGTAAAGCAAGGATAAAGAATGGACTTTTGAATTCTTTTGTCAAGATATTGAAAAAGCTAACATAACAATTGTAAGTAGAACCCCAGAATAACATTTGTAAGGAATAGAGACCTTTTATGGAAATATAGAGATAGCCCTGTCAATAGAGACACAAAGCTTTAATAGTTGTATGTAAAGTTACAATGAGAGATGAAGTTCCGCCCCACAGTTACACAAAAGCTGCGGCTATAAAAACAGCAGTAAGCCCGAACACAATGGAGAAACGCTGCAGCAGATGAAGTCGCTGTAGTACAAACTGTCAAATAAGTCGCTCACTTAAGTAGCAATGCACGTACACAATGGTATAACGCAGCTCGATTGCTTAAGCTGTCAAAACGGAAAGCTAATCGTTTTGTTTCGTGAAAATGTTTTTTGTGTGCTATGAATTTCTTCGTAGACGTCTCTGCCATTTTTGTTTTTTTTTTTGTTTTTGTGTCTAACTGTCAAAAAGTACAGCTCGTTCGGAAGTTGAAATTGACTCAACTTGTGCTGCAGCTACTTTTCGTACTTCAGCTGCAGCTTCGCATTGTGTTCGTGCTATAGGGAGTACGCATATTTCAACTTTGACAGCGCTGCGTACTGCCGTTTCAGATTCACCATTGTGTTCGGGCAGTAATTCAGGTACTACTAGTTGTTGGAAGGAATGAAAGTAGTTGGTAGAAAACAGAGCCTCAGGTACTGTTAGTAGTTGGAAGGGATAGTGGTAGAAAAAAAAACCTTTGTCTCCATAGTTTATTTGCAATAAATGGGCTCCATATCGCCGAAGAACAACTAGCGTCTAGACTGTTACACGAAGCTAAATGACTGCAAACTCCTGGTAATCTAAACGAAACCGCTGAAGTTAGAACTATGAAATTTGGACAGTAGTTGCATTTTATGGCGTAGGCACTCATTAAGAAAGGAATTTTCGAAATTCAACCCTTAAGGGGGTGAAGGGGGCTATACAAGTTTGTGTAGGAAAAAATATTTGTCGAATTTAATTGAAACATAGCATAACCAATCTACAAAACTAATAATGAAACTCGTATTTCAGCGTTTTCCAAAAATTCAACCCCTAAAGCGTTTATAAACGACAATTCCAAAATCCACGCGAGTGAAGCCGCAGGCATCATACGATTACACTCGTACAATAGTATTCAATAAAAGACAAAGTTCGGCATAAAATCGCATTACTTCTCCAACAAATGCTATTCAGCACACAATGGCTAAGCTTTGAAGAATTCCAAAGGAATGTAAACCCACCCACACACCCACATCTATTCAAAAACCTTCATGCTTCCTTCCTTCATCATGGTGGAATAATCTTCAATACAACGCAACTCCAACCCTATTTCAATTTATCATTCAATTAAGCGGGCAGCGGCATCAACACTTCAGCTATGGAAGTCACATGTGTCATTGAAGTTCATTTGTATCTAACATCACAAAAAGCGCAATTGAAAGCTTTTTGAATGGAATAAGTTTTTCAATATTTTGATGGGGGATGAATTTGCTCGCAGCATCAACTCAAATATACATCCCTTTCTCAGTTTGTCCGTAAACCTTGAATTGATAGGGTGGTCTGTCTTTATACCGTGGTGTCAAAGTTACGTATTTTTGTATTTTCACTATACGAGCTTTTCTATCTAACGTGAAGTCAGTGTAGATTTTTAATCCACTAATCCCTAGTCGTACACGAAGTTTGTGAGTTTTCTTTTAGTAAGCACCGGCTTTGTGAAGAAGCTTTCTCCTTGTTGCTTGGGCCCATCTCCCTCCTTTGTCTAGTTTTGGCATCTGCATCGTTTTGGCCAGTCGTCGTTTGTTTTGATTTCTGTGCATTAAATAAAGTGAAGCGTAGTTCGGTGAAGTGATTGTGTTTATTTTTTCTGCGAGCAAATTAATTGCGTGGCAGATATTGTCGTGTTAATTTTCAGATATATCCTGCATTTTATCTCATCCGACGTCTATTTCTTTTGAATTTCCAGTCCAAAAGGTCAGTAATCCATCATAATTTTCTAAATTTAGCTACAGCATGACATTACCAGAAATTGGGTTTATAGATATGTATGTATGCCTAACTGAGCAACAGGTGAATAGATCGTTTTCTGTTATAACTCTCGTGTTGTGAAATGTGAGCAGGTTAAAGTGCCTACTCACTCACCAATTCACAGGGACCAATTTGAGGGGGCACTCCTAATTGACATGTGTTTTATTGTTCTCCTTATATCAGGGCTGATTTTCAGACGACAGGGAAATTTCAGAACTCCTTCCGTTATTTCATGAATTTGAGATGATTTGCTTTCGTTGCCATTGGACAGTCAAGGCAGAAGGTGACACGTTGTGGTGATGAATTTTGAAGAGGTATTGTCTGCGGAAATTTGAATGTGTGAATGGTAGCACGTGATTTCATCCACTCTAATACCTTACAGATTGTTTCCTGTAAATTGGTGTGTGAGTAGGCACCTTTAGCGAATTGAATTGCTTGCGGACGAAGTGTCATTACATATGTAGTTCTGGTGAACCCCTGACCCGTGTACTGTGATTTAACGCCGATGAGTTTTTGTCAATCTCATAAGAATTAAAAATCATGATAGTTGCGGAAAAGATTAGGGATACTATACACACTACGACGTAGCGAGAAATAAGACTGAGCAAAGAAAATTCAGGTACTAAATGTGAAGTCGGAAGGGACTTACACATATTTAAACTTTCCCGGAATAAAATGTCTGATGTTTCCATTCTTAGTTTCTAATGCAATTCCAATTTTGTTGCAACGATACCCCTATGGTATCCATACCTCTACTCATTTGAAGAGAATCAGAATATCGATACTAGTAAACCTCACGAAAAGTATCAATTAACTTACTTTTAACGAGTATTTTTCTGCAATAACTTATTAAGGCCAAATTTTTGTTGTGCCTTCTACTTTGGAATGTTGAAGGAATACACTGTATAGTGATAGTAGCTACTGTCGATAGTTATCGATAGTTTGGACTAGTAAACCATATCTAAACGGTTAATCTTAAAACAGCTAATCTCGAATTTCATGCTGTAGTTTCTAGGTCTGGTCTAGAATCTATGATACCAGATTATAGATGCTCCGATCTAAAAAAAAAAAAATATTCGGATTTAGTGCGGGTATGATATGGGGATGGTTGGTTGTCAAAAGTTCTCAAAAATTGTGATTCTCAACACGGGGTCAGATCAGTGTCAATATCGAATACAATTTGTTCGTCCATCCGTAAGTATGTAGCAGGGGCTCTAAATTTACACAGACCTAGTAGAGTTTTTGGCAGATAGATAGATAGATGTTCATTTCGTGTAATTTAAAAAGTAGGTCTCGCAATTCTGCCTGTCTGTCCGTTTGCCTGGTCTTCGGGCTGTACCCTAAACGATGGACAAATTTTCTTCAAACTTCATGTCTGGAGTCTGTGGGGTAATTCCCATAGGCGATGTTAGCATTTGTATTCTAGCCTCAAAATTAACGGTACATATTATTACACAAAGAAAATTAAAAAAAAAATGTTATTTTCTTGAAAACGGCTCTAACGATTTTGATAAAAATTCATATCTAGAATAAAGTCGTTTGTAAAAAGACTGCGTACTCAGTTCAACGTTCAACATTTCAATAAAGGTTACTTATTAGCGGATTTGCGAAAAAATAGCTATTTTTAGGATATGGCGAAGCCGATTTTACCAAGTTTTGGAAAATTGTCAGAACAATTTTTTTTTATTTTGAATTCATTTTGATAAAAAAAACTTAACTTGAATAACTTTGCCTAAAGTACGTACGATCCAGTCGTGCACTTTATTTTTTAAGTTTCGAACAAATACATATGTATATGGAAAAGCAAATTTTCTAAAAGCAAACAAAAAAAATAGTTTTTTTTAATAAAATGTCAAATAAAGTGGGCATACATACTTTACTTTACCTTAGGTGGCCCTACACCGGGGTGGACCTGAGCCTCAATCAAAAAGCGTCTCCAGCCAGCTCGATATTGTGCTAATCGTTTCCACTTTTGCACACGAAGTACCACTTATGTACGTCAAATTAGGTGGGATGGATTCGAAGACTTTCTGAGCCAGAGTAGTGTTGTCCATTCGCTCTACATATCCTAGCCATCTCAGGGGATGAGTTCGAACCGTTAAGATTTGGTCGACGTCGCTGTGCAACATATATAGTTTCTTTGCTATAACTCTCCTCCATTGCCCGTTGATAGAAACGGGAACAAAAATCATTCAAAGAATTTTTCTTTCGAAAAAAAATATTCAAAAAGTTTTTCAAAAATTCAATATTAATTAAAGTGCCGTTATACAACTTTTGTTCTAAAAACTTTGTACACCATCTAGTGAAACAGACAGAATTGCAGAAACTTTTTTGAGATTCTCGGAATGGATGTAACTTCTTCAGTTCGTTCAGCATCATCAGAAGCCAAAAGAATAATCTCGGCGATATCACAACTAGGTTCCTTAAGCGGGATCCCGGGATACACAACTCATAGTCCCGGGAAAAAAAATTTAAGAATATATCTCTAAGTTGCAGAAAGAAGGTTGCTTCTAATGGGTTCGTGATACTATCTATGATGTGGTGTTGAAAAGTATTCGGCACTATTTTCCATGAAAGCCTTTGTGCAGAAACACATAAAGTAACTTTCGAAAACTTTTTCTTACTATAATGAATTTTCAAGTCGTCGATGAAACAGACACAATATGTGAGCACGATCACGGTTGTGAAGCACATTGTATCTACAGGTACATACAAATTATTATTATGGCATATGTATAGGCATTAAAGTTATAATAATAATATCATTTTCTGATGGATAGCTGGGTCATTGTGATATCCAGGCAAGTTGCGCGGTTGATGAATTAGCTCAACAAGATTTACTCGGTACAAATAGCGGGCGTGTATGTCAGAATGTCAACGCGTCAACGCCATATGATATGTCAAGTACCTGATACAGTGGAAACAAATTATTCATAGGTGGACACATCTTAATAACTGTAACAATCCCGGACTTTAACATGTAAACGGTACTGCTAAGACACCGGATATATGAGATCATATACAAACTTATAAATGTCACAACCGGACACTGCGTCATTGACACACATGCTTAGAGACGTCTGCACTTCCTTTACCTTGCTCATATTATATTATTTTGAATTTTATATAACTTTTACATTTTCTTCACCTACTACGAGTATTTCAAATCCCGGGATAATACCGCGACTCCGGGATCGCTCTGATATTTACCCGGAATCCCGGGGTTGTAAGAAAACCCTAAGCTACAATATTTTTTTTTTAATTTTTGTCCAATTATATTATATTTTGATTGTCAATTGGGCATCCAATGCTTCAGCCATGTTATTATTATTTTTTATTTGCACTTTATTCTTAAATAGCTGACACATTGAATTTTCATTGCTAGCGATGGCAAGACAGATATTTTTTTCTTTGGTTCAAATAGGAACATAATATTTGATTTATAATATAAGGTGGCGCAAAAGTCATCATCCTATCGGAAAATGATCTCATTTTTGCAAATGGCGTCTTATGTCATCGCGACTTTGACATTTGTGAAGTAAGCAGAAGTAGAATACACCTAGACAAACCATGGGTACTATACTGTTCAAGAAGGCGGAATAATAGTGTCAATGTTTTTGACAAATAATCGGTAGGTAGTTTTGGTTCAACTTGAATTTCGTCGTCAATTCCCTGGTCGTGTGGCAAAACTGGTCAAACACAGCAGCGTTCAGCCGCTCGCCTCGAGGAGACTTTCTCATCACTGGATAGGATCAGACGTGACTGGCCCCGGAGCAGCCGTTCGGTCGAGAATATCGCTGCTGTGGCTTAGGATGTCCATCGACCAGACGGGCCACACAATTGGGCATTGATATACAGTTTTTACAGCTAATTTTGGTGAACGACTTGAAGATGTACCCGTACAAAGTGCAAACAGTGCATCGGCTATTGCCTGCAGACCACCAATATCGTGTAAATTACATCCAAGCCCTCCTAAATTTCCACCGCGATGAGAATGATTTTCCATTGAAGCAACGAGGCTACTTCCCATCTATGTGGATACGTGAATAAGCAAAATCGTTTCTGGGGCATTGAAAATCCTGGTGATTGGTCTGACTGGTGAGCGCTACAGAGCCATGGTCGTTGACTTCTTCCGGCCGCAAAGTGACGAATTGGGTTTGGAAAATATGTGGTTCCAGCAGGACGGAGCAACCGCACACACAGTAAGAGCGACAGTGGACATTCTGCAGCAGGCGTTTCTCGGCCGCTTAGTCTCTCGTTTTGGCGATTTGTACTGGCCCTTAAGAACCCCCGATTTGACCGTGCCAGACTTATTTCTTTGGGGTTTTTTTTTAAAGTCACGTGTCTATGTAAACAAGTCACAGACCTTGGCGGTCCTAAAGGAGAACATCCAAAAAGAAGTGAAGAATTGATCGCCAGGAATTTTGAGGAAAGTCATGAAAAATTCTGTGGCATGAGTCCGAATGTGCATCAATTCCGGAAGCGGCCACTTGACCAATATTATCTTTGCGACTTAATGGAAACAAATTTAAACGTTCGAGTGAGGACTTTTGCGCCATCTTGTATGAGGACTATATGCGCTTTTTAAAACACTTTAATTATGAGTTTAATTATTAATATTTATTTTAGGTAAATTTCTGTTTAAGCCCAGTAGGCTTTTATTTTAGTATTGAATGAAATTCATTTCAATTTGTCATTTAGTTTGGAGCATCTAGCATTTTTTCGAATCTGCTCGGGTCCCATTTTTTAAAAGTGACGACTCTGCTGTCAAAAACCGAGCTCAGATCATTCTGTGAGCCGGCTTAGGCTTGAACCAGTTCCACAACGAGCTCATCTTGTTTGGAGCTAAGTTATAGGTGACAGACCGACTTTCTGATCGCGATCATTGAGTTTTGATCTGTCATGGGTGTTCCAATATGGCTAGCATAACTCAAATATCAAATTTGAACAAAATCGTCGGAGCCGTTTTTGTTAATTTTGAGCTACAGAGTCCAGGTATGAAGTTTAAAGAGTGGGCCATACAATTGAATTGTAATATCAAGATTAGTAAAAATCTCGAGATTGAAATTTTCAAAGAAACCGATACTTGCCCTTTTAGGTGCACTTAAAAATTCATAGATGAGGGCCTCCTAAAGTTGAGCTCATTTAAGGCCCCGAAAACCATAATACGTCTCTGACTGTGGAAGATTTCCCCCAAGTACATTGCTAGAAACCTTTTCGAAGGCCCAAAAGATCCACAAGGGGAAACATAACCTAAGTAAGTATTCAATATTCTCGAAATCTACCAGCCCAGGTCGCGTAAATTATCCTAGCTGATTAAGTTTCAAAGAACCCTGGTAGCGATTAGAATCGGTGACACTCTTCTCCCGCCATTTACGTATGTTCATACATATGTGTATTAGCGTTATAAAAGAACCAAATGTGAATTTCTTTATGGGTCACCCAGTAACAGTTGCTTCACCAAAACTTTACGACAATTTCTAAAATATTTACATATGTACGAGTACGTGTGTGCATATACGTAATAATTTGCCTAAGAATATCAAACGAGCAGGCATGATGGGTCTATAACTTCAGAATGTTACAAACTATGAATTTAAATAAACCTACCCCACTGGTATGCGATGTTAAAACAATAGAATTTCCAAGAGTAAACTACTAATATTCACATTTTTGTACTCTACTATCGCAAAAGTTATTCATGCCACTTGCGGATAAATACATGAATTCTAAATGTTTCTATTATCTTTCGTATTAAATCCAAGCTGTTACTGAACTAACTCCCCAGTGTAGGTTGGTGTGTGTAATTTTCAGGAAAATCAATTTGTTTCACATGCCATGTGAACTTAAATTCCCCCGGGTTGTTGGGTGCATTTTGAATTCTTCGTACAGAGTTTTTATACGTCCTCAATGGGACTTGTGAAGGAATTTCTTATCCGATTTCTCTTTCAAAAAGGTTTTCTTGGAACTCTACACGAGTAAGTTTAACTTTCTTGAGCACTCTGTCTCTTTTGATTTCATTATTTTTTTGTTTGCTTTCCTAATATTTTTTATGTACTCGTAGTACAATTCCACATTCTGTAAGCTGAAATAAAAATGTTAAATACAATACAATGTAAGGGGTTCTTCAATAGGGACATAACAATTTTCTATTTTAATATAAACGCACCCTTAAACTTTTTTATGATCTGACAACTTTAAAACGTCAGTCAAGGTTTACGTTTTTATCATGGTGAAGTTCACGAACGAGCAACGTTTGAAAATTATTTTATTAAATTGTGGTAGCAACTTTAAGAGCGCTTACTCCAGTTTTCGGTTGTAATAATCGTCCCACCAGACAGGCTGTGCGTGCTATAGTGGATAAATTCGAGTTACCATATTCACTATTGAATGTTTCTGTTCGAGTGAGATAACACACCGGTCGACGTACCGAAAATATCGCAGCCCTAAGTGCTTCCATTCAAAATGAGCCAAATCAGTCAGTTCCACGCTGTTCCCAGAATTGGGAATCTCTCAGTCCACATTGTGGCGAATTTTGCATAAAGATCTTGGCCTACACCCTTACAAGATGAAATTAAGTCAAGAACTGAAGCCTCTTGAAAAATTGAAGCGGCAAAACTTCTCCGATTGGGCTCTGGAAAAGTTTGAAGAAAATCCTGAATTTCATCGAAAAATCATCTCAGCAATTGAAGCTCTTTTTTGGCTTAATTGCTTTGTCATTAAGCAAAATATACGTTATTGGACAGCAGCAAACCCACATGTGCTTCAAGAAACTCCATTGCATCCACAAAAAGTGACCGCGTGGTGTGGATTTCATGCCGGAGGTGTGATTAGACCGTATTTTTTCGTCGATGAAAATGATCGCCAAGACTATTTTTGGTCAGGATTGGATGGACTTGACGTCAGTGATACATCAGTGACAAGATGGTGCCATATGCGACACAGCTGGTCAAACAATTGATCTATTGAAGGGGAAGTTCGGTAATTGTGTAATCTCAAGAAATGGTCCGGTCGAATGGCCAGCTCGCTCAAGCGATTTAACGCCGATGGATTTTTTTTTGATGGGATTACGTTAAGTCGCTGGTTTATGCCAACAAGCCAACAAGTATTAGAGGAGCTCAGGAACAATATCGAATGCGAAATTGCCAACGTTCCGACCGATATGTGTGAAAGAGTGGTGGAAAATTGGATCCAAAGAATCGATCGCTGAAAACATGCTCGCGGTGGTCATATGAACGAGGTCAATTTTTATGCTTACTATACCTGCAATAAATTTCAGCTCTATATCTCAATTATTCTGTGTTTTATTTAAAAACAAAATTGTTATGTCCTTATTGAAAAACCCTTTATTACTCATATTACCCTCATATTACTTACTTATCGGGTACCGTACCCATGTTCTCCAATTCAATGGAGACTTCGTTTTCCTTGTTTTCTTTGAACTTTAGACTGGAATTCAAAGATCCTCTTGATTCCAACAGTGTTGTCTCTTCACTTGATATTACCAAGTCGCGTCTCGACTTTTTGGACTACATACACATCTTGCTAAAGCAACTCATAGGAGTTCCTCAATTCTTCCCTTTCGCACACAGGAAACAATATCTGACGAAGGATGATTCCTTCCTAAATATCCTAAAATCTCTTCAGCTTTTCTGTTACTGGAGTGATCTAGGGGTCATTATTTCTCACACAAACATCTCTTGATACTTGCATTGACCAATTAATTCTTTACTTAGTCATACCGTGTTACATATTAGCTGTGCTTAATGTACATTACGTATGTCGTGAAAAGATTGAAACAAATATAATCTATGAACTACCCCAACAGTTATGCGGTTGGATGGACAATTTTCTTCATAACAGATCGATACTAGTTTGTGTGTCAGTTGTGACCGATGGTGTGTCTTCCGATAACTTTGCTGTAAACGCTGGAGTGACTTAAGGGTCTATGCTATAACCCACTCTATTTTCACTCAATATCAACGACCTACTAGAATCGACAAACAACAGAATCTTTAGTTTTGCTGATGACATGACATGGCACCCTAAAATCTTGCTCTAATAACATACCCGTGAATGCAAATATCTCTCGTTGTAAGAGATGTGACCAAATCAGTTTATTAGATGAAGATTTGCTGAAAATCTTGCAGTGTGGAAAAGCAAATTTAGTTGACACAATATCCACTACCGCGTAATAGATTCTTCTTCTGGACAAAGCGCAATTTAGACTGAGGCTTGAATATTGTTCTCAATATTCAATTTTTTATAGAACAAATAGATTTCTTAATTCACTCCCACGAGATATATTTACAGATGCTTTTAATCGCTAGGTATTTAAGAACAAAATCAACAAGCATCTCGTGTCCCTGTTATAGCATTATAAATTCGCTTATGATGAGAGAAGATAATAAAAAAGGACTTATGTCTATATCAAGGACTGCAATCTTCCAGGCTCATTGTTCTTATGTTCTCAGTTTATTTCATCTATAAAAAGAGAAACTGAATTATGTACGAGTATGTAATCAATAAAATAAAATAAATAAAATATTTTTGAGTTAACAGCCCAATACAGGACCTGACGTAGCTGTGAGACCACTTGTGTTGTGCGCTGCACTAATGGTTGGGACCTACAGTTTTAAGCCGTTTCGGAGGGGTAATTTTTTTTCGATTGAGTGATGATTGTATTGACAATTTTTGCTATCTAATGTTAGTCAGACGTTCGCGAGATGTGGGACCGTGAGAACTTTTTTTTCTTAGTTTTCTTGGATTCAAACTTTGAACCCCCGCTCAGTGATTGCGCAGTTAGCCACTGAGCCATGGCGCCCAATTCAAATTCTGGGCAATTCATTCCGCAGCTTCTGACTGTGTTACTATCTGCAAGTAAGTTTGGGTTATTAGCTTGGCTTAGTTCTTATCACCCTAGAACAATAAAGGACACGACTATGTTGCACGTACTTGGTCATGCTCGTACACTGTTCGTTCGAAAGTCGTTCAGATTTTAAAATTAGGCAAAATCAATAAGAAGTGTGTGTTTTCGTAACATGCCTCAAAAAAAAAAACGTCCTGTAGCCTTAGCCGCAATATCTAGAATTCCACATGAACTTTGGAATAACCCCCAAAGAGCTAAATTTTATTTATTTAATAATCTTTAATAAAAATAGTACCGCGAATACCGCTTCACATGGTACAAATACTATACTTTATGAATTTCCACCAAAGACGTGCTATAATACTCGTAAATCAAAGTCTTAACAAAAAAATCGCATCACTTTTTATTCGTACTTAGAGGTGATAGTTCCCTCAGATTCAAGTCGAACGTAATGCGCATTTAAAACGCTAAACAATTATTTAACAATGAAATTTACATATTAACTTTTATGGATTTTTTTTATGTTCTTGCAGTAGGGTAGATGTAACTAGGTACCTAAACGAGATTATTTAGGTACTCGCTTATTGTTGGAATATATTGCTGCTATCGTCGCAAAGCAATAAAATAATATTTGAGTTTGGGCGAGTTGACATGTCAGCAAGATTCAACGGACAAGGAGATACAGCTGCTTATCTCAAACTATAAGAACGATGGACCCGCGAGAAAGATCTCCGATTACCTGTAGAAAAAGATACTGCAGTTGGATGCATTGTGGGAGAACGAGAGAGTCAATTCTGAGACTAGAAGCAATTTTGGGGCTGCATTAATCCACTCCTGTTTGGTTAAGGATTACTGCAGCGACAGCAGCAAACTGGTTAAAGAAGAAATTACGGATAAAATCGAATCATTAAAGGCTTCAGTGAGCCAGTTATTTACAGATGAGAAATTATCGGGCATAATCCTACCGCAAGAGCCGAGTTCATTCAGCGTGAACACAAATCAAGTTTTGGAGCTACTGGAATTGGGTGAAAAGGGCGCACAGCCTCAGGAAAAGAGACAAAACAGTTGGAATCTGGTGAACATTTCGGTAATATTCCCATACAAATAAAGAATAAAGAGATTTTTGAGGTAATTTAAGCCATTAGCTTAGCTGCTGGAAGACAATGAGCAGCATCCAGCAGAGGTAAGATGATATGCTCAGTAGAAGAAGCCATGTGCATTCATTTAAGATGTAGAAAAACATTTTCTCATAGAAGAAGAGCATCGAAATGATCAAGACCTACCTGGGTCTCTTACCTCATGCTCTTACAAATCAAGTTTATAAATTACTAAAAATAGTGCTCCCAAGATTTTGATGAAGACTATTTAAAATAAAGGTAATTCCACGATCTATTAACGGTATTGGTGCAGAGCCAGCTGATGATGAAGATGTTGTACCTAATGCCGAGAAACTAATTAGGAATTTTACCATGTCTGATGCAAATTATGAAATTGTCTGGGAGATAATCATGGATAGTTACGACAAAACCCGGCTATTTGTTACACCTCTCCCCAATAAATTGACGTGGCAAGCAATAATTCTTTCACACAGGTGGACAGACGGACAGGCGAACAGATAGAAAGATAGAATTGAGATACTCACTTTTTTTAGTTTCTCTATACATATACTCCTAGTAATCTTCTTTTCCTTACTGCGAAGTTATGATCCGGAGTAGAAGGATCACAACCCTCCCACATTATCCGTACTGGTCCGCCGAATGTTCACCACGTACAACTGAGGTGTAAAGCCTTCCTTTCAGCTTAGGGGACATTCTGTGGTCACAGAAGATTGCGGAGTTTTCCCGCCACTTCATCCACCCTACGCTTACGCGATGATTGATGTCATCATCACAAGTTGCTTCGCTATTCATCATAGATTCCAGATATTTGAACTTTTCGCACTTGGGAAGCACTTTTCCATTCAAGTAAATGTCTGGAATAGGCCAATGTGGATCAGAGAACGGGCAGCACAGATACTCTGTCTTTTTTTAACTAATACGGTAGCCATTTCCCTCCAAAACATCCACCCATATATCAAGTACTCGTTGCAGGGACATTTGATCTTCACTTAGCTCCATCGTCAGCTAAGTATAACTCATGCACTTTGGGTCCGTCACTTTCCCTTCAAGCAGATAATCAAGGACTGCAATAAATAGCAAAGGATTGAGGACGCTTCCCTTGTGTACTTTGACTTTGATTGTGAACTCTTCGGTGATTCCTGCGGGACATCTTACTCTTGTCTTTGCTCCCTCATACATGTCTATGATCATGCGCACGTTGGTTTCTGGAACTCCTCGTTGTCTTAGCGCCACTCATAAGAGATCTCTTGGTTGTCTATCAAAGGCTTTTTCAAAATCAACCAACACCATATGCAAGTCCTTTAAGGAATCACGAATTATGATCCTTATACTTTGGATTGCATCTGTTGTTAATTTACCCGAGACAAACCTGCACTGGTCATTAGATAGCCTTATTATTTGCCGCAGTCGGCCACCTAATATCCGCTCAACGATCTTCATGGTGTGTGACATCAGCTTGACAGAACGGTAGTTACGCAGTTTCGCATATCGCCCTTTCCTTTGTGCAAATGAAGAAGATAACTTTCCCTCCACTGATTAGGCATTGGATCACCGCTCACAAGTTTGGAGATAAGAATCATGAGCCATCTGGACCCGATGCCTCCCATCTTTTTCCAGAACTCAGACGGTATCTTGTCTGGCCCAACCGCTTTTCTTTCTTTGGAGTATTTGACCGCATTATTAACTTCTTTGACAGTAATGTCGGATAGTTCGTCATGGTTAGGAGCGGCTCTTGGAAAGTATACCCGGGAAAACTGTTCGTTCAGAAGTCTTTCACAATACTGACGCCATCTGTGGAGTATTTTATCGTCTTCCACAAGAAGCTGGCCTTGAGCATTGTTAATGAACTTTGGGGAACGAATCTCCTGAGCATATCATCTTCTCTGGGAGGCTATTTTGGTGAACCTCCTGGATAGCCTGGTTCCTATCAGATGCTGAAGATGATATTTCCTCTAACTCCCGATAGTGGCTCCCGAAAGAGGCCTTCTATACTTTTTGCTTGAAATTGGGTGCACTTCTTCTTCGCGAGACCTTTGCAACATCTATGTATCACTTCAAAGCGAGCTTTCTCATCACTATTAGTAGAAGAGCAAATTGATCAAGCCGTTTTCTTTTCCCGTACTCGGAATAATATATTTCAAAATTGGCTTTTTGGCCAGGAGGTTTTTTGATCTCGAGATTGAAAGTTTTCACGAAATCAATATGTATGTACTTACCAAGTGAAAATACTTGTTATGAGAAAACTACTGTAGCTTCGAAGGACACGCTCCTCTTTCTTGATTTATTTTTAATGCATTTTTATTATTCAATTCAGAATTTCTCACATGCTAAATACTCGTAGGAAAATGCTTAAAACTAGTTTAGCCAACTTATCTATGTTAATCTAACTTATTGGCCCATGCGGGTGCTCTAAGCTAAAATTAGTACTTAAACCACAGATAATAAACTTACCCAGATTTCCCATCCCCATACAAAAAAATGTTGATCTTCTTTGCGATGAGCAAACAACAATGGGCAAACAAAAAGCTTTTCTGTGCTTCATCTGTGGTTAAACTTTTTCGACGTAACATTTTACTAAGAATGACACCCTCCTTCCGGTATTGAAGTTTGCAGTGTCTCGGGCAGAGACTTCGAAACCAGTTTTTTAAGTAGACTACTCGTAAGTACACAGTTTTAACTAATCATATAAACCCAGTCGATTTGTAAGTCATTTGGATTGGGAAAAATACGATTTCGCTAAAAAGGGCGTTTTTACCCTGGCAAGGAGCATATTGTGGACACAAGATGGATTTTGAACTTAACCGTTACCACTTGGAGTACCGAAGTTCATTAAATAAGGAGAAAGAGAAAATAGGCCACAAATAGTATGATGAAGTAACTATGAGTACCTACAAGGAAAAAGGATTTAATAAAATAATTGAGTCCCCAACACTTTTATGGCTATTTTAATTAAAATTTTAATAAAACCTACAGAAAAAATTGTCTACCACCTATAACCTCGCAATGACCACTTAAAATTTCACTAATTAAAGCACCCTACTAAAAGTTTCTCAATATCTTTACAACTTTCTTCAGATATCGTAATCAAAAGTGAAATACGAGTAAAAAAAAAAATAATTAATTAAATTCATAGAGATGCAAACAGTATCAATTGCATTGTGAAAAACTTTTCCGAAACTCTTTTGATAGCTAAAATCGAATTATTCTGATGATTTTATTTCCAAAAGAAGCAATGAAAGTCGAAGTAATTCTTCCCTCTTTTCCACTGCAATACAATTAAAAGTTTCCCTGAAAAATTATTATCGAAAAACTTAGTCTTCTTCTTTGGGATAAACATTGGCCTGCTGTGTAACCCGAGAATATTCAAAATGTAAACAAATTATCTTGACCATAGAGTAGTAAAGTTTACCAACCATCATCTCCTTTAGTGGGAAGAAAATTCGTTTTAAATTATTTGCAACTTTAAGTTGCGTGGGAAACTTGAAATGGCAACAGGGATTTTCATATCACTCGGGGATCAAGTAGGATAGAACAGCATTTTGAATGACATTATGAGGGTGAACAGTTTTCATCATCTCAGCGACTTGATGGTCTCGTAGGAGTTTACTTTGGATAATGGAAGGCCATGTTTTGACCGTATTCATTAGATAAGGTGGGATTTTTTTTCTAATTAGCGAACAAAGACTGGTCTGATGTTTTTGCATTTTAAGTAATTTATGTAAACAGGAGGTTTATGGTAAACTTTAAAAAAGGAGGGGAAAAAATAATGATATCCCAAGATTACTTGCTGCTATATTTGTTATTCGGTTTTTACTTGCACCTATAGGGCAACTGGAGGTTTTTGATCAGCTCAGTGATGTTATTAGTATAGGGGAACTGAATAAAAGTAGGTTTGGTAATTCTGACGCATGACTGTCGTCTAAATGGGTGGACGGATTTTCTTCAAACTTCATTTCTGAGATCTGTAGGGCAGCGTTGCCAGTCAAATTTCATGATTTTCTGGCATTAGACTGTTCTTTGACTGTTTTTTAAAAAAAAATTACTGATTTTCGTATCATAACCCTATATCTATTCCATCTACCACGGTATTTGTTATTCCACCACTGAATTTGATTTATTTGTCGAAAACCAATTAAAAAATCTATTCTCCCGCAGAATATTTACTAATTTGAATTCACAACTTCCCATTTCTCACCACCTATTCTTCCTCACATTAGAGTAGACTCGTGATAGACTTAACGAAAAAAAAAAAAAATGGGCTTGTTCACTTCTGTGAGAATGTGCACACTTACGTGCTTCACTTGTAAATAAACAATTTTTTTTTCAAAAAAACGTTGTTTTGAAGCTTGCTTCAGTAAAAGTAAAAGTCGGTGTAAGCATACATCAATGGAAAGACATTTTTGAGCCCAATCCAAAATTATAAATTTCTGCTCACAATAGAGGAATGTTTGCGAAAAATGGTTCCACCCTTCGCTTTTCCAAGGTAGGCCTAAAAACTAGAAATACAAAAAATGGTAATATATACATACGTAGATCATTTTCGGATCTATAACGACAAATAAGTCCGATTTTTAAATACCAATTAATTTACGGTATATCACATTTAATATGCAAGTTACGGGTTGTTTATTTCACATCGCTTCCCCACGCGTTCTGAGGGAGTGAGAGAAAAAAGAATGCCTCTTTTAATCAAGAAATACAAATCTACCAAAATCGGTTTAATAACTCAGAAACTATATAAATATCGCATGGAATAATAGTAAGAATTTTGAAGTAATCGTATCTCCTTTCTAATTGAACCCTCTATGTGTGAACGGAGTTATGAAATGTATTCGCCAATTTATTGATCTTCAAAACTAAGTAGGCGTGATTTTTGAGATAATTTTGTCATAATAATCTAGTCAGTAACGCTTGCTTGTAAAGGGTGTCCCAAAATTCACGAAAGAATTCATTTTAATAGGGATATGTATGGAATAGCATATCGAGTATATGGTCTCCATGGCTTTGCTGGCACATACACACTCTTTCGTCGAAATTTTCCCTGACCGTTTTGCATATATGTGGCCGAATTTCGTTGATACAGCGCTCAGTGTGCTCCTTCAAGATGTGGGTGGTCGTGGGATTGTTGGAATAAACCTTAGACTTCAAAAAATCCTAAAGAAAAAAGTCCAATGGCATTAAATTGCATGACCTGAGCGGCCAATTCGGGAAATTACACGACGAGGAAATGACTCATGCAGTAATTGAATTGTTTTTCGGGCTGTATGACACGTGGCACCGTCTTGTTGAAACCACATGTCGTCCACATCCATATCTTACAATTTAGGAACAAAAAAAACTGGATTTGTCGTATCACAATACCGAGCACCGTTAGCTGTTATTGCCTGACCAGCCGAATTTTCAAAGAAGAATGGCCCGATGATGCTTCCAGTCCAAAATCCGCACCAAACAGTGTCACGTTGTGGATGCATTTATTTCTCAATAATCACTCCTGGATTTTTTGAACCCCAAATTCGATACTTTTGACGAATAACTAAGCCATCAAAATGAAAATGGGCCTCATTGCCGAAAATGATTCTGTTTGAAAAATCAGCATCCACTTGTTGTTGTTCCATAATCCATTCAACGAACTCTTTGCGCTGTGCGTGGTCAGTAGGCTTCTGTTATTGAGTCAATTGCACTTTGTATGCATGAGGATGCAAATCTTTCGTGAGAATATGCTGTAGAGAGCTTCTCGAAATGTCTGAATTGATGTTCCTAGACTCTCACGAACTGCTTCGATGTTTCGTGTTGAACGACTTATTGAATGACGGCCAGAGTATCTAAGATCACTAATTGATCCAGTCTCCCTGAATTTTTGAATTAATCTCTTCACAGCTGAAGATCAATCACTATATCGACCATATTTTGTACGAAAATTGCGAACTGTAGCTGCCAAACCTTCAACAATGAAAATGAGTTGTTCTTTCATGTGGTACTGCATTTTTAAAAACTCAGCTGTCACGCTGTCTTTTTTTTTTTGTTGGCAACACTGTACCGCACAAATGGCGCAAAATTCAAATCTTGCGTGAATTTTGGGAAACCCTTTATGTTTATCTTGACTTAACGCAACCCCAGTGTTGAGTTCCATTTGAAGAGGTTTTCTTGAAACTTTTAAGAGTTCAGCTCTAGATTTAGATGATTCATAGCTATGGCGTAGAAGGGTACAGTTTTTGTGTATGGTCAAAGTGGTACGATGATTACGTATGTATATGTACAATGCTTGAAAAGATTAGAAGAATGATTTAACGTAATTGATTTTACTTATTGGATTTGAAATGCGCTATGTTAGTTTTAATGCAAATAAAATATTTATTCCTGTTATTTGGATGCAATGAGTAACTTTTTACTTTTGGCTGGATACCTATCAGGATTTGAGTTCAAAATTACTTAGCAGTTTGTTTTTCTTTTACTGGAATTTACTCTGTTTTCTAGATTTTTTCTAGTCAAATCTGACTGTAAGGAGATATGTAGAGTAGCAACGCTGTGTGGGGTTACAATTCGAGGCGAAATCGAAATTTCCATCCAAATCTCAAAATTAACAGTTAAAAAACTATTTTCTCGAAAACGGCTCCAACGATTTCGTTCAAATTTGATATTTGAGTTATGGTACGTAGACATAGAATATAATAAGCAGGTTTTTGATAAAAAACTCGAATAACAGTACTTTCTTTCAATTATTAGTGAATTTTTAAAAAGTGGTTGTTTCTCGGAGATGGTTCAAACGATTTTATTGGCAAGGACATACTCGTAGCATACCAAGTTCCGGAAAGTTGTGAAAATAATTTTTGTTTGTTTTTATACATCATATTTCATAAGAAAAATGCGTATTAATAATTTCTTTTAAATTTAGTATCTGATTGATTTGCTGAACAACACATACGTAGGTTCGTGCAAGTACGTGCGACCCAGTCATGCACTTTATTATTAATTTTCTTAGCAATGTAGAAAGTCATCACAGAAAGTGAGAAGTTGCGGTGTAAAGCTCGTTTACGCCACCTTCACTTATGTAAAACTTTACTGAAAGTGCAAATATTGCTGTGATAAATATTGAGTATCAGCTTTTATGCTGACAGCTATTAATCAAGGGGGTGTTCAAAAGGCACAGTCGTTGACAAATTATCCTTTGCCTGCCTGCCTACTCCTATCTTCACGTCCATATGGTGAGCCCTTGGTACGTATTACTTCTACTAGAGATTGGGTTTCAATTCAATCACATTAGAAGGACATTGGTGGCAGCAATCGAAAGAGGGGTGGAAGATTAACCTCCGAGAACTCCATTAACCGTGAGATTATTCCTTCTTTGGTACATAATTGCTTTATATCTATAAGTACTGTTCGTTCGTAAATTATTTAGGTTTGAAATTTAGGCAGGCGTCAGGGATGTTAATTTGAAAATTAAACACTTAAAAGCTGTAAGTGGTATCAAACGCTTAATTTTAAGACCGTGAACAACATCCCAAATTTTGTGTGTGCGTTAGGAGCTACATTGCGGTGAAATTAGCTTTTTCGCGAATATATCGCTGAACGTCAATCTTACGAACAAAAATGTTGCGTCATTTATTATTTATTTTTATTATTTATTAGTCTTCTCAATATCGCGTATAAGATCTTATCTACCTATTATGCGAATGCCTTAAACCTTTTTTCAACAATCTGATTAGTCCGTATCAGTTTGGTTTTAGGCCAGTAAAGTCCACCATAGACGAGATATTCACATTGCTGCAGATCTTGGAAAAAAATCAGGAACTCCAAATCGCCTATAATCGTCTACAGAGATGCACTATTCAAACGTGTTTAGTTCTGACATCCCTGCCAAACTTGTCTGTCTATGCAGGATGACGATGGAGAATGCACCGTACTCATTTAAGATCGGTAACAACAGCACCGAGGCTTTTGATGTCAGAAAAGGACTACTACAAGGTGACGTGATTTCTTTAACATCATACTTGAAAGGATTGTAACAAATTCTCAAGCTAACATCGATCTCTCAAAAGTCTATAGAATTAATCGAATATGTCGATGACATTTGCATAATTGGAAGAACACAGCGGGCTTTCAGTGGTGCTTTCGGGAGTATTGAAACAGAAGCAACAAAAATGGGTTTAGTTGTCAACGAGGGGCAAAACAAAATATATGCTGTCAACAATGAACAACAATGAAAATATCCTTGGATATTTTGAAAGAAAAATTCTTCGAATGATTTATGGTCCTGTTTGTATCAACGGGCAATGGACGAGAAGATACAACAAAGAACTATATCTGTTGCACAGCGACTTCGACCAAGTCGTAAGGGTTCGAATTCATCCCCTGATATGGCTGGTAGGGCAAACAATCATCAACGCTCTGCCCGGAAAGTCTTCGAATCCATCCCAGAGGAAGACCTTACCTAAGTTGCCGAACACTAGCAAGGGACCTCCAACTTTGTGTGCAAAACTGGAGGCAGAGACGTTTGTTGGTTAGGACCCAGGTCCACCCATCTAAAGAAAAGTAAATAAAGGTATAATGCTGCGAAAGTTACAAGCGTGTGACATTCTGACGAACGGACAGACACCGTGTTGAATCCATTAGTGTTGGCTTTATGCCATTCTGGTATGGAACACTAATAATTTTCAAGAATCAGGAAAATGATTTACTCAAATATCCATACGTCAGTAATTTTTCAACATTCCCTTCCTGTATCTCAAAAAAGTACTTAATCCATTTCAAATGTTGCAGATAATCGATTAATCACAAAAACACGAATGAAATCTCATCAGAACAATTAAATCATTTATACTCCCACAGCGAATTCCTCAAGAAATTCACCAAGTTAATAGCAGCCATTTGGATTCACATAATTGCCACCAGCCATTAAATTCCTACTTTTATTATGTTCCATCAACATTTTTTATTGTTTCGTACCGCTAAAATATTTGCCAGTCTTAATCGACTTACTTAATGTTCGAAATAAACAAACCGTTTTGGAAGAAAAGCATTTTTGTTTCACCCACCTTTTCAGCACAATTTGGAAATAATCAAATTGAAATGCAAAACGTTAACCTATTAGCAATTAAAAATAATTACTTCGTACAAGATGCTGTCAATGAATACGGAAAATGGTTCAATCTGGTATGGCAATCAGCACCAGCGTTACTAGGAAATATGTAGATAAGATTCTTGAAGACAGGCCAAATCGCTCGCAAATGAGTGCCAAGTGTTAATTGACCCAATTTGTTTCAGACATCATCATAACGTGTCAATTGCCATTTTTTGCAGCTACTACTCGATGTCACAAACATAGTATCTACCTAGACTCTGAATCAGAGAATCGTTCTTTTGACGCAAAGAAAATTGTTTGCGGTGCGGTATGTACTTTCAACGACTTGTTAAAAGTCCCAGACAATAATTGTCGATAAAATGTAACGACATTTCTCATTTTTGTATCTTATCTTTGATAGGGCATATTAACAGTGTTGGCATGAAAAAACAAATTGTAATTGTATCTTGGAATGTGAATAGTATGTATTCCTATCACTTTAACAAACAAATATCGTTCACTCCATTTGAGGCCTCGCGGATAACCCACCACCCATGACTTCTAATGCGGGGTACTACGCAAGAGGAATGACTTCCAAGGATCACGAATCCTTTACCAAACAGTCGTGATGGAGTACAATCAACGAACCAAAGATGAGAGACTACTAAAAATTTACGATTGGAGTTCAAACAATGATTGACTACCAATGATAAAAGCTACAATTTATAGCCTTAAAAGCAGCCACGACGGAATAATCAACCAGTAATGGTTACCAGGACCAGAAAACACCGTGTAGTCGTAACATAATACTAACCAAAGTTATGTGTCTCTTGCGGACAGAGCAAGGCAGGTGCAATGGAAATGTAAGACCGATTCTTCTTCCCCTTCTACCGCCACAATTGCGTCAGAAGTCGACACCATCTTTAGCGTAGCCCCACAAAAAAGAAATCCAATGGGGTGAGCTGACACAATCTTGATGTCGCCAAATCTCTAAATTAAACGGCTGGGGAACTTTTCGTGCAATAGAGCTAAATGAACTGTTGTGTGGCGCGTAGCATCGTCCGTCCGGTTCGAACCACATGTCGCTCAGATCCATGTCTTCAATCCCAGGCCAAAAAAAAGTTGGTTATCATTTCATTATAGTGCAGAGAATTCACCGTAACAGTGGCACCTTCGTCGTTTTCAAAAAAAAATAAATACGGTCCGATCACGCCGCCGCGCCGGCCTGTCCAAGACTTTTTTTTTTTGTTGGAGGTAGGTGAAAAATCTTCATAGACACTATGAGCCCGGTGTTCATAGTTGTGTGAGATTTTTACTCACTAAACAACACCTTTCTTCTACTGGTTTACTAAGACTAAATTTTCTTATCAAGTAGTTTTAGTTTAAAAAATATTCGCGTTGGGCAAGTAGCTTTCCAGCAAAAAAAACTGCTAAAACCTGCCATTAAATGCGGCTGGTCCTTACTGCGCTAGATAGAATGGTTTCGTTCTTTGTAGTCGGTGCACCAGGTTTGTCTCGTCCAGAATTTGGAGTATAACGTTGTTGCAATGACAATAAAGACGAATACGGAGTTTTCGAGTAAAGTTTGTTATCGTCGGATATCATTGTTTCTGATATACCAGGGGGCATTTACTATGACTCTTAGCACTTTGTTTTTATTGCTTCGTTTGGTGCAACCCCAAAGTTGTATACCATACGTCCAAACGGGTTTAAGAACTTGTTTTTTTTTTTAAAGTAAAGTTAACATGAGTTGATTTGGTCTCGTTGAGAGCAATGCGCCAAATCTTTGTCCACTCCCAAATTTTGTCCAAAGTTCTTTGTAGCTTTACAGTTGCTGACTCGACTGATTTATCCGTTGTTAATATAGCCATATTGTCCGCGAATGTCGCTGCAACAGTGCTTTCTTCTTGCGGTATATCTCGAGTGTACAGTAAGAACAAAACCGGATCAAGAACACTTCCTTGCGGTACTCCGGCAACGATTTCCTTAAATTGGGAGTATTCCGATCCCTGTTTAACACGATACAGTCTTTTCGCAAGGTAGGATTTTGAAATCTCATATAATTGTTCCGGAAGAACCTGTGTTAACTTAAACTTCAAATACCTTGTCCAAGGCTTGAGAGACGTCCAGAAAAGCGCTAGAACATATCTTTTTCTCCTCTAAGGTTTTCTCTATTTCATTTGTTATTCTATAAACCTGATCAATTGTGGAATGCTTTGTTCTGAAGCCGAATTGGTGGTCAGAAATCAAACGTCTTTCTTAAATGACCAGTTGTAGGCGCTTTAACGAAAGCTTTTCAAATACCTTAGATTCTATAGGCAGGAGCGATATCGGTCTGTACGATTTTTTGTCGTTTGGACAGTAGTTCCTGGTTTTGGAACCATTATAATCTCGGCGACTTTCCATTGCCTTTTAACGTATAATAATCTTAGCTCGGCATTTATAATATGCAAAAGCTTGATCAGGGCTTTGTTTGGCTATTCCTTGAGGATCTGTCCGGTTATTAAATCATATCCAGGGGCCTTGCTATTTTTAAGATTTTTTATTGCCTGGCAAAGTTCAACCAACAACACGCTCTTTATTTTAAAGTTGTCAAGTGCCGTAATCCTACCACCAAGGTCTTCTGTTAGTGCCTGTCCGTCAAATGGCTTAAACGTTTCTTCCAGGTGCACGGCAAATAAGTCCGCCTTCTCTTTGTCTCCTTTTGCTTCCGGCGGATATTTACTTTCGCTATTTACGACTTCTTTCCTCCTATAGGGAGTGTTGTTCCAAGCGGCGTTCTGTTGACTTCAATAAATCTGCCGACTTTGTCTTCTATTTCATACGATGTTTTAAGCAACACATTCAGAACAATATTTTCTGTACAATATTGCCTAAAGTTGTTCCAGTTAGTTTTGTTGGTAGTTAATCTAGAGGTCCCTACTTTTTTCATTAGAAGCTCGCTTATTGTCATGCCGCACTGAGGAGAGATCAAAACTTTCCTCGACGTTTGTAAAATCTTTAGCTACACCTCTTGAAATGAAGAAGTCTACTAGGTCAGGTGTGTTTGCTCTGCCGGTGGGCCAAAAATGTATTAATTTTTGTATAAGATGTAACAAATTTAATGCGTTTGGCGATGGTTAAACGATCCATATTGTAAAATGTCAAATGTAAGAACTAACTATCTGTCTCTATGGATGACAGATGTCATATGGGAGGGATGTGAAATTCTAACCTCGAAATGAATAACCCTAACCAATACTTTCCGAGAAATGAGTTTAAACATCTCATACCTTCTTTCTTAGATCTCTCCGAAACGGTAAATTTTTGGAAACAAACAAATTATTTTAAAAAATGATTAGTTTAGCCCATATATCTCATTTATTCTCTCTCATTTAAAAAACGCAAGCTATATATCTCTATAGTCAACGACACTTAAGGTCACCAAAGAACTTCTATGTGTCATAGATTCTTATAACTTTCTTATAAGTTTTTTTTCTCATATCCCCAAACAGTTTCGTAAGATTGAGGTTTAAATGCAGCACCTTGTATAATAAGCTAGTTCAAATTATTATTTTTTTTTTAAGGAAGGTGGAAAGCATGGGAAGCCAGAGTGTGGGACTTTAACCCTAACTAAAACCACCTCTATTTCTAACCCGACGATGCTACCAAGGGCATTAAGTCTTCCGGGGGGGTTTTCAACCGTGGATTGCCTAGTGTGGAAAAACATCCCAAACATAAAACACCATTTTGTGACGAAGTGTACTTCGTCGCATTAAGTCTTCCGGGGGGGTTTTCAACCGTGGATTGCCTAGTGTGGGAAAACATCCCAAACATAAAACACCATTTTGTGACTAAGTGTACTTAAAATTTTATGTACAGATTATAGGTATACCTGTGTATGTACGAGTATATATAATAAGGCTATGATTTCATATTTTTTTAAGCTTCTCTCAATCGAAAAAATTGCCCTTCGAAAACGGCGTAAAACTGTAGGTTCCAAACATTTCTGCCGCGCGCAGCACGAGTGGCTGCGAGAAGCTAGACCAAATATTTATATCTAATTTTTGTTAAGAAATTAAGTTATACGGGCTTAATCTTTTAAGCCGCCTAGTGTTTTCTTCCACCATGTATTGCATTTGAGGATTTACATGGTCTTGGAGTTGTTGGTAGTGCCGAAATGCATATTTTTAACGATTTCACTAACATTCTCTACTTGTAAATCCCTATGTAGGTTGTCAGTTCCTATATACCAAGGTGGATTAGCAATGCCTCTTAGATTAGCCTTTTTGGTACAGCCCCAAAGCTGTATCCCATACATCCATACAGGTCTCAGGACTTGCTGGTATAATAGCAGTTTGTTGTCAATTGATAGCTGGGAATTCTTTCCCATTAACCAATGCATTTGTCTGAGTATAATATTTAGCTCTTCTTTTCTTCTTTTTGACATGCTCCTTCCATCTCAGTTTGGCGTCAAGTGTTATTCCCAAATATTTAGCAGTATTTGCGTACGGAACTTCTTTTCCATCAATATTAACTCTTACAGTATTTATTCTTGTGTTAGTAAAGTTAATATGGATAGATTTAGTTTCATGAAGCTTAATTCTCCATTTCTTTGTCCAATCTCTTACAGATTTAATGGCCTTTTGTAATTTGTTCACTGCTTTCATCAGCATTGTTGCTAATAGTCATAATTTCGGTGTCATCAGCGAAAGTCGCCAAGCTAGCTTCTTCCTGTTGAAGTAGATCTCTTGCATATAAGAGATAAAGAATTGGTCCCAAGACACTCACTTGTGGAACTCCTGCAGATATTTTCTTTAAATTAGAGTAATCATCTTCATATCTTACTCGAAAGTAACGATCTGCGATTTAAAATTTGAGAATCAAGTAGAACTCTTCGGGGAGGTCTCTTTGCAGTTTAAATTCTAGTCCCCGTTGCCAGACTTTATCAAATGCCTGTGCTACGTAGAAAGATGGCTGAGTAAATTTTTTTGTTGTCAAGTGATTTTTCTACTGTACTCGCGATTCTAAGCACTTGTTGTACATTGTAGTGTTTCTGTTTAACCCCAAATTGGTGGGAAGATTTCGTTCTTCTTGGCTTGAGTCTTTTTAAAAGCAGTTGTTCAAATAGCTTCGATATTACGGGTAAGAGATAAACCATGGTGTAGTGGTAACATCAACGCTTGTCACGCTCTTGGTTCACGGTTCAAATCCTGATCTCAACAATCATCTATTTATTTCGTCTGAAATAAATAAAAAAGTCGATCAATTGCAAAAAGCTTAGTCAACTCTACTGCGAAGGCATAACACTGGCAGTAGGGTGGTCACATGGCTTAAATGCAACTTGATCGTGATGATGACATCAGGTGGAGGGAAAAAATACTGTGAATCATGAGCAACGACAAAAAGCAAAACAAACAAGCTCCCCAGTTATCTGGACGCCACCCTTGGAGTTTACTGAAACTTAATAACACCTAAGTTTCAAACCCACTACACCAACCTTTCTTTCTCTCTCTCTCTCTCTCTCTCTCTCAATTTCTTCACACGCCCGTGCCCTGAAATAATTTAATGGTATTCATATCCCATTTGGCGCGCGCAAATTATAAAAAAAAAAAAAAAAACTAAAAAGAAACTAAAAGTTTCATAACAGCTTAATTGATTTTAAGTTTATTTTGTTGGTAAAGGTATTCACCAACAAAGATTTTAAGGTTCATTTTTGTACCTGTACATATTTTTTAAAACTATTTTTTTAAGTTGTTTAGTTGCTTAATTTAGAAAAAAAGGGATCAGTGAAGGTTGATCAAAATTTGTACCGAGCGTCCCTGAATACGTTCAGTTAATAGCATTATTTTTTAAGTAAAACTTACATAATGTGCGCTAAAATTATTGACATAGGGTACATCATTCGTTTCACCCGCATTGAGACTTTTCTGTATGTTTGTGTATCCTTTAGTTGCTTAACATAACATAACATCTATTTGAATAAAACATTATGACAGACTTGTGCATTGAACCAGAAATATCGAAATGTCTGGCATAGACATTGAAGGATATAATGTGAGGAGGAGAAAATGCAAATGGATAAGTTAGGCAGAATTACGATTCTTGCGTATTAGAAATGGGACTTGTTTGTCATATGAAACGATTCCGCGAAAAGACGTGGGCTGTTAATATTTAAATGGGATTTTATGTAATCGATTTTTCTTATTAGGATAATAAAAGGAGCGGACCTAATTGATGAATATTCTTTTCAATTTATTTAATTTGAGGGAAATGAAATTATACGTTTCATCCTTTGTACTTTTCTACTTAACTGATTTCTCTGCATTTGATTAGGAACCTTTAAATCATTCAAACCATATTTGCTGTTTCATACTCATACGAGTACAATGCAGATACTTACCAAATCTGAATTACTAGTGTGAAAAGACACATAAAAATATGTTTAATGTTAAATATTGTTAGGTACTAGGGGAGGCTGGTGCGGCACTCTTCAGTAGTATAAATATCATATCGTTTCAATAATAATATCATTTTGTTATTACATAGATATCTGTGGTAGGAACAAACAACACCATGTCAGCCTATATCGGAAATTCTCGCAATTTTCAGCACCGCGCCGTGGTAAAGTACCTCATGAAAAAATGAAAATCGCCTAAAGAAATTTTCGAAGACATGTCATCGACTCTTCAGGATTCTGGGCCTTCGTAAACAAACCATGTTCAAAAAATGGGCTCGATTATTTCAATAAGGGCGAGAGCTGTGAAGTCGATCCCCGCCCAGGGCGTCCTGTGTCAGTAATCACTGAGGAAACCGTCGGAAAAGTTGAAAAATTAGTTCTGGTCAACCGAAGAATAAAAATGTGGCAGATAGCGGACGAGTTGTACATCAACAAACAGATTGGAGAAATTTTGCACGAGCATTTAAACATAAAAAAAATGTGTGCGCGCTGGGTACCGAAAATGCTCATTCCGTTCGACAAACAACGATGACTCGAGTGCTGGAAAGATTTTTTGGAATTAGCCGGGGACAATCTCGACGAAATTTGCAACCAAATTGTAACTGAAGATGAGACTTGGGTTCGCCATTACGATCCGGAGTCCAAACAGGAGTCTATGCAGTGGATTGAAAAAGGGGAGAGGCCACCGAAGGAATTCAAGGTGGAATAGTCGGCTTCGAAGCTTATGGCGACTCTTTTTTGGGACAGCGAAGGTTTTTTGCTAATTAATTGCCTGCCAAAGGGGATTACGATGAATGGTCAATATTACGCAAAGTTATTGACTCAGGCACGTGAACGTACGGAAGCGACGTGGAAAACTCAGGCACAGAGTGTTCTTTTTGCAGAATAAGGCGCCTGTTCACACGGCGCGGGTTTCGAGACAGGCCTTAAAAGACTTTTTCCTTTTACCTTTTTTCCAATTTGAAAAAAAAGAGTTACGAGGCCGGAAATTTGCAGATGAGAACGAGATCAAGGCGGCCGTAGAAATTCATTTTGAAGGCAAAGAAAAAGAATATTTTTTTGGTGGTCTTAAGGCACTGTGTGCCCGATGTGAGAAATGCATTTCACTTGAGGGAGATTATATTAAGAAATACAATTTTTTAATCGGATCTCTTCTTTCACTTAATGCCTTAGGCCGCGAACTTATCAGCCGCCCCTCGTATGTATGTAGGTTGTAGGTTATGTATGTTGCTGGTTGTTAGTTGCCAGGGTTTGCAGATTTCTAGCTGCCCGTTCTTCCAGGCGTAGTTGCTGCATTATGCTAGGTTTAACAGTTCAAAGGTTCCAAGCGGGTGACTGGTTGACTGACAGACACCGCGTTGAATCCATTAGTGTTTGAGTTTTATACCATTTTGGCATAGCATATTTCCAAAAGCCCTGATCTGATTCGTGACAATATTGAGATTCCTAGAGTGCTTTTTAAGATAATTATTTACTTACGTTAGCAACAAAAAGCAATGGCGTAGTCTAGCAAAGCCCAACTAAGATGACTTTTAATAAAACCCTCATCATTCCAGAATACCTCACGTACTGTGGTGAGTACAAGTTGAAAGGAATCTCGGCAAAATGAAGAAAGCACCTAGAGAGGCTTGTTGGTTGAGACATCGTCATAAGTAAAGTCCCGATGAAAATATCTCGAAGCCCAGGACAATCAGGACGCTAATACTATGCAGGCAGATTCTAACAGAAAATGACACATGGAATGCTAAAGACTGTAAATCTTGAGAAAAATAGTTTACCACGTTTTAAGCTCTTATGGCATGTTTGTCAAAAGTACAATGAAATCAAGAAAAAAATGCCGAAACCAACTGCTCACGTAGAATCACAAGGCAAAATTAATTTACCAATTTCAAGTAATAAAAGTGTTCCTTTAGGTTCGGTTAGGTTTTGGTATAAAAAAAAGTTTTGTGGTGTCGGTGTGGACGCATTTCCAAAAATTCGAAATCTACATATATTTAGCAAAACCTTTCTCAGTTCACTGACCTCTAGTTGCCTTTAATTGTTTGTTTACTTTGTATAATTTTGTGAAGTGTATTTTAACAATAAGAGAAGTAATAGTATAATCCTAAGGCCTGTTACTTAAGTACCACAGGTTTGAGTAGTGACGCAGAAAATAGGTTATGTTCGCATGAATTTTTAATGTTGGTTTTTATTTGCTGCCTCTTATAAGAGTTTGTAGTTTCTGGCTTTGTCATACTTCCGCTAAAGCCTTTTTCGCTAATTGTTATTTCCACCAATTATTTGCTTTAGTTAGGATTAGAGTGGAAACTTAACTTTCGGTCGACCTGTTCTTGGTCTAAGATCTAAATAACCTGTTTAAGCTACGTAGTGTTTATGTTTTTGAAGGCCTCTTTCCATTTAGAGTTGTAGTTGTACTCGTAGTAGGATTTGCACTCTGCTTTAATTGTTTGTGAAGAGAGAATGATCCTTCTTGTTACAGATAGATCAGTAGGTAGTCGGAGAAAACATTTTAGCTTAATTTGTAGTTTGCTAGCCGATCATGCCCTAATGAACTCGTGTTTCAGCATTCCGACTGACTGATTGTTAGAATGCTGTTGGCTGCAGATACCTGCATATAATTGGTGTTGTTCCCATCTATTTGAATTTACACTAGTCTTTCATTTGACTCATAGTTTGTAATATATTTCTGATCAGCATCGAAAGTTATGTCGATCTAACCATGTCCGTCCGTCTGTCTGTCTGTATGTTACCACTTTTTGGATCTTAAATTTCGAGCTAGGATGGTGAAACTTCACACATAAACTTTGTATAATCCAAAGCAGTAGAAGATAAAAGAAGGGTATCATATGATTCGCTCCTGATGGATTGTTGTAACTTTCCTGTATGTTTTACTTTTTTAATGGTCTTGAGGTTAATGAATGGTTGGTCAAACTATCGGTGGGTACTGAAAAATTGGACGGAGTAATTCCCCTAGACAATTGTGTTAGAGCTTTAAGATAGGCATAACAGTCAACAAATTTGCAACTACAATAAATAACTATTTAACATAATAAATCTTTAGAAAGAAAACAGCGCCCAGCAGATGATTACGAGCAACCAAAGTCCTTAAAATTGTTTAACTGTTATTCTTTACCTCAAAATGCTACTCAAACACTACAAACTACAAACTACTACGAGGTAAGGAATGCAAAAAAGTATTTCTCTAAGCCGCTTAAGAGATTCTCTAAGTTGGGATTTACCTTAATTAATCTATTTCCTCTTTTATAATATCTAAGCTAAGTGTCTGCTTACACAGTGATAAGTCATAAGGAACGAAGGGCAAAGACATTTTTTATAAATAGCAATTCATAAACATTACTTCGCTGGGCATTCACAACAAATGTACAAACTTACGTGAGACTTCAGTCTTATAATACTAGTTTTGGTTTGCAATTATACTGAGAATGAGTGACTGTGCACAGTCTCCAACTAAAAGCAAAGATAGCCTTGCATCTAGAGTTGTACCTGCCATTGACAATTTAGAATTGCCTGATATTGCATTCATAATTAGGGATGGATTGATAATTGCAAACAACATATCTTCAAATTTGTACTTCGATAGTACCGATGTACTTGTACTTGCATCTGGACCAAAAACTAGTTACGCTTTTAGCGTTAATTCTCTTCTAAAAGCCGTAGAATACAACATTATTTGATGCACATTTAACACTCTAAGCTTAAGCGTTTTATCAACGACATTTGTCGCAGATTTGAAAGACACCAGATCAAAGAAAACGTAACGATTGATGTACATTATAATTTACCTCACTCTTCATTGTGAATTACACACCCACTATGAGTAGCAAGTGTCTCCAGTCGTTTCAGACGTTTAAATTTAATCATCTTTAATCAACAATCGCAGTAGTAATTGATATGCACCATATGATATCGAATGTCCCCCAAGTGACTGTCGTTGAGTAGTTTCCATAGTGGTTAATGATAAATGTATTTCTTCTCTCGTTTGTATATCACCCTACTTCAAGTGGATTACAATATTGGATGCAATTGATGCATTTGTAAATGACACTAATAGATTAATTACGATCACTTGAAAAATATTTTATCAATGTGTTTCTGAATTACTGAATTTAAATTTTATTTTAGTGAAAGCTTTCAGACGCGAAATATTTTTCGGATGCTGGGAAGACTTGCCTTTCTACTCCAACTTAATTTTCTTTCTTAAAATTGAATGTCATAGGACGGAAACATTCTTTTTGACCTTCTGTCAAACACTTATACAATGAAACTTATACAGTGATTTTAGAATGTTTGTTTGAAGCGTACTCGTATGTGGAATGTTTTTAAAATGCAGTCAGAGCAATGAAATCAGATTTGAATCAGGTCAATGCCAAGGTTTTTGAGTTTTTTTTGTTCAAGAAATTTAATCCAATATTTTTTTTTATATTTTTGGATTCCATGGAAGTTCAGCTTTAATTTGATATATCGCATGGTGGGGTGTACAAATATTTTTATTTTAATTGGAATACATCATTCCCCCAAAAGTTTTTTTTTTAATTTTTTTCCTTAGCTATTTTTGGATCACCGCATACTATTTTTGTGCAACACTTTAGTGCAAACGATTCAAAAGTTACAAACGTGGGGCAGACAAATTTACAGACGGACAGACATACATCGTGTTGCATCTATTACTGTTCTGTTGATACCATTCTGGTACGGAACAGTAAAAATGCACTCGATTTAGTTAAAAAGAGCCCAGTCATCATCTTTAATAGCTTTGATGAAACCTTGTTTAGTAAAGAAAATGCTAAAAAGTAGGCGTGGTCCTGTAGATAAATTGTAGATAAAACCAGCTCCCATACATTTTATAAAGGCAGTTTTTTTTTATGACGAATATACATGGTATGGTTAGTAAGCGTGTTTGTCGACTGAGGGCGCTACTGACTCAAAATTTATATACCATACTAAAGTATTATCCTTCAAAACTAATGCAGTAGTTTTATTTTAACAACGAATAAGTTTGTGTTTTCTTGCAACAATCGCCACAGCGAAACTGATCGCAGCGACGAATTGCTGCCTCATCCACCGTATTTTCCAGATTTGGCCCCCGTCGAATTCTTTTTATTTCCAAACATGAAAAAGTGGCTTGACGGAATGCGATACACGACTAAGTGTATTGAGCTGAAAGGAGACATTGTTGGGAAATAAATAAAAAAAAAAAAAAAAAAAAAATTAAAAAAAAGGTTCTCTTCCCTACCACGGGTACTTCAATTATAACCCCGTATACTATATATGCGATGTACATGGTATTTTAAATTTTCACATCCATAAGCAATGTGTCCGATTAATAATGTTTACTCTTCATCAAATTCTAAAAAGCTTATAAGCTTGTACCTATATATGAAATATAATTTTCTTAGCTCAAAAATTGAAGCTTTATTTCAAGACTTATTAGCTTTTAATAAGCTAACATTAATCTGTCGTATTATCATATGCAAAGAGTAACATGATTTTGTTAAAATAACGTCTACTATTACTAACTTCTTAAGTTTTTTGCACAAATGTTCTAAGGCTTTAGATAGTGGACAAAAGATCGATTATATCTACACAAGCCTCTCCAAAGCTTTTGATCAACTTCCCACAATACAATTTAATATAAATTTAATGTTAGTTTCCCCTCTATTTATTGCATGGGTTAGTTCATAGCCTAGTACGAGGTCATATTACGTCAAATTTAGAGGTTTACTTTACAACTCCTTTACAGCCCAATATGGTGTTCTTCAGGGTAGTCCTTCAGGTCCTATTATGTTTATACTCGCTATCAATGATGTCATAGCTGATTTAAAAGCATTAATAACCTAAACGACCGATACCTTCTTCAATCCGACGTTAACAGTTTCGCCACTTGATGTGTTAAAAACGGTATAACTCTAAAACATCTTAAATGCCAAAATATGACATTTTCTAGAAGGTGTATGCCAACCGCGATTAATTATTCATTATCGCAATATACTCTTTATTGTGTCAATTGTTTTAAGGACCTAGGGATTTATTTTAAACCTAATCCTGACTTCACGATACATATTAACTTTATTGTTACCAAGTCCAATTCTGGGTTAGGTTTTATAAAAGATGGTCAAAAAAGTTTCATAAAATGAGTTTCGGACTCACTTTCATGAAGTTCTTCAAGATCGGATTGAGACTATTCAGCGAAACTTTATCCGATTCGTATTGAATGGGTTCCATGGGACGACCTATTTAACCTACCACCAAATAAAACTTTTACAAATCTTACCTTTGTCTTAAAGACAGATTTGATATAATTTTTTACAACAACTCTTTTCGGGCTTAATTGATGTACCTGATTTGTTATCCTCAGTTGGATTCAACTTGGGGGTATTACAATCTACGTAGTTTGGAATTATTGAATGTCCCGCACCATAGAACTAATTATGGCATGCATGAGCCAATTAGTCGCATGAGCAACTTATATATTATAAACCCAAACCTCGTGGACTACTCATCTAACCACTAACACCAGCACTAAATGATGAGCCTGTGGATGCATTCTTTGTATTTTGGCAAATCTCTGCTCTCGGGAGCTGCTTGTAATAAGCACTCTACAATACAGGTCTGATAGTGGTCTAAAAAAAAAGCTACAAAAATTCTTCACTCTCAAAGCTTGGTAATAAAATTCAAATATTCTTTAAGCACTGGAGCACTATCGTTCGATGTCACCGAGCATATGTCAAAGGGTGTTCCAAAATAAACGCAAGAAATTATTTTGATAGAAAACACAGGTTTTAATTAAAAATTGTAAATATTTTAAAGTATACAGTACAGGGTTATGTATGAAATAGCATATCGGATAAAGGGGCTTCCACGGCTTTGCTGGCATATACGCACTCTTTCGTCGAAATTTTCCCTGACCGTTTTGCATATATGTGGCTGAATTTCGTTGATATAGCACACAATTTGCTCCTTCAAGATGTGGGTGGTCGTGGGATTGTTGCAATAAACATTAGACTTCAAAAAACCCTAAAGAAAAAAGTTGAATAGCATTAAATCGCATGACCTGAGCGGCCAATTCTGATCACCAAAACGGGAAATTACACGACGAGGAAATGACTCATGCAGTAATTGAATTGTTTTTCGGGCTGTATGGCATATGGCATCGTCTTGTTGAAACCACATGTCGTCCACATCCATATCTTGCAATTTGTTTAGGCACAAAAACTTATTGCCTGATCAGTCGCATTTTCAAAGAAAAATGGTCCGATGACGCCTCCAGACCAAAATCCGCACCAAACAGTGACACTTTGTGAATGCATTTGTTTCTCAACAATCACTCGTGGATTTTCTGAATCTCAAATTCGGCAGTTTTGACGATTAACAAAGCCTTATCGCTGAAGACAATTTTTTTTGAAAAATCAGCATCAACTTGTTGTTGTTCCATAATTCATTCAACGTTCGCTGT
Source organism: Pocota personata (assembly GCA_963082735.1). Taxonomy (NCBI): domain Eukaryota; kingdom Metazoa; phylum Arthropoda; class Insecta; order Diptera; family Syrphidae; genus Pocota; species Pocota personata. The sequence continues at coordinate 73,701,009 of OY720432.1, read as the reverse complement.
GTGTGGTCAGTTCCTGAGTCAATTGCACTTTGTATGCATGAAGATGCAAATCTCTCGTGAGAATACGCTGTAGAGATCTTCTCGAAATGTCCAATTATTGACCAAGGTGCCGAATTGATGTTCCTCGACTTTCAACAACACTGTCACGAACTGTTTCAATGTTTTGTGTTGAACGACTTATTGAAGGACTAATTGATCCAGTCTTCCTGAATTTTTGAATTAATCTTTTCACAGTTCATGAAGTTAAATCACTATTCCGACCATATTTTGTATGAAAATTGCGAATTGTAGCTAACAAACCTTTATTATTTTTAAAATATTGCTCAATAATGAAAACGCGTTGTTCTTTCGTGTAGCACTCCAATTTTAATAACCCTGAACTGTCAGCTGTCACGCTGTCTTTTTTTTTTAGTTGGCAATACTTTACCGCACAATTGGCGCAAAATTCAAATCTTGCGGGAATTTTGGGATACTCTTTACATACGTGTTAAATTGTCTTCAAAAAAATAGGTTCCGCGCTATTCAAGCATAGTATGATGTTCGAGCAAACCAAAGTATTGCTGTCCTTCAAAATTCTTGCAAATATCCAAGTAAGATTAATTTGTAGAGATTTTTGTGTATAAATTCGCCTACAAATCGGCGATCTCTTTTGCATACAAATTGAATTCATCCTTTGGGTTGGGATTAAGATCTGAGATTAATTTCGGTTGCAGGTTTTTGCCGGAACAATATTTTCAATGAAACTTTTCTATAAACTCGTCATATCTCCATTCGATCTATAAAGGGTTGGGATGATGAGGATTGCACGTATTAGAATGCTTTCTGAATTGTATTTAATGGCTCTTTATCATCCATTTGCCACCTTATTCCAAAGAGGACAATGTAATGCGACAAAATAGATCCCTCATCCTATTCTGTGTCATATCTTGTGGAAACCAGACCAATGAACCTTTTTACCACCTTAAAGTTGTAGTTGTACAGCCATGAATAAGAAAACCACTTCAGAGACAAAGTCCAGACAACATTTTATTATGTACATTCTCTCACATACTCGTTTGTCTATCTCTTGTTTCATGCTATTTGCACGTTATTGGATTTATTCAATTTATCCTTCAGGATGACCTTAAATAAATAGTAGTAAAGATTTTGGTTCATATCTTGCTACAGTGAGTACCCAAGGAACAACATATTTGGTTTAATGTACTGTGAAGCCGTAGCCAAATGAAATGGACAATCAGTTCCCTAATTAATGGTTCATTTTGATTTAAAATTTTAAAATACGCTTTCAAAGATACTTACAAAATTTATTTATTTGATAAATTGTTTCTTTTTCTTCTTCCCTGTTTCAGTGAAATTTTGCTTGACAGCTCAATTTGTAAATTTCGCACGCAATCCGTCAATAATTATTCATGTCTTCTAATTTCTATAAGCACCCATCTTTCAAAGTGGCAATAACGAAAGAATCTTCAGCTCATTTCACACAGCTGTCATTACTGCTTATGAAATTTATGAGTTTTACTCCGTTTATATTGGTTCATTAATATAGACACTCGCATAGTCATGTAGCACCTATTATAGGAATACAGTATATACAATGACATTGGAGGACTCTATTGGCCTTTATTAGCAATGAAATATTGCCAAAGAGTAGGTGCTGATGAATGGTATTAATTGACTATTATATTTGTATGTTACTACCGGCAGTGAAGTAAATTTGTCGTGTTTATTGGCACAAAAGAAACTCAAGTGTTAGATGACAGGGTTGTTGACTTATTTAGTAGGCAGTTTCTTTCACGGATTAGATCTGTAATCAAACTAAAATGATAGGCATTACCTTTTTTATTAGTACGAGTAAGTACCCGCTTCGTTGGGTTCATTAATACTTCTTTCATATGCGAGATAAGCTTTTAATGCTAGGAGTCATCAAAGCAAGTCCTTGAAAATTATGTTTGCGTTGACCCAAATGGTGTGTACCCATTAGGTAGCAGCATGGGTATAGGAAATTAATCGACGTCGTTTTGTGTAATTATGTCTTTTATCACAAAATCATCGCTTTCACTATATTTCACACCCATTCACGATAGCGTACGGTTCCATCTACAACAACTATTTCTGTTTTGATTTGATAACTTTATTCGGTTCTGTTTTTGACCTTTTCCGATTTTATCTTGGATTTGGTGAATGTTTCTTTTAGATTAGGCTAGGTTAGGTGGCTGCCCCCGCTCACGTTGGGACACATTTACACCAGGTGCTCTGGAGAAGACTCCATTGCCCTTACCATACGCTGTTTTAGATCAATCGATGTACTCGTATTTTTCCCCCAGATTCCCAATGTCAATGTGAAGGACTGTAGTCCGTCTTACTAGGAATAGTATTTTTATATTTTAGTTTAAAATCCTGGAGGATTCTCTAAGCCTTAATGCTGATTGAGGTAGTACTCCGTTCATCAGTATGGGTCGGCAATGCAAAGTTGTTTTCGGCAAGACATGGGGCTTGTCGCCAAGGAAAGTCCTATGGATCTACACGGCAATGATAAGACCCTTCCTCTCATATGCGGCAGTTGTTTTGCTGTTACTGCTGCTTTCGCCAAAATCCAAAGAACGGTCTGACTCGGCTGCTTGGGTGCTTTCCCCAGTATGCCTGGCTCTGCTCTAGATACCTTGATGAACCTCCCCCCCTTGATATTTATATTATGAGGTGTACACTCAGAGACATCTTCCGTTTAAAAAGAAGTGGAACGATTCGCATTGGAGTTTTGATGACGTTGCGCGACGATTATCCTACGACCCCTGTCTCATGGATATGCCGTCTGATGCAATGATAACTGAATTACGGCTGCTGTGTAAATTTGAAGTCAACTTTCCCCATGTTCAGGATTGGCTTTGGCCGGAGTCTGAGCCAGAAATGGAATGTAGTCGCATTTTCACGGACGACTCTAAAACTGGACAGGGGTCTGGTGCTGGTGTTTTCATGGAATGCGACTACTTCACTTCTCATTGGAAAAACACACATCTGTCTTCCAGGCAGAAATATATGCTATCCCAATTGCTGCGGACTATATTGTGAAGAATAGGTGGAAGGGCGAAGTATCTGAGCATGTAGTGATAGTCCGGCTGCGCTTAATGCCTTGCTCAATCCTTTAACCATTTCCAAAATAGTTTGAGAATGCAAAACATCCTTGAATTCGGTTGGAAGGCTGAACTCACTGAATCTTGTTAGGGTCCCAGGACACAAAGGGATAACAGGAAATGAGATCTATGACGAGCTTGCTAGACAAGGCTCAGAAGAGAATTTCTCTGGAGCTGAACCCAAGTTGGGTTTGCCAGCGTCCTCGGTTAGGGCTTCCATTGACGACTGGGTTTTCAGTGGACACAATTGAAGGTGGCATGACACCCCAGGATGCAGACAGACTAAACGAATGGTCCTCGTCTTCTGTAAGAAATCCGCGGCTTTCTTGCTATCTCTTAGCAGAAAAGACTGCAGACAACTTACTGGCGCTTTTACGGGCCACTTCGCCTTTGCCAAGCACCTCCATGTGCTAGGTTTGAGCGCTACCCCTGTCTGCGACTCCTGTGGAGAGGGCGATGACACTGCGGAACACTTCCTATGTTTAATTGTCCTGCCCTTGCTCAGATCAGGTGGCAGATTTTCGGTTCTGATGTGGTGAGTGCTGATGACCTAAGCTCTTCATCACTGAAGCGTCTACTCGTCTTCTTACAAAAAACGAAAAAAGCACATTAAAATGGGGTTCTGCCTGGTTGTACAATGGTTATGTTTTTGAGTCTGAGTGCTCAAGTAGGGTGTACCCGTCCCGACAAAAAAAAAAATCCGGTGGACTGCTTTAGGCTGATTTTTGTTTTCTAGATCTTTAGTACTTCAGGTCGTTAAAATCACTGAAGTAATTTACCATTGATTCAATACGATAGAATGTAAATACTGCCATTCTAGATACCCCTGCCATTGCCTTAAAATCTGCTAGAATATCAATATAAATGGAAATATTCTCTGCTTACTTATTGAGACAACTTGCAATGCTTAAAACTTCCGCCTTCTATATTCAGTTTTCAGCTGAGTTTCTTATCGAGAATGAGCCCCAAGTATCTGGCATGGTCTGCCAATAAGAGGAATCTTTCCTGAAACGGCTGTAGCAATTACACAGTTTCCCTTTTAAGGGGGTTATGCTACTCAGATTTCTTCTTGCCTTAGATATTTTTCTGATCTCTGTGCTATTGTCACTTGTACGCGTAGAATTTATAGCACAGGTTTGAGCGTTGCTCAAGCAATTGTTTATATTGGTCAGATTAAGGATATTGAACGGATTAAAAACTTTGTGATCAATAACCTTAAAAAAGGATCAAATTTTATTCAAATCGATCAAGCTCTTGTGAAATTTACTATAATCCGGGAAAAAAATTGCAATCCCAAACTATACCTGCATTCTTTTGGGTTCAAAGCTATCCTAAAAAAAAATTTCTTTTTCTAACAGTCTTTCTGCATCTTTTTCCTCTAGACCTATACATAACAAACATTGTAAGCGCGATCAGACTCAGAAAGTCTGCGAAACTCTACGGGCATAGTAATATACTGGACTCTCTACCGAGAGTATTCGTATCGCCCTCAACATATTACATTATCCCCAAAATAAAAAAGTCCGTACAATTCCCCACAAGATCAGAATGGCAAGATGGGCAGGTGATTAAGGACTTTAACGTAACAGTCTACACAGACGGTGCAGGTGTGTTTTCTGAATTCTTAAACATCTCAAAATCACATAGACTTCCAGATAATAACTGTGTTTTGCAGACGGAACTGCTCGCTATCCGCGAAGCCTGTCGCCAGATCAAATTACACACAAATAAAATGCCAAGGCAAAAGATTGCCATATTTATTGATAGCCAAGCTGCTATTAAAGCCATCGCCCTCGATCACTATATCCTCAAAATTAGTGTTAGAATGCCGAAATAAGCTAGCCTCGCTAGATTGACAATTCAAGGTAACCCTGATTTGGGTTCCAGGGCATAGTAACGGTTACGGAAACTAACTTGCTGATGAACTGGCCAGGCAAGAGTCAGCCCTCCAGCTCCTACTTGCGAATCAGTCAACGTGCTAACTGGGGCTAACAAACTGTACCATATCCAGAAGGATGTGGCCAAACTATAACAAAATTAAAACAACCGACTTCCTAAATAGAACGTGTAAAGACATCGTCAGATTAACAGCGATCACTACGGGTCATTGGCCTATAGGAGGACACGCAGTCAAAACACTACACACACTGTCGCAACTGAAAGAGAAAGCCCTAACCACTATTTATGCGCCTGTCCGGCACTAGCTAGGGCCAGACAACGAATATTAGGAAAACCTTTCTTCAATTCCCTAGAGGAAGTCTGAGAGAAAAACATCAAAGAACTTAGTACTTTCTTGAATTCCACAGGTTAGATTTAGACGGATAACACCCAGCTAGGTCTTCTAGTGCTTCCATTCGTTAAAGTTACTGAAGTAGTTTTGACATTGTTCCACCTTTTTTGTTTAGGACTCAAAGTTTTGTGCTGTAGAATGTAACTACTGTCGTTATATACCTCTGTCATTGCCTTAAGAGCTGCTTGATTGTCAAGATAAATGGAAATTAGTGGAAGATTCCACTTACATATTAAGACTACTTGCAATGGTTAAAACTTCCGCCAAAGGCAACCACTACTCAGAACTACCTGGTTGATAGTATACGTATACGTACAAGTTTTTGAAAACCAAAGCCGATACGGTCACAGCTTTGTAGCGAGTAATACGGTCACCGATACCGCGATCAAAATGTCATGACAAATATTATCTATGCTTTTCTATGCGAATTGCAACCCTTCAGATAGTTTAGTTTGCATAATGCTTATGCTCTCCTTGAAAGGTGCCAAGATCTTCATTTGTTAGACCTTTAAATTGCATGCCCAGTTCTTACTTTAAAGGCATGTAATTTCTCGCATCCTTTAGATGACTTCGAGGATCTTTTTGCAAGAGTTTCAGACTTGAGAATTTCTTGTGCTTGGCTTTGCCACCAACTTATTTAAGGAATATTGAATTTCTCTAAATACGGCTGTATTTTATTATCCATGGTAATTTCAGACCAAGTTTAGATAAATCTAAGTAATACTCGAAACTTGAAGAATTAGAGATAAAGGAACTCTCTGACTACGTCAGCACTTTATTCGTCTGACGTTTTGTTTATTCAAAGATTTGGACTCATTCCTGTATATTCTTGCACAACCATCTCCTTTCATTTATCTTTTAACCTTCTGCATCATACGTAGCATCGACATCAACATTATACTTATACAACTTAAGGGAGTTTGATTCCCCTCTACTAAATGGACCCTTCTTCTACTTATTCCTCAATGACGCGCATCACATTACAAAAGTCGACCATTAAACCAAACTTTTATAGATGTTTTTGTCACTTGGCTAAACCCCTATTTTTTCTCCTTTATCTCCCCTGAACTCCTTAAAGAACTATCAAGGAATCATTGAACCTCTCCCACAAAAATACCACAAATTATAATGGTTAGCATCCAGAAAAAAAAAATACCATTTTCATAGTGATTTTGCCAACTAGGTCACATGTATCTGCGTGAAAGATACTCCCCCTAATTACAGAGTTGTTAAACATTCAACCACTATGTGTATAGATAGGTAAGTTCTATGACCCGACGCCATCTGACTCCAACAGTGTAGAACACAAAAACCACGTTCCTTTTCATCTTCACATTAACCTGTTTTTTTTTCTTTCATCAAATAGCAGAGTTTAAGGATGGCTATTGGGAGAGATGCCATCTATATGAAAACATGAGAATACCTTGAAGCTGGCAAATGTTGAATTCCTTTGGGTGGTATTTAAGTATGTGCATATATACATAACTTTGTATTTGACGTAGCTTATATAAATAAAGAAAGCATTGATGTGCAAATGTGGTCCAATTCAATATTTTTTTTGATCTTATCCTGTGTGGGGGTTCCTCTACTGGACGAGCGATAACTTGCATGAATGAATGTGTAAACAAATTTTATGTTCTTTTCAAGGATTTTGGTGTCATCAGCCTTGAGAATGAATGGAAAACTTTCTTTTTTTTTTATGTGTGAATTCTCATAACAATAGTTCTACATTTGGTATGGGTTGGGGTGTACTCGTAAGAGGGTAAAAGTTCCGAATTTAGTGCGTTGTATTCAACAAGAAATAATATACTGTAACAAGTGACTAAGAGTTCAAAATCATTAAACTTCAAAACTTACCCAGAGAAATCCTGAAACTACAAAAGAAAAGGTTTCATCAAAATCAGTTAACAATGGCCGTAGATATCAAAAATAAATAAATAATTTGGCCTTAGAAGAGTCTCGGCAGCTTCTCGCTGATATTCGTGCTGTGTGTGCAAATGTGTGTGCAAATGTGGTCCAATTCAATATTTTTTTTGATCTTATCCTGTGTGGGGGTTCCTCTACTGGACGAGCGATAACTTGCATGAATGAATGTGTAAACAAATTTTATGTTCTTTTCAAGGATTTTGGTGTCATCAGCCTTGAGAATGAATGGAAAACTTTCTTTTTTTTTATGTGTGAATTCTCATAACAATAGTTCTACATTTGGTATGGGTTGGGGTGTACTCGTAAGAGGGTAAAAGTTCCGAATTTAGTGCGTTGTATTCAACAAGAAATAATATACTGTAACAAGTGACTAAGAGTTCAAAATCATTAAACTTCAAAACTTACCCAGAGAAATCCTGAAACTACAAAAGAAAAGGTTTCATCAAAATCAGTTAACAATGGCCGTAGATATCAAAAATAAATAAATAATTTGGAATTAGAAGAGTCTCGGCAGCTTCTCGCTGATATTCGTGCTGTGTGTCAGGGTGTTCTACGGGAAAGTATACTCGTACTACTTTTTCTGAATAACTTTGTTAAAAAAATAAAACACATTAGGTCGTATGGTTTATGTAATATAATGTCGGACATATGCCCGATTATATTAGCCTCACAAATAGGAATATTTTGTTTGAGTTGCTACAGTGTTTGTTAAATTCATGTTAAATATCTCCATGTCTCCATGTCTGGAAATAATTCGGTTTGGAAATAATTCGGTCTGGAAACAGTTGATAGAGTAATTACATTGTTGCGTTGGCTGTATGTGATGTGGCACCATCCTATTAAAACCTTGTACGAGAACAAATGCAAGTCTTTATGAAGTATTCGCCACAAATCATTTGGACTAATTCCAAGCAGTATTGCCACTAAGAAAAAAATTCCGTAGCAAAATACCGCAAAAAAGTGTAGCAGAGTATCAAAAGTCAAATTCATCATATAAGGTGGGGCAAAAGTAATGTCATAATATGAATTAGCTGCCGCTTTGTTAGAAATGTTTATTCGAAGGTGTTAAGTTGATAATATTAAGTTGAGAAAATGACATCGGTCAAATGGCCACCTCTTGAGTAGATACACATTTGTGCATTTTGTTCATATTACGGCATTTTGAATTGTTGCACGCAAAATATTTGGCTTCAAATTGGTGATTTCTTCGTCTATGCTGGTTTTCAAGACATGCAAGGTTTGTGGTTTGTTGTGGTAAACCCGAGATTTCAAAAAGCCCCAAAGGAAGAAGTATGGCGCCGTCAGATCTGGCGATCTGGCTGGCGAGTTCAATTCCATCGTTGCCCGGGCTGTGCGAGCGGTTGCTCCGTCATGCTAGAACCAACAATGCTCGAGATCCAATTCAGCAACTTGCGTCAAAAACAACTAGTTTAACATCTGTCTGTAGTGCTCACCTGTTACGATGGTACCGTCGGCGGGCCAATCACTTTTTCACTGCAAATGCCGCACCAAACAGTCACTGTCAGGGGATTCAATGGCTCTTTGTGCATTTTTTGTTTATTCACATAGCTACTTAAGTGGTCGCTCATTATGATTTTGGGTATGAAATCATCCTCTTGATGGTAAGAATGGAAGAATCTTCAGGTATTTTACCAAAATTTGACGAAACGAACTTCTGCGGATGCCAAATTGTGTGCATTGTTGTCTCGTTGATGTTTGTGGACTCTCTCGGACGTCCTCGGCCGAACGAATAATAAGGGGCCAGTCACTTCTGGCGACATCTCTAGTGGACCCAGTTTGCACGAGACTCTCAGCCAAAAGCTTAATGGTTCGCGCACATGGTGCAGGACGACGAGGAAAACGACGACGAAATTCACGCTGCGTTGACACAACAGACCGGTCAAATAAGCAGTAACAATAATTCCGCGTTTTTCAGGTGTCTATCCCTCCATTGCTTGTTGTCAACTAATTACTACCTGTCTACAACATAAATGTCAAAGCACAATGACATTTGACGCCATTTGCAAAATTATGGCACATTCACGTTATGACATTACTTTTGCCCCACCTTATACATAATATATTTATTCGCATACAGGGTGTTTCGTAAAGGTTAGGCTAACTATATTGAGTTATCCTCAAGACAAACGAAAAGTTACAAGTCCGCTACAAAACAAAAATGGCAGGTCTGCTTAAAGAGTTCTACATGACATGCCAATGTTTTTGTCCGTTTTGCGAAAATCCCTTTAAATCATTGTGTTGGTGTCAACTTCGACTTGCAAATAACTGACCATTGTATGACTGGCATTTTGTTTAAAGATTTTAAGGGCATGAAGCGCTCTTGTAACATTTCTCCACCGACTATTGCCAAAATTAGGTATGACTTACTAAATAATCAACTTTGTTTTGAGAATTGGGAGGCAGTCTTCGCCGAGGATAACGCTTCTAAAGCTTATGAGTCATTTTTGAATATTCTCCAAAATTATATCAGGACCTCTAGTTTCACTGTTGTCAAAAAGAAGTCTCAAACAAGATTAAAGCCCTGGATAAACTCTTGTATTATGAAAAAAATCAAAGTCAAAAACAAAGTGCGAAAATTATGTCACCGATATCCACTAAACTCTAACTTAAAAAAACGGTATAAGAAAATGAGCAAGAATATTAATAAAGAAATCTTAAATTGTCGTGACAACTACTACTACTCTAAATTCCGCGATGCACAAGGAAACCCTAAAAAAGAATGGGGAGTTATTAATAGTATAGTTAATAGCAACCCTTCTTATCATTCCAACTCCATTTTGCTGAGCGGCGCAGGTACTGAAATTGTGGAGCCAGCAGCTGTAGCCAATGAATTTAATAATTTTTTTGCTTCAGTTGGGCATATGTCCTTCCAACCAAACTGTAGGTCAATTTGTAACCGATGTGTAAGGTCTCAAGTGGTGGAAAGAACGTCGAGTAGCAGTTTCTTTTTTGAAGAAATTAATGGGTTAGAGATTTTAAGTATCATCTACTCTCTCAATAGCTCGAAATCTTGTGGTTTTGATGACCTTTGTAATGTACCCCTCAAAAATATTGCACCTAATTTAGTTGACATCTTAGCACATCTGTTTAATTTAAGTATCTTTAGTGAAGTTTTTCCTGATCTCCTGAAATGTGCTAACGTGTTACCACTTTTTAAAAAGGGAAGTCGAAAAGAAAAATACAATTACAGGCCAATTTCCTTGTTATCCTCAATTTCGAAAGTCTTTGAAAAAGCGGTAAAAAAAACGAGTGTGTGCGCATCTACAAAAAATAAAATTTTTCAGTAAAAATCAGTTTGGGTTTAGGGAAGGGCACTCTACTGAAGATGCTCTTTTGTTTTTCTGCTCTTTTATTAACAAAGCTTTAGACGATAAAAAAATGTGCGCAGGCCTCTTCATTGATATTACGAAAGCATTTGACATGGTTAGTCATAATATTCTTTTGGAGAAGTTGTATGGTGCAGGTTTTCGCGGCTTTATCTACAATTGGTTTGCCTCGTATTTAAAGGACCGCAAACAAAGAGTGAAAATAGGAGATTTTTTAAGTAATCCTCAGGTACTTAACTTAGGTGTACCCCAAGGGTCTGTGCTGGGCCCAATTTTGTTCCTTATATTTATTAACTCCTTGTTTTCCCTGCCTTTTGCAGGTAAAGTCGCGGCTTTTGCAGATGATCTCAGCATTGCATATGGCTCAACAAGCCCTCTGAATTTGATAGGAGATGTAAATCATGACATTCATTTCTTGAGAATGTGGTTTGCTGCACACAGGCTAGTTGTAAGTGAAAAAACCAAACTAATGTTTTTCAGCTTGGGCTCGCTTGACCTACCAAACGTTGATATCAAATTCCACTCCTTTGATTGCCCGCGTTTCAATTTAATTAAATGTGGTTGTACTACAGAGGCGCCTGGACCAATTTTTAATGAAAATGCCACATGCAACTCGTTTTGCTTTCAGATTGAAGTAGTTAGGAAATTTAAGTATCTCCGTATAACTTTCGACCAAAACATGAGTTGGACAGAACATATTTCGCTCCTGAAACAATACTTACGTTCTTCCGTTCGGTGTTTTTATCGCCTCAAAAGTTTCACCAGCTACTGCCGTTCAGGCCATTACCAACCCTTTGGCTGGTCTATCAGATAGAACTGTTCACGTTCAGTTAGGTCCGTTAGGGTAGTCTGAGCATGTATAGCTGACTTGCACTAAATTTTTAACTTATTTTCTGTAGTTGTTGCTTAGTTAATGAAAAATACCCAGAGATGATCAGCCAAAATTGCCCGGACTGATAGAAACTAGCCGATCCTCGTCTAACACTTCCTGGACTGTAAAACATATGTATGTCCACATTGGTTGACGTTGATGAAAATTCAAGAAAAAAAAAAAAAAAACATGATTGTCAAGAAACACCCGATGAATTTTTTATAGAACCACAAAATAGATTTTGATAAATTTTGGTTTCTAGGACGAGTAGTGTACATGAGGACTAAACTTAACGTGAACTCAATTGAAAATAAGATTTGGTGCAGTATATCCGGCGTTATGTGGCGTATATTTGTTTTTTTTTTTTTTTATAATTTGCGCGTGCCAAATGGGATATGAATACCATTAAATTATTTCAGGGCACGGGCGTTTGTAGAAATTGAGAGAGAGAGAAAGAAAGATTGGTGTAGTGGGTTTGAAACTTAGGTGGTATTAAGTTTCAGTAAACTCCAAGGGTGGCTGTCCAGATAACTGGGGAGCTTGTTTTGTTTTTGCTTTTTGTCGTTGCTCATGATTCACAGTATTTTTTCCGTCCTCCTGATGTTATCATCACGATCAAGTTGCATTTAAACCATATGACCACCCTACTGCCAGTGTTATGCCTTCGCAGTACAGCTGTCTAAGCTTTCGCAATTGATTGACTTTTTTATTTCTTTCATGCGAAATAAATAGATGATTCTTGACATCAGGAACCTGCAGCGTGACAAGAGATGATGTTACCACTACACCATGGTACCGGAAAAGTGTGAACGCTCTCATTAAGTACACGAATACCCGGCTACAAAATGTGTGAAACGGGGCTTAGTGTCTACAATGTAGTTTCCTTAGACACTTTTTTTTTGTATAAAATTCTCCCAGCAAACGCTGTGGCAGCGCCCGGAGATAGCTATTATACCGGTCATTTCTTCGGTATGTAGTATTTTCAGTTTTGAAAAGTTATCAGAAAATGTTTTTTTGATTTCTTACGATTTTTTTCTAAATTAATTTACATTTTAACAAATTCACTTTGCAAATGATGCAAGTACTTGCAATCCAGTCGTGCATTTTATTTTCTTTGGGAACATACTGTATTGAAAGGAAACTTGCGCCCTTATAACATTTATTAATAAAAAAATATATGTATACATAAGGGATCTATGTGATTGTACAGATGAAAAGTGACTCACGGTCACAATTTTGTTTCTTTGTGAAATTTTTTTTTGAAAAGATGTCCATTCAAAAGTTGTTTAATGCAGTTGTGACTAATAGTATACATACTCATACTCGTATGAATATGCTTCATAAGAGCTCCATTACCACACAATGTCCGCCTACACATCTTACAATGGATTGTGAATCGTTTGTGAAATCCGAGTGGTGTCTTTTGTTTGTTTCATTAGTAAAGGGTTAAGTGGGTAGGTGTGTTGGTGGTTGCCCTGTTTTACTTCCTTTTCCACATCCTCTTGGGAAAAGGGTTTTCACGTGTTAGCTTATGTATTTCACTTGGGGTTTCTTCTTTAATTAATTAATGACACTAAGCTGAGTTGGATTTGGTTTTCATGTTTGGTGCGTATAGCAAAGACATTTACAATATGGTCTAGAGTTGAAGTTAATTACTGCTTACACATATAAAAGATACGTACAATTTGAAATTGCAAAAGACGTAAAGCGATTAATGGCACAGAAACCGCGCATTTTGTGGTTATTTAATCTATAGGGTGTTGGATAGGAGAAACAAGAATTGAATTAGATTAGTTATTTAACGAATGGAAATATCTAATCTTTTTCGAGTACTTCATTTGCTATGAGACAGCTTGGTGTTCGTTTAGTATATCATATAACATACATCAAAATCGAATGGTCTATTTGACCATAAAACAGTCAGAAAGTGAAATAGATTGGATTAGAAGCGGGATAGATTCTGAGTACATTATTGAGCCATCAGAAAGCAAAGATGTTCCATTATTTAGGTGGAGTATTTGCTTTTTTTCAGGACGCATTGGCCACTGAATGTTCCCCTGCCGTCATTCCTGTGTAGAAGCTCCATAAAGTTGGATTTATTTTTTTGACAAGTGTCTAGTGAAAGCGTAACCCGGAATAGTTAGACTGATATCAGTAAATGAATTATAGCCTCCCCCTTATTTCTCGTGATATAAACTTAACCAAATCTATGGTGGCCACGGTGTAGTGGGTAGTGTGTTCGCTTGCGAACCGAACTGTGCAGGTTCAAGTCCAGACGGCGAACAGCAACCACAGCCACCCGAGCATAAAAGAGAATCGAATAAGTTTTTTCTTGAACCACTCTACACCAAAATGAGTTCTGTCTTATAGTACAATGGACCGAATATTGAGTCTAAGTGCTTCGGGGCTTGGAAATTACCAAGAAACGTTGACTCGACTGTCTTACTTCATTGATGAAAAATGTGCTTCGTAAGACAGTCTTCGTCACCCGAAATATTCAAATTTGTAGCATTAAACCACGCTGGCATCACCTTTTAGATTTTTGGAAAAAGCTGTGAACAACTATATAAGATAGGATGTACTAAATATGTCCCCACTTCATTATCGTCAACATGCGTACAAAGCGGGCAGATTCACTGAAATGGCACTATTCCAGTTGGCGGAAACCATACAGGAAGTTCTTGAAACGAAAGAGACTGTTCTCTGCGCCTTCCTTGACATCGAGGGGGCATTTGATAATAATTCACACGGAGCTATTAAGCTCGCCCTGGACAGAAAAGGAGTCAGCAAAACAGTATCTAAGTGGATGTGTGAGTTGGTGTGAACAAAATCAGCATAAAATCAGACGTCGCGTAGAATCATTAAAGTTAACACCACAAGAGGATGCCCACAAGGAGGAGTACTATCTCCTCTAATGTGGAGTCTAGTTGCGGATGAATCACTTGAAAAGTTAATCAACTATCAAACCTACGCTGATGACATAGTACTGATTGCCAGAGGAAAGTTTGAATGAACCCTTTGTGACATCGTACAAAGAGGTCTAAAAGCAACTCTAGAATGGTGCTGCACGGGTGGGCTCAACATAAACCCAGCAAAAACTACAAAAGTACCATTTACGGGGAAAAGGAAGCTTGAACTGAAGCCAATATGGCTGTCGGGCACGGAACTGACAACAGTAAAAGAAGTGAAATATCTAGGATTACACCTAGATAGTAAACTCATTTGGAAAAAGCACACAGAAGAGATATCCAAAAAGGCCACCCGTGCTCTCATGATATGTAGGAGCCTAGCGGGTAAGATATCGCCATTGTGAGACCTTTGAATTACTGGGACCATGAGAACATGTCCAATTCGAGAACTGAAGAAGTAACAGGGGCATGTGTATTTGGGCTAAGAACAAAGTACTCAGAACCTATGGGCAAAAGTACCAGTATCTTTCAAGCTGAAATATACGCTATAGATAGATGTGTTCAATTCAATCTCGATAGAAGATACAACAAATGCGACATAGCAATATTGTCAGACAGTCAAGCAGCTATCAAGGCACTTGACTCCCATGTTATTAAATCAAAACTTGTGTGGGAATGCCTGTACAAACTTAATGAATTAGGTAGCAGTAACAAGGTAACCCTTTATTGGATACCTGGCCACGCTGGAATAGAGAGCAATAAATAAGCAGGCAACAGACAAGACAAAGAGCAGCAGAATCCTTAATTGGAACTGAGCCATTCTGCGGAATAGGAAATCTCACCATACGCGAGGAAGGAAGATGGAGAAAGAAAAGAGGGCGAAAACCTTGATCAATACTATCTTAACAGGCTTTTTAGCGGGGCACTGTAAACTCGTGGAGTATCTAAGGAAACTAAGTATAACAAACGAAAGCCTTTGCAGATTCTGCAATGAGTCCAGTGAGACTTCAGAACATCTTATGGAGTCTTGTGGGGCACTGACCTACAAAAGGTTGAAATGCTTGGGCAAGTGCCAACTATCAGATGATGACATGCCAACTATAGACTCACTTCTCATTCTGAGATTCCTAAGAAAACCGAATTAGAGAGGGTGTGTTAGGGTGAACTATGCTTGCCAAGGCAAAGAAAGAGTGTTTGACCCTCGATAACAATTCTGATGGTATTGTATTCTGAGGGGGCACAATAGACCATTAGGTAGCAGAGCAAGATAACCCTACACAAATAATAATCGCCTAATAGATAGGAAATGCAATCTTGAATACTTGCCGTCTACACAAATTTAACTTTCCAAATAATTTTTCGCCCGAAGAGCGTACTATCGTCGAACCTCATACATCAGCATAGATACAATTTTTTGAGATTTAATGTTGAGCATTTTAATTATTGTATGTTCCCAAATCCTTTTCTAGTCTCTTCATGGATTTTTTTTTACTTTACGAGTAACCACTAATAATTCTTAATCCATGAAGTACAGTTCTGTATGCGTTATGGCTTTCAAAAAACGTTACGTAAAATGCAAACTTATGGTACCGTTTCATAATACTGATTGGTCCCACAGAAAACACCCTACTGAAAGTCTACATCGCCTTATTGATTTCATATGAAAATTATGGTGTTTCTACTTCATGCTCTAGATACTGATAACAATTTATTTTCTTTGATCCCCAGTTTTAATAGGTCCTTGTCCTTACTTTTCCCACGGACTCTGGAGGTTTTTCCCTTTTTTCCCATTTCATGTAACTAAAAATCTCACTATTTTTCCATAAGATAATGTTTGCAAAACCATTTACTAATTTGAATTTGCTTATTATACAGGGTGCTCCATTTAAATTAAAACACCTCAACATCTCGAAGTGGTTGGGTATATAGGGTCATCCACCAAAAGGTGTCATTTTAAATCAATAGATAAACGCAACATTTTTTGAAAAGTGGTGATATTTTTACTTTAATCTAAAGTACAAACTCTGAGGTTAGTAATGGAATACAATATCTGCCAAATATTCGCCTCGGCTCTGTCTATAAATAGTCATACTTTCGATGAAAGTTTTCATCACGTTTTCGCATAATTGCGGATGTATTTCGCGAATAACAGCAGGGTTTTCGGAGCCTCATCACTCAGAATAATTTTATGTAATAAATCATGATCTTGTTAATTCATTTTCAGCACCCAATCAGCGAAAGTTCGGCGTTATGCGTGGTCTGCTGGGTTCAATTCTAATGTCAATTGGACCTTATAATCATGTAGGCTAAGATCTTTATGGAAAATGTGGTGCAAAGTGGTTGCAGATAGGCCCAATTTCTGTGATCGTCTCGGAATAGACACACCCGGGTTTTTAGTCACACTCTCAGCTACGGCGTCAATATTTTCAGCTGACCTTGCCGGACGAACACGAGTTGGAGTCTTCATATCACTAACCTGTCCGAGACGTTCAGTTTTGTTGATTAAATTCACTATACGAGTAGCTGTGCGAGAAGGCTCTTGATGATGACCAAAGACAGTGCGAACTTTACGAAACGTTTCCGCGGCATTTTCACCGCTTTTTTTTTAGTGAATTTTCACTATTTCCACACATTGTTCGAGTGTGCATCGATTTATATTTAATAATCTCCTAAAATAATTGGAGATAGCCAAGCGAAAGGACATGGAAAAACGATTAATTGTTTGAATAAAACTTTTGTTTTAACTTTAACCGATTAGAAGAGACCTCGTTCTTTGGAAAGTGTAAGATATAGAAAACCAGAGAGGAAAAACACTGGAAGTCACATTTTTTTTCTTCTTGTCAGAACAGCAGTTTGAAAGTTCAACTTGCTACTCGTACGTTTTTCCGTATTACCTATTTCGTTGTACACAAGCTTTTAAAAGGCGTGTACATCTATGGATGTAGCACGTTTTTGCACATTTTAACTTCTTTATAATTAAAGTATCTACTCTATTGGCTAACGAAGTGGACTTACCATCTTTTCCTCATGTGTTTCATTTATATATATGAACAAAGTTGTAAGGAATGGGGGAATACCTTGTTTGGTTACATTCAGTATTCTTGAGTTTGTTTGGTTTTAGGAATATGAATCAAAACTAACCTTCTTAAACTTTTCTTCGGTTGAATTTTGGAGAAAATGCATAATAACGGTATCACAATAGCATTTACAAAACATTCAATAACTGTAAGCGGTTTTGAAAATAAAATAAATGTTGTATAACTGTCAATGTAATTTATTTTGTATAGCTTTTTTGGAATTAACGAAATTCCCACAATTTTCTACTAAAGAATAAATTTGATCCACTTCTCCAACAAGATGGTTTTTGAACGTCAAAGTTCCCAACGATTGGGAAAAATCCCATGATATGCCAGCACTGGTTCCAATATTTAGCTTTCTCTTTTCGGAAGAGAAAATTTCATTCGCTAGCGGAGCTGAAAAAAAAACTTTCGGAAGCTCTTCTTATTTCTGTAAGCTTTTACGGCGAAATGCAATGCTTTCTTTCACTGAATAGTTGGTTTGAAGCTTGGATGACTTAACAGCTAAACGAAAGTTAAAAGTTTAGCTGGTGTTGTCAAGGAATAAACTTTGCAATTACTCTGGCGAATACGTTATATTTTGTATTCTGTTGAGAAATTTAGCTTTTAAAAACGGTGTGTATAAACTAACATAATCTGTGTTTTGGTTTTGGATAGACTGTTTAATTTTTGAATTAATTTCTTCCATTTATTTGTCGAAAATGAACGAAATCTCCTTAAAAAGCAGTCAAGTACATATACTAGAATAGTAATAGGACCCTTTCCGCAAGCTATCCAAGAAATGATTTCTTTTTGAAGCTTGAATCTTGACATTATTTTGTTGACAGCAATACGAGTACATGACTTGCCATTAGTGATGAAATGATTACAACTAATCGTAATCGGCCATTATGCACATTTAGCAATTAACTGTAATCGACGATTATCACCTTCGATTATTTAACGATTATCATTTGTGTTTTTTATACGAGTATATTATTTTAATAACTATGAGTACCAATACTGTCAAAGCAGTAAAAATAATACAATTTCAAAGTGAATCACTCAAAGTGCCTATAGTAGTTGCAATAATAAATTTAAAATTTATATATTTATAGCACGCTTAAGCCCAAACTTTGACGCATTAAGCGTGCTATATTGGAATTTTAAATTCATTGCAACTACTATAGGAACTTTCTTAGTAATTATGAAGTCGTTTTCATGCAGATATTAATGCAAGAAGAAATTCAGATAGAAAACACAGGTTTTTAATTAAAAATTGTTAATAATTTATTGATTCATACTCGTAAAGTATACAGTATACAGGCTTCCACGGCTTTGATGCCATATAACCACTGTTTTGTCGAAATTTTCCATGATCGTTTTGCATAAATGTGGTTGAATTTCGTTGATACAGCGCTCAATTTGCTCCTTCAAGGCGTGGGTGGTCATGGGCATGTTAACATAGACCTTAGACTTCAAAAAACCCCAAAGAAAAAAGTCCAACGGCGTTAAATCGCATACTCTGGGCGGCCAAGTCTGACCACCAAAACGGGAAATTATACGACCAGGAAATGGCTCATGCAGTAATTAAATTGTTCCTCGGGCTAGATGGCATGTAGCACCGTCTTGTTGAAACCACATGAAGTTCACATCCATATCTTGCTATTTATATACAAAAAACTGGATTATCATGTCGCGATAGCGAGCACCATTAACTCTTATTGCCTAACCAGCCTCATTTTCAAAGAAATATGGTTCGATGATGACTCCAGCCCAAAATCCGCACCAAACAGTGACACGTTGTGGATGCATTTGTGTCTCAACAATCGCTCGTGGATTTTCTGAATCCCAAATTTGACAATTTCGACGATTAATAAAGCCATCAAGATGAAAATGAGCCTCATCGCTGAAGATGATTTTGTTTGAAAAATCGGCATCCACTTGTTGTTGTTCCATAATCCATTCAACGAACTCTCCTTACTGTGCGTGGTCAGTAGGCACATTGTATGCATGAAGATGTAAATCTTTCGTGAGAATACGATGTAGAGAACTTCTCAAAATGTCCAATTCTTGACCACTGTGCCGAATTGATGTTCCTGTGCTCTCAGCAACTCTCCCACGAACTGTTCCGATGTTTTGTGTTGAAGGATGGCTAGAGTATCTAAGAAGAGAGTGAACTTTCATTGATCCAGTCTCCCTGAATTTTTGAATTAATCTCTTCACAGTTGATAAAGTTTTGTCACTATTCCGACCATATTTTGTACGAAAATTGCGAACTGTAGCTGCCAAACCTTCATTATTTTTAAAATATTGTTCAACAATGAAAATGCGTTGTTCTTTCGTGTAGCAACCCATTTTTAATAACCCTGAACTGTCAGCTGTCACGCTGTCTTTTTTTTTTCGTTGGCAACAATTTACCGCACGAATGGCGCAAAATTCAAATCTTGCGTGAATTTTGGGACACCCTTTAGATCCGTAAATGTTCTGCTGCCATGATTTTTTTTTTCAAGTCTTTATTTAACTTACTTTCGAAACTTTTTGGATTCTACTCAAAAAGATATTTTCAACCATATGTCAGATACTTATATACGAAATTGTTTATCCTGTGACTTTGGCTTGTGCTGTACTCACCTCCATAATTACAGTTTTATGGAAAATGATACCGGCTTTGTCTTTGCGTTATTATTTTACATGACCTGTGAAAAAATCATGAATATAATTTGGAATGTGGTGACAGACAGACAGACGGATGGATGAAAGCGTCAATGAAAGCAATAGGGTTCCGCAGTTATTCGTGGAACTCTGAATAGGCTACGAGTATTTATAAACAAACCAAAGTTGGCTTATGAAGCAAATAGTGGACATGTTGGTTACCTTATTATGATCAAGAAAAAGTGTTTCCTGCAGTCGACATATTCAATTTAGAGTCTTCTAGTGGTGGTATCTTGGTGTCATTCAAATCGCTTCAGTGCTCTTTAATTTCTCACATCGTTGTAGGCAGGCATTAAGAAATACAGTGCTTTATAAAAAAAAAAGTGTTTTAAATTAAAAAAAGTAAATAAATTTAAAATACATTTTTATTTCCAACACATTGTTTGATTTTAAAGAGCTTACTTTCGCTATGAAAAGATCTTTGGGCACTACTAGCATAGACTTTCCACATAATCGTTATCATAATCGTAATCGTCGGATATTTTCTGTAATAATCGTAAGTGAAATCGTAATCGCTAAGAGGTAATTGTTTAATCACTACTTACCATACTTTATTGTACATACAATAAGTTATCTGCACAAAATGTCTTATGGCGTAATAATTACAGATATGGATAGATGGACGGATGTGTCACCTCAAAGTAGAGGAATACGTTCCTCCCTAGAAATTATGAAGAAAGCATAGTTTTACAGTTTTCTTTGGCATCTAGAACTTAGTAGAGGGGATTTGAAGACATACTTGTTTCGAGCATTATTTTGCGTTCAATTGACTTGACTAAGTCACTTTAGTGGTTGCCAAGGAATCGTTTGGTATTCACATTTTGTTTGTAAACTACTGAGGACTTCACGGTTGCTTTTCGAAAGCACTTACAATTTGCTTTGTTTTCTTGCTTATCGTCCAGTACTCGGAACCATATAATAATACTGACAGGATCATCAGTCTATAGAGCATAATTTTGTTTAACTCATTTGCCTTGCCAAGTGTAACAGGATCAGTGTTTGTTAAATCCCCATTGTGGTATCACTTGTGAAGGAGTTTACATTTACTCAGAAATAAATAAACTCCCTAATAACTTTGGACAGACTCTTCTTTGTTTATCAAAAAACTTTTTGGTATTTTCTTCATCGCTGAGCCACGGCGCCCACAAATTAATTTTCCTTGCGTTTTTACAGAAGTTTTAAAGTCAGCTGAACAGTTTGGTTTGCTAGAATACCGTACCATGATTGAAGCATTATAAAACCGAAAACTGTACTCAAGGGAACCTATTTTTGGAAGACATTTTGATTCAACTCAAATTAAGTGAACAATGTTTGACTCGAAGCCTTTGGGAGACTCAAACCTTGATGGATGAACTCGGTTTAAACTTGGTGTTTAATATTGGGAAGGCCTTTCTGGACGAAATTATTTATAAAAGCTTAGATTAGTGTCTGTGTTATAACTACCAGAAAGCCAAATGTAAATGCCAGAACTGATTTGGTAGATACCTGTCTATACCCTTAAGAAAAAGATAGACTGCAGAGCACAGCTAAAAAAAATAAATCTAAGGACAGCTCTACGAATAAAAAGAAGGGAAGTTACATAAACACATGATGAGATGCACCTAATGCAATTGTAGGAAATAAGTTCACAACTTCTATGAATGGTAAAGTGGATAACACAAAGTTTCGAAACATAATTCGGCAGGGACATCAATGTGGAAGCACAATTGGTGTTTTAAGTGTATGTATACTTTTTCTACATACTGGTAAACGGAGAGTAAAGCCAAAATAAACCATCTAAACTGGACCAACTGATTTTACTATCTGAGCCGCTACTGCCATTTGAAGGCCAACAAAACGGGCCAAGGGGTGTCATCACTTTTTATGCTTTAAGTTTAGCACATTATTAACCCTCAGACAGACGGAAAGCCAGAGAAGAGTGCTGCGAATACAAACAAGGACGACCGTGTAAACCGGAAGGCCAGCCACCGAAGTAATACTTGGTGGTGGTCCAGTCGAGAAGGTATAGTTAAGTGAGTAAGAATCTGTCATTACCACGTAACTTAGAGCGCCGACAGGTGAACGGAATTGCGAGACACACTTTTTCTCAGATTCTCTATATTTTGGATGGGCCATCTGCTGGTTTCTTTTTAAATTATTTGTTATTTTGACACAAACAGCTCTTTTGCGCTCAAAAATTGACAGAAGCATACCATATCTTACCATATCTCTGCGGTATGAAATAATTCAATTTGCGCTTGAACAACTTTGGCAGATGTTGAAAACTTATTTCAAAAGTGAGTGCAGTGTTGCCGAAACAGGACAAATTTTGAAATGAAATTTCAGTCGAAATTTGTGACGAAAGTTCGCGAGGTTGGCATACTACTTGATAACATAAGTTATACTCTTGTTCGTCCTGTGCACTCAGCCGAGAATATTGCAGCTGAAAGTGCTGAAAGTGTGCGCCTAAAGCCTATAACCGCAATTTGTCTCTGATCTCAGCAACTGAACATTAGTCGCACTAGCCTGAGGGGAATTATGCACAAAGACGTCAGATTATTCTCTTATAAAGCCCAACTAATTCAGGAATTGTCCAACTAACTTCTTTATCGCTTCTCTGTTTCAGCTTTCGATCAGCTCAAAATCGACGTCGATTTAGCAAAAAAAAAGAGAATTTTGTTCGGATGAGTCGCATTTTCAGCTCGGTGGCTATGTTACGAGTATGTAAACAAGCAAAACTGCCATATTTGGAGCTCAGAAAACCTACACGTAGTCGTAGAAGAGCGAATGCAGCCTCAGCATGTGACTATTTGGTGTGGTTTGTCCATTTTTCTTCGAAGATGAAGATGGCAACAACGTTGCAGTCAATGGATAGCGCTATGGAAGAATGATAACCGATTTTTTGATGGCCAGAAACTGAGAACGATCTCTGGTTCCAGCAAGATGGCGCTCATATAAACTCCAGCATGATTGTAGCATCTTCAAGCTGAGGTCTTCGCCACTGATAGGGCTTCAGAGACTACACATAGCAAAAAACTAAATCCTTCAAAGATTACAATTTTCGTGGATAGTCAAGCGGCAATCAAATCACTAGACAGCGAGGAAGTCAGATCGATGCCGTAATACATTGAACAGAATATGCAACACCCATGACGAAACTCTCTACTGGGTTCCTGGACATAGCAATACAAAAGAATACGAGACAGCAGACGAACTAGGTTAAAAGGGAACAGCTTTGAATTTTCAACATATTCGGATATTAGTAGAAACTCCAATAGGTGAACTAAAAAGGAAAATAGACCTAAAAGCAAGAGAACTAATTAACTCCGCATGGGCCGCCAGAAGCGACAGTGGATGAAAACAGAACAAAACGCCGATGAATAAAAAAGAAATTCGTATCTTGATAGGCGCTCTAACAAGACACTGCGCGATAGCGGAAATGTCTGTCAGACTAGGCGTCAACACACCCGACCACTGCAGGAGCTGTCAAAATATAGAAGAGACAGAAACCATCAAACACTTGTTATGTGATTGCCCAAATCTTCAAAACCGCCTCCTCCGTCATATGGGAAACAGGCTTTTTGACGAACTGGGGGATCTCGTACAAGTTCCACTTAGGAACATGATAGTCTTCATTAACAGCGCATGCTGGTTTGCAACAGAACCCACAGCAAGACAAAGGTTTTAAATATAGGTTCCACACAACAAAAAGGGAATCACAATGGACCGTATGACCCCCGTAATAAGCACTTAGGTGCACTTCCCTCCAAAATAACCTAACCTAACCTAACCTAAGATGGCGCTGTCTTTTGATCTTTTGCGCACTACGTTCAATAATTGTGTAAATCAGTCGTTTCGATGATGGCCTCCGCGGAGCTGTGATTTGACGCCCTCCGACTCTTTTTTGTGGGGTGTCGTTAAAGACCGATTGAGGCACTTAAGCACAATATTTATAGCGCTATTCGTAAAATAGAGCCCCGAACAATCGAAAATGTATTCCAAAATTTGGTTGACAGGAAGGGCTACTGCTAAACCAGCCATATAAATGAAATTATTTCCCATAAATAACTGATAAGTGTAGCTTAAACTGATATATACGAGTAGATGTTGCAAAGGTCTCGCGAAGAAGAAGTGCGCCCAATTTCAAGCAAAAAGTATGGAATGCCTCTATCGGGAGTTGGAAGAAATATTGTATTCAGCGTCTGATAGGAACCAGGCTACCCAGGACCTTCGACAAAATAACTTGAATAAGGGAACAACTAACTTCAAAATAGCTGCCCATAGAATAAGAAATGCGCAGGACATGCGTTCCCCAAAGTTCATTAACAGTACTTAACGCCAGCTTCTTGTGGAAGACGACAAAATTCTCCACACATGGCGACAGCATTGTGAAAGACTTCTGAACGAACAGTTTCCCCGGGTATATGTACTTTACTATCGAAGAAGTTAGGAATGCGGTCAAATGCTCCAAAAAAAAAGAAAAGCCGTTGGGCCGGACGAGATACCCTCTGAGTTCTGGACAAAGATGGGAGACATCAGGCCCAGATGGCTCATGATTCTTATCTCCAAACTTATGAGCGGTGATCTAATGCCTAATCAGTGGAGGGAAGGTTATCTTCTTCCTTTGCACAAAGAAAAGGGCGATACGCGAAACTGCGATAACTACTGTTCTGTCAAGCTGATGTCACACACCATGAAGATCGTTGAGCGGGTATTAGATGGCCGACTGCGGAAAATAATAAGGCTATCTGATGACCAGTGCAGGTTTGTCTCGGGTAAATCAACAACAGATGCAATCCGAAGTATAAGGATCATAATAAAAAAACATCGTGATTCCTTAAAGGACTTGTATATGGTGTTGGTTGATTTTGAAAAAGCCTTTGATAGACAACCAAGAGATCTCATATGGGTGGCGTTAAGATAACGAGGAGTTGCAGAAACCTAAGTGCACATGATCATGGACATGTATGAAGGAACAAGGACAGGAGTAAGATGTCCCGCAGGAGTCACCGAAGAGTTCCCAATCAAAGTCGGTGTACACCAGGGAAGCGTCCTCAATCTGCTTGAAGGAAAAGTGATGGAGTGCATCAGTTATTCTTTGCTGACGATGGATATATCATAGGTGAAGATCAAACGTACCTGCAAAGAGCACTTGATATCTGGGTGGATGTTTCGAAGGGAAATATCTACTGTATTAGTTCAAAAAGACTGTGTAGGGTGGATGAAGTGGCGGGAAAACTCCACAATCTTCTGTGATCGAAAAATGCCCCTTAAGCTGAGAGGAAAGCTCTACGCAGCAGTTGTACGTCCGGCGCTCACATACGGTTCACAATGGTGGATAATGTATACAAAGTGTGAGGGCAAATTAACGGCAGCTGAGATGAAGATGCTTTACATGACAGCAGGAGTAACAAAGCTTGATAGAATAAGAAGTACAAAGATTCAAGGAAGCCTTCATGTAAAAGAACCCATCACAAGCAAGATAGAGCACGACCGGCTCAGTTGTCATGTTCAAAGGAGAGATCCTTCGAACCCCGTCAAAAAGGCAATATCAATCAACGTTCCTACACAATCACGCAAAAAAGGCAGACGAAAAAACAACTGGATCACACAAATGCTAAAACACCAGCATTTGATTGGCCTCAGTGACGAAGTGATCCGATACCGGGAAGTCTGTCGGTACGTCAAACCGGCAAAACCCCACAGGTGGACCAGTAGGGATGCAATGAAGTGGGTGGGTTGTGATCCTTCTACTCCGGATCATAACCTCGCCGTAAGAAAAAGGAGAAGAACTGGAAAGTGTACTCTTAAATAAAGTAAAAAAATCTTTGAAAAAATATTTAAAAAAATCAACAGATGGCTTATCATTTAGTTGCATCAAGATCGATCAAAACATCCATACCGAAACAATAGTTGCCCTATAGGAGCAACTAAAATAAAAATGTCGTTATTGCTTTAGAGATGTTATCACTTCGTGTACTACATATAGCTATGGACTTTATCAAAGGTGAATTAAAATAAATATCTTTGGTCGTTTTGAAAGAAAAATTCTTTGAGTAAAATTTGCATCTACGGGGTGAAGAGGAGGAGATACAACATCGACGTAGTCAAAAGGGTCCGAATTTAAGACAGCTAGAATAAGAGCCAATGCACATCGATACTTAGGCCTTGGAAATCTTAAAGTCTATTCTGGGTGCACCACGCAGTAAAGGAAGATCACTTCTGAGGTCTTGCACTCAAGTTTAATACCACCCAAAAACCCGGACTATCACTAAGACGCATTGAGTAATTGGACACAATTTACCCTACGTAATTCTTAACATTATTTTCGTTTAAAATATTCAAGGCCATTGCGCATTGTTTATCTCATTCAACACCTCCCTGGAAATCCCCCATCTTTTCATCAATTTACGTAAACTTTTTTCTGAAAGATAAAATGCAATAATTAAAACAACACCGGCAATACTAAAGTCTGTCAACAGTTTGTTGATTAATCCTTAATAGTGAGTTTAAATTTGTTTAAACACCACAATGAAGAGAAACACTCAACAACTCGAAATTGTTAATTTGCGAAAACACAACCAGAACAACGAACGTGCAAATTATTCCTTATTCTCTCCACGTCGTTATACTTACACGTCAAGTGAGTGCTGTCACACTTTCAGCTGAACAACACAATTATTAAAGTTTCATAGTTCGGTCGGTAGTGCTAATTGAACGTACATGGAAATTTCACAATCTCATTAAAATCAGGAAATATGTTGAACTCACTGTTGTTCATTAATGAAATATCAGACCTTTCATCTGAGCAAAAAATAAAACGACAAACTGCAAAGCCTCATTCGAGTTACATGTCACTTCTACTGGGAGGGGTGAATGGAAGTAACTTTTAAATTGTTTTCGATGCAAGTGCGTTCGATTTGTATTCCAGCGATAGGCATGCTCTCCTTTATAAATCAAGTAAATGACATTGTTATCGGATATTCATTTCATACCAAATGCGTATCATATCCATGATGTGCGTAAGGGTATCTATACATATTTATTAAGGCATTACTAATAGAGTGTTGATTAGTTTAGCAATACTAATTAAAACCAGAAATTGTGTAAATACATATGTCCGTTCCACTCAGTGACTGCCTTGATTGCCAACTCATATTTAAAGAATTTCATTAATACATACTCATATGTACTTTCTATGACTGAGATAGCAGATGTCAAATTTGAATAATTACATTTGACAACAATATATAGAAAAGCCTTTGATCGTACTGCCATGGATGGCATTCTACTGTACACTATTCATTAGCAGTTCATAATTAAAAATATGTATTCGTAGTTTTTTTCTGACAGTCTTTGTTGAGACTCTGGTTTTTATATGCATACAAGATGTTTTGGCAAAGCATTTTCTTCATAATCCTAAATAAGGTCATCTCATTGTTCTAGAAATATTTCCGTTGTTCGTTACTTACTCGTATCCACAAGGTGTTCCACGGTAAGATTGTCACAACTATTACGCCAATGCATTACCTTTCAATGCAAAGACCTTACATCTAAACATTGAATGTGTAAAAGTAGTCTCAACAGGTGCAAAGGTAGATGGATAACCTTGACATAAGCTATCGGCCAATGTTGACCAATAATCTACAAGAAACCAATTTAGCGGATTCTTGTAGATTATTGGTCCCACTCTGATGGGGAAACAGATCTCAGCAGATCACCTAGCCAGTGACGGATTAGAACGAGATGTTTAGCTGGGGTTTACCGGAAAAAGAGAACTCCTCAGTCGTAATTGTAAAGGTATATTGTGAAGCTTTTATTGCAACATATTAAGGGCAAAACACAATGTGGAGCTCATTTGGCAGGCATTATACCGGCTTTCATAATATTTGTCACAATGAGCGATCTGAAAATTTGCAACACCAAATGTGGCTTGAAGACGGTCGGGTGCTGTGAGGTTAGGAATATGACAGAATTATGTTCTGTTCCTTCAAATTTTCTACACACGATTTCGCGGCAGAAAGAACAGTAGAAATGTACTCTTTTTATTTTTATGGTTTGGTTAGGAAACACAAATATAAGAAATAACTTCGCAAACAAATGTGTATGAATAAGAAAATAAACAAATAAATGCCTCTGCCTACTCTAACATAATTAATTTGTGTTCAAAAAACATTAAATGATAACAATGCGGAGTACATACACAACACAATGACTTACCTTGTTGCTAAAACTGAACAAGTAAAAGAATAATGTCAATCTAAAACAGCTGTGATCTATCAAAACGCGCAACAATACTAGAGAGTAGCTCTATTCTGACGTTGAGGTGGCGTTTACGATATTTACGATTGAAAAGCGATCAAAAGCCTGAGGTCACATTTGCATGTGAACTACTTAAGGCCCCGACCCGTAAAATCCGTTCATCCGTTGCTGCGTCGTTTTTAACTGACACATAGATAGAATACACGTAGTCTTATAGAAGTCTTATAGAAGAACCGACGCATGTATGAACTTCGACGGATAAAGTAGGTTTACTTTCTACTTTTTAGCCCGTTGATCAGTGTTGCCGGGGAGTAAAGACATTTTTTAATCTTCAAAAATAAGTGTGTGCATACAATTTTTTTGTAACTTTATTTAAAAAAATAATTGATTCACAAGAAATGTATTAAATACATTAAATACAAATGACTTTTCAAAAAGTAAGGTATTGTAATATGCGAGCTACGGCTCGAGTAGATAAAACGATATTCTGTGAAATTTATTTCTTTATTTTCTAGTCTATAGAACAATTCAAGTTCACACTATACTATTCTTCGCAAATTCTTTTCTTACAAGGTCCCTTTCCTCTCAAATCGCTTTATCTCCTTTCAATTACTTAATTCACAAATCCAAACTAATTACTTTTTCTTGTTCACTCTCAACTTTCAATTTATCACGAAATTACAACTTCGCCCATTATCACTTTTCCAATCTCTTCGCCACGGTTCTAAACCAACTGCCCCCTTTCGATCGCCATCTGTCCTTATATAGCAGAAGTTTCTGATAGCCAGAAACTTCTAGCAAATTCTTCGACAACTGGAACAATAAAAATTCTGATGTAATAATTCCAAGATGCCAATCATTTCTTGCACTGTGGAGACTTAGCCGCAGACACGAACCTCGAATGAAAAGACACTTTGGAATGGGCTGGAGGAGCGTAGTTATTATACTACATTATTGTAGCATAATTTTAGGGGATGTTACAGTATTTTGATTTTAAAGTGTAACAAAAATGTAAAAAAAAGAAACAAACATTATTTTTTATATAACTTCAAAAGTTTTTTTGAAGAATTCCATTTACTACAATTAACTCCATTTAATAATTCCTTGCAACTCATAATTGCATTCAATGTATTGTATTTATCTCCAATCTGTTCCGTTTTTTATCTTTAATGAGAAACAGTTGGGAAAAAACTCGTTCTGCCGCTGTGCTGCTGTGCGGAAGACTTAACAAAGCACTTACAAAATCCCTTGTCAGAGGGAAAAGTGTTTCATCAAGGGAATTTTTTAAAAAAATATCTCTGACCAAAATTCTTCTATTTCTAAAGAACTAGAAACCATAGTTTGATTAAATAGTGTTCGCCACTACATGTCAAGGTTCAATTTCATTTTCATTAATCAAATCAGGAATGGAAGAAATTATTTCAGTAGCACTTTCTGCTAAATTTAAAGGGTCAATGCTTTGTATAGATTTCAAAATTTCGTCATCAAAATCGATTCTCTTTGAAATTTGAGCACACAGGGTTTCATAATATTCTCGGCAAACACCTTTAAATTCAATTACTTGATTTATTTCAAATTTTTTTTTTGTTTTAACAAAAAGTTCAGCCTTAGACCCATACAGAGTCAATATTTTTTAAATAGTTGTCAGAAAAATTCGGATCAGAGAGAAACTTGTCACGTATAAACTCTGATTTGATAAAATAAAATAAAACAGGGAAATTACCTTGTTGACTACAGTTTGAAAGATAAAAGTGGTGCCAAAGATGCAATTTTAAGTGAATTAAATTTATTAAGGTTGAAATCACACTTTCCTGCAAGTGTAAGATATTTTAAGTCTTTAAAAAAAAGGAGTACTAATGTGAAAGGAGGAGTACGGGAGTACGGAGGTGTTGAAAGCAGTACAATACTCCTATGGGAGTACTTTCGGTAACACTGCCGTTGATCCGTTGGCAGTCGGCAAATTGAGAGTAAGCACTTTCATTGGTGGAAGCACTGAAAGAGAAGAGAAACTGTAATAGTGTTGACAATCGGTTGACATTTCAATCTGTCAACAAAGGTATGCGACGGATTGTATGGGACTGTTCTTTGCGGCAATACGTGAGCGTCACCGTCAACCTTCAACGGAATGACGTCGACGGATTCTATGGGTCGGGGCCTTTACCTCTCCCATTTTATTGCGTAAGTGTGTTTTTAAGTACTTTAAGCAGCTAGAAGTGCGTACTGGAGTAGCTAAATAGACCGAAAACATTACAAATAGTTTCAGTAGGCATGACACATTGGTATGCATACTGAATTCGCCTCATTTCTGTCACCCCACCGTTATATTCAATGTAAAATTAAGGGCTTGTGCTGAGTTTTTTGACAGCCACGCAAAAGATAACTGCAACGTATTTCGAATATATCTATGTTGTCGAGCTCTGGCCACAGAAAATCAGTTAACATCGCCCTAAACCGAGGACCATTGAAGGTAACGCTCTCCTTCCTCATTTTTATTTTTTATTTTTTATAATTTGCACATGTTAAAGGGGATATAAATACCCGTTTTTTTGTGGAAAGGGGAAAAGACAGAGAGAGAGAAAGAGTGGTGTAGTTGGTTTGAAACTCAGGTATTAAGTTTCATTGAACACCAAGGGTGGCGTCCAGATAACTGGGGAGTATTTTTGTTTTGCTGTTATTGTCGTTGCTTATGATTCACAGTATTTTTGTCCGCCCTCCTGATGTCATCATCACGATCAAGTTGCATTTAAGCCATATGCCAGAGTTATGCCTTCGCAGTAGCGTTGATATAAGTTGTTACAATTGATCGACTTTTTGATTTATTTCATACGAAATAAATAGATAATTCTTGACATCAGGATTCGAACCGTGAACCTGTAGCATGACAAGCGATGATGTTACCTCGTAGAGAAAGTGGAAAAGAGTTTCCCTCTCGTTGCTGTCTTCGCAGCTGCGACAGAAAGTGTTGTGAGGAATGCCAAGCTTGGCAGCGTGGGCCCTTATAGGCCAGTGGCCTGTAATAATGGCTCCAATTCTGGCAATATCAGGCCTTGATTTGTCTAGTAGCTCGTTTGATTTAGGTCTGTTTAATCTGGGCCATGTCTTTCTTGATATGGCACAACTGGTAAGGTTGTTCTACCCGAGATTGGCTAGTTGGAGGAAGTGAAGATGTAAAGTTTCCTTAACGACTCCTATGGGAATGTTGACTCTTTCCGCTAGAGAGCCATTAAGGCTGACCTTCGCCTGGCTAGCTCGTCGCGTTATCCTCATAATTACTATGACCTGGGACCCAAATGAGGGTAATTCCAGAATGGACACTTTGTTCATTTATTTCAAATCGGCATTGCCCTATCAGTTTTGAGAATATGGTAACCGAACCAATAGCCTTGATTGCGGCTTGGCTATCAGGAAAGATAGCTATATTTGGTTGGATGTTGGGAGATTTTTTTAGCTTTTGGCAAGACCGGGAGAGAATCGCGAGAAGCTCCGCTTGAATATTCAATATATTCAATTGGTCCGAGAAAATGCCTTCGACAACTCTGCAGTCCATTTTCGAACCATCCGTATGTATACAGATATCAAAGTCATTGATTACCATTCCATTCTTCCATTCTACTCTGGTAGGGAACTTTACTGAAAAAGGTTTGCTAAAGTCGATCGTGGGAGTCTTGAAATTGGTTGAAGATGTCACCAGTTGGTATCGTCTCCAGGATCTTACAGTGTCTATATGGCTTTGCTGTTCAGCACCCAGTTTTCCTGAGCCGGACGGCGCTGCATATACCTGAAAATTTAATATGGAGTTCAAGGGGGATCAGATGCAGGATCACTCTTAAAGTATCTATTGGGCAAGATCTCAATGCTCCTGTGATGGCTATACATGCCGATCTTTGCACTTCTTTGATTCTGTTGATGTTATACCAACATACTATGGCGCCATAGGTAAGAATTGGACGTACAATGGCTGTGTAGCTATCTTATAGGGTCATCTTTGGCTGGAGACCCCATTTTTTGCCGAATGTTCTGCTGCAGGCATAGAAAGCCACACTTGCTTTCTTAACCCGCTGCTCTATGTTAAGTTTCCAACTAAGTTTCGGATCTAGAATCGTGCTTAAGTATTTTGCACTGGAACCTAGTGAGAGTGGTTGACCGTTTAGCTTGGGGGGAGTGAATTCCTGTAGCTTGGTTTTTGTGGTGAATAGCATCATTTCGGTCTTGTCTGGATTTACTCCAAGACCACATCTCGTAGCCCAAGAGTGTATATTATCCAGAGCACTTTCCATGATTTGACTTATAGCGGAGAGGAACTTTCCTGACACTAAAAGAACCACATCATCCGCGTACGCAACCACCTTAACCCCCTACTTTTCAAGTCGCACCAAGATTTTGTCGATTGCCATTACCCATAGCAAGGGTGAATAAAACACCACCTTGTGGGGTTCCTCTATTTACGATCTTAGTTGTACTGCTGTAACCTAGTGTAGCTTTGATTATTCTAGTATTAAGCATGGATATAATCCAGTGTCTAAGGAAAGACTCTACACCTAACTCGGTGAGAGGCTCTTGAATAGCTTGGGTATGGATGTTGTTGAAAGCTCCTTCTATGTCTAGGAAGATAGCAAGAGTGTATTCTTTATAATGAAGAGTTTTTTCTACCGGCTGACTTCCCGGTTTCGGATCACTTCGTCACTGATGCCAATCAAATGCTGGTGCTTTTGCATTTGTGTGATCCAGTTGTTTTTGGTCTGCCTTTTTTGAGCGATTGTGTAGGAACGTTGATTGATATTGCCTTTTTGATGGGGTTTGAAGGATCTCTCCTTTGAAGATGACAATACCAACTGAGCCGGTCGTGCTCTATCTTGCTTGTGATGGGTTCTTTTACACGAATACTTCCTCGAATCGTCGAACTTCTTATTATATCAATCTTTGTTACTCCTGCTGTCATGCGAAGCATCTTCATCTCAGCCGCGGCTAACTTGCCCTCATACTTTTTGTACATTGTCCAGCATTGTGAATCATATGTGAGCGCTGGACGTACAGCGTAGAGCGTTCCTTTCAGCTTAGGGGACATTTTTCAGTCACAGAAGATTGTGGAGTTTTCCCGCCACTCCATCTACCATACGGTTACGCTATTATTAATATCATCCTTACAAGTTGCTTCGCTATTGATCATAGATCCTAGATATTTGAAATTTTCGCACTTGGGAAACACTTTTAAATTCAAGTAAATGTCTGGAATAGGCCGGTGTGGATCAGAGAACGAGCAGCACAGATACTCTGTCTTTTTCGAACTAATACGGTACCCATTTCCCTTCAAAACATCCACCCACACATCAAGTGCTCGTAGCAGGGACGTTTGATCTTCACTTGTGATAGCTCCATCGTCAGCAAAGAATGACTAATGCACTTTGGGGTCCGTCACTTTTTCTTCAAGCAGATAATCGAGGACTGCAATAAATAGCAAAGTACTGAGGACGCTTCCTTGGTGTGCACCGACTTTGATTGAGAACTCTTCGGTGACTTCTGCGGGGCAACTTACTCTTGTCCTTGCTCGCTCATACATGTCCATGAACATGCGCACGTAGGTTTTTGGAACTCCTCGTTGTCTTAACGCCACCCATAAGAGATCTCTTGGTTGTCTATCAAAGGCTTTTTCAAAATCAACCAACACCATATGCAAGTCCTTTAAGGAATCACGATGTTTTTCCATTATGATCCTTATACTTTGGATTGCATCTGTTGTTAATTTACCCGAGACAAACCTGCACTGGTCATCAGATAGCCTTATTATTTCCCGCAGCCGGCCACCTAATACCCGCTCTTCATGGTGTGTGACATCAGCTTGACAGAACGGTAGTTATCGCAGTTTCGCATATCGCCCTTTCCTTTGTGCAAAGGAAGAAGATAACTTTCCCTCCACTCATTAGGCATTGGATCACCGCTCATAAAATTGGAGATAAGAATCATGAGCCGTCTGGACTCGATGTCTCCCATCTTTTTCTAGAACTCAGACGGTATCTCGTATGGCACAACCGCTTTTCTTTTTTTGGAGTTATTGACAACATTCCTAACATCTTTGACAGTAATGCGGATACTTCGTCATGGTTAGGAGCGGCTCTTGGAAAGTGTACCCGGGGAAACTCTTTGTTCAGAAGTCTTTCACAATACTGTCGCCACCTGTGGAGAATTTTGACATCTTCCACAAGAAGCTGGCCTTGAGCATTGTTAATGAACTTTGGGGAACGAATCTCCTGAGTATTTCTTCTTCTCTGGGGGGCTATTTTGAAGATAATTGTTCCTTTGTTCAAGTTGCTTTGTCGAAGCTCTTGGGTAGCCTGGTTCCTATCAGACAACGAAGACGATATTTTCTCCAACTCCCGATAGAGGCCTTCCATACTTTTTGCTTGAAATTCAGCACACTTCTTCGCGAGACCTTTGCAACATCTAAATACGCTCCCGATTTCCGGTGTTTCGCCATTTCGTTTCTTATACACACAAGATGTCCACTCGCCTTCTCATCATCATTTCTTTAAGCTCGTAGCTGCGACCACTCATACTTCCAAGGTTCCAACTCGCGACTCTTAGGTTATGCCTAAGTCGTTGCATTATTTTGCTATCCACCTGAAACCTTATAGCTCTGACCCGAGCATTTCTGCTCGCCCCAGGATCACAACCATGCGTAGCAATGGTAGCACCTGGCGGGATAGTGCTTTTCTTTTTAGCGTACTTTTCCATAATGCTATGGTTTAAACGTTTTTTTGATTTTGACACGTTCATACTCCTGATTTTGATTCGCATGCACACTTGCGGGGCAGTTTTAAGATGGTATATGTGTCGCTAGGCTCACCTGGATATTTAAAAAAAAAATTGCTTATTGCACGGGAAAAAACCTAAGCACTCTCAATAAACCAAAAAATCGGTTTTTCCGATATTTATAAACAAAACGCCCACTATTCAAAAACGTGGGTGTAAAATCCGACTTTTATTTCCTGAATGTGTTGTGTACAAGTATTGTAGAATATTTAGGTAAAAAAAAAACCAATGTAATTCATAAAGTTCAATCTCCACGCATTAATGAAGTAAAGTTAGGCTTCAAACTTTTAGCCTACAGAGTATCTTATACTTAAAAAAAAATTCTCTGCGTACAGTAAAAGGTGCAAGTACGTGCAATTTATTATATAATTGGGTGCAGGTAACGTTCCCGATATTTGACAGTCAATCAATCTATATTCAACAGCCAAATTCTTAAGGAACAACGAACAGTAGTAGAACGTCTATTCAAAATGTTCTACTACAGCAACACTCAATAACTCTGAACTCTATACTACTCGTACAATCAACAACAATAATATTTAATTCAGCGCTAATGGCTTGGAAAATATTGTGGCTGGTTGATGCTCTTTCGATTGCTCTCCTCCTCATATAAAATTTCACTCAATCTACCACTCTAGGCCCACTGCCCAGCCCGCTGACACCGCCGATGAGCGCCGTCAAAAGCACACAAAAAAGCGACAAATCGTGCCCATGAATTTGTCTTCCCGGCTCGAGCAGGTGGTTTGGTTTGTTGTTAATTTTTTTTTTTTTTTTTTATATCAATATCTATGTACATACATATGTATGTATTTATATTTTTTGTTTCGTATTAGTAATGGACTTAGTACAAAGGCACCAGCAGCACCAGTTCATATCCGATTGTCAGTTCGAGTAGGTGGAGAGTGAAGCGTTTTCCGCGAGAGTTCACTCCACAATAACGTAACTTTATCATCGTATTGATAGTATATTCTGTCGTCGTATTTCGTGTGCTAGTGGCTTTTTGTCAAAAAAAAATACCCCCTAAAAGGAATAAAAAAGATTTGAATACATATTTTGTGGAATTTTAAGAAAATAAAGTCACTTGCAGAAGATACTCGTAGTAGCGGAACAAAGGAACTATCTCAAATTGCTGCCCAAGAACCTGATTCCAAGGTACAAAGATAATCTTCTTAGAGTTATGTGTTAAATGTATTTGACTTAGAAAAGTATATAGATACGTATATACATAAGAAGTTTCCTTCACCATGGAATACAGATTTCCTAGAACAAATTTTCGTCGACGTGTTCCGAGTCTGGCATGTTTTCGGGTTCGTTGAAATAGCAATGTGAATACGATTGATGTGCTGATTTGTTGTTAGTGTGCCGAATTGAACAAAAACAAAAGAAATAAAAAAGAATCATAAAATCGATTCTATTTACCATATATGCATGATACAACGTAAAAATTTCGAATTCCGATAGTGCGGAATGGAAACATGTCAGTCAAAGTGTTGACAAATGCCGCCGACAGTAACGACAAAAAGACGAAAAGATATTAGCGGGGTATTAGCGGCATACTAACACAGTTCATGCTTTCCGTTGTTTTGCTTTTACTGGGTGATAAAGAACTCATTTAGTGATAAGAGTTTCAGATTGCGATTGTCGAATGATTCAACTTTTTTTTTTTAAATACTCGTACATTTCATTCATTTGCTCTGAGTGTGTGTATCACTCTTTCACTTTTGTAAATTATTTGCTGACTTGTAGAACTCGAATGTACAGCTTGAGTCGTTTGAATTTTATGGCTCGAAAGATAGGATACGTTACATTTATGCAACTGCTTGCACCACAGAGAATATATTCGAATAGCGGCATTGACTATTGACTAAGGTCAAGTACGGCTATTGCGTAGCGATTTGGTGTAGGTACATGAAATTAGAATAAATGTGTTTTTTTTTTTTTTTTTTAAAAACGCCTTGTAGCACCACAGTTGTTGATAGGACGTACACATATGAAAGTTTAGTATTTAGTACAATAAAATAGGATTTCAATACAAGTAGAGCACCGGACGAAGTTCAATTTGGTGTAGAGACTATGAATCAGCGGCGACTTGTATTGGATTTCACATTCGTCAAAAAACAAATTAAAATCAAATTGCAACTCCAATCAGAGACTTTAGAGTTGGACTGTGATAAGCAGCATCTTAAAAGTTGAGAATACCGGAAACCTTTCGATATTTTATAAACGAATACATAATACTTTTATTTTTCCCGAGGGTTAGTGAAAAATCTTCAGAATGATACTATGAGGACCGTAAAACGAGTGCTCATAGTTGTGTGGGATTTTTACCCACTAAAAAAACATTCCTTCAAAATTTTTTTTTTCTTGCTGCAACTAAGTTTGGCAGGTATCTTTCCATGGAAAGTTCCTGCTTGTTCCGCAATTTTAACGCGGTTGTGATTTCTCGAGTTAAGTCGAATGGCTTCATTCTTTGTAGACTACGAAATAAATTTCGTTCATCTAGAATTTGTAGAACTGCATTGTTCACGTGTCCTTCTAATCGGTTTTTCTGTTTTCGCGCCAAGTTTTTAATTTCGTCTTTCACGGTGGCAAATTCCGAGATCTCTATGGATATCGTTGCACCACCACGGTGCGCTGACAATTCCTCTTAGCACTTTATGTAAAATATTGTAATTGGTTGTATACCATATGTCTACACAGGTTTAAGCACTTGCTTGTATAAAAGCAGCTTGTTATCTACGTTAAGCTTGGAATATTTTCCAAGTAACCAGTACATTTTTCTGTGTTTATTTTCGAGTTCTTTTTCACGTGCGGCTTTCACTTCAATTTTGTGTTTGCCTCTCGGTTTCGAATCGCAGACAGTGAAAGAACACATGCTCCGCATCTCCCGCATTGACAAGGGGGAATTGTCATGCTTTGCATCTGTAAAGATACGCTCGAAAACATCCATGTCCACTTAGTAGTTGCGTTGTATAGAAATCAACTTCACCGTGTTTCCGACTTGTCCATGTCTCAAGAAGCAGTATAAGACGATAGGTCCATCGACCTTTATTTGATGCGCTCCACTATTGTTGCCATTTTGCAATGCTGATTGCTCTCTCTGAAAGGTTTGCTTCGTAGTCGATTAATACAGGCTCCTGATTCCTAGTCTCATATGCTTTTTGTGATTTCTCAGCCAGTATGTCAATTGTGAATAATCCTGCGATGACATAGGCTGCCTCTTCCGACATTGTGCGAAATGCACTGCATTCTCTAATTGAGTAGAGTCGATATGTCGATTCATTGTTACGCCTATATGATTTAACTTTCATGGCTTCAGCACATATTCGTGCCCCGTAGAGTATCACAGATGTCACTACTGGCTAATTGCCAGGGTTGGCTGTATCTTGGTTTGTCATGATGCGTATTAGTGCATTATTCACTCGTGAGGCCTTGCCACTAACATATTCCAGGTGTTCATTAAAGGAAAGCCTTGTATCAATCATGACGCCTAGGTATTTGATGGCGTGCTTCGATGTAATCTGGTGTCCTCATACCGTAAGAGTGATTGTTTCCCTCTTCTTTCTGCTACTGATTAGTACCGCTTCTGTTTTATGTTCTGTTAGCTCTAAACCCACAGAATGCAGCCAGCGTTGAACTATCCCGATTGTGTCATTGCTTAGTTGAATCACTTCTTCCAGTAACTTGGCGACCACGACTATCGCAACATAATTGGCGAATCCCACAATCGTAGCTTCTTCTGGTAAAAGGTATGTTGAGTATCTCATCATACATAACATTCCCAACACAGATCCCTGCGGTACCCCTCCTGTCAGAGCATACTCCTTGGGACCATCACCTGTATCATATATCAGGATCCTTTGTCTGAAGTATGCATCACCATCTTCATTATGTATGTTGGTACCCTCCTATTTCGAAGGGCTTCCAGTATGTGGTTCCAGTTTGCGGAGTTAAATGCATTTCGGACATCAAGCGTGATTACTGCAGAGTACCGTTTAGCACCGCCTCTTCATCTTCTGCCTTCTATGGCTTTTTCCCCTGTGTTTACGACCACTCAGATTGCATATATTGTCGAGCGTGACCTTCGGAAACCGTACTGATGCTCTGCTAGTCCGCCCGCGTTTTTGATGGCTACTTCTAGCCTATTGGTAATGATACGCTCTAGTATTTTTCCAGCCGTATCTAGCATACAGAAGGGGCGAAATGCGATGGATCTCCAGATGCATTTTTTGCTTCTTCCACCTCTCTGGGAATACCATTCCCTCAGGAATGAGTTATACATATTCGCAAACATGTTCGGTCGTATTCTCATTGCAATTTTGAGGGCTGTGTTGGGTATGCCATCCAACCCCGGTGCTTTTTTATCTTCAAATCTGTTGGTTTCTGCGACTACTTCTTCTGCGGTGACTACAGGAATTGGGCACGTTTCTTCTGATACATATATAGTACTCTACTGGGGTCTACTGTCGTCTTGGAAATAGACTACTCACGATGTTTGCTAGGAACCTTGGGCAGGTGGGAGATATTGCCTGTAAGCTCTTTAGTTTCTTCATTACCACTTAATAGGCCATGGTTTTTGGTCAACTTCGTTGCACAGTTTATTGATACTTCTGCGCTTGCTGTTCAGAATTGCTACTTTAAGACTTCTACTCGCTGATTTGTGTTGCTGTTGTAGTTCCGTGAAGGTGGTAATGTAGTACTTTCTTTTTTACGGTGTACAAGTACAACGAGTATACAATAGCGGACTTAGAACACTTCCTTGCGGCACCCCATTTCTTTAAATTCTGAATAATCGATACCGTGTTTGACAAGGAAGAGTCTATTCGCAAGATATGACTCCAAAATGTCATATAAATGTCTTGGGAAAACTTGTCGCAATTTGAACTTCAATCCTTCGTGTCACAACGGCTTCAGAAACGTCTAGAAATACGCTTCTTTTCTTCAAAAGCTTTTCCAATTACGAGTACTTCTGTTATTCTATATACTTGATCAATTGCAGAATACTTGCATCTAAATCCGAATTTATAATCAGGAATAAGATGTTTTTCTTCTATAACCGCCTGCAACCGGCTGAGCCATATCCTTTCGAAGACTGGACATAATCGGAAAAAGCGTTATTGATCTACGAGTCATATGCCTGTGGTTTTGGAACCATTATAACTTCCGTTATTTCCATTGACTTGGAACGTACTTTAGTCTAAGAGCAGCCTTTATAATATACAAAAGTTTAATTACCGCTTTCCTATGTACTTTTTTGAGAACCTCTCCTGTGATTAAGTCGTATCCATGAGCTTTTTTTTTACACAACACTTTTCTTTTGTTTAAAAGTTTAAAATAATAAATAAATAAGTTAAGAAGAAACTTGCTGGAGAGTTGAAATACTTTTTTGGTCAAATGAATGTATAAATTCGTGCATGGGCATAATTTAACTTCTATGATATTATTTGAACGACTTGTTAATGAAGTATAATCGACATCTAATACCATTCAAATATCTTCATTAGTTTCGTGTCCAGAATAATTTGTTCATAAAAAAAATACCTTAACCACTGAACCACGGCGCCCACAATGATACACATTGGCTTTTGATAAACTGCTGATATTTTTTATGTCAATATAACGTTGAGTCATTGACATTAAATATGATGGATGATATTGGTCAAATAGGCGCCACGGCTGGCCTTGCAGACTTTCGTCCTTTTGATGAAATATTTCATTACTTTTCGAAATAAATCTTGCGGTAGTTGGTTGTCATTCTTTAGCTCTGGAATCGTTTCGGGGTCATTGACATAACCCTCTGCTTTATATAATCCACAAAGAAAAAAATCCATGACGAGGTCGGGAAACGTTGTGTGCAATACGAATAATTGCATTGTTTTTCGCCCTGTGTGGCAGGTGGTACCGTCTTATTGAAACCACATATCTTTCACATCAATGTCGTCCAATTGGTGCCAAAAATTATTTATTATCATGTCCCGATAACGTACACCATTGACTG
Organism: Pocota personata; assembly: GCA_963082735.1. NCBI lineage: Eukaryota > Metazoa > Arthropoda > Insecta > Diptera > Syrphidae > Pocota > Pocota personata. Next base: position 73,659,721 of record OY720432.1, on the reverse strand, counting down.
TTACAGCAGCACGAAGAAAATTTTCGAAGAATTACGGCCCAATCACTCCGCCCCGGCCTAAAATCAGGCGACTCTTTGTACATGCATTGGTTGTGCGTGAATGGCTCGTGGATTTTTGTTTGTTTACGTAGCCATTCAGTTGAAAATGAGCCACATCGCTGAAGATAATTTTGTTCGAAAAATTGCCATCAACTTGGTGGTTCTCTAACACCCATTCAACGGAGTCTTGACACTGGTCATGGTATGCTGGTTTCAACTCCTGAGTCAATTGGATCTTGTGGCAATGCAGATGTAGATCTTTTGTTAAAATGCGATGCGTGGAGCTGTAGGGAAAGGTTCAATTGCTGGGAATAATAGCGAATGGATTCTGACGGCTTGTCGGATGGACTATCATTCATTGCGGCGATATTTTCGTGTGGCCGACCGACGGATTTTTTCCATTAATTTTTTAACCGTGTCACGAGATGGAAGGTTATGTATATCGACATTATTTTGCAACAGAGAACTGTTTTAACAATTAAAGTGCGTTCTCTCGTATACCTCTCGTATACCTCTATAATTACAAATGTCAATGTTTATCCCAATTTCAAAATCGAAAGTATCTTCTTTACTTTATCTCGAAAACGGCTACAAAGATTTTTACGATCTAATTTAACTACTGACTGTAATTTCTCGGTCATTTTTATAACTCAACCGATTTTATTCGAAACCGATATCTAATAAAATATTTCATTGCCGTCTGCAAAGTTTTGGAAAATTTTAAATTTAAAATAAATAAATATATTGACGCTAATAGCCCAATTGGGACCTCTGGTTGTTTTCTGTTTCCGAAGGATTGAGAGAAGCTTCTCATGACAATTTTTACTCTCGGATGTTTATCAGACGTTCGCAAGAGATGCTTGTTTTTCTGAAGCTCCGCTAAGTGATAGCGTACTTAACCACTGACCCACGGCTCCCACTCTTTGATTTTTAATCGATTTTAAAAGAAAATCAATCTGAATGTTTTTCAAACAAATAGCATAGAGGTACAAGTGCATATGTGCTACCCAGTCGTGTACTTTATTTTCATGGTCCTTTGCGAAGATACATATCTGCCAAGAATTAAAGTGGTATTCATATACCTAGAGGCACAAACATTGGTAACGTACTTTTCTTAGTGCAAAGGACTACCTGTATGTTTGTGTGATTTGACAAGGAGTCCACAATTGACTGCCTACTTGTTCAATGTATATTTGGGGCTCATTGTGGTAGTAGAAATGTTCCCATTGACAGTATAATCACCCTTGTAGCTTGTGAATTCTGAGTTCATTTGTCTGGTCTTGAACGTATCCTTAATCTATTGTGAGTGTGTTGAATTGGGGAAGGTTAGATCTATCACTATTCAGGGAGCCCACAGCTTATCTAATGCTCATCTAACTTTCAAAATTGTTAAAAATTCATTTTATATCCAGAGAGTAGTAGTTAACAGCAAAGTTTACAGTCCATCCCTACAATACCAAATCTAATCTATCTTTTCGCATCATCTCTCTTACTTAGCAATATATTATAGCTTTCCTATATGGTTTTGTTTTGCCCATTTCCCCCAACAGAGTGCAGACAGCACAGAGCTGCACAAAGCAACCACATGTTTAAATGTTTTCGCTTTGTTTATTGTTTTTAGTATTTTTCATTTCTCATTTCTCGCCTTCTACTCGTATCTCCCTTTCGTTTCTGTAGATCTTTGCAATTTCGCAGAAATATCGAACTAAATTTGTATACACAAACGGATATACAGATGAATAGACAGTCCCAGATGGATTGCGTTTCTATTTAAATTTATCTGCCATAAATTTTGTATTCCTTCTGAAGATTTGAGTGATCATGGCGAGTGTACGAGTATGGCTCATGTTTTAATTTGTTTTTTTTTTTTTTTTCTGCTGTTCAATAACATGTTCTGAGTTTAACATGATACCTATAATTCGTTGCTATATACATAGGGACCATATAAAACTTGCGAACATTATTATTGAAATTTTGGCAGTGTTTTTCCAAACAAAAGTCGGATATTATTATTGTATACTCTATACACATTGTTATCACTTGAGTGATCAAACAGGAGCTTATTTATTGCCAGATTGCGATAAGAATTATGATTAGATTCGGATGGTTGCTATCAAGGTATAACAGACATGTGAGCCGATTAAAAACGGAGGGGTTGTTGTGGAATATCTAATATGCTAAATATGTACACAGTTGGTCATTTTGCCTTAATTGATTGAACAAGTTTGTTTGCACTACATGAAGTATACGATTATTTTTGATGAGAAATCTAAACAAAAATTTCATTAAAGATGACCAATATGGCACTCTGCTATGAACTATATATGTACAGTGCCTTTTGTTATATCAGTTGATATATGGTGGTAGCCTTCTCAGTGCTAATCAAAATTGATCGCAGTTTTACACTTTTTGCAAGCTCAGAACCAAGACCTAGAGGATGTAACGTTGCAGGTTTGAGCACCAGCGGGGGACAGTAATCAATATCCACCCGCGGATAAAAGAGAAAAGAGTAAAAAATCTCTACATTAAAAGTGGGTTTCTGCTTGGAAGTACAGTGGACTAAATTGAATTTGAGTGCTTCGAAACTTGGTTTCCTTTTTCTTTTAAGAAAATGAAACTGATTATAACGGATCCTGACCTCGGTTAGCCTTTATTCATGTGGAAGAGCTTGGGGCCCGAAATGGAGCCTTCAGCATAAAGTAGTGCACTACAATTCTCACCTCTGGGTCTTCACTTGAGTCCTGTTGAAATCTGTGAGAAGCAAATGGCAGCTAAAGCAGCATTAAAGTCTAAGGAGTCTTCACAGTTGGCTTTTGCTAATATGGGTCACTCCAGAACCCTGACCCGAAAAAAATATAGTTCCTAGTAAGACGGACTATATTATCGTTCATATCGACTTTAATGTCAAATACATGACCAGAAGCACAAGCATTTGGGAGTCTGGGGTTTTTATGAATGATTCTATGATAGAGACATACACAGATGGGTTTAAAAGAGCGTATGGTACGGAGGCAGGAGTCTTCTCCAGTGGCTCTGATGTAAACATTCCCAAACGACTGGCGGATCATTTTATATAGTATATTTCAGTCTACCGGTACTATTGTAGTATACATATATAGTCAGGCAGCCAAGTTAGTAGGGCAATGCCACAGGAGATCGCTGCTAGATGCGATGTTTTCCTGTGCTGGTTTCCAAGATGCAGCGACATTCCGAGCAATGCAAAGCGAACGAGCTAACAAAGGTAGGTGTGGGTTGGAATCTCACTAAAATTTTAGAGGAACCACCTACTCCTATAGAATTGATAATATTCCGCCTTGATATGAAGCTGGAAAAATTTAAAATTATCAGCATTTGTCTTATGTCGAAGCAGATTTGATTTAACCTGGATCTGAGGGGAAGGGAAAGATAGGCAGGCATGATATTAGAATGGGTGTCCCGTCCAATGATTTCTGTACAAGCTGTAGAGACGAAGACAAGGAGGAAACAGTAATTCAACTTTTGTGCACACGTCCTACTCTATCAATGTTGCGAAGATCTCAGCGACTTTTTTAACAAAATAAAATGCTTTGCCGTCCCGGGTATAGGTGATTCTGCACATAAAAGTAGAATAGCAAAAGGTTCACACTGTTATGGTCTTCTATTAGCGAGATATTCACCATGTATTGTTTAGTTTATAACTGACAATTAAAGAGTATATCGCCATCATCGCGATATTGTTCCAAAAATTGTATCCGTAAGTTAATCAGTCTCAGATTACATCCAAATAACGTGTTGAAGTCACAGAACATGTGAGCTCGTCACGAATGGCGAAGGCCTTGAGAGGTGATGGGAAGCGCTTACGGGAATAAATAATAGATTGACATTTGTCGACATTCAGCTCTAAGATTTTTTTGTTTATACCAGATGGAAAACCTATTCAAGTTTACCTGCAATAGGCGAGAATCAAGGGGAGATGGTATGAATTCAGCATAGATAAGCAAGTAGTTCAAAGTTCCTGATAATATCATAAATTCGGCATCGTTTATTGTTGGTAGAAAGATCTATGATCCAAGATGGAAAAGCCATTTCCTTACTTTACCTTTGAAGGCTACTAAATTATGTGTAAATGAGTAACGAATTCAAGCCTGCAATAGCTTTACAGCAAGACCAAGAATATGACCAACATTTTAGTGTGCAAAGTTAAGACGGAGTCAAAGGCCAGGGGAATCGATGTAAGTCCAAGACTGATTGTACAAGACCAAGACCAATTTTATGTTATCTATAAAGAGATAGTTAACATAGAGAGGTTTTCTTTTTCACCCTACAAGCTTTCTTTTGACGTATTTAGGTAGGTGAAAATCCTTAAAAAAAACTACTGCTGAGTCATTACTCATCAACTTGTGAGGTTTTTATATTTTACACACTAAAACCACCACCTTCGGCGATGTTATTGGCCAGCAGTCAGGTATTATTTCGGTGGTAGAAAGATTTTCCGGTGTTAAATGTCGGACGATTTTCTCCCGAAGTTTGTGGATCTTTAAAGTTTTCCGTCCTTATAAGAAGCGTAAGGAGCTAAGAGGGGCAATTCGAATGAGCAAACGTCGGAGCCGTTTAGAACTATGTAATGAAGCGGATCACAATCCACGGGATAGTGCTTACAAACAAAATGTAGTTGTGACGAAACTGAAAAGCTTCACATCATCACAGCATACATAAAATGTCCTGAAAATTTGGGTACAAAGATGTCACTGGACAGTTGTACTGAAGGGACATTTGCGGGATCGGAACTATGGCCAAAAGGCTGGGTATAAACTCCCCGGACTACTGCAGGAGCTGTGAGGATGAGAAAGAAATAGAAACCATCAAACACATGCTCTGCGACTGCCCAAATCTCCACAACCGTCGCCTCTTCCATATGGGAAACAGACGGTTGGTAAACTTAATGAGATTCAAAACGAGCACCCGCTGATTTGAGCAGGAATCAGCCAACTAGAAACAGTGTTAGATGCGGTAACATAATCCAAGGGGAGGCACAATGGACCAATAGGCTCCAGTGTAATCTCCATTTTAAGATGTACATCCCCTTCAAACCTAACCTAACCTAGTTATTGCAGAAAAACTTGCACTAATTTTCGACAAAATTGGAGACAAAAAGACGCCCGAACGAATGGTGTACTCGTATCTGAAAACAGCACTCGCAGCAAGACCCGTCATGTTTATAGATACAAAGTGTTTCTGAAATGTTTCTTCATGGAAGAAATAGAGATTTACGAGGGTGGGTCATTAAGTCCCTGAAAATTAACACAAATTGTGTCGTCACCTTAAATTTATTTTTTTTGTCTACAATCATCTTTCAAAAGAACGCACTCAAATTTTCAGACAGATCTGTCAAATAGTTTTGTGGTGGCAGCCATTTTATATAGACGCCTACTGGCATTTTCGTTAAAATAGAAAAAAGTGAATTTCGAGTGCTCATTAAACACTATTTTTTGCGAGAAAAAACTACCACGCAAACCAGACCAAAATTTAACAAATATTATGGGACTCTTCACCATCGATTGGAACCATTCACCACTGTTTTACTCAATTTCGGTGCGGTCGTTCAAGCACAAGTGACGCCGAACATTCTGGTCGCCCAATTGAGGTCACCACACCAGAAATGGTCGACAAAATCCATGGTTTGATAATGGACGATCGGCGAGTGAAAGTACGCGAGCTTGAAGAGGCCACAGGCTTATCACATGGCTCAGTGATTTCGATTTTACATAAATATTTGTTCCAGAAAAATCCGGCTGAGTTTTTACGCCGTTTCGTAACCGTGGATGAATCCTGGATTCACCACAACACACCAGAAATCAAGGAACAGTCAAAACAATGGACTTCTCCTGGTGAATCGAAGTCGAAGAAGGCCATTTTTGAAGCAAAAACGGCCGCATTTGGCAAAGAAAAAAGTTATTTTTCACCAGGACAACGCACCGGCACACAAGTCCGCAGTCGCAATGGAAAAATTGCATGAGTTAGGCTACGAATTCCTCCCTCATCCAGCATATTCCCAGATTTAGCCCCCTGCGACTATTTCTTGTTTCCAAACATGAAGAAATGGCTCGGAGGTAAGAGATTTGGGTCGAATGAAGAGGTCATCGCTGAAACAAACGCTTATTTTGAGGGGCTCGAGAAATCGTATTATTTGGAGGGCATCAAAAAATTGGAGAAACGTTGGATGAAGTGTATAGAGCTAAAAGGAGACTATGTTGAAAAATAAAATGTTTTTATACCGAAAAGAGTGTTCCTTATTTCATTTTTCAGGGACTTATTGACCCACCCTCGTATGTGCCTTGGGCTCATGACCAATGTGAAACAAATATTCAAAGAACATCTGCAATATTCAGGGGATAAAAACGTTGAGGATCAACATACCAAGTTGCGTAGGTCTGTCACTTTTATCTGCTTTGTTCTAAGTTTTTGCACTTATTTGCTGCATTACGGGCCGTTTCTAATGAGGAAGTTGTATTCATATGCATATTTTACTGTCTCATTAACTCTCGGACGGCCCCTAGTACCAGATTTTGTTGGCCCACTCGCCAGGTTCTCACACCATCAAGATAATATTTCTGTAACTCTCCGATTTGCCAGGAAATAGTAGATTTCTTCGAACTGTTACCTTGACAGGACTGTCAACAGGCGGTCGGTTATTTAGCATAACCTCAAGTTTACTTGTTCTGTCATATTAAAAAATCCCAAAAAAGCTTGCGATTACAAATCCGATCCACTACTGTAATAATTACGAGTATATCATCTACTATTTTATCTGGTAAACTTAATGGAAAACAGTTTTTATAGCAATTGAGGGAACCCCTTACTCTGTGGCTATACGTAGTTTGTTAATGGTCCAAGAACAACACGTGTATGTATATATATGCAGATTTAAAGGTCATTGTCCATTTCGATCAGATATCAGAGCCACAAACAAATGAATCATTCCTTCCATTCGAATTGGAACTTGTATTCTAAACCAAGAGGTTTATTAAAATCACCTCGCCACCGAAACTATAATATTTAGTACCTACTTTTCTTATCACCAATGACGAAAAGTTAGAAAATAAGAATTTCATTTCTGTATAAAACGTTTTCGTTCAAAGTTCCATAAAACTCTGTTGAAGAACACTTGACCCAGATTCACTTTACATTAATCGCAATGGTTATTAGTATATATAAAAAAAAGACATCAAATTTCATATAAAAAAAATAAGTTGCGTCATTCATTTCCCATTAGCTTTTGCACAATTGTTTATCATTTAGATAACTTTAATATCACCCTAACCATGGTATCCTTGGTAAGTGAATAAACTTAATTTTAATAAACAGAGGGCATGTAACAAGTGCATTCTGGGTACGTTGAGCTACGATATTTACATATTTTTATTTACAATGACACAGTTGTTTCATCAACATCTTCGTCGTTAGGTTACTTAAAATTTGATGGCTTTATTTACTAATAGTTGGGAAGTACTAATACGTGAGCGGGGAATTTAATTTTCGGAAATTCTGATCAAAATAGAGGAATTACCAACTACGTATGTACCTATATACAGTATAGTGCAAAAGTTTTGCATCATTAGTTGGTATTCAATCCAAAAAGTATGCTTTTCTAGTATCGCTGATCTTTTTGGATTAATAAGGATTACTTTTCAGCTTGCTGGGTTTTTTGACCTCATAATGAACTGAGGAGAAAGTTATGCTTGTGAACTTGAATTGCATGCAGTGTTGTCAGTTGACTGGATTTTTTCGGTTTTGACTGGAAATCAAGCAGACTGTTTTTATTTTTGTTGACTCTATAATTGTTAAAAAAGAAAAATTCAAAATAAATTTCAACTCCAATGTAAACCTAGTGTAAATGAGCATTCGCACAGTGCAATGAACATACCTATTTTGTAATATTTTTGAGTGTCTGAATTGACAGAAGCAAACAGTTCCACTAACACCAGCCGCAAGCCGCTAAATGTCAGATTGAATTGCATTCCACATGTCAGTGGAATAACCTTTTTTCCTCATTAGATGGAAAAATATAAAGGAAACAGTACCATTCTGGTGCGAAGTTTCGTACTATAAAGATGCTAGTGGAGAAAATCCATTTGAAGATCTTGGAAAGTTTGCTATTACTGTTTTAGTTTTGCCAATTTCTAATGCCGCAGTCGAAAGAATATTTAGTCAGTTGAATTTAGTCAAAACTAAGCAACGAAATCGGATGCAATTATTGTTAATCAACTCTATTTTGACCATTAGAAATAATTTGCAAGATAAAAAGACATGTTGTACAAATTTTGAAATACCCGATGAAGTTATAAAAAAAAGTTGGAAAGGATACTATATATCAAAATATAGAAATCGAATAAATAGAGAATTGCAATGACACAGATTCAGAAGACTGTACTATAATGGTATAATTTAATTGCCAGTTAACGTATTTTAGAATTAATTACTTATTTATTTCTTTAATTGACCTACATATGAAACTAGTCCTGTGATATTACATAAGTACGACTTATTGTTTTTATTAATAAATTAAAAATATTTTTGCTTTCAAAAAAATAGCTGTTTTTATTTCTGACTGTTTTTTTGACTGGAATTTTTTTTTAATGTTTAACTGTTCTTTTTTTTGACTTGATTCGGAGAGAAAAAATCCAGTCAAACAGTCAAATTTGACTGGATTTTAACATTTTGACCTGGCAACACTACTTGCATGTAATAGGTTTAAGGAATTTAGACCAAACTTCCTTTCTTAAATGGGGAAATAAATTGTTGATATGGTTTATCGAAATTACCTACACTAAAAAGTAGACAAGGGGAATTGTTCGAAAAAAAAAACCGCACCAATGCATCTTTTTTAAAACGTATTGTACGTATTGTACGAGTATTTCATTGAAATTTAAATATATCTATAATTTTTTTTATAAGGCATTGTCCTTCCTAAGACTAACTACCTATTTGTGGCCAAATTTCCTTCACTAGCAGAGAAGGGTATAACATAGGAATTTTTATGGTAATACACTTTTTTTTTTTGCCGAGAGGGTGAAAATCTTCTAAAGACACCATAAGGCCCGACCGCGCGTGCTTATGGTAGTGTGAGATTTTTAATCACTAAAAACACCACTCTTCAAGATCAATACTACAACTAAGCCGACGCTTATCCAGCAGTTTTATTTTCGCTTACAAGACTCGTGACTTTTGGAAAAAGATGTTCGTATGTAATTTAAAAAGAATGTAGCGCTTGAGACAGGTTAAATTCCAATGAAAGTTCCTGCTGTTTTCACGACCAGCATATATTATGACGCGAGGTCAAAAGGTTTTGTCCTTTGCAGACGACGAATTGAATTGTTCGCGTCAAGTAGTTGAATGACGGTACTGTTACAATGGCCGTGAACACGATCTTTGTGTTTACGAGCAAAATTTGTTATCTCTTCGACGACGCTAGGAATTCGCAGGTCCCTATGAATATCTCCGTTACGTACGTACCATGGTGCGCTAACGATCGTTCTAAGAACTTTATTTTCAAAAGTTTGTGGGATGTTTCTATTGCTTTTCCTGGTACAACCCCATAGTTGTAGACCATACGTCCACACTGGCTTTAGCACTTGCTTATAGATAAGCAGTTTGTTATGTAGGCTCAGCTTCGAATGTTTTCCGAGTAGCCAGTACATTTGTCGGTATTTGTTTTCGAGCTCGTCGCGTTTCTTTTTTACGTGCGATTTCCATTTAAGCTTAACATCTAGAGTCATTCCTAGATATTTTGCTTCGTTCGCGTATGGTATTTGAACCGAGTTTAAATATACAGGTAATCTGTCCACTTTTTTGTAGGTAAAGTTGACGTGAGTAGATTTGGTTTCGTTCAGCATAATACGCCAAGAATTCGTCCAAGCGTGGACTTTGTTAACATAATGTTGCAGCTTTTCAGTTGCTGCTTCTATTGTATAGCCTGTTGTTAATATCGCCGTATCGTCCGCAAACGTGGCGACGACGCAGTTTCTTTCCGGCGGGATATCACGCGTGTAGAGTACATATAGAAGCGGGCCAAGGACACTTCCTTGTGGGACTCCGGCCGCAATCTCCTTGAACTCGGAGTAATCATTTCCGTGCTTAACACGAAAAAGTCTTTCGATGAGGTACGATCGTAAAATTAGAAAGAGTTGCCATGGCAGTAGTCGTTGCAATTTATACTCCAAACCTTCGTGCCAAACCTTATCGAAAGCTTGTGAGACGTCAAGAAATACACCACAACAAATCTTTTTTTCTTCGAGAGTTTTCTCAATCACTCACTTGTGGACTTGGTCGATTGTTGAATGTTTGACTCTAAATCCAAATTGATGGTCAGGAATGAGACGTCTTTCGTTGATTACGTGTTGTAGTCGTTTTGAAAGTATTTTTTCGAATATTTTAGAGATAACAGCCAATAGGGAAATAGGCCGATATGATTTCTTCTCATTCAGAGGTTTGCCTGGTTTCGGGACCATTATAATCTCGGCGACTTTCCATTGTCTCAGAACGTAGAGTAATCTGAACGAAGCGTTAATCAAATATAGCAGTTTGATAAGAGCTTTATTCGGTAATTCCTTGACCACCTGCGCCGTTATCAAATCGTAACCCGGTGCTTTTTTCGTCTTTAGATTTTTAATCACTTCCCTCAGTTCAATCAATGCAACTTTTTTTACTTTAAACTTGTAAGATGTCGTGTCTGGGGATTCGGGCGTTATCAAAGGGCCGTCGAATGGCTTAAACGTTTCTTCTAAGTGCAAAGCAAAAAGTTCTGCCTTTTCTTTGTCGCTCTTGGCCCAAGTTCTATCGTTTTTCCGAATTGGTGGCGCTTGCATTTGAGGTTTCCGGATGCCTTTTAGCGCTTTCCAAAGTGAATAATTTGATTCTCTTCCAGTGGAGAGATTTTCAAGGTAGGTCGCTATCTTATTGCTTTTAAATTCCCGAATACTATCTCTAAGGCGATTGCATAGTCGGTTAAGGATCTTTTTATGCTGCGGTGCACGAGTGATTTGCCATTTCTTTCGTGCTTTTCTTTTCTCCGTCACCAGTTCAATGATTTCTCTTGGATACTTTTCGTTGCGATTAATCTTATAGCTTCTAGAAGGAGTGTTTCTCCATGCCGCTATTTGGATTGCTTCCACGAAACGATCAACTTCGTCCTCCAGTTCACAAGGTGTTTTAAGTGATACATTTAAGGCGATATTTGTTTCGCAATCATTTCTAAAGCCCTCCCAATTTGTTCTATTGCTAGTAAGTCTTGGAGGTCCTTCTTTCTTGATCAACGCTTCACCAAGTAATAAAATTACCGGAGAGTGGTCAGAAGAGAAATCAAAACTTTCTTCGACTGTAATAAATTTATCGCAAATACCTTTTGCAACGAAAGAATCGATAAGATCGGGAATTTTTTCTGAATCGGTTGGCGTTTCCTGTCGAATAAAACAACAACCGAATTCATTTGCCACTTCGTAGAGAATTTTTCCTTTAGAAGATGTACATCTTGAACCCCAGAAGGTGTGCTTCGCGTTGAAATCTCCGCCAATAAGAAAATGTGAACCAAGGGCTTTGAAGACCGAAAGTAGTCGTCTTTTTCAAGCGAGCATCGCGGCGGACAGTAAACAGACGCTATTTTGTAGCTCAAGTGTTTATTTTTAACCATTACCGCGCACAACTGAAGTTTTTCTCGCTCTATGTTTATATTGACCGAGTGTTCGATGTTAGTTTTAATGAATAAAGACGAACCGCCCCGCTCTCTATCAGAAGAATGATAGGCGTGATAACCAACGTAGCCTCTTATCTTTATTTGCGATTCCCTTGTTAGATGGGTTTCGGAGATCAAACATATGTCGATATTTTCTCTCACTAAAAAAATTTCTAATTCGTTAGGTTTTTGTAAGAGTCCGTTTGCATTCCATGTTATAATTTTAAGCAAATAGTCCATATCTACTTAGATTTAGATATAAGGTTAGCCATACAAAAGCTTTCGACGTTACTGAGACGTTCGAGAATTCTTTTGTTCGTTTCACATTGTTCCTCGAACTTAGCGTAAATGCAGTTCAGAATTTCTTTCGACGGATCAGAGGGTGGCCCGTCGTTTCGTCTCGTTCCTTTGACTGCAGCCTGAGAATACGTCAGACAACTGGGATTCGTTGGCTTATCCGAGGTTATTTTTCGTTCAGGCTTTTTAGTGGACGACTTCGACGTACTTTTAATCAGCTTAGAGGGCTGATTGACTGGTTCAAGAGTCTGCACTGCTGATTCGATGGTAATACACATAAATAAAAAAAAAAATTGGGTAGTATTTTCCACTATCATTTATTAAAACTAACTATGGGAACATTGAATCACACTAATTAGCCATTATTATGGAGAATCCAGTTTGTTTTTTTTTTTTTATTACTTTGTAGCACCGCCTTTAGCCTTTATGACGGCTTGGACCCATCGTGGCATAGAGTCATAAAATTTTTGGATTTTCTCTGTTGTTATATATTTAGTCCACACTTCTTCTACAACTGTTTTAACCTCTTCAATTGTTTTAGTTGCCTTGTTGCATACTCTCTGACCCACAATTGAGCACAAGTTCTCTATTATACTCGTATAAAGGTCAGGGCTATTTCCTGAACAATTTAGGGATTCATTGTAGGTCAACATTTGTTTTTACTTACGGAACGAGAGCGATGACAGGGAGCGGAATCATCCTGAAATATGAGTTTTGGGATATAGCAGCATAGCTCCTCTATTGTAGGAACAACACCAATGTGAAATGTTTTTTTCAGCAATGATTTCTTCGTATTTCGCTGTATTTACGGAACCAATCCATCGTAAATTCCTTAACTATACACAAAACATTTTGTCGCGGTCTAGAGCACTTATGCGTAATCGACTTAAGTGTTTTTTTTTCTATTATACATCAAAAAGAAGAAGCATAAATATCACAGAAAAACTGCAATCGTACCTACATATATACTCGTATGTGTTAAAAATATGAGAGGAACGCATCCGGAAGGCATACAATTTTGAGTATTTGAGTTTTTTTTTATAAAGTTGAAAAAAATAATGCACCTTGAGTGCAGTAGTGGCTCGTAAAATTAAAAAAAAAAAAATCCTTTCGGAATATTCTAAAATTTAGAGCTTAATAATTTTGTTCGTAGGACGCATTGTTTTCGAGCTATTAGCATTCAAAATAACTTTGGGAATTGAAAAAAATCGGCGTCCATACTGTAGAAAATTTCAAAACCTCGATGTAGCGTTTTCGAGATATTCGCAGTCTAAAACGACTACTTCATGGTAAAGTCGGACGTTCTAGAAAATTGCGTAGTTACACTTTTAGAAAACCTATAAATTATAGGGTACGAGTGGGTCGCTTGCACTTTTTTTTTTATAAAATGTTCTGCACCACTTAGGACTGTGTCCTTTAAACTTAAAAAGACAGTGATGGAGAAAAAGGAAAGGTTATAGGGGAGAATTAAATATTGGACAGAAAAGGAAAGTGGGAGATGACGGTGCGCATTAGTTTTGAATCTTTGTAATTTGTAGATTTCTGGAAATATTGAGGAGGGCAAGTCATTCCACATTCGTATTGAGTGGTTCAAAATCGATCTTCTGAACATCACTGTGCGCCCGAAGGCAACAGATGAACTGGTGAGACATGACTATAGATTTCATCTGAACAATTGTTGCGGAAATATCGATATAGGAGTGCTAAGCATACAATATTCCGACTATGTTCGAGTTTTTACCGATTAATCTAAATGCCTGACGCTGAACACGATCGAGGAAACTGAAGCATATTTTAAGAGCTTCCGCTCAAATATGCTAGTTGTATTCAATTCTTGGACGAATATAAGTTTTATAGGTCGTAGCTAAGTCTTTGAGAGTGAAAAATCGTTTACATCTTTTGAAGAATCCGAGGCGTCTAACACCAGCTTTAGCAGCGACAGTAATCTGCTGATTCCGGCGATGGTTTGAACTTACATACCCAGCATTGATAAGCTGTTAGATTCTTGAAGATTATATTCCGTTTAAGAGACAGGAGACAGCACTGGGTTTTTGACGCGTTGAACTAAACTCGATTGATGATCGCATCAATATCACCTTTAACTTCGATGGGGATTCACTGTCTGTCGCTGGGACTCCACAGTTTGGGGCCCTTCCCGTAGAGTCATTAAATAGTAAGATGGACTGGATTGCGAGTGAGAAAGAGATGGACATTGATAAATATTAGAAACATGGTCAGGGAGAGGCCTGAATTTTGGGGTACTACAGCATTGATTGCAACAACTTGTATTGATCGATTATTTAAAAAAAAACTGTTTCTTTCGAGATATTTCACAAGTTGAGAATTGACTATGCTCTCCGTGAAAGTACTACTTTCAAGGGCAACGTTAGTACGTTAATATGTTGGGAATGCCTGGATGTGCGCAAGTTTCCTTTCAGGAAGAGGCATCTGCCTGTAGAGTTTGATAGGTGGAAGAGCTTAGGTAGAGGTTTCGCCAAGGCAGAAGAATATCTCTTCAAAGTAAGGGGAGAGATATTCATATCATTGTGGACAAGTGTTGGGACGGTTTATGATGCAGAGCCTTTAATTCTTTTAACGAAATACCAACAGGTTTTACTGCCTCTAGGACATTCTTTAAAGTGGCGTTGCAGTCTTTTCCTGCCCGTTTTGCTCCATATGCGCTATTCATTTGTAAAGATTGTTCAGATTTCAAACTTTTCAAAAGTCAGTAAAAAGCAATAAAATGGATTTTTTTCTAAAATGCGTTAAAAAGCTAAGTCTGCTGTTACACGGTGACTCTTGAGTCATGACTCTTATGAAATTACACGAGTGTAAAAAAGACAACAAATGAGATAGCAAAACAGCAATCCGGTGAGTCGTGGATAGAATTTCGATGCCTATTTTTTGACGTTTCTCCTTCTCCTTGTTCGTTATTTTTCTATTTCGCTTTATTTCTTTTCATTCCTCATGAAGGGCAGTCGACAAAAAATGATGGAAAAAATTTATTGGTTGAAGGAAATTTACTTTAGAGTTTTAGAGAATTCTAAATAATTCACAACCGAAAGAAAGAATAAAAGAGAGCTGTCAAATTAGAGATATAGAAAAGAGTCACGAGCCTCACAGGATGAAAGTTCAAAAGAGAATAGAGGAAAGAGTCACCGTGTAATAGCAGTCTAAATAACATTTTTGTGCCTAATAAAGTTGGAATTTTTCTTAATTGGATATAAAGTATGAAGAAAATACGATCAGCTGTTTAAATTGCGAGACACACTTTTTTGAGTTCCTCTACTATAGTAATATTAAGATTGATCAAAACCTCGAGATCAAAGATTTTCATGAAATTAATACTTGTCCTTTAGGAGCAAGTCAACATTGGAGGTTTATCTTGTGGAGAATCCCAAAACCTACAACTTTGACCGAAATAATCTTTTTCGGAGGACGCACTGTTTTGGAGATATTCGCAGTTATAATCGCTTTCAATTAACTGCAATCGGTAGGTACATACTCCTACATACATATTTTAATTATCAACTCACAAAATTTTATGTCAACGGCATACTTATTATTAGCGAATTTTGTTACGAGAGCGGTAAAACCTTACATGTAGCGAAACTTAAGAAAAACTTTGCAATTTCCCATTGCTTAAGCGAATTGCATTTGTGTAAATTGTGTTTTACTCTCACGTTTCTTTTGCACAATTCCCTTTTATATAAAAAAAGCAATGTATCCATGCAATGTGTCTATACATGTTGGCAAACTATGTACGTGTCAACCTTAAGCTGAGATGAGCACGTGCTATTCTACTCATTCCAGACAATTAGTGGAAGTAGCTACTCATATGTTTCGCTACTTTTGTTTTATTTGTTATTCCCTTGTTATATATATTCTCCAACATAGGGTGTTCTTATACGAAATGTTTCTACGGCCAAGCAAAATAATGATTCGCAATTACAAAAGTGCACATCACTACAAAAAACTGGATCCTCCCTTAATTTGCAGTAATAAAATTTACTCTTAAGCAATCAGTGCTCTCTTCGTATTATGTATCTAAACAATGGGACGGTTCAGTTGGCCTAGGCATTACGATGACTACCATTGCTAAGGCACTAATCACTTAATGACCAACTGAACAGGTCTAGCAATCATTTTTATTACTCACTTCGCGCTGAAGTCCATTTGGATAAGTATTAATTATTTGATATGACCGATGGAAAATGCTTAACGCTACCGTTACAAAATTCATGAAGCGAGGCAAATAAGCGATGAATAGTAAATGGTGTTCAGTGGGTAATTGCTACAGAAATATTGAAGCGCTTTAACCAACTAAACCGGCCGAATCAGTGACGTAGCGATGGGGGGGTCCACAATGAGCACTGTAAGGCTATCTAATCTGGGTATCATGGCTATAGAGCAGGAAATCACAGGGACCATCGATACTGAAAGAATAATAAGAGATTTTGCCCTGATGAAAAGTAGGAAAATAAAATTTTAAAGAAGTTTTCTGCAAATAAATAAAAAAGTTTCTTGCATTTTTTTTTTTTTTTTGCCGAGAGGGTGAAAATCTTCTAAAGACACCATAAGACCCAGCCGCGCATGCTTATGGTAGTGTGAGATTTTTACTCACTAAAAACACCACTCTTCAAGATTAATATCCAGCAGTTTTATTTTCGCTTACGAGACTCGTGATTTTTGGAAAAAGATGTTCGTATGTAATTTAAAAAGAATGTAGCACTTTAGACAGGTTAAATTCCATTATAGATAAGCAGTTTGTTATGTAGGCTCAGCTTCGAATGTTTTCCGAGAAGCCAGTACATTTGTCGGTATTTGTTGACGAGCTCGTCGCGTTTCTTTTTTACGTGCGATTTCCATTTAAGCTTAACATCTGGAGTCATTCCTAGATATTTTGCTTAGTTCGCGTACGGTATTTGAGCCGAATTTAAATATAAGGGTAATCTATCCACTTTTTTGTAGGTAAAGTTTACGTGGGTAGATTTGCTTCCGTTTAGCACAATACGCTAAGAATTTGTCCAAGCGTGGACTTTATTAACAGCATGTTGAATCATCTTTTGTTGGTTAGGATGGTGGTGTTCTTACCTTTCTACGACTCTTTATGAAAGGGTCATCTTTTAGCAATAAATGGTTCCCCCCAGAATCCATGGAACCGACCTCCGAAGAGGGTGGATTTACCAGTTTACCTGGCGTACCACCTGGGGTATTAATTCCTTCTGTTTTATTCATTGCATCCTTTTTTTTAACTTTTGTGAAAAGTTTAAACCTTTTTGGATTTAAGTCGCCTTCTATGACAGGCATGCTTTACCTCAGGTATATTCTAGTCCCCTATCCGGAAGGGGATTTACAGTTTAAATTCAGCCGCCCCTCTGGGGTCAGACGCTGACCAGTGTGCCGCACAATATGGTTTTATGGGTTTATCCTTCAGGTTCACCTTTCAGTTATAACCTTACTGCCAAGGGTGACCCTACCAAGAGTGTATGCTCCTGACAGCATCGCTTATAACATCATGAAGATTACTTCTTGCGGCGGATTTTAGTCGGCTCTTACGACAGGCATACCTTACAGGCATACCTAACCCTGACCTATTCTAATCCCGACCTTGCAGGGGGGAATCCCGTTTTTCTGAAGAATTTTAATTTAGATAATTGAAGTAGGTATAATAACTGAGGTAAGTAATTTTTATTCACTTAGAGATTGGGAAATCGGAAAATGGGAAAATTTTAAATTTGCGGCTTCATTTTTCCTTCACTTGCTAGAAAGTAGTAGAGCAACAGTTGACAAAATTTTGAAGAGAAATTTTACCAAGTTTATTGACATACATATGTGTAGTTATAACAGGTTGAAACCGTAGACAAAGGTTTTTTTTTTTTTTTTTAGTGTGTGAACAAATTACTAGGGGCGGCATAAATTGGGTCTGCCCCGGGCGGCCCCAACCCACGCTACGCCACTGGGCCGAATATGTCCAAAGCAGGATTGCCAGTAATATTTTGTGTAAATTCGAACATTTCTGGGTATACAGTTCACAAAAAAAAAAAAAAAAAACACACCTAATGTTAGATTCAGATTCAGATTAAGGTTTTTATTGTTTAGTCGTTCTATTTACAAATTGGCTTAAAACTAGACTTATTACTATAAATTTAATGTTGGCTCAACAATAGGGGCCCAACGTATATCTACTGGCTAGTTTGCTAAGGTTTTTTTTTTTAAAAAACCTATATTAATGGCTACTTAATCTATTACATGAATATTTTATATAAGAGAATATATTTGGAAAGTTTTTTTTTTTTTTTTTTTGTTAAATAAAGAAGATATATTATTAAGGGGACTATCCCCGGTAATAGGCATTGTCTGCAAGCTGGTAGAACGGTGTTTCTTCGTTGTTCATTATGTCTTCAAATCTTGAATCGATGATTGCTCGTGCACTCAGGTATCGGTGGCTTGGATCGATCTGCTGTCGGATGTAGTCTTGTATTTCCTCGTTAGGGTGGTCAACAAGATTTTGCAGGAGTCTACTTGAAAGTTGAATCATATACTGGTCGATTGGGCTCACACCGGCGTTCTCGTAAAGAAAAGCCTTAGGGTGGTACTTCCTTGTGATTGGGTTTCGCCACAGTCCTGTACAGATTCGAAGGACCTTCCGTTCGAATATTTGAATCTTCTTCATGGTGGTGGGCGATATGGTGAACCATATGGGGCAGCCATATGTGATAACTGGTCTTATCAGCTGCTTGTATACGAGCAGTTTAGTCTTCTTGCTGAGCCCATTTCTCTTTCTGAGTAATGGGTGGACTAAATGCAACGCATAATTGGCCCTCCTTAGGATGATTTCAGCGTGAGGATTAAACTTAAACCTCTCGCTGAAATTGATTCCAAGATATTTGGTGGTTTGCTTGGTTCGCACCTCGGTGTTATCTGGAAGAGAAATCCGTATGTTGTGGCAGCGAGTTGCGAACGCTCGGCGTCCCCTCGTAGCTGTCACTGGATTTCTGAAGCAGATTAGTTCCGTCTTGCTGCTGTTGATTTTGATTCCCCATTTGAGGTAATACTCCCAAAGATTTTTGACGTGGGTTTCAACTCTCCTAGCTGCTATTTCCGGGGAAAGCGAAACAGCGTAAGTGATGGAGTCATCCGCATACAGCATTGTTCTGGTCCTAGCTGCATTCAGTGGTTGGTCTGCAGTGAAGATGTTGAACAGTATTGGTCCAAGCCTTGATCCCTGGGGCACTCCAGCGTTGATTCGTTTTATTGAAGACTTTGCTTGATGTACCTGTACATAAAAAATTCTCTGGGTTAAAAAATTGAAAATTAATCTTACAAGATAATTGGGGAAACCAAAATGAATTAGCTTGAAAACCAGTCCTTTGGTCCAAACGCTGTCGAAGGCTTTCTCTATGTCTAGCAGGCAGGCTACGGTAGTCTCTTTTTTGTTCAGGCCACGGGTGACATCGCTATGTAGCTTGAGCAGAGGGTGAATGGTTGAGTGCTTTCCTCGAAAACCATATTGGTTACACCTAATGTTAGTAAGAGGCGTGGCTGTTTTAAGAAAATTTCGAATTTTGTGTGGGATACCCGCTTTATAAGGATATTGATTTCTATTATGAATTTCAGTGCTGTTCTCTTCTTTTGGTGCACTTTAATCCTTTTCAATATTTTTAACAGGAGTTATATTATGCTTACTGCATCCGCCCAATCAATCCTATTAGCTAGTTATTTCCTGAGAGCCCTGGGCTGATTTGACTTTCAGGAAAGTGTGCTTCCTTTAAGATTTAATTTGCATAATCCAACGTTTTTTTTTTAAACTGGCACTTTCTAGCTAATCAATCGAGAGTATATGTAAAAATAATTATCTTTTGCACAACAAACATTTTGTCATAAATTTAACAGTTTCGAACATGAGATAGGTAGGGGGAAAGTACTTATGTGTAAATTTGTGGAAAGTCTAAGAATAAATTAGATGGTGGCCTTGAATGTCCTTGAATGACATTTGTTTTAAGGATATGAAGGAAACATACATTTTTATATCGAAAGTGGTGCTTTTGAAAACACCAATTAGTAGAATTAAAAATAGCATAATGTATTGTAATATGCGAGCTACGGCTCGAGTAGATAAAACAATATTCTGTGAGATTATTTCTTTATTTTTCTAGACTATAGAACAATTCAAATTCACACTATACTATTCTTCGCAAACTCCTTCCTTACAAGGTATCTTTCTTCTTAAATCACTTTATCTCCTTTCAATTACTTAATTCACAACTCCAAACTAATTACTTCTTCTTGTTATTCTAAACTTTCAATTTACCACCAAATTACAACTTCACTTATTATCACCTTTCCAATCTCTTCGTGCGGTTCAAAACCGAATGCCTTGCCTCGATCGCCATCTGTCCTTATATAGCAGCATTTCAGTTAGCCAGAAACTTCTAGCAAATTCTTCGACCAACAAGGAAATTCTGATGTAATAATTCCAAGATGACAATAATTTCTTGCGGTTATAATTCTCTCTTAATTCCGTGACGTTGTCTTAGATATTATCCGTCTCTTATCGTGGACACGAACTGTGGACACGAACTGCGGACACGAACTGCGGACACGAACCTCGAATGAAAAGACACTTCGGAACGAAATTATGTTCGAATGAAAAGACACTTCGGAATGTGTTGCATAGTCGTTGGAGCGTAGTTATTATGCTACATTATGTTACAGTATGCATTTTGTATTGTTCATGTGCATTTTCTCAAAACTCTCACCGTTTACGAGACATCAAAAGAAGTAAGATCCCGACTTACTGCAATAGATGTACTCGTACAAAGTGGCGGCCATTTTGATTGTTTTGATGCTCTTGTCATCAAGTTCTTTTCGCAAAAGTTACCCAAAGGTGTTTGCAAGGGCCTTCTACCAGAGAAAACATCTAGCAGAAGATTAAAGAAATTTGTCGCAAAATAACAGCCTACTCTCGAATATGCAGAATATTTTAATTGAAATGTAAAGAATGATTATTTTCAGACATGCAATAACAAAGTCCGCTTAATCTGCCGCTTGGCTGCCACTTGATAAGAAATGCATTCGAAGTTATTTTTCGATTTCGAGATTTTAATTAACCTTGAATTGTTTTTTTAACATAAGTGTGACCACGCTCAAATGGCGTGTAGGCACTGTGATCAGAAAGACTATTGTGCCAGGGACCACTTTTTAGGGCAGCAGTACTTCAAATTTCCTTATGAAAGCTATAATTATGGCTGCGGAGAGGAGTTCCTTAGGTCTAATGGAGATATTACCTCCTTAAGAAAGAAGCTTCTCCTACTTCTACACAGAGCTACATACTCACATATCATAGTATGTGTTCTGCAGTTTCGTCCTCTTCTAGGCAGAGGCGACAGGTGATATCCTCTGAAGTTCTCGTTTTATTTAGGTGGTAGAGTAATTGGCAGTGACCAGTAAGGAAGTTCACAAGCCTTCTTATGTCATTTCTGCTGTATTTTAGAATATCAGCTGCTTTTTTTTGGAAGGGTTAGACAGCTCTTTTAGCTTGTCTGAGGCCATGTGAGTTATTCTAGTTGGAAATGCACAGGTCAGTTTGAAGGCAGTATCAGATATTCCGGTCCAAGGAACAACTCACAGGAACCTTTTCTGGCTAGCTGATCTGCAGTTTCATTGCCGCCAACGCCTACATGACCCGGTACCTACCACAATTTTACTTTATTGTATCGGGGCAAATTTTGTAAACTGTCGGAGCAGCTTAGAACTGATTTTGAACTAATCAGATGGGAGATCTGTGTATAGCGGCACCTTTGATTCCTGTTTGCAAGTTTATATTTGCACAGATCTCGATAGCGTAAAGCTCGGCCTAGAAAAGACTAGGACTCTTTCCAAGTGATTTCGTAATCTTGTAATTGGGCCCATAAATAACGGCGCCAATTCCTGAATCCATTTTTGATCCATCAGTATACCAAACGATTCCTTTTGGACCAAGCAACGGTCCGCTATTATTCCATATATCACGGTCTGGGATCTCAATCTCAAACCTTCTACCAAAGTAGAGTGATTTGGGAATCAGAATCAGTGCTGAGCATATCTAGCTCTGGTGGCCGTGGTGTAGTGGTAACATCATCGCTTGTTACGCTGTTGATTCACGGTTCGAATCCTGATGTCAAGAATCTATCACTTTGCGAAAGCAAAGACAACTCTACTGTGAAGGCATAACACTGGCAGTAGGGTGGTCATATGGCCAAAAATGCAACTTGATCGTGATGATGACATCAGGAGGACGGGAAAAAAATACTGTGAATCATAAGCAACGATAATAATAGCGAAAACAAAACAAAAATACTCCCCAGTTATCTGGACAGCCACCCTTGGAGTTTACAGAAACTTAATACCACCTGAGTTTCAAACCACACCACTCTGTCTTTCTCTCTGTCTCTTCCTTTCCACAAAAACGCACGTGTTCTAAAAGCACGTGTTCTAAATTAGTATAAGGGTATTCATATCCCCTTTAACACGTGCAAATTATAAAAAAAAAAAAAAAAAAAAAGTTGAAATACACGTACTCCCTATAGCACGAACACAGCTGCAGCTGAAGTACGAAAAGTAGCTGCAGCACAAGTTTAGTCAACTTCAACTGCCGAACGAGCTGCACTACTTTTTGACAGTTAAAAACAAAAACCAAAATGGCAGAGCCGTCTACGGAGAAATTCATACCTTGCGATTTCTTTTTCCGCTGTAATTATTATAAAATAAATCCACCATACAAAATATTTTCACGCGCGATTAACTTTCCGTTTTGACAGCTTGAGCAATCGATCTGCGAATTATTTGACAGTTTGCACTACAGCGACTTCATCTGCTGCAGCGCTTTTCCATTGTGTTTGGGCAGATACTCGTAATGATGCAGAAAAAAAAAAAAAAATATCACATATAGTTTAAACATGTATCTGTAAGGCAATGGCCGCAAGATTTAAAGTATATCCCCCTAATATCACTTAAAATAATTACTAGGTGTCGTTTAGACAGATTTTATATAAAATTAAACAGATACAAAAGATTAATGCAGTTCCGATTGTATACACTGGTGTTTTCAAAAGTACCACTTTCCATACGAAAAATGTAAATTTTTTTTATAATTTTAAAACCAAGATCATACAAGGATATTCAAGGTCACATCTATCCTCGGCATTCCCATAAATTTGTTCACAACTATCCTTCTATCTGAGGGGTGAACTTTAAAAAAAAAACTCAAACCTTCTTCATTGAAACGAAACCGTTAAGTTTACGAAAAAAAACTTTGCCATGGAAAAGATAATTATTTGTCCATGTATGATACTTTCGATTGAAAAACTATCCTTTTCTATAAGTTTGGATTATATCCTCAAAACTAAAGAGATTCAAGGTCATTCGAGAAAGAACGTCTCTTTATTTGCTTTGCAACTTTGCTTTCAAGTGTTTTTCTCATAACTGTAACCGTTTCCGAATTAAATGTGATGAACTTTTTAAAGAGCTCACCCTGTACAAATGTACATACCATTTCAAGTCTCACTCTATCGACAGTTGTTCTAGAGTTCTAATATTATCATTTTATCATTTTTGTGAAATTCCCTCCCACGCATTATTTATCGATGTCAACCCCTACAACCCACGCACTATGGCTTAGAATTTGAAAGCAAAACCGAGTACTCTATCTAACGGCGGTGTAGTCGATGTTTTGTTCTAATGGCTGTAGATACTGATAAAAGAAATTAGGTTACCATCGACGACTTTTAATTATAAACAAGAACGCGGGTAATTAACATAGAAACGATCGAATATTTGGTACGCTTCAAACAACTATCGATTAAAGAAATGCTAATTCAGAAGTCTGATATATTTGAGGTCAATGCAATAACCACAAAATTTGTATATGTATCTACAAAGCGCGATAACCTACAATTTGCGATAAGAGAAACATGTGGCTATATTTTATGAATAATGTGCTTACAAGTAATGTGTAGGTGCCCTAGAGTTAAAAATCAATGACGGCAAAGTAACACCCTCTTTGCATTTTGAATACGAAAAAAAGATCCGGACGCGCCGCCGTGCCGGTTAACTATAATAAATCGTAAAATGCATTATGTGTTCGGCCTCTTCCGTGAACTGAATTCGGAATAAGTGCAAACACACCAAAGATACTTCACAAAGTGATTGATTAACAAGAATTTCATTTAATAAATATTTAATTTTTTGGTGACCATAAATCGATTTCAAAAAGAGTGTAAAAATATTCACTTGAAAAGCACTTCATCGTTTCTACTCCTACACTGAAGAAAATCTTCTTTTTAAAAAAAAAAAAAAAATTTGTGTCAAGCTTCTAGTATCAATTATAAGCTTGCCTAATACTGCACCTATGCCTAGTGAGTAATGTTATGCTGATAATTGTTATGTGGGTCATTGCCTTCAATTCTGTACTACTCTTCTTCCTCGTCCATGCAGCTTCTGCAGAAATCATTTGAGAAAACGCCAAGCCTTCCTGCATGCTTGCCTATTAGACAGTGTCCAGTAATGACACCAATTAGAGCGCTTATATGCAGTCTATTGAGAGAGAGGGTGGCCGTGGTGTAGTGGTAACATCATCGCTTGTCACGCTATTGATTCACGGTTCGAATCCCGATGTCAAGAATCATCTATTTATAATAAATAAAAAAAGTCGATCACTTGCGAAAACTAAGATAACTCTACTGTGAAGGCATAACACTGGCAGTAGGGTGGTCATATGGCCAAAATGCAACTTGATCGTGATGATGACATCAGGATGGAAAAAAATACTGTGAATCATAAGCAACGACAATAATAGCGAATTCAAAACAAAATACTCCCCAGTTATCTGGACAGCCACCCTTGAAGTGTACAGAAAACTTAATACCACCTGAGTTTCAAACCACACCACTTTGTCTTTCTCTCTGTCTCTTCCTTTCCACAAAAAATGCATGTGTTCTAAAAATTAGTATAAGGGTATTCATATCCCCTTTAACAAGTGCAAATTATAAAATATAGCATTTCAGATCCAGCTTGTCCACTTGTCCATCTAGAAATTGTCTTTTCAATAGCATCCAGCTTTAATTTAAGTTTGCATGTAGCGATCAGCATAACCAGTGAACTTTCGTCTGGAAGGATTTTTCTGGCAAGTTCGTCAACCTGTGCCCCGGCACCCAAATTAGGTGAATATTGAATTGCTCCGCCATCTCTATAAGAGACGATCGGTAGTCTCGAGCTGTTATAGAATTTATGGAGGATGATTCCAAGGATTAATGTAACGACTTATCTACCGTAAAGCCACCTTCTTTCCAGAATGCTCTGGAGGGGATGGTAACTTGGAAGTTTTTGTCAAAATTTTACTTGGCTATGGTGTAGTCAATGTCTTCAGGGAAGATATTAAACTTGCTTAGGATGAAGGTGTGGACCTCCTTTCGTGGACCACTGTAAAGTAGTTTTAAGGCGAATAGCTGAGCTAGCTGCTATTTGCCTACCAAAAATGTCGAGGGGGTGTTAAATGAAATAGAGTGTCCATTGCTGCGGAAGGTTAGTGAGCGTCGTGGCGTACTGGTTAGTGTGTCAGATCACTACGCAAGAGGTTCCAAGTTCGAATCCCAGAAAACACAAACAAGTTTTTTCACGATCCCACCTCTCGCGAACGTCTGACAAACATCCGAGAGTATTGTTGGCACGAGAAAGCTTCTCAAATTGCCTTTCGGATACGGCACTAAACTGTATGTCCCTTCCATTCGTGTGGAGAATATAACGCACACAACACAAGTGGTTGCGAGAAGCTAGACCCTGGCACTTAGAGAGCTGTTGCGCCAAATATTTATTTGTATTGCTGCGGAAGGTGTCGTTCGTAGTGCTCCGCTAATACACAGACAAGCTGAACGTTGGTCTTTGCTTAATAACTTCTGATTTATCACCTTATTCAAGGCAATCCACCAGACAACTACCCCGTACATAAGGATGGGTCTGATGACCGAGATATAGAACCAGTGAGTTAATCTGGGTTGTAAGCCCCATTTGTTCCCAGTGGCTTTCTTTTAACTCTTTCTTGTATATTAGGTTTCCAGCTTAGTTTCCTATCTAAAATAAGACCAAGATATTTTGCTTCGTTGGAGAAGGTTAAGCTTACACCATTAAGGGATTGAGGGTCACTAGGTGGGATTTTATATTCCCTTGAGAAGAGGATAAGTTCGGTTTTGTGGGGATTGACTCATAGATAATACCGAGCAGTCCACCTAGATACGAGTAGCTTATTCAAAGCGTTTTGTATGAGCTATTTTAGAGTAATGAGGTGTTTACCAAAGACTGCTATAGCAACGACGTCCACATAGGCTATAATTTCGCAACCCTCAGCTTCCAGGATTATCAGTAGTTCATTAACAACCATATTCCATAGTATACTCCTCGTGATACAGGGAGTACTCGATCTTATTAACTAACGTATGTAATGCTGTTTCTACTGATTTGCCCAGTCTTCACTTAAGTTCGTGTTAAAAGGTTTGTTTTTTACACAAAGTGTTGCATGTTTTTTAAATGTAAGACTTACCAACAAAAGAACGAACTGGTGTAAATTCAGAGAATTACTCGAAGGATAACCTTAGATCCCCTCTGACCACAACAAACCATATTCACATCGAAGTAGAACAATTCATTGCCGATATACAACAGGCAGCAGAAGATAGTACACCAACCTATCAACAAAAAAAAACAAGCATCGGTAAAATATCCCACAGAAATTAGGGAACTAATATCAGAAAAGAGAAGAGCTCGCAGGAGGTGGCAAATGACAAGATATCCCGGTGATAAAGTTGTGTTTAATAGACTGAATAACAAACTCAAAAAAAGTATCAGTGAATTTAAAAATACATCCTTAACTAATTACCTTTGTAACTTAACTGCTGACAAAGCCACAGACTACTCCCTCTGGAAGGTTGCCAATCATTTAAAGAGACCTCAAGCGTAGGATCCCCCGTTAAAAACATCTGAAGGGAAATGGATCGGCGACCCAAAAGAAAAGATTAAACTTTTTTCGGAGCACCTAGCAAATGTGTTTAAACCTTTTCCACCTAGCGTGGCAAATGAACTAGAATTCTCTAAAATAAATGAAGACGTAATCCCTTATGTTTCGCTAAGAGATATTAGCACATGTATTTCTAAACTATCTAGTAGAAAATCACCAGGTTACGACCTTTTAACTGCCCAAATCCTGAAAGAACTACCCCTCGTAGCATTGTTAAAAGCTTATAATTAATGCCTGTTTTACACAAACATATGTCCCACATCACTGGAAAATAGCAGAAATTATTGTTATACCTAAACAAGGTAAACCCCTATCAGAAGTTACCTCATATAGGCCAATATCGCTTTTACCGATATTATCAAAAATTTTCGAGAAACTGCTTCTTAAAAGGCTGGATAGAATCATAGAGCAAAGAAGGCTTATCTACACACATCAGTTCGGGTTTAGAAATAAGCACTCGACAATAGACCAAGTGCATCGTATAACTAATATTATAGAAAAAGCACTAGAAGAAAAACAAGTTTGTTCTATAATACTTCTAGACATTGCTTAGGCCTTTGATAAAGTTTGGCATAAGGGCTTGGAATATAAACTACATAGGGATATACCTAGACAATACTATGAGATACTTAAGTCATATATAGCTAATAGATTCTTTAGAATTCGCTATGGTTCAGCGTATTCTGAACTTAAAGAAATACAAGCAGGTGTTCCACAGGGAAGTGTTCTAGGCCCTACCCTATATTTACTATATACTAGTGATATTCTATATGCGAATGATACCATGTTAGCCACATTCGCAGACGACACTGCTCTTCTAGCAACTGATGGATGCGTGGGCACAGCAACAGAAAAGCTACAAAACTCAGTGAACGAGATATATGATTGGACGAAACGATGGCAAATGAAACTTAATGAGTCTAAGTCCACCCATATCAACTTTACAAATAAAAAAATAACAAACGTTCCTGTGGTTATTAATAATCAAGTAGTTCCTTATTCTAACACATCTAAGTATCTGGGTATGAATCTGGATGCTAAACTGAAATGGAAGGAACATGTGAAAAAGAAAGTAGAGGAGTTAAATATTAAATATAGAAAACTCTATTGGTTGTTAGGACATAATTCAGAAGTGTCCATTGAGAACAAAATCTTATTATATAACCAAATATTAAAACCTTTTTGGACATACACTCCGTCTCACGTGATTACGAACAGGCAGTTTTTTGTTTTAATTTTACGATATTTTTCAAACCCTTCGCAATTGCACAAGGAATGAAGGATATATTATGTTTATATTGTAATAAAAAAAATGGGAATAAGTTGATAAATGCAACTTTTATGACGCTTTTTCCAAAAAGGTCATAAAATTTACATGTTTTTTTTGTCTCACTTGATTACGAACAGAAGCTAAATCTACCTTTTAGAAGCTTAAAAGGTAAAAAACAATACAAAATTTGTTTGTATAAATAAATGTTGGTTTTATTCAAAGAGTAGCAATAGTTTTTAGTAATTGGTACTACCTTCTGATCGCTGAATCACTTCAAGTAGCCTGCTGCGTAGAGATTCATAGAGTGCTGTCAAATAATCTAGCGAAATTTCGGACCAGGCTCGTTTTATGGCTTCAATAATCTCTTCCGTTTCATCATATTGCCTTCCTCCTTCGTAGACTTTTCTTGAAACCCAACCCCACACGTTTACCATGATGTTTAGGTCGGGTGAATATGGCGGCCATGCAAGTAGGTTTACATGTTGGTTCTGAATCCAGGCTTTTGTTGTCCGTGCGGTATGTATCGGTGCCTTGTCTTGTTGGAAAGTCCATCGCCGTCCACCAAATATCTCCGAATACTGCGGAAATGCTCTTTCCAGTATCGATTTGTAAGTGATTGCCGTCATTTTGGAGCTTTGGAAATCCAACTCCACAGTTCCGTAATAGCTTATTGCTCCCCATACCATTACACCACCTCCTTTGCTGTACCGCCTTTGAAGATGTATTTCTTCTTTTCTCAAATCATGGAATTAACATCTGTATCCATCAAGTCCGTCCAAATTAATTTTTTTTTTCATCAGAAAAGACGACTGTATGCCACTCTCGATTCCACCTAATGTGACTTGTTGCAAAATCAAGCCGCTGGATTTTACGTACCGCATTCAATGGTGGTTTCCTCTTCATTTTTTCATGGCGAATATGGCTGGTCTTCTCTATCACGCGATGAACAGTTGATCTGCTAGCTGTAACTCCAGTTTCTGCCTTAATTTTACTTACGGAGAGCCTTGAATTTAAAGCAACTCTCAGTATGGCCCGCCTTTCCTGACAAGTTGTTGCTTTGCTGACTCTTCCTTTGCGGTTTTTCCATACTTCTCCGGGTCCTTAATAAAGCTGTGTACAATAGTAGCGCCTCTTCCAATCTTGCTGGCTATGAAACGGATGGATCTTCCTTGCTCCCGGTAAGCTCGAATTTGGCCTATTTCCTCCTTGGTTAATGTCTTTCCTTTACCCATAGTTGTGGATTGTATGAAGTTATTTCTTGAACTAAGCTCCCTAATACTCTAAGTATCCTTTTACTTGATTCAAAAAATGGTAACAGGTAGATTTAGCTACAGTTCGTAATCAAGTAAGACAAACAAAAACAGGTAAATTTTATTACCTTTTTGGGAAAAGCATCATAAAAGTTGCATTTATCAGCTTAAACCCATTTTTTTTTTACAATATAAACCTAATATATTGTAACATCACCTAAAAGGATGCTACAATAATGTAGAATAATAACTACGCTCCTCCAGCCCATTCCAAAGTGTCTTTTCATTCGGGGTTCGTGTCTGCGGTTAGTCTCCACAGTTCGGATAATATCACGGATAAGAGAGAATCATAACTGTACGAAATGATTGTCATCTTGGAATTATTACATCAGAATTTCTAGGTATTTTGTTCCAGTGGTCGAAGAATTTGCTAGAAGTTTCTGGCTATCAGAAACTTCTGCTATATAAGGACAGATGGCGATCGAGAAGAGGCAGTTGGTTTAGAACCGTGGCGAAGAGATTGGAAAAGTGATAATGGGCGAAGTTGTAATTTTGTGATAAATTGAAAGTCGAGACTTAACAAGAAGAAGTAATTAGTTTAGATTTGTGAATTAAGTAATTGAAAGGAGGTAAAGTGATTTGAGAGGAAAGAGACCTTGTAAGAAAAGAATTTGCGAAGAATAGTATAGTGTGAACTTGAATTGTTCTATAGACTAGAAAATAAAGAAATAAATTTCACAGAATATCGTTTTATCTACTCGAGCCGTAGCTCGCATATTACAATATCCTTCATTCCTTGTGCAATTGGTTTTTCCCAGATAAGCGAAGGGTTTGAAAAATATCGTAAAATAAAAAAAATAAAAATAGTTTCCCCAGTTAAAATTGTCTATTATCTGTTAATTTCCGCCTCTGAAATTACCGCTACTTTGCATGACGTAATAAATTAAAATTTAATTGATTTATTTCAACCAGAAGGTTTAAAAAAAACTGGCAATTTGATCGCTATTGGTTAATCGATTTTATGCTTCAAACCACACTCTAACTGCAAGTGCTTTGCCCACCAAAGTGTATTGCACAGCAGTACTCTCATCCATGCAGCGCACCCATTGATATCCAATTTCATCTCGTATCGTCTAGCTTCGAAAAGAGATTTGGAAAAAAAAAAAAAAATCCAAAGCAGAATTAAATTACATCCATTGTAATTCAGATTATAAAGCCACCATTAAAAGTACTCTGGCTAAAGAGTGTACGTGCTACTTGCCACCATCATCGACCACTATTGCATCATGCCATTGAGTTCGAAATCAGTTGTTGCCGCGGATTGAGGTTATCGAATGAAATTCAATCTTTTATTCGAATACAACTTCAATGTACGCACGAATGCACGAAATATTTAATCCAGATTAGCGGAACGCGTACTTCATTAAACGCGGAACATATAGGTGCATACGAGTATACCTTTCCTTTCAAATGGAAATAAATAAATTCTCATATCGGATGCATTTGCAAATTCAACGATTGAATTTTCCATTTCCGAATGGGTGAACGAGTACGAGTATACTATCATAGTTGTATCGTTTCAGAGAGAGGCAAGTTTGAAATGCAATCAATAACGATGAATCGAATGTAGTGAGTGTTATGCAAATCATATGCAAATGGTAGGATTCACAGGATGTTTAATGTTGTTTGTAAGCCTAGTTGCTTGATTTTGAAAAGTTATCTGAATATTTAATTTCCGGACTCATATCAAACGGATAGGCTTTCTCAAATTTGCATATTCATGTTAAATTAGCATTTCTGTGCCTGGGTCATGTACAAATGAATGACGTAATGGTTGACCTCTATCTGAGAACAAATTCGGCAGAAAATCGAACTGAAATACATATATTCATAGATATAATGAATTCCAACTCTTTATAGTAGGTATCGGTTACGTAACACTAAGACAATTATGAATGAATTATTCAAGTTATGCAAATACGAGTACATATCGATCGTGTAAATAAAGCCGAGTTTGTGGCAGAACTATGTTACCGTGTGTGTAAAAGGTTACCTATTTCTACCAGCAAAAGAAAAGCTTCTAGGAAGTAGTAACTTGTCTATCCACTTCATTGTCACGTCATCACCCTTTCGAAAGATGCAAATGTCGTTTTATGTCATCGCGACTTTGGCATTTGTGAAGTACACACAAGCAGAATATACTGTAATATGCGAGCTACGGCTCGAGTAGATAAAACAATTATTCTGTGAAATTATTTCTTTATTTTCTACTCTATAGAACAATTCAAGTTCACACTATACTATTCTTCGCAAATTCTTTTCTTACAATGTCTCTTTCCTCTCAAATCACTTTATCTCCCTTCAATTACTTAATTCACAAATCCAAACTAATTACTTTCTCTTGTTCACTCTCAACTTTCAATTTATCACCAAATTACAACTTCGCCCATTATCACTTTTCTAATCTCTTCGCCACGGTTCTAAACCAACTGTCTTTTTTTTTGACCGCCATCTGTCCTTATATAGCAGAAGTTTCTGATAGCCAGAAACTTCTAGCAAATTCTTCGACCACTGGAATAAGAGAAATAATTCTTGCAGTTATAATTCCCTTTTATCCCTGATATTATTCGTCTCTTTCGTTGACATGAGCTGTGGAGACTTCGTCCCAGACACGAACCTCGAATGAAAGGACAGTACGAACCAAAATTCTGCCAGAATGAAGTCACTTCGGAATTTGTTGCGTCATATTTTTAGGGGGCGTAGTTATTATTATGCTACACTGCCCCCCTCTTAGACATGTTCGTCCCGAACAAGTGCATCCTCATTTCGGCCATTGTATCGACTCAGTCGGTCCACATGAACCACTTTCATTTTGGCCCTCGGTCCTCGCTGGATGCGGTAGACAACATCGTTGATGCGGGTTATTATTCTGTAGGGACCTTCCCAGTTCCGCTGTAATTTAGGTGATTTCCCCTTTTGGCGATGGGGATTATACAGCCACACCAGATCTCCTTCCTGGAATCCTGACGTTGTTGCCTTGGCATCATACCTGGTCTTCATGCGGTCGCTCGTCATCTTAATCTGGCTTCTGGTCCTTTGGTGTATGTCCCTAAGCCTTTCCCTAAGGTCCGCCACGTACTCTTCTTCATTTCTGGGCTCATTGGTAGGAGATCCAAATTTCACCTCACTGGGTAAACGAGCTATTCCACCAAATAAGATTTCGAACGGCGTATGTCGAGTAGTGCTATGCACGGCACTTCTATAGGCCATCAAAAACAAGGGAATCTGCCGGTCCCAATCCCGTTGGTAGTCACCTACGACCTTCGAGAGATGTTCGTCCAAAGTCCTATTGAAACGCTCCACCATACCGTCCGACTGTGGATGAAGCGGGGTTGTCCTTGTCTTTTTGATTCCGAGTAGTTGACACATCTCTTGGAAGATTCTTGACTCGAAGTTCCGCCCTTGGTCAGAATGCAATTCCAAGGGCACACCGAATCTGCTAACCCAATTGTAGACGATCTGCTCCGCCACGGTTCTGGCTTCCTGGTTAGGGATCGGAAACGCTTCCGGCCACTTACTGAAGTAGTCCATCACTACGAGTATATACCGATTACCATTGTCGGTTTCCGGAAAGGGCCCTGCGATGTCAATGGCGATTCGTTCGAAAGGTGCTCCCACGTTGTATTGGTGCATCTTACCTCGAGTTTTGATTCTCGGACCCTTGCTAGCTGCACACACGTCGCATTTTCTGCACCAGTCTTCGATATCTTCCTTCGCTTTTAACCAATAAAAACGTTCTCGTACCTTTTCTAACGTCTTATTCACTCCCAAGTGGCCTCCGGTCGCCCCGCCATGCATTTCCTGTAACACCTCCTTGACCCTCGTCCGTGGTACGACAAGCTGCATTACAAACGACTTTCCGTCGGAGGATTCCCATTTTCTTCTCAGAACACCTTCTTGGACATGGAGGGAGTCCCACTGCGCAAAATATGCCTTTAAGGTCGGGCTTCTGTGAGAGATGTCCTGATGATCCGGTTTCTCCATGTTCTCCTTCCAGGCCAGAATCGGCTCGATATCCGGGTCTTCCTTCTGAGCGTTCCGGATCTCATCTACGCTCCAGCCGGCGATAGGTTCGGCTCTCATTCTTTGGATGGAAACCAGCTCCCGTTCTTCCTGACGCGCACAATGTTTACAATCCGTTCTGCATGGTCTCCGGGACAGTGCATCCGCATTAGAGTGGAGTTTTCCTTTACGATGCTGTATTTCGTAGTCGTAGATTTGCAGCCTTTCGATCCATCTTGCGACCTGACCCTCAGGACTCTTGAACTGTAATAGCCATTTTAAGGCTGCATGGTCTGTGCGAAGAACGAACTTCCTCCCGTAGAGGTATTTGTGAAAATGCTTCGTAGCCAAGATCAAAGCTAGAAGTTCTCTCCTTGTCACGCAGTAGTTCCTTTCTGGCTTAGAGAGCACCTTGCTGAAGTACGCAACCACCTTCTCTTGGCCGTCATGCACCTGGGAGAGTACGGCTCCTACCCCAACATTACTAGCATCTGCATCCACAATGAACGTTTCCCCGGGAGTGGGGTAAGCCAGTATCGGGGCATCGCATAGCCGTTGTTTAAGTGCCTTGAAGCTCTTCTCGCACTCAATTGTCCATTTGAATTGTTTTCCCTTTTCCGTCAACTGGTGCAGGTTCTTTGCGATCCCGGCAAAATCCTTCACGAACCGTCTGTAGTAGGTGGCTAGGCCCAGGAAGCTCCTTAGTTGGTGTTTATCCTTGGGGACTGGCCAGTTTTTCACCGCTTCGACCTTCTCTGGATCGGTTCTCACTCCTTTCGCTGAAATTATGTGTCCCAGGTACTTGACTTCCGCTCTAAACAGGGCGCACTTCTTGGGGTTGAGCTTCAGGTGGGCACTTCGAAGCCTTTGAAACACATCCCTTAGATTGTCTCGGTGTTGCGCAAACGTTTTTCCTACGACGATGACATCATCCAAGTATACCAAACAGGTTTTCCATGTTAACCCTTGCAGGACACATTCCATCAATCGCTCGAAAGTCGCCGGAGCATTGCACAGCCCGAATGGCATTACCGTGAATTGCCATAGCCCATTTCCTGCGGTGAAGGCGGTTTTCTCCCGGTCTTCTGGATGGAGCTGTACCTGCCAGTAGCCACTCTTCAAGTCGAGAGTGGAAAACCATCGGGCTCCTGATAGTGTGTCTAGCGTGTCGTCAATCCGTGGCAGAGGGTAGCTGTCTTTCTTGGTGACGTAATTGAGCTGCCGATAGTCCACGCAGAACCGCGTGCTGCCATCTTTCTTCTTAACCAGTACAACCGGTGATGCCCACGGACTTTTGGAACTTTCAATCAGACCTTCTTTCTCCATTGCCGACACCATCTCTGCAACTTCTGTCTGCTTTGCCAATGGAAGGCGCCTAGCAGGCTGACGAATTGGTCTAGTATCACCAGTGTCTATTCGATGTTGTACCAGGTGTGTTCGGCCGTATTCTCCGTCCTGTGAGGCAAATACATCAGCGTACTCATTGATAAGATTCTCTGCCATAGTTCGTTGCTCCTGATTCAGCTCACTGGACTGGAGAATCGTCTCTCTCGCTTCCGCTGTCCAAGGTGATGGGAGAAGTTTTGGAGCATCACGTTCAGATATTGTTGCGACGGCGGTAATGGGCGTGCATTTTCCAGTCACCTCCCCTCGCCTTAGTTTGACAGTGTGTGGTCTTGCGTTCAAAACCCTCACTGGAACCATGGTGTTCTTTGGTTCGACTAACGTCTTTCCCACGATGTAGTCTTGAGAATTCTTCTCTGGGTCTGGTTCTACTATGTAGAATCGGTGGCTCCCAAGATCACCTTCCAGCTTCGTCCAAATGATTGTCTCTGAAGACGGCGGCAAAACTTCGTCTTTGCTGATGACTGTCCTGAGAGTTACGGCATTCTCATTTCCGTACACCATCGGAATCTCCACATTTCGATACCTCAGTACTTGCATCCCGATGTCCAAAATTACTTCATTTGCTTTCATGAAGTCTACTCCGATGATGCACTCGTCGCATATATCTGCCACCAGAAACGCATGGGAGAACGTCAGTCCTGCCAGAGTAATCGTAAGACGAACTTCTCCAAATACCTTCGCCATTTCCCCTGTTGCAGTCTTCAGGCAGTAGCTGTTGGTGTTGTGCAGCCAGGAGCTTTTGACGATATCTCTTCTTACAATGGAGGCAGTGGCACCTGTGTCGATGGTGGCTACGCACTTCTTCTCGTTGATTAGTGCCTCCACTGTCAGGCTCTTGTTACCCCGTTTGGTTTGCGAAACTTGAATGGTGGTCCTGGGGGCCTCGATTCCAGTAACCAACTTCTGCCCCGCGAAGTTGGTCCTTACGCATTTCCCGACTGCTGGTTTTGGGAAGTCTGACTGACAGGATGGATGTTATCACCGCCAGATGCTTCCTCTCTGCTTCTCCTACTTCCGCAATGTGAACAATTTCCTCGTCTAGGTGCACTTCTGCACTGCCGTTGTAGGTGTCCGGTTTGGTTGCAATTCCAGCAACGGATTTGACTTCCGCGAGCTCTGTCTTCATCCATGATGGCTGTTCTCTGGCATGAGCATTTCACGACGGACATTTCCCTGACACGGTGTATTCCCTGGTATGCTTGGTCCGCAGCCTTCATTGACAAAGCGAATGCCAATGCCTCGGGGAGTGTTCGCTTTTCAGCCATCCTTACAGCCATTTGCAGTTGTCTGTCCTCTATGGCCTGAATAAAAGCTTCCACCGCCATTTCGTTGATAAGCTCCTCACCGGCTTTAGGGTATGAAAGATGGGCTAGTCGCTCTATATCCGCTTGCAACTGTTGGAGCGTTTCCCCCCTTTTTTGGACTCGACTACGCAGCTGAACCCTGTACACCTGCTGCATGTGTTCATCCCCAAACCGCATCTCGATAGCCTGAACCAGAGAGTCGTAGTTCTGCTGTTTATCTTCCGGGATGGTCTGCAAGAGCTCCGCAGCTGGACCCCTCAGTGCAAGCGTGAGTGCAATAGACTTCTCTTCATCGTCCCAGCTATTGGTCATTGCGGCCGCTTCGAATTGCCTCTTATAAATTGGCCATGATGTTTGACCATCGAAGATAGGAGGCTGCATCTCCTTTCTTCTCAGACCGTCAGTGGAATATTCCCGTGCTTTCTGTCTCTTCACGTTGCTGAGCTCCTTAGCAAGATTTTCGACTTGCTTTCCTACTATCTCGAATTGCGTATCCACTTTTTCAAACTGAGTCTCTATCTTCCCGAACTGAGTTTCATGTTTCTCAAAATTTTCATCGAATCTAATTTCGACTTTTTCGAGTTGCGTCTCGACCTTCTCGATTTTCTCTTCGATCACTTCGAATTTGGATTCCAAGTTCTTGTTTTGCTCATCAAGTTTACTTTCCAGAGCATCTAGAGAATTCTTTTGTTCGTCCATTGCTTTCTTTTGTTCGTCCAGCTTAAGTTCTAGAGAATTCCTTTGGTCGCCCATTGCTTTCTTTTGTTCGTCCATCGCTTTCTTTTGTTCATCCAGCTTAAGTTCTAGAGAATTCTTTTGTTCGTCCATTGCTTTCTTTTGTTCGTCCAGCTTAAGTTCTAGAGAATTCTTTTGGTCATCGAGCTTATGACTTTGATCTTCTATTGCTTTCTTTTGTTCGTCCATGACTAACTTAAGTTGCAGGAGCAGACTTGTTATACCCGGGTCGGCTACTGTACTTGCTGGTTCCTCTTCCACGTCAAACTCTATGTCATGCGGATTTTCACCTTCCTGCGTTACTGCTTCTTCCAGACGAATCAGTAGGGCATCTTTTCCCCCAGTTGTGTCGAGGTTCCGCTTACTGAGTTCTGCCTTTAGTTGAGTTATAGTTAGTTTTCCCAATTTGCGACCCATTTTGCGCAACTAATTAACTCAACACAGAAATGGTTTTTTTTTTTTTTTTTTTTTTTTTTTTGTGCAATTTCACACCACGGAAATAGTTATTCACAGAATAAGTTTTATCCCGCTTCTGACACCAATGTAATATGCGAGCTACGGCTCGAGTAGATAAAACAATTATTCTGTGAAATTATTTCTTTATTTTCTACTCTATAGAACAATTCAAGTTCACACTATACTATTCTTCGCAAATTCTTTTCTTACAATGTCTCTTTCCTCTCAAATCACTTTATCTCCCTTCAATTACTTAATTCACAAATCCAAACTAATTACTTTCTCTTGTTCACTCTCAACTTTCAATTTATCACCAAATTACAACTTCGCCCATTATCACTTTTCTAATCTCTTCGCCACGGTTCTAAACCAACTGTCTTTTTTTTTGACCGCCATCTGTCCTTATATAGCAGAAGTTTCTGATAGCCAGAAACTTCTAGCAAATTCTTCGACCACTGGAATAAGAGAAATAATTCTTGCAGTTATAATTCCCTTTTATCCCTGATATTATTCGTCTCTTTCGTTGACATGAGCTGTGGAGACTTCGTCCCAGACACGAACCTCGAATGAAAGGACAGTACGAACCAAAATTCTGCCAGAATGAAGTCACTTCGGAATTTGTTGCGTCATATTTTTAGGGGGCGTAGTTATTATTATGCTACAATACGTAGACAAACCATGGATTGCTATACTCTTCAATAACTGTGTCAATGTTTCTGACAAATAATCGGTCGGTGGTTTTGGCTCAACGTAAATTTCGTCATCGATTCGCTGATTTTGTGGCAAAAACTGCATTGGTTAGCCGCTCGCCTCGAAGAGACTGGCTCAATATGGGCTAGTATCAGACGTAGCCGGCCCCGGGGCACCCGTTTGGTCGAGAATATCGCTGCTGTGGCTGCAGATGTCCAGGAGGACCCTCAAACATGAAGAGCCATTACATCCTCTCGTCACTGTTTGGTGAGGCGTCTGTGGAGGAATTGGCCAATAATTTTTTGAGGACGGCCTCGGCAGTACTGTTTCTGTGACTGGTGAGTGCTGCAGAACCTTGATCAACGACTTTTTGCTACCGCAAATTGACGAATTGTGTTCGATTTGACCGTTCCAGACTTCTTTCTTTGGGGTTTTTTTTTTTTTTGAAGTCACGAGTCTATATAAACAAGCCACAGGACCTTGGCAGTCCTAAAGGACATTGAGAAAAGTCATGGAAAATGCTGTTGGACGAGCCCCAATGTGCATCAACTCAGGCGGCGGCCACTTGACCACTAACTTCTTAAAAGGATCTTTTTTAGAAGAAATAATCGACAAGGGCATATTACCAATCTCATATATAAAACAAACAGGGGAGATAGTTACGACAGTAGGTGAGGCTTTGACATTTCGAAACATTCAAATATAAAAAATTCTTGCTACACCAAACTGCTAATCTCTGAAGATCTTCTTGCAGAAGAAGACAATCTTTCTCATATTTAATTGGTCGAAATATTTTTAAGTCGTCGGCATACATAAGACATTCTGAATTCAAGATTATATCAGGAATATCATTTATAAGAAGGAGAAATAGCAAAGGGCCAAGGTGGCTACCCTGAGGAACTCCCGAAGTAACGTATACTGGTGTTGAAAGTGTGTCGTTAATCCGAACATACTGAATACGTTCCCTTAAATATGGCTTGATCCATTTCAAGAAGTTGGAGTGTATGCCCAATCCAAAAAGTTTTAACAATAGAATGTCGTGATTTACTCTGTCGAATGCCTTAAATAAATCTGTGTATATGACATCGTATTTTAAACCATTCTTGAGGCCATTCAAAACAGAATTGCAAAAAATTGTTAAATTCGTGCCAGTAGATCTACCAGTAACAAAACCATGCTGACAAGGAGAAATAACTCTATTGAAAACAGGTGAGAGTTTGTCATATAACAGGGTTTTTCGAACATCTTTGGAATGGTAGAGATTTTGCAGATCGGGCGGTAATTTGATACCTCTTGCCTTGAACCAGATTTATGGACAGGTAATATAACTTTTCCACACAGGGAGAAAGTTGCCATTGTCAAGAGGACGGTTAAAAATCAAGTGAAGAGGTATAGCACACATTTTTAAAATAATAGGAGGTATACCGTCTATCCCTGGCCGTTTATCAAGTTTCAAACTAGTTAGCGCTGATTCAACATCGCATATTGAACAGTTCATACTACCAAAGTTGACGAAATTATATCTTGAAGAATCAATGTCTGTACTAATAGTAGGTGTAGCTGAAACTTCATTCGTATAAACGGACTGAAAATGTTTAGCAAACAGGTTGCAAATACAGTAGTGTCCGCTTATAACGAACTCGAAAGGACCGACCAAATTGGTTCGTTATAAGTGATATGCTAAAAAAAATCATCAACTTTTGTTTCGAAAATCAAAAAAAGAAAAGAAAAAGTGTTCAAACCAATTTTTGAACACATAAAAAACAAGTATTTCATTACAAGTATAGAGCATTATATTTTTATTAATTTTTTATTTGAAAAAGTCAAAAATTTTAGTTTGTTTTGTTTGAGAAGATTTCAATTGGTTTAAAAACAATTCGACGTCTGCAAATCTATTATAAATTCTTTGGGGAGTGTTTTGTGATTGAAGAAAAGCACGAAGGCCCTCAGCAAAGCGTAACGCGTCAGATATAGGTGCTGGAGCTGCTACAAATTCATCATTCTCATTCGTCTTCATTCTCGTCAACATCTGCACTACCGCTTACAGAACCCACAATTGCATCATCATCCAGAAGTTCTACACTTATAATGTTGTCATCAAAGTGCACATATTCTTCAAAAGCATCGCTTTCGATAACTGTTCTTCATCGTGGTTAAGTCTCAGCCAGTCAACTGAGGGTATGTCGTCCTGTAAATCGAAATTGTCCTCACTTCTAATGAATCCGCCATGTCGAAAACTATTAAAAATGTTTTTTTGTGTAACTTTTTGCCATGCCATATGAATTAAATTTATTGCATCTAGTAGGTTTGGTGTAAAGTTTTCTTCTTTTTTTTCAATTGAATTTATCATTTTCATGAGAAGCAAATGCCAATAATTGCTCTTTAAACTGTGAATGATGCTTTGGTGCATAGGTTGCAGCCTCGAGCTTGTATTAGGAGGCATGAAAACTAACTTAATTGATTTCAAATCCTTTACCTCAGGATGTGCCGGGCAGTTATCCACTAGTAATAGAATTTTCCTATCTTTACGACGTAATTCATTGTCCCACTGCCTTAACTCATTTAAAAAAAATTTCGGAAGTCATCCAAGCCCTCTGATTGTTTTTGTAGTTCACCGGCAATTGTTTGATGTTCTTAAAGCACCTGGGATTTTTTGGTTTTCCTATGACCAGCAGTCTTCTTTTTTCTGTACCCAACAAATTTGCCACCACCAATACGGTTATACGTTCTTTTGATAGTTTTCCACCAACGCATGTCTCTCCTTTAAAATGCAATGTTCTATTAGGGGTCAGTTTATAGAATAAGCCAGTCTCGTCGCCGTTGAAAATGTCCTCATCCTTAGAGTTTCCCTTAATACTTGGCCATTTGTTTTGCAATCAATCATCGACAATACCCATGTCAACTGCTACCGCTTCCCCAACAATTTTTCCGGTGCTAATATCATGACGTTTTTTAAATCTATTTAACCAACTCTTGCTAAGACTGCATTCCTGATTCGTAAATTTCCGACCAAACTCTTCGGCTTTTTTTTTTGGAGAATCGCACTACTCACGGTCACATTGTTAGCCCTTTGTTGGCTAAACCACTTCAACAATCCACTATCCACCTTCTCGTTTGTAGGTTTTCTTACTTTTTTTACCATTGAATTTGTTTGATTTTTTTCGATTTACTTAGACTCATTTCCTTGCATATATCGCTTTGCTTTACACCTTGTTGTAAACGCTTTATTAAATCGTATTTGTCTTTTAATGTGAAACATTTTCTTTTTTTATAAATGTCCTTTCTCTGTCCAGAATGTAACTCAACTAATTTGTGCTGCCTTTCGTTTGTAAACATATCGTTACTCGGGGAAGTACCGAAAAATTTATATTGAAGGACAGAATCTTGACGTTTGAGAATGTTGGTACGTATGCAGCTATACAGTTTTTGGAGAAGTCCCGAAAAGTTGGGAAAATCCGAATGACAAATTTTTGGCGCAAAATGCGTTCGTTATATGCGAAAGTTCGCTTTAGGCGGGTTCGCTATATGCGAAATTTTAATTCATTATTCTTATGGGGCATTGATTGGGACTTCATGAAATGGTAACCGAAAGTTCGCTTTAACAGGGTTCGCTATAAACGATTACTACTGTAGTTAACAGATTCGAAGATGTTTCGTTTTCATAACGCATGCAGGTAGGAATGCCATTCGAAAGTTTTTTACTATTGATGAAGCTCCAGAAACATTTGCTATTAGTTTTTAAATTAGATTCAACGGAAAAAATATATTGTTTGTAAAGAAATTTGTTTAAGACTTCAAATTGTTTCTGTAGAATTCGATACTGTTTGTACAGTTCAGGATCATTATTCTCTTAGTCGCAGTAATATTTTTAGTTTTGGGAGTATGCCACCTTTACAACTTGAGTAAACACATTATACGATTCAATTAAATTTTCATTATTAAACTTTAGACACCAATCAAAAAGAATTAAGATAATCGGTTATACCGCTAAAATTAGCTTTAGCAAAATTGTATTGTCAATTAGGACTAAGAGCAGATGGTTTAAAATAGTTATAAAATTCAAAATATAAGCAAAAAGAAACATGAAAAATTGAATTAGGAAAAAGAGGAATCATGGAGTTGCTGATATTTACGCTAAATTCTGCATCAACAAAAACTAGGTCAAGGACATTATTAAATGTATTTCGAAAATAACTAATTTGTCGAAGAGCAAATTGAGCGAAAGTATCAACAAATTCACATTCATATCCAAAATTTACATTCAGTGGAACTAATCTCGACTCATCAGCGTCATATATCCACTTTATATTTGGTAAATTTGAATCACCCAATAATATGACGTGCTGATTATCTTTTAAATTCTTTAAAACAAAACAACAATTATCAACATAATTATAAAATATACTTCACTTATCGAATCAAAATTAATTTTAAGAATTAACTGATCAACATCCAGGGCAGCTGCTGACTTTTACGCCACCTTGTATTCCAACCCTCAAAGTTTTGATGATTTGAAAGTAGATCTATGTTCCGCTCAAAGCAAATAAATCAAAGTCAATGCATTTCAAATAAGCTTCCTGTAACGTGTATGTAAAACTTAAGTGGAAAATCATAAAATTAAGAGTTAAGTCAGTACAAATGAATGACGTTTAAACCCCAAGCCCTGGTATAAATATGTGTATGTGTGGAAACTCAAAAACTATGGTTTATAATCCAACAATAGCCGTTTAAAAGGATAACATTAAATCGCTGAAAGCGCAACTTCATCACTACATGGCTAGATTTCTACGAAATTTGGTTTCAATATTTCGTCAAAAAATTGTCAAAATCGGGTTCAGTCTCACTGAGATGTGACGGGTGGTGTTTTGTCTTTTAACAATTTCCACTCGGATCCCTCAAACGTGATTTTCGGTCCATTGTGCTACCAGGCAGAGATCCCTTTTTGGTGTAGTAGTTGGAGAAACTTACGTTTTGCTTGTTTCTCTTTTATTATTAGTGGCTATTGGTTGCTCTTCCGCGATCGGGCTCGAACTTGCATATCCCTGGTCACAAGCATACACAGCGGAGTTTCAAAAATCTATAATCTTTGTAAGTCGCCTAATCAGTGGTAGCTCGTAACATAATATGTATTGTGTTGAAGATTCATTTCTGCATAACTTTCGATTAGTTTGGAGAGGATTACTCTCTTTTTTTGATTTAGTACTGGCCATAGCAGCTTGGTGGTATTGCAATGGTCTAGATGCTTCTATTCTGAACAAAGAAGACCCTCTGAACTGCGCCAACTACAGAAGTATTAATCGCATCAATATCACTTATAAGATTATATCTGCCATATTATGTGAACCGCCTTAATCCTTTTGTCAACGATTTTAGATTAGTCCGTATGGTTTAGGACCACCGTAGATCAGATATTAATAACGAGCTAAACAGAGCCATATCTAGTTTAGGCATACCTGCCAAACTAGTCCATCTGTACAGGATGACGATGAAGAATGCATATTTATCTCTTAAGGTCGGTAACAACATCATCGATGCCTATGATGTCAGAAAAGGACTACGATAGGGTGACGCGCTGTCATGTAATTTCTTTAACATCATACATTGAAAGGATTGTAAAAAATTCTCAATCTAATATCAGGGGTATAATTGTTCAAAAGTTTGTACAACTACTCGCGTACGCCGACGACATTGACATAATTGGAAGGATCGCACCATTCTGTCAGTGGTGCTCTCAGGAGTATTGAAATAGAAGCGGCGAAAATGGGTTTAGCGGTTAACGAGGCGAAAACAAAATATATGCTGTCATCAAAAAAGGACAGTCAACATCGATGACTTGCACAGAACGTCACAAAAGCTACAATTTTGAGATAGCTAAGGACTTTGTCTATCTAGGCTCCTCCTTAATTTCAAACAATGACACAAGCGAAAAGTCACTCTTGCCAACTTTTGGACTAAGAAGGCAATTGAGTAGCAAAGCCCTCTCGCCGATAAGTAAGATGACTTTATGATAGACCCTCATCATTACAGTCCTTCTATATAGCGCAGAATCATGGACGTTATCAAACGAAAACACCTTTGGTTATTTTGAAAGAAAAATTCTTCGAATGTTTTTTGGTCCCTTTTATATCGACGACGAATGGAGAA
The DNA here is from genome assembly GCA_963082735.1 of Pocota personata. Classification (NCBI taxonomy): domain Eukaryota; kingdom Metazoa; phylum Arthropoda; class Insecta; order Diptera; family Syrphidae; genus Pocota; species Pocota personata. Next base: position 73,615,311 of record OY720432.1, on the reverse strand, counting down.
TTAATACAACAACAAACTACACCGGGTGTACAACGACCTAGTCAGAAGGGTTCGAATCCATCGCTTAAGATGGCTAGGACATGTAGAGTGAATGAACTCCAACGCTCCGACCCGGAAGATCGAGCTGGCTGGAGATGTTTGTTGGTTGAGGCCCAGATCCATCCGGGACTATAGTGCCAGTAAAGTAAGTAAGATGATTTCATCTATAGTTCGCCTTACCTAACGCGTCGTCGTGTGTAACGTATTTAGCAAAAGACATTGGCCTCGATTTTGGTTATGCTTATTGTGTTTGTACCAGAATGTAAACTGGTACACAGCTATGAGTGAGATTTCCCTGACCTTCGCAGTAGTCTTTCACTACCTCAGATTTGTTGGCTGACTGACCGTCGATACAGTATTAACAGCCAACTAGTTAGCAGCGATGACTTTGGGTAACAGCGATGACTTCGGCCTGAGAAACGCTGCAATGATTCGGAAGGTTAAAGGAGAGGAAAATGTCCAAATCTTCCGAAAAAAAACAACGGTTTTGGACCGATCCGTAGATATTAACAGCGATGGTGTAATGGACAGTGCGAATTTAAGTTACACAACTCACGCGACCTTGTTTGTTGGATAGTGTTGATGTGTTGGTGAAAGGAAACGGTTTCAAATCCATCCTGTGGCATTCAGGAAACTGATCAGCTCTGTTATAATTTTCTCTGAAATTTCCTTAAGGTTGTCGAAAATGGATTTGCCTAAAGTTCGGTGTCGGGCTCTACTTAAAGCCGGATACTCGCAGAGGAAGTGGGAGAGACCTTCCTTCTCATTTACATATTTACAACTGCGGCGGTGTCTGTTATGACTGATTTTGGTCCGACAACCTAACGACGAGAGCTCTTCCCTATACTCTTCCACCAGCTGGGAAGATGATGTTGTTGAAATCATGGTCTTGCATCTTATTTCCCGACATGCTTCACTTATTGCCAGAACTTCCACCTGGAAGATACTGGATAAATCGGGAAGGCGGAATGATATTGATATTTTCTGTGTTTTGAAATTCATTATGACTTCACCACTTTCCCAGTAGTGGTCAAAGTTTTTCCCCAGTTCTTCTGGTAACAAATGCAGAATCTTACTGTATCCGTAAGGCCTAGCAGACCAGCACCCTGCTTGCCTGAGTCTGACCGCGCTACATGCTGAAATGTATTTAATATGGATATCGAAAGATAGAAGATGCAGGAGCACATTCAGAGTTTCTGTCGGACATGTCCGCATGGCATCAGTGGTACGAGTATCTATGACGGCCGTTCTTTGCACTTTGCTTATTAGTATAGCGTTGTAGTCTTTACTCAGGGCAGGCCACCGAACTATAGTTTGTCTCACAAAAATTGTCAGTACAGTTCTTAGGGGAGAGCTTTTTTTAAGACATTGGTGCCTGTAAACGTGTTCATGGTACTCAATTTCAAAAATTGCCACTGAAATAAAAACGAAACGACTGACGAAAAAATTCTTCGCTTTTTTTGCTTCATAATGAAGGTTATTTGCGACGAATTTTGAAGCATTCAATACAGTCTCACAGTGCAATAAGGAATCAACTTTATTGTACTATATATTAAGTGCGTTATAGTGATATTGTTGTGTGTGGTGATAATTAATAAACGTTCAACAAATTGATTTGTTTTTAAATCAGCAGATGGCAACCATACGGGTTATGCTTTCTGATTTGTGGCGATTTGTCATGCATACTATGGCAACTCTGTAAGAGCTTTAACTTGTGACAGACTTATGAAAGCAACTGCAACAAAACAGAGAGGCAAATATCCTTCCTTTCCTGTACTGAACATTTTTGTGAGACAAGGTATAGTGATCCATAAGTAAGTGTTGGACATCGAAGGCCCTACTTCTTCACTGTTTAACTTCTAGTTGAGGTATGGGTCTAGCATGACTCCTAAAAACCTAGTGCTGGACGATAAATGAAGTGACTAAGGGTCAGTATTTTGGTTTTGGTGGTAAAATGCGTCAGTTCAGTATTATTTGGTCCACAACTGGTTGGCCAAGTGCTTAAATTATCCAAAGCTCCTTCCATGATTTCACTAATCGTTAAAGGAAACATTCCCTATACTAACATTACCACGTAATCCGCATATCCCACAACCTTGGCACCATCTCTGTCAAGTCTTGACAGGATTTTGTTTCTTACCATAAGTCATAGGAGGGGTGATAAAATCCCACCTTGAGGTCTATGAATTTGGTATGAATGAAGTTACCTCAGATTTGACTGAATGACTCCATACTCCGAAAAGAAAACACCAACAAATACCAACTCATTGTTTCATACGTATACTGGTTGGGTTTCGTTCTAGAACTTTATTATAATTAATGTATCCACAAGTTTCACGAAAGACGTCACTCAATCCAAATGACTATCAATTCAGACCAACAAAATAAAAAAAAGGTTAAACTCTTAAAATGAAATTAACTCACATCCATCTAGCAAAGCAATTTATATTTACTCCGCTCTTTTGTTCTGTTTTCTATAAATAAATCCTTCGACGTAAAAACAAAGCAAACAGCGGCCAAAGTTGAATATCTTTGCACGCAGGAGGAATCGCCAACGCTGTTGTATCAGTTATCACTCTTGTAAGACACCCAATTTTTGTTTCGATTCACTCAACAAGAAAATTACTTATTTTGGAACATATTGATACGAATTCCAGTAGCATATGCCGGTCATCAATTTTAAATGAAACACATTTCTGTCTATTGCAGAATTTAAAATCAATTTTTTTGTTTCTCTTTTTTTTTTTTGTATTTGAAATCATTTGCTGATGGATTTCCAGAAATTGAATTAAATATTTATTATTCAATCACTCAACTAAATAATAATTGCTCTAATCATTGATTAACCCATTCCATTGGCAAAGAAAGGCCTTCCACAGAATTCCATTTTGTTTGACATTTAATTGATTATGGTTTTCGAATTGCGTTCAATAATATTTCAGTAACACGCACTCGGGCAAATAGCATTTAACTAAATTTACCATGCAAAACTGATGATATTCTGGGAATTTCGCAAATCAATAGTTTTGTGGAAAAATTTTATTTTAGTTTTGTGCGTGTTAAGGTTTGCTTTGTAATTTCATTAATGAAATTTCATTTACTATGTACGAGTACATCCGCTGATGATTATGAGTAATTTTGTTTTGGGGAACCAAACAATTTACTCTGAAATGTAATTGCTCGAAAGACTATTATTTTGTATTTAAAATGAGTTAAAAAGCGAACAAATTGAAATTGTGCTTAGCCAGAGGGTTGTTTCCAAGAAGTTTGAATGAAAACTTATCTAAATGGGGTTCCTTTTCAATTACTTGATTGATTTCTAGGACAAAAAAACTCACAATCCGTCTGGAACCTACCCTATTCCTCATCTTCTAACCTATCCCTAATACGAGGGACGTAACGTAGTGTGGCGTTGCGAACTTTTTGTTTTACATGCGATGACATCTTTCTACTCAGAGATTATTCTTGCGATTCTTAAAAGATTTTATGAGGTATTTTGTTAGCAAAACATTTCCTTATTCACAATAAGACTTAACCAACATCCTAAATGGTTTTGAAAAGCAAAATACGGCTTTTTGAAGAATGAATGAATTGTAGGTAATATCAACGTCCATATACTCGCATATCGTAAATATTTTTCAGTTTCTAGTAAAATTATTGAAAAACTAACCTTTTTTTAAAAAGAAGGCGTATTTGTGGGTTGCTTCAAATAAAGTACACGACTGGGTCGCACGTACTTGCACCTGTATGTTGTTTATTTTCACATCTACGTCCCAGAAAATTAACACAAATTGTGTCGTCACCTTAAATTTATTTTTTTTTTGTCAAGAATTATCATTCAAAAGAACGCACCCAAATTTTCAGACAGATCTGTCAAATAGTTTTGTTGTGGCAGCCATTTTATATTTTTATATAGACGCCTACTAGCATTTTCGTTAAAATGGAAAAAAAGTGAATTTCGAGTGCTCATTGAACACTATTTTTTGCGAGAAAAAACTATCACGCAAACCAAACTAAAGTTTGACAAATATTATGGGGACTCTTCACCATCGATTGGAACCATTCACCACTGGTTTACTCAATTTCGGTGCGGTGACACCGAACGTTCTTGTCGCTCAATTGAGGTCACCACACCAGAAATGGTCGACAAAATCCACGGTTTGATAATGGACGATCGGCGAGTGAAAGTGCGCGAGCTTGAAGAGGCCACAGGCTTATCACATGGCTCAGTGATTTCGATTTTACATAAATATTTGGACATGAAAAAGCTTTCCGCAAGATGGGTGCCGCGTTTGCTTACAATCGGCAACAAACGCATTCGTTTGACAACTTCAAAGCTGTGTTTGGCGATGTTCCAGAAAAATTCGACTGAGTTTTTGCGTCGTTTTGTAACCGTGGATGAAACCTGGATTCACCACAACACACCAGAAACCAAGGAACAGTCAAAACAATGGACTTCTCCTGGTGAATCGAAGCCGAATAAGGCCAAGGCGGCTTTGTCAGCAAACGAGGTCATGGCGACAGTTTTTTTGGGATGCGTGCGGTGTTCACATCGATTACCTTGAAAAGGGTAAAATGATCACCGGCGCATATTACGCAAAGCTGCTGGATCGATTCCAAGCCGATTTGAAGCAAAAACGGCCGCATTTGGCCAAGAAAAAAGTTCTTTTTCACCAGGACAACGCACCGGCGCACAAGTCCGCAGTCGCAATGGAAAAATTGCATGAGTTAGGCTACGAACTCCTCCCTTATCCAGCATATTTCCTAGATTTAGCCTCCTGCGACTATTTCTTGTTTTCAAACATGAAGAAATGGCTAAGAGGTAAGAGATTTGGGTTGAATGAAGAGGTTATTTTGAGGAGCTCGAGAAATCGTATTATTTGGAGGGCATCAAGAAATTGAAGAAACGTTGAAGTGTATAGAGCTAAAAGGAGACTATGTTGAAAAATAAAATGTTTTTATACCGAAAAGAGTGTTCCTTATTTCATTTTTCACGGACTTATTGACTCACCCTCGTATCAGTTCGAAATTTAAAAAAAGTCTTTAAAATAATTTTGTTCTCCTTTTCCAAAAAAAATCTTGAAATTCGGAAAAATTATTTTAACAATATTCAAAGTTACCAATGACATCCAGCTGTCAAAATATTCAGTAAGGTTTGCCATTTTATCATGCGTTTGACGCTTCCCGAACGTGTGGAAATTAAAAAAAAATACTCGTACTCGTATTATCGAAATTCCGGCTCATTTGTAAATACGCAACGTGAATTTCGTCGTGAGGTCGGTCGTCATCATGGCTTCAGTGCGCAGCAGGCAATTCGTCGCACCGTGGAAGAGTTTAAGCGTGAGTACACTTTTTTATATCTTAAGCCACCAACCAGACAGAGATCGGTGCGAAGAAGGCCCAGAAATGCCGATTCGCCGCCGATCAGTTGAATTGAGCATCGCCAGAGAGTCAACCAGACTTATTTTGCGGTTGGATTTGGGCCTACATCCTAATAAGATTGTGCTCACGCAAGAATTGAAGCCGCACGACCATAGACAACGTCGTGAGTTCGCTAATTGGGCGCTGGAAAAAAATCATCTTCTCGGACGAGGCCCATTTTTGGCCCAGCGGTTATGTCAACAAGCAAAATTGCCGTTATTGAAGCGAGTGTTCGACAAAGCATCAATGCATCCACAAAGATTGACTGTTTGGTACGGTTTATTTCACGGCGGCATCATCGGACCTTATTTCATTCGAAATGAGGAAGGAGACACCGTTACCGGCAATGGTCCTCGGTATAGAACGATGTTAATCGACTTTCTGTGGCCACAGCTCGATAACATCGATATATCCGAGCTGTGGCTCCAACAAGACGGCGCTACATGCCATACAAGCGACGCAACGCTCGAAGGAGTGAAGGAGAAATTTGGCGACTGGATTGATGAACAATTGGCTGCCGCGATCATGCGACTTGACAACCCTCAATTATTTCCTCTGGGGCTACGTCAAGTCCTTAGTCTTCGCTAATAAGCTAAGGCCACCATTCGAGATGCTATTGCCGGAATAACTATCCTATCGTTCTAATCTGGTCATAAGTCGTAAGTCATATATTGTTTAGATATCAAATTTGAACCAAATCGCTCGAGTCGTATCCGAGAATAAGCCAATTTTCAAAAACAAGAAAAAGCAAAGCCGGTCTCAGTTTCATTGTATGAGAAGGCGGGGAACCACACGCAATTTTTTGTTTTTTAAGTGAAAAAGTAAAAAAATTGTTTTCATTATTTTTTTTATTCTACTCGTAGTGGTGAAAAGATGCAAATCATTCATGAAAGTACAGTATTTTCATGAGTCAAGTTATTATTTTCGAGTATTCCGTATGAAAAATTGAACAGTTTTGAGTATTTTTTTATTTATGACGCAATATGTTCATCAAACTAGGTATGGGGTAAGTTGGGCCAGGTGGATCATTATTGCTTGTTCTAGAATGCGTATATACAAGCGAAAAACTGAGAGACCTGCTGCTAGTCAAGAACAGCTAAATACACCTGCGAGTTCTGTCTTGGCTAAAGAAAAATCTATAAGAGCAGCAGCGTCTGAATTTGGAATACCAAGAGCAACATTAAAAAGGAATATTCCGAAAACAGAGTCGCAAGAAAATCCTCGTATGGGTTACGTTGCGCCAAGGCAAATTTTCGATGCGCAACAAGAAATTTTATTAAAGGAATATTTGCTAAAGGCATCTTCTATATTTTATGGCTTAACGCTGAAGAAAGTTCGCACGATTACCAAGAAATGTGCGATCAAATTCGAAATACGATTTTCTGATACCTGGAATGAAAACAAGATGTCAGGTAAAGATTGGCTTACTGGGTTTCTTAAAAGGAACCATCAACTGTCAATTAGTCAACCGGAAGCTACGAGTATGGGCAGAGCCGCCTCTTTCAACAAAATTAATGTGGATAGCTTTTTTGACAAACTATCTTGACAAACTATCCATCGTGTGCATGCCAAGCAAAATAAAGGGTGGTTAAATTTTAAGGGCCGATGTTGAATGTGAACCACACCTAAACGTCAAGTTTTTTTCTGCATTTCATTTGACATTTCTCAATTTCAGACTAACTCAATTTGAACCATGGAAAGATACACAATCGAGTTATTCAGGCTTATTATGAAAATGGGCGTTCAAATCAAAATGCATATCGTGCATGTCGTGATTCTTTCGGTCAATTTAATCGTCCAAATGTGCGTACAATCGGAAAAATCGTGCAAAAATTTGTGCAAACTGGGTCTGTAGGAGATGTGAAAAAACCAGTGCATGCTCGTACAACTCGTACTGCAGAAAATATTGCTGCTGTTCGCGATAGTGTGGCTGAAGAGCCGTCCACCTCAACTCGTCGTCGTGCCCAACAATTGCACCTCTCACGCTCGTCGTTGATGAACATTATGCATAAAGACTTGCATTTACGCACTTACAAGGTGCAATTGACTCAAAAACTAAAGCCTCTTGACCATTTCAAGCGTCGTCAATGGTCACAATGGTGGCAAGAAATGGCAACAGTGGATGATCAATTTTCGAAGAAAATCATCTTCAGTGATGAGGCACATTTTCACCTCAGTGGATTCGTCAATAAGCAGAATTGCCGCATTTGGGCGAATGATAATCCAAGAGTGATTGTCGAAAAACCAATGCACCCACAAAGAGTGACTGTTTGGTGCGGTTTATGGGCTGGCGGCATCATCGGGCCGGTCAGGCAATTACTGTGAATGGTGTTCGCTATTGTGAGATGATAACGAACTTTTTATGGACCGAATTGGAAGATATGGATGTGGACGATATGTGGTTTCAACAGAATGGTGCCACTTGCCACACAGCTAACGAAACAATGGCTCTTGTGCGCGACAAATTCAATGGCCGTGTTATCTCACGTGGTGGCGATGCCAATTGGCCTCCAAGATCATGTGATTTGACACCGTTGGACTTCTTTCTTTGGGGTTATTTGAAAGAAAAGGTGTACGTCGATAAGCCAGCAACAATTCAAGAGCTAAAGGATGAGATAATTCGGCACATTAACGGCATAGAACCTCAATTATGCCTCAGCGTCATCGAAACTTTGGACCATCGGATGGAGGTGTGCCGCCGAGGTCGCGGCGGCCATTTGGCCGATATTTTGTTCCATACATAATTGAAGCATACCAATATTATCATAATAAAAAGAAATGACAATCAACATCGACCCTTAAAACTTAACCACCCTTTAGTTGCGGCTAAGCGCAAAAGGAATATAGGATCGGTGACTTCAGGCGAGCGTGGTACAAACGTGACTTTAATAGTAACCATCTCAGCTTCTGGGGTTGCAATCCCAGCTATGATTATTTTTCCTCGGAAGAATTATAAAGATCACTTTATTAACGGAGGTCCACCTGACTGCATTGGAACTTCGAATGCTATCGGTTGGGCCACCAATGACGAATTTTGTGCTTTCATGGTCCACTTTATAAAGCATGTAAAGCCAACTTAAGAATGCCCCGTATTACTGGTCCTGAAGAATTATTCCTCTCACCTCTCAATAGAAATGCTAGATATAGCCAAAGCCAACGGGATTGTCATGCTCGTTGTAGCCATAAGCTTCAGACCCTAGACGTTTCCGTATTGGGACCCTTTAGAAAATATATATCTGGGATAAAAGATGGATGCCTACGTAGCAATCCAGAGCAGACAATTACAATTTATGACATTCCCCGAATTGTAGCAGAGTCTCTTCCCTTAGCTACATCTCCAATAAATATTATCAATGGATTTAAAAAGGCTGCGATATTTCCATACAACAGGGAGATTTTTACTCCCAGTGAATTCGACCTATTATATGCGACAGATCGTCCAGAAGCAGGTTAATTAGTTAATCTTTACTGGTACATGTATTTTTAGCAGATTCAGCTGTTCCCACTGAACTTCAACTTTTGAATATTAACTATTTGCCTTAATGAGTTTCTATTTTTGAGAAAAAGAAAAAGTCTTATGTTATTTACATCTGTAACTGACGTTATGAATCATGAAATATTTTTTGTTTTGAATTTTTTATTTAATTGATATTTTTTGAATAAAATTCTGTTATAAATTATGGCTTTTTTGTTCTTCATTTTCCCATTTTTAAGCCCTTGGCCCAACTTATCCTACACGCTGGCCCAACTTGCCTCTATAGTGGGGCAAGATGGGCCACTTGGACTTGGCGCATTTGAGACAACATTATTCCTATTATATATTTTCAGTTTTTTCAAATTTCATTATTCTTTCCATTGATCCCAGCTTCATAGTTGTATTATGAGTAGGTCTCATAAATATCAATGAAACTTCAAGTGGAAAGTGGCCCACTAGCCCTGCCCTACCCTACGCCGTTTTTTTTTTCCAAATTCGGTCATATGAACCCCGTTCATTTTGGGGTTAGAATGAAAATTCCAATTTCGCCTCGAATTGTGACCCTACAGATCCCAGATATGAAGTTTGAAGAAAACCCGTCCAGTCATTTAGGCTGCAGTTACCAAATATACAGACAGACAGACAGACAGATAGACAGAATTGAGAGACACACATTTTTGAGATTCTGTACAACGGCTATAACTCGGCGAATGTTGGCTTCCAAGTCGTCCATCGTCTCTGGTTTATAGGCGTAGACTAGTGATTTCACATATCCCTACAGAAAATAATCCAAAGGTGTTAAATCACATGATCTTGGAGGCCAATTCACAGGTTCATTCCGCGCTCTGTGTGGCATGTTGTGCCTTCTTGTTGAAACCACAGTTCTTCCACATTAATGCCATTCAATTGCGTAACGTAAAAGTCAATAAGCATGAATCTATAGCGCTCTCCTTTGTCTGTAAAGTTCTGGCCGGCATCAGTCTTGAAGAAATATGGACCAATGATTCCATCAGGCCATAAAGCACACCAAACAGTGACTTTTTGTAGATATAATGGCGTCTCAATAATGGCTTATGGATTTTTTTTCACTCCGAATGTGGCAATTTTGCTTGCTGACGTATCCATGCAACCAAAACTGAGCCTCATCGCTGAACAAAATTGTGTGGTGAAAATGAGGATCAAGAGTAATCTCATTTTCGGCCCATTCACCAAACGTCCAGCACACATGATGGACAAGCGGCTTCAATTCTTCCACGAGTTAGATCTTGTAAGCTCGTAAAGCAAGATCCTTCCGCACAATCTTCCATAAAGTGGATGAACACAGCTCTAATTGCTGCGCACGGTGACGAATCGACTCATGCGGGTCCTCCTCAATACTACGCTCCACGGCAGCAGCAGCTTCTTCGCACACTGTACTACGTTTCTGTGGATGCATTCGTTTGGGAAGAAGTCCCAGTATCTCATCCAGATAATACCCAACTGAATGCAGGCAATAATTGGGGTTCGCACTTAACTTCAAACCATTCCAGTCGCGGCTGAAATCTAGCAGTCCGTAGATACAGTTTTACACTGCTCTAAAAAATATTAAGACGTGTTGTTTGGATCTTTGACCGAGGTAGAAGTCGTCTTCGTACAGCAGGTAAAAGCTAACATGCTAACCCAAATGATCTCCGTCTTATCAGTCTATGTTCCTTCTTTCTGAAAACGTTGGAGATAATAATTGATATCCACTTGCACTGCGGTATAAACCCAGCCATGCTATTCGTCCCAACATGCATACTGTAAAGGCGAGCCAGATGAGGCGGCCTTAAATTCGGTCGGATGCACCACTGTAAGATCACTGAGTAGAAAGGAGTATACTGTAGTTGATTTTCTTCACATTGAGGAAACAAAAATGTCAGACCAGAAACAATTACTAACGCACTTGCAAGTCTGAGCGTCGAGGGTTCGCTTGGAATGCTAATCAATCAATTGCTTACAGGCAATTGTAAATTGTGTCGCATACCTCAAGGTGGAGTCGTGTGTCCTCTTCTCTGCAATATTGTGGTAACAAGCTTCTGGTCTATCTGGACGGGATGCAAAGTTATTGCATATACAAATGATCTTGTTATTGCTGTCTCGGGAAAGCACTCAAATACTCGAAAAGGAAGCTCTCTTGTTCTTCTCTCAACAAGTTCTTCTCTTGCTCTCCAAATGAACCACAGGTTGTGGTTTGGGAGTAAATTAAGATAAAACCGAACTGGTTATTTTCATTCGGAAATGTAAGGTTCTACTTAAAGACCCTCCAACTATTAATGGCATCAGTCTCACTTTAACTGGATCTTATGTTGGATAGGAAACTAAACTAAAAAGCTAATTTATTAGAACGAAATAAAATAGCAGTGTAGCTCTTTATTTCTGTAAAAAGGAGGCCTGGCCTAGCTTCTCGAAGCCTCTCGTGCTGTGCGTCTCACGAATGGTTGGGACCTACAGTTTTATGCCATTTCCGAAGGGCAATTTTTTCGATTGAGAGAAGCTTCTCATGACAGTTTTACTCTCGGATGTTTGTCAGACGTTTGGACGTTTGCGAAGGTGGCACCGTGAGAAAACTTATTTTTTATTATTTTTGTGTTTTTCTTGGATTCGAACCTTGAACCTCTCGCTTAGTCATCGCGCACTTAACCACTGAGCCACGATGCCCCTGTTATTAGGCTCATATTAATGTATGATAATGACATGATAGGATGGTAAACGGCTCTTAAGAATACCGTAAACCTCAATCCCTAAGCGAAAGTACAAAGATCCACATGTATGTGCATCAGCGGTGCACTAAGAAGCGCTATATGCGTAGCATTAGATGGAATGTTATATCTTCTGCTCTTAGACATTTTCGGCAAAATTAAGGCCGGATAAAAACCTCCTCAATAAGGTCCAGCTTCCTAGCTGGTTCTTTGAGAACACCGGTTACATTCCACTAAAATTAAGATTTGACCGTAACTTCCGGACATCAATTCCTACCCTGAGAGGGGAAATGTTGCTGTTAACGATGGTTGTTCAGTTCACTTCTACATAGACTGGGGTGGGTGGAGGTGGAGGTGCCCTCCGAAAACCTCAATTTGAGCATCTCCTTCCGCCTTCCAGCTGACGGTAGTGTATTTCAGGCAAAAATAATGGCGACTATCTTATCCCGGCTGAAATGTATTGTCATATCTGTTCAGGATAATAGCTGGCATAGCTATGCAACATTCACATATGCTGGCTGCCAGGCCACAGATACATTACGGAAAACTGCCAGACTGACTAGTTCGCCAGAAAAAGTATCACCCTTAGTATTCTACCGGGAAGGTAAAATGTAGGTATGCCTCTCGCTGCATGTAAACACTTAAACATAGATGAGAGTCTCTCGCGTCAATGGGAGACTCTCGTAAGCTAGATCAACGACGCTCTAATAGATTACATTTGCTAAAACGATTGCACTGTCATAGGTGTCCTCACGGGACACTGTCCTATTGGGCTATACGCTAAATGGCTCGTCCTCTTTTCAAAGGACTTCTGCAGGTACTGCACCTGTTCAGCCCTATCCAAAAGAAGACCACTCCATCTCGAATATTTTTTCTTTGACGACCTCGGTGACCTGGAGAATATAGTCGTTGTTTCACTTAGCCCTTTAGGTAGTTAGAACAGCGATAGATTGCTTGGTAGCACAACGGACCTTCTTTGCTCTAAGTGTGTCTGTACATAGGTGCATACCAACCTATCACTAATTAGGGCAACTTTTTCTATAAATTTAGACGATCAGTATTTTTTTTTTAATATCATTTTTTTAATCTCAATTTTCCCTAAATCACACCATTTCGGTCAGCTATCATCCAAAATCTCTTTGAAACAATCCACTGCCTACAACCCACGGTTTATGTTTGGGACATTTTCGTTGCGCTGAGCGTAGAACCCTTTTCCAATTATAAAATCTGCAGCCCATGTACCTCTTCTTTAACAATAATGCCCCATTTAATGCCCCTATCTCCGTCTCTGTATCAACTTTACTTTGACTTCTTTTTTATCCACGATCAATCAATCAACTAATTAAACAATTAACGAAAGCGCCTATAATTTTTTACTCACATCGATCAAATTAATTGATCTTTACTTTTCAAGATAAAACCGTACCATGTATGTGAAATATACTTTAATTAAAAAAAGAAAAAGAAAAAAACTACCTAGGAGCGCCACTATAATAACAAATTGCCGCAGGGCTATGTCAGGCATGCATATAATCGGCGATAGCAAAAGAAAAAGCCACCTATCTAGTGTGGCATCGTGACTTAAGGCAATTTAAATCTATCGCTCTTAAATTGAACATGTTAATTGAGCGCTTATAAGAGATTTATTAGCCACATTATCAAACATTAAATTAGATAAATTAATACTAGATTACACATAGCCACTAATTGAACCGGAATGTTTGTTATTTTGCAAAAATTTTCATTGCATTGTTCTTTAAATTTAATAACGCAATCAAATGTATCCGTACGAGTACGTACTCGTATGAAAGGTCAGTGGTCGTATAAAAAATTCGGTATTTTGAAGTATTTAATCAATCCTGGCATATTGCTGACATTGCTTCAATTTAAGTTTTAATTTTCCTCATTAAATTGAGTTTAAATCCAAATTTTTCCATCATTTTTATTCCGAAATTATTAGAGCGATAAATTTTATGAAAGTTGTTAAAATGCGGTGATCAGACAATCAAATTGATTTAGGGTCACTGATTCATTTATTATTCTTCGTTCAAGGTTTATTTTATGTCATTTGTTAATCGAAAGAATAGTTTTATTGGTTGGCGATAAAATCAATTAGACATATTTTAAAATCGTGGAGCTCTTAAAATCTGAAACGTTCTAATAAAAAAAAAGTGAAAAAAAAAACACACATAGTAAAGTTACATTCGATATAGAACTAGTATTATAATATCCTATCACTCGTCTTTTAACCATATCTCATTAAATTAACCTCGGTATTAGTGCTGCCACTTTACTGCAAATTTGCTACATTTTTATTTAACAGATTTTGATACGTTTTAGACTTTTTCTTAGCATCCTCATTATTCGGAGAAAAGGAAGCTCTGTAATAATTTTTGAAACACAAGAAGTTGTTGGTTTCTAATTCCAAAATTTTAAATTGATCTTTCCATTCCAGAGACTTCCAATTCAAGAACAACTGACCATATTTCAATGAAACTAAAATTGGACTGGGTGGAAGCAAAATATAGGTGGTTGAGTACTTAAAGTCGTCAGACTTCTTTCCTATCCAATTACCAACCCATTGCACTTACGTCCCTGCTTTTCAATGTCATGGAAACGCTGATAAATCGTCAGCTTGTGAAATATCTCGAATCACGAAAACTCCTTAATGACCGGCAGTATGGTTTTCGTACCAACAGGTGGCGTATCTCATGGAGAAGTGGAACCAATCACTCCATCACTTCGGCGTAACTAAGATGGTTGCGCTTGATATTTCAAAGGCATTTGACAGAGTTTGGCATCAGGCTCTTTTGTCGAAAATGCGTGCATATGGCGTCAATGAGTCTCTTCTTCAATGGATTAGAAATCACCTTTCGGGGCGTTCACACAAGTTGTCTTGGACGGCTTCAAGTCTGCAATTCACCAAATAAATGCTGGAGTTCCGCAAGGCTCTGTTTTGTCTCCGATAATTTTTCTTATTTTTATAAATGATCTCTTGTCGGGAACTTCTAATCCAATTCATTCCTTCGCTGATGACAGTACCCTCAGTTTTTCATATTCGTTCCCTAACTCACGTCCTTGCTCTTCGGCCTTAGTAGAGGAACGGCAACATATGTTAAACACATTAAATTCCTACCTGTACAGCATAATCAAATGGGGTTCGCTTCAACAGAGTGGAATTTAATGCTTCCAAAACACAATGCTGTCTTCTGTCTCTCAAGCGAAACCAAAATCCTCAACCATTATCCATGGATGGTACTTGCATCATTGAAACCGAAAGACTTGCCATTCTCGGTATGTGTATTAATAACCATCTTCAATGGAACGATCACATAATCGAAGTCGCCAAAAGTGCTGCAAATTGTCTAAGATTCCTTAGACGGTGCAAGGAATATTTTACTGATCTGGCATTCATCCGCCCTGAGCTGGAATATAACGCCCGTATCTGGTCTGGTTGTTCTGCACATTCTAGACGGGGTACAGAATCGCGCGTTAAATCTTATAGGTGATAGAGGCATTGTGAATTCCATACATTCACTTGGACATCGGAGAAATATCTCATGCATATAAAAAAATGCTCCAGCGAAATAGCCAGTTGCATTCCTCCCCTTCAAAATTTCACCCGCAATACGCGTCATGCTTCGAATGCACATCAGTTCACCTTAAGCCCAATTTCGGTCGTACTGTCAAATATAAGGATTCGTTTATAAACCGAAAGACACGAATGTGGAATAATCTACCAGGCTCTGTATTTCTCCATCACTACGACCTTCAAACAATTAAAGCCAACATGCACAGGCTCCTTCCTCTGTTCCTCTCACTCCTTTTTCTAACGCCCGTGTCGTGAAACAGTTTATTATTCCCTTCGGCGCCCAAAAAAAAGACCTCTGACTACTAATATTGCGCCTAGCCGTAATTATGTTAAATTAGAGACAAAATTGAAAGAAATCTTACGCTGTTGCTTTCTTCTTGTTTCTTATTACTTTTATGAGCCTTATTTTCTAGGTGGCTGACTCGAAAGATTTAACTCTTTTTACTCCCCAAACACAATGCACGGTAGCTGTGGCGTAGTAGTAGTACAAGTGTCAAATGGTGTGGCGCTGCACTCATAAAATTCATCCACAATGGGGTAGCGCATTATGTCAAATTAATTGTCACTTGAAACGCAGCTGATTGGAATTATGGTGTTTAGTTTTGAAAAATATGAGTATATTGTGAAAAATATTTTTTCTTGTATTAAACATTAAATTATATCTAAAATAAAATGGATGAAGAAGAAGAAGTTGTATTTTTACTGACTGTGGTTCAGATGTGCTAGTTTGCATACAAGCTACTGAAAGAGAAAATGCGGAGATGGTGGATGCGTCCTTTGTACCAGGAAAGGAGTTCCAAAGGTTTTTTCGAGACCACGTTTACTTTTATGAAAAAAAACATGTTTCCCTTTTTTTTACAGATTCAATGAATTTTTCAACGTCGCCTTCTTCTTATGAGATTTCTTATGCTTTTAGCGAGCTGTCAAACTTGTAGCGCTACAAAAGTTAAAAGTAAACCAACTCGTACTACCACTACATCTATTCATTGTTGGCGTACTATTGAGTTTGTATATATTTCTCCTTTCGGCACTCCTTACTACTACGACGCGCTACGCCACAGCTACCTCATTGTGTTCGGGCAGATAGTCTTCTTACTAAGTTACTGGTATTTAGAAGCTGTACTACTTCATTGTTGCCGTGGTCTTGAAGCTTAAGTTCGGACTTCTTGATTTCAGAATCAGTTGTCTCTACATCTAGGCCTCTGCGAAGGTTTGTGCTTCGAATGTACCACGGAACACTAACTAACACTAATTCTTTGAATGCATTCTATGTTTGACTTTCTTGTACATCCCCAAAGCTGTATCCCTTAGATCAACATCGGCTTTAGGATTTTCTTATACAGAAGTATTTTGTACGGAATAGCTAGGCAAGAAAATCTACCGATAAGGCAATGCATTTTCTGATACTTAAGGTACAGTTCTACACGTTTCTTTTTGACATGTACCTTCCATCGAAGTTTAGCGTTCAGTGTCATGTCTGAGTACTTAGCTGTGTTAGAATGTGGAATAATGTCATTATTTACTGGGACATTAGTCTAATTTTCATTTGCGAAATTTTAGTGTACTGACTTAATTTCATTCAGTTTGTCATTTCCTCGTTAAGGTGTTTATATGTTTACTGACCTTTGAAAGTTTCTTTTTACTGTCGATTCTTGAATTGTGTTTCCCACTGTCAGTATCATCTGCAAATGTTGCTGTGGTTGCGTTTTCGCTCAGCGGCATTTCGTTTAAAAGGTTAGGTCCCAGCACACTACCCTGTGGCATACCAGCTTTGATTTCTTTTATTTCCGAAAACTCATGCTCTCGCTTAATTTTAAAAAAAAACCGGTTAGCTATGCAGGATTTTAGAAAAGTGGTGGTAAGATATGGGTGATGAAATGTGGTTGACTCAATCACTCAATGGATTTTTATAAAGTTTGGTTCTTCGTTTAGTAGATAGTCCCATTTGAAAATTGTAAAAACCGAATAAGTGGTGGTAAAATATGTCTGCGGAGTGAGGTTGCAAAAACATTGCACGGATTTTGGTAGACTTTGATTCGATAATTTGGAATAGTGTGTAGATAGTTCCATAAGAAAATCGTTAAAATTGGATAGAGTGGGGATGAGATGTAAGCAGTGAGGTTTCAAAAATCGTTATTCAATTGTTTTTCACAATTTATTCACAATTTATAATTCTCATAATACATATTGGTAGTTCATTTTCCAAAACTCAGGAAATACAGTAAAAAATAAATTGAATTTCTAAGTTCAGGCAAATTTAGGCGTATATACGGATATATTTTTAGTGCCAGATTAGCAGTTTATATACATATAATTGGGTAGGCAGGGTTCTTAATAACCCCAAATTCAATGCTTTTGAGTTCCAAGATGTTCTAAATTTTTAAATATTGGACAATTTGTATCTGTTCAATTAAAATAATAATCTTTGCAATTGGTACAGGTTTAATGTTAATGTTTAATTGATTAATGGTTTAAAGTTGATGGTAACAAAAATGCAACGAATGTAAGGTGCTAAAGAAACTATCTATTGTTGGCTAAGATATATTTTTTTGTTTGTCATGATGAGGAAAATTTGACTGTATATAAAAGCCCATTAAGGCTAACACAGAAGCCCTATGACTTCTCGTTATAGATTCAAGTCCTATCGTTTTCGGTTTTTTGTGTTCACACTTGATTGATTTTACATCCGGGAAACTGTTGATTTTGCGATAAAAACCACTACAAAAGACTCGATTTTCTATGACTTTAATGATAAAAATAGAAACCGATGGATTGTTAAAAAAGTCCAATACTTTTTCGAGAGATATGGGTGTATGGGGACTTCTATGATAGTCTAAACCGACTTTAACCAGACCAAACATTTTGAAATAACCTGTACGTTAATAAACACGTTTTTATAAATAATTCAACTATTGCTACGCTGTATGACTATTTTGCTACTAAAAAATATTTTTTAGTGGCAACACTGCTAGGTATTATGAAATATTTAATTTTACTACTTATTATTTTAAGAAAAAAAAAAAAAAAAATATAATATATTCTTTGCATTTTACATTGTGGCTATCGCCGTTTACTAACCAACTTATGAATAATAATAAGGTCTTCTCAATAGGGATTAATTATAAGTGTAAATTGCCTACAGGTAGAAAAATCTCGCTTTTTGAAGATAACGCCCGCAAAATGTATAATGTGTTTGTAAATTACGAGTATTATAGAGCACGTTGATATCTACGGATACATAATCGAAATATTTAGCTAATAATATTTTCCTTTTTTTTAAATAAGTTAAGGTTAGGGTAGCTAGTCTATCTTTATATTAAGATTTGAATGATTTTGTTTTTTGATTTGTTCTCACTGGATTAATTTCTAGACTTAAGAATTTGCTATACGGGTCATTCCAAGAAAGATCGTACAACGTTCTGAACGACCCCTTGAATATATTCGTACCTTGCAGAGCAAAATATTTTAACAGGATTCAGCTTGGGTTAATTTTGACAATGTCATGTATGGAATGCAACATCGTTTAAATGGCTACCATGGCAGGATTTGCAAACTTTGATTCTTTTGAGGCTTTTCGGTGCATTTCTGGCTATATTGCGGCCATAACTTTTCGCAATTCTGTCTGTCTGTATATATACGAGTACAGTACGCGAAATAATTATAAGGGACAAGCAGTTTTATTTACAATTTTTCATAAAAGAATAAATTTCTTTGAGAAGCACTAATTTTCTTTTAATGTATTGAAAAGTGCACTTCGTTAGGTATAAACTAACTGTATTTTCAACTGTCTTATTCCTTGTTTTTCGTCATTTTGTTTCCTTCTTCTCTGTATTGTTGGTTGTGCGGTGCCAAATAAATATAACAGACAGGAGTTTCGCTGTTAAGTAAAAGTGTTTAAAAACAATTCTAAAAACAAAAACTGCTCAAAATTTATTTAAATCGGTGTGTATTTGAATAAATTGTGTAAGTTGCTTAATTTTTTATCAAATGTTCCGTTTTTTATTTCCAAAAAGAAATGCCAAGAGGAACAGCACTGTCAGTGGAAGAGAGAATGAAGATTTTAAGCCTGAAAGCGAAGGGCTTAACCATTCGCCATATATGTAGCATCAAAAGTGGAAAGAAATAAGGGCACTGTACATAATTTTTTAAATGATCCTGAAAATTATGGAAAGCAAAAGAGATCTGGTCGTCCACCAAAAGTCGGTGAAAGGGTTAAGAGGCAAATTAAAAGCTTAGCCGTTAACGAACAAATCAGCCCTTCCCAAATAAGGCTCCAGTTATCTCTTCCAATAACAACAAAAAGAGTTCAACAAATTTTAAAACAGGATGAATTCATTTCATGTCAAAAACGGTTGCCGACACCTAAGCTCCTCCCATGACATAAGGAAGCTAGATTAAACTTTGCCGAAAAATATAAATTCTGGGAGACCCAATGGCAATCTGTCATCTGTAGCGATGAAAAAAAATGTAATCTTGATGGTCCTGACGGAGGACAAAAATATTGGAGAAAATATTTCGCCGAGAGCGCGAAACTCGATACTCAAGAAACTTTCAAGGGGGCTCTCTCATGGTGTGGGCTGCTTCTGGATGCAAAGGAAAGACTCCAATCTGTTTTGTTTCGCATAAAATGAATTCGGAAAAATATGTTGAATTGCTGGACAGTGTCTTTATCGATTTTGGTGAAAATCTGTGGGGGGAAAACTGGATTTTCCAGCAGGACAACGCAGCCATACATGCTTCGGCATACACTAAAAACTTTTTAGAGTTGGATAACATACCTACGTTAAGTTTTTGTCTGTTATACTTATTTCGTTCAGTTCTGTAATAAATGTATATATTTTTTTCATCTATTAAATACAAACAGAAATTCAATCATGTTTTTTGCTTTGTTTTAAGTGCTTAATTAAAAGGAAACAAAGTTCTCAAAATTGAACAAAATGTTTAAGTTTTTTTTAGAAATTTTTGCTTGTCCCTTATAATTATTTCGCGTACTGTATATGTATGGTCGAATGCAACCTAAACGGCTGGATGGATTTTCTACAAACTTCATGTTTGGAGTCGCCGCGTTTCCAATTCGACCTCAAAATTAACGGCACTTACTAATGACCAATTTTGTAAAAAAAAATTAATATCTGAGTTACAGTGGGCATATGTATGTTAATAGATGGCGTACCAGGTTTTTGTCAAATGCGTATAACGGTACTTTACTTATTAACTGGTTTTGTCCGAAATCCAAGTTTTAGGAAATTTTTAAAATATTTTCTTTTAAATTTAAAAAAAAAAAAATTTCCATTACAAATACAGGGTGGCCCATATATTAGGTGGCACAATATCACGTAGGTGATCTCTACAAATTTGCTCTTTTCAATACATTTTCCATTACCTTCCTTAGTAATAATGTTGACTTTTAACGCTTGAATGGTCTGCGGCTTGTTTACATATACAAGCTGTTTCAAGTATCTCCAAAGAAAAAAAAAACGAGTGCCGTTAAATCCGGGGAACGTGGTGGCCAAGAAAAGTCTGCATTTTTCGTAATCGTTCTCCAAAAGTTGTGCACAACAGGTCTATTGAAGATCGAGCAGTTTGCGAAGTTGCACCATCTTGCTGAAACCACATCAATGGAGTGTTAGCAATAGATGGCACCAAAGAGTTTTCAATCATTGTCTGGTATCGGTCGCCTGTGATGGACATAGTATGACCATGATGATCCTCAAACAAATATGGTCCAATTATTCTTGCTAACGTAGGTTAGGTTAAGGTGACTGTCAGCTAAAAGACAACACACTTAGACCAGTTTGGGAAGCGGCCTCTAGCCTACTCGTTGAACCATTTGGAGCTTCTGATGAAGCGTAGAAGGTCCCTAACGTCTATTTTATTCAGATAATTTATGTCGTTGAAACAGAAGGCTCCTAAGTAGAGTTTCCTTCTTTGGCAGAGAGCTGGACAGGTGCAAAGAAGATGAAGAATAGCCTCCTCCTCGCCTCGTCCATGCAGCTTCTGCAGAAATCATTTGACAAGATGCCAAGCCTTGTTGCATGCTTGCCTATTAGACAGTGTCCAGTAATGACACCTATAACAGCGTTGATATGCATTCTATTGAGAGGAATCAAATTCTTAGAGCGTTTCAGATCCAGCTTAGGCCAAATCTGTTTTGTCACGAGACAAGTTGTGCCACTTTTCCACCGAATTTGTCAATCTTACTGACGTAACACCGCACCAATATATATAAAGAGAAGTGGGTACAACTGACGCTGGTGAACTACTCTTGGATTCTATGAAGCTCAAATCCTGCAGTTGTTTTTTTTTTTTTTTCTTGGTGTCTACTAGAATATTCAAGTAGTTTTTATGGATCCAATGGATTGAATTCTTGCACTAATTGAATTTTGTATGGGAAAATGTACAGATCCCTCACAATTTTTCGCAGTGATGTTCTGGGCAACTCAAGCTGTGATGAACGTCGCCTGCTGGATGTTGTTGCATTTCCAGCAATACTATCCTTCACCCGTTCAATCGTGGCTGCAATTTGAATTGTTTGCGGTATTCCGCTTCGGGTCAAGTTGAATTATTCGCCTTATAGCCTATTGCGTTGGACAGTTTGCAGTTTTAAAATGATGTCAATATGCACGCTGAGTTCCAACAATTGACTGTTGATTTGTAAAAAAAGAATTCGACCACTTTTCCTCGTTGTTCCGTGGTGAAACTAAGGGTTCACTTCAAGTTATTCTGAAAAGAAAAGAATAAAAAGTTACCTAATTAATTTGTTATGAATTGTTTACACTAGTTCGTGACTTATGGACCACTCTGTATAAATATTTTAAATGTAAACATGAACGCGCCTATATAACCTCCTCTTAGCTCAGACGAAAGTTAAATTCACCGATAAAAAGCAAGAGTCGCTGAATACAATTTTGACACCTTATATCGTAGATGCGCATATTTTTTAAGCCTAAGCAGCAATACCTCGCCAATATTCCCATTATCTAGATGCCTACATGAAATGTAGTTGCAACAATTTGATCACGACACACTATCTATTTGCAGTTAAGTGTTTTCCGATACCAAACACAACTAATATCTCAGACTGCTTTAGAATGCTCTTCACTTAACCCTTGCTATAAATTTGACTTGAAAGCCTTGTCTCTGGTCATTGAAAAGTCTTAACTAACTTTATGCTTTCGAATGAACTATTATTAAACTTAAACTTTATATTTCTTTCAGGTTTTTGATTTAACTTCACGCTGGCTTCTTCAAGTAACCCAGCACCGCCCGTTCTGTGGCGCGCGCGCAGAAAAGTCGGTAAGTGAAATAAATTATTCAAAACAATGAATTTGATATGCTTATAAATTACTCACTTCAAAACAGTACAATAAAAACTAATCTGTCACAAATCCAAGAAGCATTGATGCAAAACAACTTTTACTAGTTAAAAAAAAAAAAAAAAAATCCGTAACGCAAAATGAAAACTTTCATATAGCTCTGGTTAAATCCCATAAATCATTCGATGGCATTCCTTACTGTTTACCCTGACCCTATTCGTTGACCATAAATTAAATTACGATTCCAAATATTCCCATTCAATATGTTTGTCCAGTTTAAAAGTGTTTGTTGGTATATCTGGTTACAGGCACTTGTTCGATTTGCATAGAACATTCAGAGGAATTATAAAATATGAACCTAGAAATATGTTCTACGAAATCATCCCACATGGCAGGACACATTTGTATCTTAAGAATATACCATCAGACACTTACACTGATATTTACCCTCTCATGAGTAGGTGGAAACTGTGCAGAGATCAGGGACCACTGAAAGGACTTCACAGTAGAAGTCCCCCGTCAAATTGTGTTTAAAGTGAAATCAATGATTTTTTCTCGACCTTTTAAGAGTTTTGCTCCAAAACGATTTTCTCACAATGATATGTGAATGACATTCGAATACTGACCTAACGACAATGACCATCAAATCGAAAAGTGATACGTTTATGTATGCTCTAAGGGTAGTTCATTGATCAAGTTCAGTGCTTTTTAACCTCCGAGGGTAAATCGAACGACGTTCTTGTAGAGTGGTCATGCACTTTCAATTTATTTGTCATCTATCATCATGTATGCGAACGTTGTGCATTTTAGGGAATTGATTAATCAAATAAAAAAAAATAGATAAGGGTGCGATGATGGGGATCTATCAAGGACACTTAATGAATAACAAATGTTAGAGTGAACGTGATTACATACGAGTACTCGTACATGTATGAAGGGAGAATTCAAAAACATATTTTGAAGATTAAATTTCCTTTTTTGATCGAGGTTGTTGGCCTTAGATACTCGTACCATCCCTTACCGTTAATCACTGCGCACATTTTCATCTATCAAGAATTTCCAATTTGTCAAGGAATTCTATTAAACTTGTTTCTTCTTCTAAGGGGATTACAACACTCCCTAACTAATACCACCCCGGTATTAAAAGTTTTTGCTCGTTGACACTAATTGCAGATAATAATAAGTTGTTGTCATTTTGATGGGTGGTTAAAGCAAATTAAAATAATTGGTATTTGTTCGTTAGTTGTTGAGCAACAGTGAATTATGGATGAATGCGAATGGTATTTATTATTTGCACATTGTGGTGATATTAAATAAATACTTTCTTACTTAGCTTTGAAAATTATTATTCTATACCTTGTGATTTCATGGAACTCTAATTTTCATATTTATATCGGCCCGAACATCTAATGAGGTGTTCACTAGAAACTGAGAGGGGGTGGGGGCTCAGACATCTGAGTGATGGTTCGAAACGATGGAGAAGAGAGAGTTTCCAATAATGTGGTGTCATAACGTGGTAGATGCACTTAACCTTCTGTTTCCCTTAACAAGAAGGGGGAACAGTTCTTACGAGAACATCACAGGGAGGGATAACACTCGTATCTCCTTTTCCGTGGGTGTTCACAGTGGATAATCTTTCAAAACCACTAGATGGAACCTGTGTAAAATGCGTAGCGTACGCAGATGACCTAACCGTTTTGTTAAAAGGAAAACACCTGAACATCATAGGAGAGCTTATGCAAAATACCCTACGAATCATAACAAAATAGGCGGTGGAGAGTGGAAATAAATCTAAATAAAATGGAACTGGTTCTCTTTACAAAGAAAACCAAAACTAGTGACTTCCACATTTCACAACTTGGAGGAGTATCACTGAAACTCTGTGTCAGCGTCAAGTACCTAGCTATAATATTGGACAGGAAACTGACCTGGAGAAAGAACCTGGAAAAAAGAGTTACCAAAGCCAAAAGAGCGTACTGGATATGGAGAAGGGCTATCGGGAAGTCATCCAGGTCCACTGGATATACGAATGCGTAATAAAACCTATCATCTTCTACGGAGTAGTTGTATGGTGGCCAGTGACAAACAAAAAGTATGCAAGAGACTTGCTAACAAAGTTGCAACGTATGGTCTGCTTGGGTATCACGGGAGCACAATCCTCAACACTAACCATGGCCATGGAAGCGATCTTAAACATACTACCAGTACACCTCAAAGCGAAGAAGTATGCCGATCTTTCAGCCTCAAGGCTTAGAACTATCGGCGATTTCAACGAAGGCTGAAACACGGGACATCGAAAAATCGCCAAACTGATAAGAGAAATTACACTACTCATCGATTGTCCCAGTGATATTGTTGAAAAATGTAATACGTTCATCAACAACTTGGAAACAGCTTTCCCCACAAGAGAATCTTGGACGAATGAAAGGACAACAATAAACTCCAACTAGTTATCGTTATATACAGATGGCTCTAACATATCAGGGGAATCAGGGGCTGGCATCTTTTGTGCTCACCCACCGATTGAACTTGCTATTCACCTAGAACCATTTGTAATGGTGTTCGAAGCAGAAGTCTTTGCAATTATGAAAGCAACTGAAATACTCGCAGAAGACACTAGGGAAAAGAGGCAAATCGACATCTGCTCGGAGAGCAAAGCAGCAATTAGCGCGATCACAAAGGAGTGCAAAATTAAATTAAACTTACTTGCCAAGCGCAATAGAGTCCGTCTTACATGCGGCATGAACTGGCAAGGAAAGGAGCGAGTAACATAGAACTGAATCCTAAAAAGACAATAGGGGTTCCTCTGACAACTATTAAAACGATAATCAATGAGAAGATACGACAGGAGTTAAATAACTATAGGACAAATTTCGACACGTCTAAAGTGGCCAGATCTGTTGTAATAGAACCGAGTAACAACACAGCAAAAAGAGATTTTAACTCAAGCAGAACACAGTTTAGATTGATGGTGGGACTTTTAACAGGGTACCAATATCAATAAACATTCGTTCAGTCTCGTGCTAGCTGATACAATAATCTGCGCCAACTGGTAGGAGGAGGAGGAAGATATAGAACACTTCCTCTGCCACTACCCTGCTACAGCGAGGTTAAGACTAAAGATACTGGGATCCCCAAAGACACTGGATCTAACACACTGTAGTAATCAGTTATTCTTTGCTGACGATGGAGCTATCATAAGTGAAGATCAAACGTCCCTGCAACGAGCACTTGATGTATGGGTGGATGTTTAGGAGGGAAGTGCGTACCATATTAGTTCAAAAAAGACTGAGTATCTGTGCTGCCTGTTCTCTGATCCACATCGGCCTATTCCAGACATTTACTTGAATGGAAAATTGCTTCCCAAGTGCGAAAAGTTCAAATATCTAGGATCTATGATCAATAGCGAAGCAATTTGTGATGATGACGTCAATCATCGCGTAAGCGTAGGGTGGATGAAGTGTCGGGAAAACTCCGCAATCTTCTGTGACCGAAAAATGTCCTCTAAGCTGAAAGGAATACGGTTCACAATGCTGGACAATGTACAAAAAGTATGAGGGCAAATTAACGGCAACTGAGATGAAGATGCTTCGTATAACAGCAGGAGTAACAAAGCTTGATAGAATAAGAAGTTCGAAGATTCGAGGAAGCCTTCATGTAAAAGAACCCATCACAAGCAAGATAGAGCACGACCGGCTCAGTTGGTATTGTCATGTTCAAAGGAGAGATCCTTCAAACCCCGTCAAAAAGGCAATATCAATCAACGTTCCTACACAATCGCTCAAAAAAGGCAGACGAAAAAACAACTGGATCACAGAAATGCAAAAACACCAGCATTTGATTGGCCTCAGTGACGAAGTGATCCGAAACCGGGAAGACTGCCGATACTTCCTGAGATCATACCGGCAAATCCCACAGTAGGGATGCAGTAATGTGGGAGGGTTGTGGTCCTTCTACTCCGGATTATAACTTCGCCATAAGCAAAAGAAGAAGAAAACATACTTTTAAAATAGGTATATCATTTCCGTGTGCAATTAAGTGCATTACAACTTTTTGTGGTAAAGGCTACTGCAATACCGGCAATTACATCAAGCTCTGTGTACACGTTGTTCCTTTAGGGGTGGATTTTATAGTGTATCACTTAAACGGTCTCAGTTTATACATCCATCGATTCTGGACGACTGGTTCCTTGCAGCTTGATAAGTTCTATTATTTTCGGTGACTTATTTGGATTCAAAAGTATTAGGTCAAATATTCCTCATATTGTCTTCGCAGCAACATTCGGCTAGATTTAATTTCCTTATGCGATAAAAAGATAAGCAATAAGGGACATTAACCTGTTCACATTGTACATCTTGCGTTTCCCATCTTAGAGTTCACAACATATGTGGATGACCTTAGAGGTAATGTGCTTGGATATTAAGTGAAAGGTTCATGTCGTTGTTCAATCCCATCTATGTTCATAATTTATGAAATGAACAATGTTATAGCACTCCTCCTAGGGTGAACGAAATCTAAGGAATGAACGACATCACTTATATTCTAAACCATCCCTGATAAAGTGGGCGTGGCTTTGTGAACTTTTTAATTCAACACAGAGGATATTCGTGAGATTTTTAAGGGTTTTATCAAAAAATCTGGTGTTACGATGTTTTTTTTTTTTTTTTTTTGAATAAAGTGGGCGTGGCTGTTAATTCACGGATATTGATGAAATATTCACTATCAGTCTATCACGATAAATATTTAGCTTTGAGAAAGCAAAATGTGGTTTTTGAAGAAAACGTTCCCAAAAGGTGTGCGTGGCCCTGTAGAATAGACAAATTTTAGGGAAAGTCAACGTCTATATTCCAGGCGGAAGTTCTTGCTGTACGAGAGGCGTAGCGTCTCCTCAAACATACATCGATACAACTTAATACCATAGCCATATTCATTGATAGCCAGGCCGCTACCAAAGCCATCGTATCTGCGGCTTCCTCCTCCAAACTTGTTGAACAATGCAAGGAGGATCTTGCCGCACTCGGTCATCGGTCTAGGGATCAGCCTCATCTGGATGCCTGGTCATAGTAACATTGACGGAAACGAAAGGGCTGATGAATTGGCGAGGCAGGGATCTGCCATTGACTGCTCCCGTGCGGAGGATGTCAACATTCCTTTAGGGGCCCTTAAGGGTAGAATCTTTGCTCATTTCCTTGAATATGCTGGTAATAGATGGCGAGGGTTGCAGAACTGTGTCATATCCAGGCAGATGTGGCCCAAGTATAACTAGCGCAGAACACAAGAGCTATTAAACAGAAACCGGGCAGATATTGCTAGAGTTCTGGCAATTAGCACTGGCCATTGGCCCATAGGGGTCCACGCAGCCAGACTGGGCATTACTTTTAATGCACATTGTCGTAGCTGCAATGTGGCCAACGAGCCTGAAACAATCCTTCACTTCCTTTGTAAGTGTTCGGCCCTTAGTAGGGTCAGACACCGTATACTTGGCAGACACCTTTTTGATAATAGTAGTGAGTTAGCGGAGACAAGCATCGGGGACATCATCAGTTTCCTCAATGCCACGGGGTGGCTTTAAATAAACTTTTCTCTCCTTTCCCACAAGTCCAACGTCAGTTTCTACAACAATTTAGGTCACTTAAGTTGTGGTATTAAAACGACGCCTCTGCGCTAATTATGTTTCAGCATAGCATGCACACACCTACCTACCTACCTACCAACGTCTACATATTATGTAAAGGCTATATTTTTAGTTTCTAGTAAAAAGTTCGTGGTCGGATTTCAAAAAATGTTTCACTTGTACTGCTTCGGATTCTAAAAGCTTATGTACAAAATTTCATCTAGGTCAAAAATTGTGGCCCAAAAACTGGTGACATACAGACAGACTGTCGGACAGACATGGCTAGATCGACATAATTTTCGACGCTGATTACAAATATGTAAATATTCATAAACTTTCGGGGGACTACTGTCATTATTTCACTATGTTACAAATTATTTGTCAAAATTAAGGGTGAATTCAAAAATGTCGAAAAAACTGTGTAGTATTGCGGCAACACAGCAGGATTTGTGTTTCTGTTGCAATGCGCAATTTATTTTGACATATGAACAGTTATGTTATAATGCTATACGTAATAGAAAAAAGTAGAGTACGTAATCAAAGATATTGTTTTGAATAATATTATTGGAATTTCGAGCCGGTAAAATAAATAATAATAGCTAACGAACTGTAACAAAGAAAAGCTTATCTAAAACAAACGAAAGCATCAGCACAACAACTGTTACGCAGGTTGCTCTGTTTTGACATTTGGTTGTGCTGGTGTTGCAAAAAAAAAAAAAATTGATTTGAGGAGTACTGTCAAATTGTTGCTTTTTTTTAAGTTGTTACTTTTATTTGGCCACAACAGTGTATAAGAAAAATTCAGCCAAAAGGTTTGCTAATTAAATCTGTACTCCCAGTCCTTTTTGGATTTTTTTTTCAACAGATAGCCCTGATATCTTTATTCGGCTTTATTCCAGATGGTCCATATTTTATTACATTTTGGTTTAATTAGACTCCACGCACAGAGTACCTATGGCAAATAAAATTATTAAGAATTATAATACCTTTCACAAAAAAAAGAAAAAGAAAAATCCATCTGCCTCAGAAAGGGATATTATAAATAATCCCTAGGAGACAACTTGCAGTCCTTTTCCCATATTAATCCACTGTCAAGAAGAATGCACGAGATACGTTTTCTAAACTCAACCAGCTTAATTATTACCTCTCACAATTGCTGGAAGTTCATTTTCTCGTCTCCTTCCTGCACCACTGACCCACCCACCTAATACACACAATGGAAAACCGCCATGCATAATTGGAATTAATTATACGGTTTATTAGTGATATACTTCATCCGATGTTAAATTATGGCAATTCCAGACATGCTGGGAATATCCTAAGCAGTGCCGGCTGGAGAATCTCATACTTCACTATGGAACTCAATATTTTTGTCATTTTACCAGCACACCCTCAAATGTCAAGTAAACAATGCGCACAGAAGAAGAAAAAAAAAATCCAAGCACAGTCCTCTCGGAAAGTTCTTAGATTAAAAGGATTCAAATGACATCATTAATCTTCGAAATTTCTAGGACTCAGCCAAGCCAAAATAAAGAAGGATACGAAAAGTGAACCAGGAGAAGCGTGAGGAATTAGTGGATATCGCAGAAAAGTATATTATATTCGTCGTTTTATTTAGTATCTCCTGCGACAAAGTATCCCTCCGGCAAGATGTCACAACTTAAGTAATGGAGAATGAATTATAATTTTCGCTTTTATGGTTGAATGAGATGGGTAAGAGAATAAAATGTATCTTCATTTTATTCATCTGGTCGGTTAGTTTATCCCTGAGTTCGTTCAGATGTGTTCTATTTTTAAATTGAGATTTATGAACGATTATAAAAAAAGCTTAAGGAATATAAATGGGTTTTAAGGGACATTCTTGGAATAAACTCGAAAGGGTGCGACTATACTTTTCGCATTTTAATTATAGGAATATGAAGAATGGTTCCTTTTTTTTTGGACATAAATAATTCAAATTCAGCACTCAAAGCAATATAAGAGGAGCTACAGATGAATAAAATTTATGGGAATAGACATTCACTGCCAAGGCCAAAGGATGTTAAAAGCAGCCAGAGTTGGGGTGAAGTACTTGTTTTTTTCTACGATGTTGTTATCTTCGCAGTATACATATGTATATCACTGACTTGTCATACTTACTTAGATGTTCGATGTCTGACAATGTGCTTTACTTCTCTCTGTGCAAGGTGCACCGAATTTTATCGAAAACGGTACCCAAATTTCCATAATTGAATCCATACCACAGCCAAGATGGAATTTCCACGAATCTTCGTGAGACGTGTTCAACGATCTCGATGCAAGCATAAGATGGATCCGGTAGCGAAAATCTGTAAACGCCTAGTACGCATCGTTCTTTCCACGGTGAAGAAGCACATACTGAGCTGTTTTCAGAAGCTTTACATTGCAGAATGCACAGAAGAAAGCGATCACCTCTACAAAGAGTTAGAAATTAGCGGAGGTCCTGGCTGTTTAAGTTCCTCGACAAAGCACGCAGTGGAAGCCGAAGACACTAACTTTACCCACTCCAGTTGAAAAGCATGGAGCTTGCTCCGACAACTAGGCAACAACACACCAGTAGCCACACCAAAACCTGCAATGGGTTCCAACGAAATAGCTGCTAATATTGGGAAACTATCCAAGGTCCACGAAGATAAAATAGAAACCAAGACCACCAAGAAAAAACTTAAGAAATCATTGAACAGAGAGGCACAAGTTAGGTTAGGTTGAGGTGGCTCTCAGCTAAAAGCCAACACACTTAGACCAGTAATAGGTCCATTATGATACTACATGAGTTTGGGAATCGGCCTCTAGCCCACTCGTTGAACCATGCTTCTGATGAAGTGTAGAAGATCCCTGACGTCTATTTTATTCAGATCGTTTAGTTTCTTTCCTTGGGAGAGAGTTGAGCAGGTGCAAAGAAAGCGAAGAATAGTTTCCCCCTCCTCCTCGTCCATGCAGCTTCTGTAGAATTCATTTGAGAACATGCCAAGCCTTGCTGCATGCTTGCCTATTAGACAGTGTCCAGTGATGAAACCAACTACAACACTTACGAGTATATGTAATCTACGTGTATTAAAAGAAATCAAGTTCTTTGAGCATTTCAGATCCAGCTTAGGCTAAATATGTTTTGTCGCTAGACAAGTTGCACCACTTGTCCACCTAGAAATTGTCCTTTCAATAGTATCCAGCTTTAGTTTAAGTTGGAAGGATGGGTATTTTTGTTCCATGTCTGGCAAGTTCGTCAGCCTTACAATTTCCTGAAATATCCCTATGCCTCGGCACCCAAATTAGGTGAATATTAAGCTGCTCCGCCATCTCTATAAGAGACGATCGGCAGTCTAAAGCTGTTATAGAATTTATTAAGGATGATTCCAAGGATTAATGTAACGACTTATCTTCCGTGAAGCCACCTTCTTTCCAGAATGCTCTGGAAGGGTAACTTGGAAGTTTTTGTCAAAATTGAACTTGGGTATGGTGTAGTATACTTCCTTGGACCAGAAGTAGCTTTAAGGCGAATAGCTGGGTTAGCTGCCATTTGCCTACCAAAAATGTCGAGGGATGTTAAATAAAAGATAGTCTGCATAGCTGCAGAAGGTGTCGTTCGCAGTTATCCGCTAATACACAGACAAGCTGAACGTTGGACTTTGCTTAATAACTTCTGGTTTATCGCCTTATCCAAGGCAATCCACCAGATAACTACCTCGAGAGGCACAAGAGCTGATAGCTGAGGGTCTATCAGCTCCTAGGAAGTCGAAACCGCTCTTCTCAAATTTAGACCTAAAGAGCTGCTGGGCCAGATGGATTATTCACAATGTTCCTACTAAACATCGGGACAACCTTCAAGAGTTGGCTCACACGTTTCTATTCAAATATGCTTGAAACGGGACACTTTCCAATTGAGCTCAAGAAGTCCAAAGTAGTGGGCCAGGAAGCTACCTCCCAATCGCTCTACTTAGCGTTGTGTATAAAGTGTTTGAAACAGCAACCATACTGAGGAATATGTTCAGCGATAGGCATTTTGAAGGCTTCTTCAACAATACAGAGAACAGAACAAAATAGATAACGATGGGCTACCCCAAGGCTCAGTTTTAGCTCCACTGTTTTTTAATTTATACACCCTTGACCTACCAGTAATGTTATTAAAGAAATTTTTATATGTGGACGACCTCGCTAAGCTACAGAGACTCTGTCCAAACATGAATAAAAGCGAAGTTACATGCTTTTTAATTTAATTTAAATAACAAGCTCGCCCACACAAAGTTCTCTATGTATTTTAACATCCAAATAAATCACAATCCAATAGCAGAATACCTTGGCATCACAATAGTATAAGATAAAATAACATCTCAGCAACATGGCTGCTAAATTCAAGACTCGGAACAGCATAATCCAGAAACTAACCCCAACAATATGGGGAGCCCCCGCGAAAACTCTACGTTCCGCCACCTTCGGATTGGTGTTATCTTGCGCTGAGTACTGTCCTCCTTTTTGTGTATTTATCCACAATGATATCTACAGAAGCGCAATGAGTCACATGCAATAAAGCTTGCACAAAACCTTGCAAGTAATAACTTCAATGCAGTAGAGTTCAGGAGAAGCGAATGAATCTCTTCCTCCAGAAACGATATGTATCGCATATAGCACCTAACATCCATGATGCCCACGACCTACCCAGAAAAACGTGGGTTGGTCTAAACCGATTGCGGATAAATCATGGTAGATGTGCCGCGACACCACCTACTCGTATATACAAATGAGTAGCAGCCGACACAACACAATGAGATTGTGGAGATGGAATCCAAACCATAAAGCACGTTACCACCGAATGCGCGCTTAGAGAGTATCTTGGCTTACAACGATTTCAACATTGCATGCCCTGCCGCTGCCGAATGGCTACTCAATCTGCAAGTAGATATCCAATTTATGTACTCGTATGCATTTATGTATCAGCAAACAGTGTACCCTATCGAATTGTATTATTAAAATAAATGTGCCAAAGCCATACGCTATCCCTGGAGATTCCTCTTCAATCTTCCTGAACTCAAATTGGTACTTAAGCTTATGATATTTCTTCAACAATTTCCAGCAATATACTCGTACATTGATGAAACATTTCAGTATATGCAGTATACTGGGCACGCCGAAAATGGATTATGGGTAATTTAATCACAAGTGCCATACACCAAATGCGGTCACGAATACGGAGCAAACATGTTTATGTATTAAATGTAATGAAATCTAAATAGGATCATTCCATGGTAAATCGACCGGTTTTTATGAGAGTTTTTGAACGACGCCCTTACGATTTGGTCCAAAATTGACAATAATATACGAGTACCTGTTGGTCTTGTTATACTCAAAGCAAAATATTTCTACAGGATCCTGCTTGGATTACGGGAAAAAGGAAAGCTAAAAAGAAGTGCTAAAGAAGAGCGGGCAAGTTTGGAAACAACACCACTATGCATGTCGTCTGTTAGAGCTCGTCATACTGAACATCCTTTAATATGGAAGCAAAAAAATCTATCCCGGGAGAAAATAGAGAATTAGGATGTGCAAATTGATTTAATTTTGTGTGTACAGGGTGTTTCCAAAGGGGTTTCTTGCTATGGGTACGAATGTTTATTTTGTTTTTGTTTTTATAATTTGCGTGCGCCAAAGGGGATATGAGTACCCTGATATTATTGTAGGTCACGGGTGTTTGTAGATAGACAGAGAGAGAGAGAGATAGAGAGAAAGAAAGATTGGTGTAAAGGTTTGAAACTTAGGTGTTATTATGTTTCTGTAAAAGGGTAGTGTCCAGATAACTGGGGAGCATTTTTGCTTTGCTTTTATTGTCGTTGCTCATGATTCACTGCATTTTTTTCCGTCATCCTGATGTCATCATAGCGAGCATTTTCAGCCATAAGCCAGTGTTATGCCTCTGTAGTAGAGTTGACTTAGCTTCAGCAATTGATCGGCTTTTTTTGTTTATTTCATGCGAAATAAATAGATGATTCTTGACATCAGGATTTCAACTGTGAACCCACAGCGTGACAATTGGTGATGTTACCACTAGGCAACAGGCATCTCATCAAGCCAATCAAAAAAGTCTTAACAAACATTTGTCCAATCTCGTTTCTTTATGGATTTATAATGGTATATTGTTTTGCTGCAATAATTGTGCGAACTTTGTTCGGCTACACCGCCTAAGACGCTGTACCAATTAATACTACCACCGAGGTTTTTAATGAACAATTTTATATCAACAAATTAGCCACAGCAATCATTCTTAAATGAGAGAGTCTCAAATAAAGAGGGTTCCAAAATTCACGCAAGATTTGAATTTTGCGCCATTTGTGCGGTAAAGTGTTGCCAACTAAAAAAAAAAAAAAGATAGCGTGACAGCTAACAGTTCGGGGCTATTAAAAATGGAGTGCTACACGAAAGAACATCGCGTTTTCATTTTTGAGCAATATTTAAAAAAAAATAATGAAGGTTTGGAAGCTACAGTTCGCAATTTTCGTACAAAATATGGTCGGAATAGTGATTTAACTTCACCAACTGTGAAGAGATTAATTCAAAAATTCAATGAGCCTGGATCAATTAGTGATCTTAGACACTTTGGCCGTCATTCAACAAGTCGTTCAACACAAAACATCGAAGTAGTTCGTGAGAGTGTTGTTGAGAGTCTAGGAATATTCGGCACCGTGGTCAAGAATTGGATAGAAGCTCTCTGCAGCGTATTCTCACGAAAGATTTGCATCTTCATGCATACAAAGTGCAATTGACTCAAGAACTGAAGTCTACTGACCACGCACAGTGAAGAGAGTTCATTGAATGGATTATGGGACAACAAAAAGTGGATGCTGATTTTGCAAAAAAAAATCATCTTCAGCTTTATTAATCGTCAAAATAGTCAAACACTGCCGATTTGTTTGAATTTTGTGGTTGTTTTCCGAACTGTTTGGACGATTATTATGATAATAATCTGTCCTTAAATCGTAATTAACAGATATTACAGAAGTGCTATTTTTATAGCAAGATGCAACAATTTTAATGCATCTAGAGGTGGTTTAACGATTCATTTTGTAAAATGGAAAGGTAAGAACTACCTGTCACTATGGATGACAGATGGATTTGACAGATGCCGTATGACAGGGATGTGAAATCCCAATTTCGAAATGAATAACCCTTTATCTTCGTCAAATCTGTCCTGTGTTTAGCTTCTTTTAGTCGACCAAAAATCGTCCAGTAGGAAAAATATGAAACTATCCGATTTACAGTTTGTTTGCAAACTTAAGATGAATTTGTCCACTTTAACATACATTTTTGACGACAATTCTATGTTCAATTGAGGTTAATACAAAAGCCACCAATTTTGTTAAAATGGTTTTTATGCAGAAGAAATATTTTTTAAATATTTTGATGCTAACAGCCCAGTGCAAGGCCTGGCCTAGATTCTCGTGCTATGCGCCTCACGAATGGTCGGGATATACAGCTTTTTATGACAATTTTACTCTCGGATGTTTGTCTAACGTTCGCGAGTGGTGGGATCGTAAGATAATTTTTTTTTATTTTTGTGTTTTCTTGGATTCGAACCTTGAATCTCTCGCTCAGTTTTCGCGCACTTAACCACTGAGCCACGGCTCCCACACCGTCCCTATCCCATAGGGTATATTAATTTTGACACATAGCCCCCAAAGTATACCTACATATATATATTTGTGATCAGCAATGAAAGTTGTATTGATCTAATCATATCCATCAAGTAAGTCACCAGTTTTTTGGGCCTTAAATCTTGAGCTAAGAACATACTCGTACAATTTTATGTATAGGCTTTATGGTATCGAAAGCAGTATAAGTAAAGGGTGTTTTTTTCTTTTTAGAGATATACAAATTTAAAATGAAATAAAACACTTAACATGGTAATGGTCATAGTATTGGCTTTATTTGAAAGATAATTTAATGCCATTAGTGTTTAAATATGATTTCGTGCATACGAGCGCCACGGCTGGCTCGAGTAAAGCGCAATCTGGAAATTCAATTTTTGACCACTTTTCAAGCAGCTGTTCAATAAATTGATTGTGACGCGCTATGTGTGGCATGTTGCGCCGTTTTGTTGAAATCACAGCTCTTTCACATTAATGCCATTCATTTGGGGAACGAAACAGCGCTCTATAGCGCTCTTCATTGACTGTAACTTTCTGGCCAGCATCACTTTTGAAGACATATGGACCAATGATTCCACCAGCCCATAAAGCACACCAAACATTGACTTTTTGTGTACATATGTAAATGCGTCTCAATAATGGCTTGTGGATTTTCTTCATTCTGAAAAATGATCACGGTAAGTTTCGCGCACTGACCCAATTCGGAAAGTATTGCCAATTCGAAAAACAAACCTCTAAAAAAACACCCTTTATAAACATTTTTAAACATTGTCCGGGTAAAGTATATAGACTCTCCTACATTTCTTCCATACATTGTACTTGACCAAGCTAACTTTTTGGGGACGTTTTCTTAAAAAAAAAAGATAACATAATTTGCCTCTTCAAAACCATCTATAGGTAGTAGGTCTTTTTCATATCTAATCATTTTGGTTACAAAAGCTGATAGCCGAACTTACTTTTCTTTAAGGAAAATGTTGGGAAAACATATTGTAATATGCGAGCTACAGCTCGAGTAGATAAAACGATATTCTGTGAAATTATTTCTTTATTTTCTAGTCTATAGAACAATTCAAGTTCACACTATACTATTCTTCGCAAACTCCTTCCTTACAAGGTCTCTTTCTTCTCAAATCATTTTATCTCCTTTCTATTGCTTAATTCACAAATCCAAACTAATTACTTCTTCTTGTTAACTCTCAACTTTCAATTTATCACAAAATTACAACTTCGGCTGTTATCACTTTTCCAATCTATTCGTGCGGTTCAAAACCAACTGCCTTGCCTCGATCGCCATCTGTCCTTATATAGCAGCATTTCTGATAGCCAGAAACTTCTAGCAAATTCTTCGACCACTGGAACAAGAAAATTCTGATGTAATAATTCCAAGATGGCAATAATTTCTTGCGGTTATAATTCTCTCTTAATTCCTTGACGTTGTCTTAGATATTATCCGTCTCTTATCGTGGACACGAACTGTGGACACGAACTGCGGACACGAACCTCGAATGAAAAGACACTTCGGAATGAAATTATGCCAGAATGAAAACACACTTCGGAATGTGTTGCATAGTTGTTGGTGCGTAGTTATTATGCTACATTATGTTACAATATTATATTTTTTGAAAAATCTGTTAAAAATTGTACAAAAACTCTTCGAGTAGAAAGATATTATTGCATTTGATTTCAAAATTTCACAACGCCCATATTCTTAGGAGAGGGTAGAGAATGGAAGATAGGTTATCATAAAATCTGCTTCAGACGCATTGTAGCTTTCCTGCATGTTTTTTTTTTATTTTATTATGGATGTGTACTAAACTTTTTCAGTTTGCTTGGTGTACTGAATATCTACTTAAATATTTATACAGTCAACCATATGCAGTATCTCCTCAAATGCAGTGCAGTCAAAAGTTTAAGTTTATCTGCACAAGGGTATATTTTAATCGCTTGAAATCCAAAAAAAGCAAAAGTCTTTTTTTTTTTACCCTTCAATTTTATTTTAATTCCTGTAAAGTTAAATTTTTTTTCAGATATCACCGATACAATTGTGCACTTTATTCAATTGCTGGCCAGTTTTACAAATTTATATCTAGATACGAATGACAATGGGTTTGTCAACCTTATATACCAACAAAAATGTTTATGAAAACCACCCAACCAATTTTATCCAGTGACTGGAACCCTCCAAAATTGATTGTGTAACTTTACACATGACCAACTCTTTGTTGAAGCACCTGTGTTCTAAATAAAAAATAAAGCATTGGAATAGGAGCTTCGACATTGGGTGGTCATTGACGTTGACGATTGATGGATGTAAGCCAACAGAAAATATTGTGTTTAGAGTGTCACACCTGCTTCTAACTACCTAAATATTGTGCAGTCACGATAGGTTATGTCAACACCGCCGATAGATTTTAACAATTTGCTTTGTTAGACTTGAAATGTCGTTTCTGTCAGGCGAAGGGTGTATTATTTTTTTTATCAGTTTGTGAAGAGATAGAGGAGATCCTTTGTATATTGAACAGTACTTATCAATTCTTATTGGATTGGGTGTATTTTGGAGTTATACCTTTGTCTGATAAAGCATTGTTAATGGGTAGTGGATTAAGTTGTACGGATTGAACTATGGATCATATACAAGTATTTAAAATTCGTGTTTCTGCATTTTCTTAAGACTTCCCGATAGGATTTTTCTAATTCATTGTACTGCTATTTGAAAGAAACACCGCTTGGCAATTGTAATTTTCTATTTAATATCTGCACTGATGTCATTGGCAGACTACATAGCCAGAAGAGACAAATTCCTTGACTGTGCATCATGACGAGATGTTGGTGGTGGGACCTCTGTTGTTGAGAGCATATATTTAGTCATTCTTAAGCAGACCTTATCTTAGAAACTTTCAATTCGATAGCGCGAGTGACTTCTTTTTCAATTCTTCAGGTGATGTTATTGCGCAGTAAGCATATGAAATAAACCGATAAGCAATTGGTGGGATACCAAGTTTTTCTCTGAATCTGATGTTAATGTAACAATTTAGTCGATCATCAATTTTGAAGTTCCCAAGGTAGTATGTACTACTAAATCCATATCAATTCTACAATTAGAGAAAGACAGAAATAGTCTTACTGCTTAGGCTTGTAGATATGACGGATTTTATATCTGAGAAAGATAGGCTTAGGGATAAACACTAGGTGCATTGACTTTGAACATGACTGAAGTACGAGTATGGGTACTAGAGGAAATAGATAGAAAATACAATGAATTGAGTAAAATACTCAAAAAGATTCTGAAGCAAAAGCTTATAGGCCACATTGATGAATCAAATATTTATCGAAAGGAACAGATTGGTTCTTGGGCCGATCACTCAACCTGCCACCAAATTTTGAGAATCAAAAAGCACGTAAAAGATAGTCTTAACTGAAAGCTATACTGGGCTAGTACTCTTAGATATTGCAGGCCTACTCGTTAAGATTATCTGAAGTTTCTTGCAAGGTAGAATGTCTGTGGTGTATGCAGGATGTGTTAAGTTAAGTTGCATAGATCATCTCTTCGTGTACCCAAAGGTTTCGTCTTGGGTCCAATTTTATGCAATGTCTTCATACTCGTATCTTATATACCTTCTCTTATCAGTAACACTCATTTGGTTATATTTGTGGATGATACAGAGCTTTTTCCACGAATATTCTGCCACAAAGTAAAATGGCATGCTCCTTTGCATGCTTC
The DNA here is from genome assembly GCA_963082735.1 of Pocota personata. Classification (NCBI taxonomy): domain Eukaryota; kingdom Metazoa; phylum Arthropoda; class Insecta; order Diptera; family Syrphidae; genus Pocota; species Pocota personata. The sequence continues at coordinate 73,575,764 of OY720432.1, read as the reverse complement.
GCTGAATATAATTCAAAGTTTCTTTTTAAAGTAAAAAATTAGGGTAATTAAGTCTCAAACTCTTTGGTTTGCCCGTCGAAGAAAACAGTATTTTCTTCCGTACAATATGCTGCATTTAAACTTATCTGATATTAAGTGATCTGATAACTGGCAGATACCTAGAGGTAACCTAGTATATATCTTTTGAATAAATCACATCATCACATCACAGCATCTAAAGACTCTCATTCGGATAACGAGCATATTCTTCCACTTTTGTACTGAATAATACGAGTAAACCTTAGTTCTACAAATATTGTAGGCAATAATGGTTTGTATATTGTTGTCCCACTATATTCGTTAAATAAATCTACCAGCCAAAAGCGATTTGTTCTATCTAGTCTGTGTGTTAGCCCAGCAGTGTTGAGTAGTTTCAGAGCCTGCTCTTTAACATGCTGCCTCAGCCTCCTATCGTAAGTTTCCGAAAATAATAGCATTGTCCTGGGTACAGTATCTATCCACAGATCCCGGTGAATGTCGGATGCGTTCAATATATTTCTTAAGACTTTACTCTGAAATCATTATTTGTGTTATGTTTGGCACACCCCCAGAGCTGGATGCCATAAGTCCACGTCAGCTGTATAATTTGATTGCAAAGTACTGTCTTATTGTGTAGAATTGAAAATTAATTTCTTCCGACGAGCCACTACATCTGTCTATATATTATTTCTAGTTCTTTTCTTGTAGTTATTATATGTATACGTTCCTTCCAACGTAGCTTTGTGTCTAATGTCATCCCCTAATACATATTTTATTGTTTGTAAATTGTTAAGCTTTGTCCTCCATTTTTTCTTCGAATTGACTATTTCGTTAACTGTATCTTGGAGATTGTTTGATGACTCGTTTACTGTTTCATCAACAGAAAGTATGGCTGTTTCATCTTCAAATGTAGCGATTAAACTGTTTGAAGAAGCCGGTAAATCATTGGAATAAAGGAGTTATAGAATGGGCCCAAGTACGTTGCCTTGAGGGACTCCAACTTTGATTGCTTTTAGTCCAGTTTGGGAGGTGAATTTGCACCTTACATAGGAAGCCTGCAAACTTTTTATTTTCACATGTTCTTTCAATAGTGTCAGCTAGCTTTTTCATCAATTATGAGTTTCATTAATTTTAATGATATTCTTGCCAATAATTTAGACAACAGCAGATATATACAGGGGCCACAAAATAAATAGCTCCCTCAGTTCCTTTTTTTCTAACTTAAAATATTTACTTATGCAATAAAATTTAATATGGGGAAAACTTAGGAAAACATAAACTATAAACTTTTCATTGATCTTCACAAAAAAAATTTTAAAAAAATCCAAATTCTGAACGCAGATCTGTCGACTGTTTTGTCCACTTTACTCCACAAGTTCTCAATTGGATTAAGATCAGTGAATTGGGAAGGCCAACTTAAAACGTAAATTTTCTGACTCAATAACCACTGCGGATTTAGGTGTATGCTTCTGGTCATTGTCGTACTGAAATTTCCATTTTAGTGGCATTTCCTCCTCAGCGTAGCGAGTTCAAAATGTCCTTATGAATTCTTTGGTCCATAACGCCCTCAATAACAAATATGAACAAGTGTCATGAAGACGAAGTCGTACAGAAGGATGACAGAGGCGGTCTACAGAACCAATGCCTTGAGAACAACCTCCTACGACGCGGCATGTGTAGTGGCTAGAATGGTGCCAATAGACCTCCTCGTTGAGGAAGCCGAACGGAAATATCGTGCCAACAGGCCATTGGTGTCAACAGCGACGAGTCGAAGTAACACCGAAGTACCGCCAAGAAAAATCCTCGACGAATGGCAAGAGAGATGGAACTTTTCTGACAAAAGGCAGATGGACGCAAAGATTGATCCCCAACATAGACTCTTGTATCAATAAGAAGCATGGATAGCTGAACTTCTTTCTGACGCGAATGCTTACTCGTCATGGATGTTTCAAAGCCTACCCCCAACGTGCACGGAAGCAGTCGAGGATGCAGAACACATAATGTCCCACTGTGCACGATATCCCGAAGAACGTAACTTGGTGTGGACTTAACACCATAGAACACCACCAGACAGATGACAAGCACGCAAGAAGCTTGGGAAGCAGTAAGCGAAACTATGGCTACCATCATGAAAGAACAACGAAGACAGAAGCGACAGCGAAACGTCGCGCAGACGGCTGTCAACACGAACGAGCCGAGTATGTAAGACTGAAGCCCCCCTGGGCGATGAAATGCTTGACGGCAGTGCCGCGAGGACCAGGGGTAGGAGGAAATCCCACACTGTTACTAAGTACGAGATAAGTTTCGTCTTTGAAAGATTCCCACCTTCAAACGCAAAAAAAAAAAAAACACTGTCCACAGTAAATCTGCTAGCATTCACAAAATTATGCTCAGTTTTAAGTCAGTCAAGTGCTTTAAGGGCCGAACGGAATGTGTATCTGTGCCTGAGTCTTGCAGCGCTGTGAAACATCTGCCGCGCTGCTTGCGGTTAAAGTAAACACAATGAAAGCGACTGTCAAATTTGCATCTTGTGTTTTTACTTCTTAATTTTATTAGTGCTTAAACGAGTTTGTTATTAATTGTGGATAATTGATATGGACGAACAAGAAGAAATTGCTTTTATTATGTGTGTTCTACATATGTGCTATTTAGCAATAAAATTAATGAAAGCAACAAGGATGAGAAAGCAGCAGTACAATTTATTGCTAGGCCTGGTAAAAGAAAAATTTAAAAAAACATCTATACGTAAGCCAATTGTAGCTTTGACAACTCCCGGTTGTAGCTGTCTCGCAAACTCTTCATTTTTTTTTTGCACTCATCAACTGTAAACAATGGAAACAAAACAAATGTAAACAAAATTTACAAATACTTTTTTTTACTTACTTGTTATTCCAAATTCGTCGGATATTTCCTTCCATTTTTGCAATTTTTTTCTTAAATTTTTCTAATTGGGATTCGACAAATTTCAAAGAATTTTGTTCGCGCGCACAACTTCTATAAATTTTTCGACCTCCATTTCCAAAACAACAACAGCTTTTGTGTACAAAATCATAAACGTCAAATTTGCTTCGCTGCTTGAAGTTGAACAAAATCCAACTTCGCGATTCACGACACAGACGCAGACACACATTGTGTTGCGGCTTACGGCTTTCCATACATTTAACATTTTGACAGTTTGCGACTCAGACTCAGACCCAGACGCAGATACACATTTTGTTCGGCTCTTTAAGCAGAAACATGTACCGTTACTTTACAGGGAGGTCACACATGGTAAAACTTAAAGCTATAAAGCTTAATCGAATATACGGTGGTGGTCTCAGAGAATTAGCATAGTATGTCCCTATTCACTTTCTATCACGTGAAATCATTGCACAGCAACTATTCTTGAGTACTTTTCGCATTTTTCCAAACTAGGGCATATCACCCTATATACACTGGAAAAGTACCATTTCAAATTCTTGTTCATCATTTTCTTATTGCGCAACTTTGTTCGATCAGTGAAGTTAATGTGGCCATAGAATTAGCACATGGTATGAAAAACGTGTAGTTATCGTATTTTTTGACCTAATAATTTGTTGAAAATCGTTTAAATTACAGAGTAAGTTTTTTTATGCACTGTTAATCGCATGATTTTTCAAAAATATGTAATTAGATGGACCGACAGCAGTCGTGTACACCTGAGCTCAGGTAACATGGAAAATAAAGGAAAAACTGTAACTCAGATTGCAAATGATGTGGGACGTTCAAGAAAAGTAATGATGATCGCAATTCAGTTTTATGAAAATCACAACAGGGCCGATGCAATCGAATAATTGCAGCTTGCGCTCAAAAAAATCCTTTCATTACTTCAGCAGAAGTTCGATGAAATAAATCGAATTCATGGGATAGCGATTAGCAGTAAAGCTGTTAGGTGAAGGCTAAATGAAAGCAATTTAATTGAATATGTAGTCTAGCACAAGCCATTGGTATCGTAAAAAAATATAACCAGACTCCAACTTTTTAAAACGTATGGAAACGAGCCAATGTCATTTTGGAAAAACGTTTTATGGAGTGACGAATCAAAATTCGGTTCTGATGAGAAGCGACATGTATGGCGTCCTCGAAAGCAAGAGCTTAACCCACGCTATACAGTAAAAACGGTGATGGTTTCACTATAGTGTATGCTGCGTTTGGTATAGGACCAATATAAGAGTATATTGGAAAACAAATGGAGCCTTTTGCTGATGAAAATTTGCCATTAAATTAGACTTTCATGCATGATAATTATCCTAAACACAAGTCTCAAGTGACTATCAAATAAATATTTTACTATGGCCTGCAATGCAACAATGCGGATTACCAGATTGGATTAAGGAAACCCAAGAACTTAATGGAACTCTGGTAAGGTGCTAGGGATGGATGAAACTCCATTCCTACCCACCGATGCCAATCCTTAGTTGAAAGTGTTCCCTGGAGATTAGAGGCAGTCATAAGGCAAAATGGATTTCCTATAAAGTATTTATTAAATTTTAATTTCGAACGTAAAACATGTCTTTTTTTTTTTAAAGGAAAAACTTTCCAAATCCCGGAGCACTCAGACTGTGTCCATTGTACTACCAGGCAGAAACTCCTTTTTTGGTGTAGTGGTTGGAGAAACTTAGATTTTATTCGTTTCTCTTATATATTCGGGTGGCTGTGATTGCTGTTCCCCGTCCTGGCTCGAACCTGCACAGTTCGGGTCACAAGCGAACACACTACCCACTACACCGTGGCCACCTTTTCTTTTTTTTATTACTCGTATGTCATAAATCTGTGACTACAAACCAAGGGCAAGCTTTGAAGAAAAACTCAGGGCTCTCATCGTGTAACTTTTAAGACGATCATCGTCCAAACGATTGTATTCAACGACGTCGTCAAAAGTTTGCTTCGTGTAACACTACAATCGCATCGTCCCGTCGTGTCGTCCATCGTTTAAACTGTAGACAGTTTGAGAAACAATTTGAGAACTACTAAACACATTAAATGTCATATCGAAAATGAAATGAAATTTGTCTGACTGTTGAATAAGTCTTTGATTTATAAAATTTTCTCTTATTATGTTATGTTCGTGAAATCAATGAAGTAAAGTTTTTTTTTTTTGTTCAAAAATTATTTGAACAGCGATTCTTTTATTGAATTTCTAATTCTTTCTGCAAACTCCTTCATGTGGTTATTGGAAATATCTCTATTTCCAGTTGCATTTTCCAACGAATGGTCATCGCTGGATTCGGTGTCTGCAATATTGTTGTCCATATTGTAGAAGATACATATGTTGTGCAGTACGGCGCAAACGTTAGCAAAAATAGCACCTTTGCTAGGGTGGTACCTGCTCTTCCTTTCCTCCATTAAGATTCTCCATCGACCTATGGTACGAACAGTCAAAAATACATTTGGGAAGACAACGGCTATTGGTTATACCTTTATAAATTCCAATACATCTTTCTACTAAGTTTCTTGCCTCAGAATGAATATGATTGAAGTGTATCTTAGCTGGGTCATTAGATGCTCTATAGGGTGTGAGCAACCTTTTTTTTTCAATTCAATTTTTCAAATTCATTTTATTTATCAAATTTAGTGTTACATGGTTATCTATTTATCTGCGAAGCCTGAGGGGCTTATCTGCAGAAGATTGCATATCACTTTTTAATAAATGTTTTCTTAAGTGAGCTTTAAATTATTTTTTACATATTTAATGAAGAACAAAAAACAAAAATCTAAAATTAAAAGTTAAAATTTAAATAGATAGCTAATTATAGGAAACAAAAAAAGTTATATTTCAGCAAGAAAAAAATCTTTTAAACGCTTTTTGCGGGTTTTGAAATTTGCAATATTTTTTAAATTTGAGGGAAGCTCATTAAACACTGTTAGGAACACTATAGTTTGTTTGTCTTTTGCCATAGTGGTTGCTGCATAATGGTGTTTGAAGCATACCTCGAACTCGTCTTCTCGTGTTGTATTGATGGTCAACAGGTCTTTTAAGTCGGATGTCACCATAATATTCTAGACATACCGTCAACTTGAAAATTTGCTTAATGGTCAGTACCTTCAAAGAGTTCTCTCCATATGTGTTTGATAGATATGTAATAATGGTGTTTTGAAGCTTTTGTAATTTATTAATGTGTGTATTAGATGCGTTGCCCCAAGCAAGTATCCCGTACCTCAGTTTTGATTCGACTAGTGCATAGTAGACTTGCTTCTGGACTTGAAGTGTCGAGTAATTTCCCAGATGGTACAGAGCAAACAGCGCCTTTTTAAGATCTAAGCGAAGTTTATCGATGTGTTTGTCCCAAATGAAATGGCTATCGATGGTAACTCCTAGGTATTTATAACTTTCGACAACTTCGATGTTCTGATTCGGCAATGCACTTTGACAGATTATGCTTCGAAAGCTAATGCTAATGTGGTCCCCGATATGCATCATCTTGGTTTTGGATGGGTTCAATATTAGTCCGTTATCGTGACACCATTCTACAGCTTTATCAAACTCATCTTGCATTATTCTCGTAGCCGTATCAAGACATTTATGTTGGACGATTAGCGCCGTGTCATCTGCGAATGCAAAAGACGTCTGTTTTTGAAAACACGAAGCAGCTCGTTTGTAAAAAGGATGAACAATAATGGTCCCAGTTTCGATCCCTGTGGAACTCCGAAAAGAACCGGTGATGATTGCTGAAACTGCCTCCCACCTTTACTCGAAAAGATCTTTCACTTAGATAGTCTTGCAACCAGTCAGCCAGTGTGCCTGGAGTCCCTAATCTTTTGAACGCCGTTATTAACTTTTTATGGTTCATAGTATCAAATGCTTTACTGAAGTCCATGAATAAAACAAGAACATGGTGGTTTTTACTCAAGCTCCCATTGATAATATCCGCAAATTCACCAATGAGTTTTCCCGTACTTTTGTTTTTTTGAAAGCCGAATTGTTTTTCGTGGATAAGGGAATGATTTTCTACAAAATTTTGGAGCCGTCTTGTTATAACTTCTTCCATACACTTCTCAATTGCCGGAAAGATATGGTCTGTAATTGGCTAACAAATTTTTAGTTCCTCCTTTATAGATAGGGCGCACAATTGCAGTCTTCAGTATTCGAATAATTTTAGATTGATTCAAGCTAAGGTTTATAAGCCTTGAGATTATCGGAGCAAAAATAACAGCATTGTTTTTGATATCACGCACTCTGATACCATCGATACCCGCTGATTTATTTTCATCCATTTGTTTTAATACATCATGAACTTCTTCAGTGTTTGTTTCTAAGATGAATATTGTATTGGGTAATACGGAGTTGATATGGTAGGATATATTTGTATTGCAGCTGTGAACTATCTGCAGGACTTGATCTGAAAAGTTTTCAGCGCATTTCTTTGATAAGGTTGTCAGGCACTTCTCTAGAGGAAAGTTTTTGCTGATAACTTCGTCGATATTTTGCTTCTTCCGTCCCATTATTTCATTGACCAGGTTCCATGTTTTCCGAGGATCCGATCTAAGGTTGTTAAATTTATCTCTATAGTAGTTAGACTTCTGTATAAAGATATCCCTGTTCACTTTGTTCCGAAATTGCTTATACTCGGCTTCATAAGTCATGTTCAGCCTGTTATTCTTCCATCTTCGATACAGTTGATCCCTCGGCTTGCATTTTTCCCGAATATCATTGGTAATCCAAGGATTGTGTCTGCATTTCTCTTGCGATATAGTAGACACCGTTGAGTTCGCATAGATGTCTTGCATTGTTGTTAAAAATGTTCCATACATATCGTCAATATCATTTTCATTTAAAAGCACTTGCCAATTAGTTGAATGTATTCGTTCGTCCACCATCCTATTTCGAATATATGACTTTGGTCTCTCTTGAATGCTAGATAAACTCTGAGTAATGGTTCCATACAAAACAGCATAGTGATCGGAGATTTCACTTTCAATTACGAAGGATAAGATTGGTCTATCTATCATGCTAACCACAATGTGCTGTATCAAGGTTGATGTTTCTCTTTTTAGATCTTCTCTCGTGCTATCCTGTATCACATTCATCAAGCCGTGTGCAGCAAACATCTCTAGGTAGTCCTTTACATAATTTCGATCAGATCTTCGAATGTCAATATTCATATCTCCTAATATCACAATATCCCTTTTCTTATCTAGTTGTTCAAGTATAAGTCCCATTTCTCTAATAAATCCTTTGTATTTAGTTTAGGCGGACTATATAATCCATCCACATATTTAGCTTTTTCCCCTTCCAGAATTTTTATCCGAAGACATTCGTAAAACGTACTTTCAACAGGATATCCACTGTCACCTACAATGGTATGTGTGAAGATTACATAAGGATAACATTTTTTGCGTACTTACCCAAAAGCCAATAATTATGGTTGCGTTCGTTGAAGCTTCTAACGAAAAAAAACTCTTTCGTTGGAATGGTTCCAAACCAACGAATCATGTGCGGATCCAGCGTATCTAGCATTTATTGCAGTTATAAGCATTTTATGGTCGCAAATCTTAAATAAAATAATTCTATAAACGGATTTTACCGGTTTTAAAATAATACTCACAATCATGGCATTTAAGCTGTGTCTTCCCTTTCTATTGAAAAAAATGTCCTCATTTTCTCGCGGTCTTTGAAAATATAAGTGGGTACCATCTACGCATCCGATAACTATGGAAATAAAATCACCAGTATAATTCGAAGAACCGAAAATATGGATATTTATACTTACTTCCTGGGATCGCATATTTCTGATAAAACCACTGCTTTGTCTCTTCCTTTCGTATTTCGTTGTCCATATCCCAAGTAATCCAGATTGGGCAGAGCTTTAGTTCCAACGCTTTTATGGTCTCGCAAACTATCTCTGAAAGGGTACTTTGTCCAACAGAAATACCAAAGTCGTTACCAGTCAACCATTGGTAGCAACCTCCAGCTAGGACCTCTAAGGTAGCACCAAGTCTTAAAATTGGTGGAATGTATGTTGACACTACACTAGTACAAACCCTCTTTTGATAAGCGAAAACGTTGAATAAAACTAAAATGCAAAATCGGATTCAGCAAGTTTATTTTTTAAAAGTAGTTTATAATATTTTTACTTTTTCGTTGGAAGTGAAAGAGGATCCGATGCATCTCTAAGCGTCCTTCGCATTCGCAATAGTCCGACCGAATTTTCACTTTCTTCGTCATCGAAAAACAACACTTTGTAATGCCGGCGCATTTTTTTTTTTTTTTATATTTGCTACTATTTTTATGATTTTTATTTAAAATGTAATCAACAAAACTAAACAATCAACCACGAAGTTTAAAACGATTGTAAAATAACAATCGTTCAATCGCAATCGTACAATCGTCGGTATTTGACAGTTCAATAAGTTATACGAAGCATTAGTGAATCGTTCAAAATGACATCGTCCAAACGATTCAACTATTTTAGTGTTACACGAAGCAATACAATCGTCGAAACGACGTCATCTTACGCGATGAGAGCCCTGTTATTTTACGAACTTTCTTTTTAGTTTAACATGGTCGAAATCAAGCCTTTCAATAAAAATAATTAAATAAATGTTGCAAAATTAATCATTACGATTGTGTTTTGTTGAGCGATAGTACGAGTATGTGTGCTACGAGGGGAGGATTTTATGGGGACTCTTCACCATCGATTGGTACCATTCACCACTCAGTTTACTCAATTTCGGTGCGGTCGTTGAAGCACAAGTAACGCCGAACGTTCTGGTCGCCCAATTGAGGTCACCACACCAGAAATGGTCGACAAAATCCATGGTTTGATAATGGACGATCGGCGAGTGAAAGTGCGCGGACTTATTTATTTTTGGACATGAAAAAGCTTTCCGCAAGATGTGTGCTGCGTTTGCTCACAATCGACAACAAACGCATTCGTTTGACAACTTCAAAGGTGCGTTTGGCGATGTTCCAGAAAAATTCGGCTGAGTTTTTGCACTGTTTCGTAACCGTGGATGAAACCTGGATTCACCACAACACACCAGAAACCAAGGAACAGTCAAAACAATGAACTTCTCCTGGTGAATCGAAGCCGAAGAAGGCCAAGGCGGGTTTGTCAGCAAACAAGGTCGTGGCGACAGTTTTTTGGGATGCGCGCTGTGTTATTCACATCGATTACCTTGAAAAGGGTAAAACGATCACCGGCGCACATTACGCAGAGCTGCTGGATCGATTCCAAGCTGATTTGAAGAAAAAACGGCCGCATTTGGCGAAGAAAAAAGTTCTTTTTCACCAGGACAACGCACCGGCGCACAAGTCCGCAGTCGCAATGGCAAAATTGCATGAGTTAGGCTACGAACTCCTCCCTCATATCGCATATTCCCCAGATTTAGCCTCCTGCGACTATTTCTTGTTTCCAAACATGAAGAAATGGCTCGGAGGTAAGAGATTTGTGTCGAATGAAGAGGTCATCGCTGAAACAAACGCTTATTTTGAGGGGCTCGAGAAATCGTATTATAAAGGGTGGTTAAATTTTAAGGGCCGATGTTGATTTTGAATAAAACACAAATTATTTAGGAAATTACTGTCATTTCTTTTTATTATGATATATTGGTATGGTTCAATTATGTATGGAACAAAATATCGGCCAAATAGCCGCCGCGACTTCGGCGGCACACCTCCATCCGATGGTCCAAATTTTCGATGGCGCTGAGGCATAATTGAGGTTCTATGCCGTTAATGTGCCGAATTATCTCATCATTTAGCTCTTGAATTGTTGCTGGCTTATCGACGTACACCTTTTCATTCAAATAACCCCAAAGAAAGAAGTCCAACGGTGTCAAATCACATGATCTTGGCGGCTAATTGACATCGCCACCACGTGAGATAACACGGCCATTGAATTTGTCGCGCAAAAGAGCCATTGTTTCGTTAGCTGTGTGGCAAGTGGCACCATCCTGTTGAAACCATATATCGTCCACATCCATATCTTCCAATTCGGGCCATAAAAAGTTCGTTATCATCTCACGATAGCGAACACCATTCACAGTAACTGCCTGACCGGCCTCATTTTGGAAAAAATACGGCCCGATGATACCGCCAGCCCATAAACCGCACCAAACAGTCACTCTTTGTGGGTGCATTGGTTTTTCGACAATCACTCTTGGATTATCATTCGCCCAAATGCGGCAATTCTGCTTATTGACGAATCCACTGAGGTGTAAATGTGCCTCATCACTGAAGATGATTTTCTTCGAAAATTGATCATCCACTGTTGCCATTTCTTGCCACCATTGTGATCATTGACGACGCTTGAAATGGTCAAGAGGCTTTAGTTCTTGAGTCAATTGCACCTTGTAAGCGCGTAAATGGCAAGCCTTTATGCATAATGTTCATCAACGACGAGCGTGAGAGGTGCAATTGTTGGGAACGACGACGAGTTGAGGTGGACGGCTCTTCAGCCACACTATCGCGAACAGCAGCAATATTTTCTGCAGTACGAGCTGTACGAGCATGCACTGGTGTTTTCACATCTCCTACAGACCCGGTTTGCACAAATTTTTGAACGATTTTTCCGATTGTACGCACATTTGGACGATTAAATTGACCGAAAGAATCACGAAATGCACGATATGCATTTTGATTTGAACGCCCATTTTCATAATAAGCCTGAATAACTTTAACGCGTTGCTCGATTGTGTATCTTTCCATGGTTCAAATTGAGTTAGTCTGAAATTGAGAAATGTCAAATGAAATGCAGAAAAAAACTTGACGTTTAGGTGTGGTTCACATTCAACATCGGCCCTTAAAATTTAACCACCCTTTATATAGGGCATCACAAAATTGGAGAAACGTTGGATGAAGTGTATAGAGCTAAAAGGAGAGCTAAAAAATAAAATGTTTTTATACCGAAAAGAGTGTTCCTTATTTCATTTTTCAGGGACTTATTGACTCACCCTCGTAGGTCTGTATGAGTTAGTTGGTACGAACTTTAGTCGAAGAGTAGCACTTACTATGTAGCAGTTATTTTTTTGATTGCTTTGTCTGGTAATTGTCTTAACAGTTCTGTCGTAATCTAATTGTAATTATTATTTAATTTTTTTAATTTCGTTAGGAGTAGTGGAACGAATACCTACTTCGTTCTGTTGTATGTTATCCTAAGTCGGTTCATCGAATACCCGTCGTCTGACTGGAATATAATCATTAAGTGTTCAGAGAATACCCACTGGTCATTAGTATTTTTGATTGGAGCATTGTGTGCGTATTGACTAACAAAAGAAGTTCGCTTAGTTGATCGAATAATAAAACACAAAAATAATTTTTAAACTTTAGATATTTAATCTTTATCTTTTTTTAATCTTTGTTGAACTGAGCGTTCCCCTTACGACACCCTATGAACTTGAGGTTGAAGTTGATCGCTTCATTGAGATCGTACAGCTCGCCTCTTGGAATAATATTCCCAATCCAAGGAAAACTCCGGACAAATACGGTCTACGATATCCTACGGAAATAAAAGAATTGGTCAAGGAAAAAAGAAAAGCGCGTAAGAAATGGCAACAGAGTCGTGCTCCGCAACATAAAGCTAACTTGAATCACCTGTGCAATTCGTTGAAGAAGACTATAAAGGATTTTAAGAATCGTGCGATAGGCTCTTATCTTGAAAGTTTAACAGCGAAAAAGATTCCAATTATTCACTTTGGAAAGCTGTAAAAGGCACCAAAAGGCCCAAGGTCCCCGCGTCGCCTATTAAATTAAATCACAATGAATGGGCAAGGGAAGATAAAGAAAAAGCGGACGTTTTTGCGGCCCACCTGGTAGATACCTTTAAACCGTACGATGGTCAAGTGTTTTACGACAATATCAATAGGCCGGATTTACCATCTGACGATTTAGCACTTACAAGTGCAACGCTGAGGGAACTCAAACATGAGATCGGGAATCTAAAACCTAAGAAAGCTCCTGGTTATGACTTGATTACCGGAGAAATTCTTAAAGCTTTACCTAGAAAAGCACTGATTAAGCTTCTTCATATTGTAAATGCTGCGGTCAGATTAAAACACGTGCCTAACCAATGGAAAGTTGCGGAAGTTATAATGGTTTTAAAACCAGGAAAGCCGAATGAGGTAATATCTTATAGACCAATTTCGCTACTTCCAGTTATATCCAAAATTTTCGAGAGGATATTACTAAGGCGTCTCCAACCGGTTATAGAAGGAAATAATCTTATCCCTGACCACCAGTTTGGGTTCAGAAGTAAGCATTCGACAATTGACCAGGTGCATAGAATTACTGACGTAATCGAGAAAGCACTTGAAGAGAAAAAGATATGCTCAAGCGTATTTCTTGACGTCTCGTAAGACTTCGATAAGGTGTGGCATGATGGCTTGAATTGCAAATTACGACAAGTTCTCCGTGTATGCCTATACGACATTCTAGAATCATATCTCGGGAATAGACTCTTTCGTGTTAGACATGGAAATGAATACTCCGAGCTCAAAGAAATTTTGGCCGGCGTACCGCAAGGAAGCGTTCTTGGGCCACTTTTCTATCCGAAAGAAGATGGCACTATCCTGGCTACGTTTGCCGATGACACCGCTATCCTAGCCGTAGGTAGAACAATCGAAGAAACGACTGCAAAACTGCAAAACGCACTGAATAAAGTAAATGAATGAACGAGGAACTGGCGGATCGCCCTCAACGAATCTAAATCTGTTTACGTGAATTTCACTTATAAGAAAACTAATGTCTTGCCAATTTTCCTAAACTTGGCCCGAATACCTTTTGCGAACGAGGCCAAATACCTTGGAATGACACTCGACGCAAAACTGAAATGGAATTCTCACGTGAAAATGAAACGTAAAGAACTCGAATTAAATATAGAGAAATGAACTGGTTGCTCGGAAAACACTCCCAGCTCAGTATTGAGAACAAGCTGCTTTTATACAAGCAAGTGCTGGACTTACGGTATACAACTTTGGGGCTGTACCAAGAAAACAAACGCCAATACTTTACAAATTTTTCAAAATAAAGTGCTAAGAGAAATTGTCTACGTACTGTGGTATACTAGAAACGATGATATCCACAGTGATCTCGGAATTCCGACAATCGAAGCTGAAATTAGAAGCTTCGCGAGAAAGCATAGAAACCGACTAATCGGACATGTCAACAATACAATCCTACAAATTCTGGATGAAAGCAATTTATTGCGCCGACTACAAAGGACGAAACCTTTCGACTTGGCGAGATAGGAATCAACCGCGCCTAGATTGCGGAACATGCAGGATCTTTCAGTGGAAAGTAACCTGCCAAACGAGTTTTTTTCATGATAGAAAAATTACTTGATAAGGTCCTTCTTAGTTGCAATATATAACAAATTAAATAGCAGGGTGGTGTTTTTTTAGTCAGTAAGAATCTGATACTACTATGAGCACGCGATTGCTATCCTCATTGTGTCTATGGAAGATTTTTCACCAACCCTCGGGGAAAAAAAAAAAAATTTATTTCTCCACGTAATTCCCATTTATTTCACTACATTCCTTCAGCCGATAGATCCATCTTTCCAAACAGTTTCAAAATCCTCTTTTTGGAGCTTTTCGATTTCGACATTGACTGCATTAAGAATCTCCTCATTAGATGTGAAGATTTTTCCCTTTAAATTTTTTTTTATTTTCGGGAACAGCCAAAAGTCACACGGCGCTAGATCCGGAGAATAATGTGCTGGACGAATTTCACTGATGCCCGAGAGCGCAAGAAAGTTGTTGGTTTTTTCAGCAGTGTGCGCAGGCGCATTGTCGTTCTGCAAAAAGTAGTGGCGCAGCTCCTCTTTTTATCGGTGTCCTAGTAAATTTTGGAAAACTTCTGGTAAGCAAGTTTCAGTATACCATTTAGCAGTGACTGTCTGACCAGTTTTAAGCGAGATGATGGCGACCATTTTCGGCCTGGTAAAGTACATCGACATCACAACTTTTGTCGCTGACTTTTGTTGTTTGGCCTTTACTGGAGGATTTGCACCTTCTAGGCTCCATACCATGGACTGCTGTTTGGTTTCCCGGTCATACTTGTAAAACCAAGATAACGATCTTATTGAAGCAGCTTGTCTCTCCATTTTCAAACTTATCCAGGAAATATTGAGCAAAACGAACAGGTGCCTCTTTTTGCTCTCCATTCAAAATTTTTGGAACCCATCGAGCTGACTTCTTCGAATATTTCAGATGAAAATTTTAAAATTCGTGACAAAGCCATGGCAATCAAGCACAGTTCATCCGCTATCGTCTCCTGTATTATCCTGGCATCTTCGTTAATTTTAGCCATCACCAGGGCCACATTTGTATCATCGGTCGAGGATTTGGGCCGACCTTCACGAGGTTCGTCCTCCACAGAAAAATGCCCAGTCTGGAATCTTCAATATCACTTTGAAAGAGTAACAAGAGATGGTGCATTTATTCTGTATGCATTTGGGCATTCGTGCAGAATTTTGACTGGCGTGAGTTGACGTCGAAATCCGAAGAGAATGGCGAAACGAATTTCTTCCTTTTTTGGCGGTGGAACTTCAACCGAGCTTGCGAACTTTTGTTAGTCCCTACGTATTACTGATCCTTTCATACGCGACACGAGTATTTTGCGATTTTCTAGAGCGAGTACGAGTATTTTGTACTTTTATCATTTGTAACTTTTTTAAGGTGGCTTTCATTTATAATTTCGGTTATCGTATTGTCAGTGAAAGTAGAAACTTTATCAAAGGATTTTTGCATTTTTTTTAGACTTTCGCTTTTCCAATACTATCAATAGATAAGCTATAGGAGTGCTAATTTTTGAGGCAGTATAGTATAGCATACCTTCTATTGGACTATAAACATTGCTGAGGTATTTTGGTGGATTTTTTGTTAAACTTTGGCTGTAGTGCTTAATTTGTCAATTCTGTTGCAAAACGTTTTTAATTTCAGTTCATTCATTAGCAATATATGAAATCTAAAGATAGATATCAGTTATAGCTATATAGAAATCCTTTTAAAATTTTAAGATTTCCGTGATGTAGGTTACATGCAGAATTTCCCCAAGTTATATCGACCCCCATTTACTTAACTATCACTACTGCTGTCTGGAATCATGGTGCTGAACCTCCTGGTGCGATGTATTTTAAAAACCCCATTAACATAGTTTCAAAAATCCTTCAGCTAGTGTACCTACTTAAATAAACCATAAAGATAATAGCCGTTGAAATCACCGACATTTGAATAAAGGGTAAAACTTATACATATTGTCGTATCGTGCTGTCTAACAAATGACCAAATGTATTACAATCACTCAACTTGTTCGTTACACTTGCTTTACCCAAAACTCACCGAATGATAAACGAGAGCGCTAAAATTGAGATACGTGCTGTTCTGCTACATTAAGATAGGATTCCACATCCTGTCCTATCTGTTAGTAGATCAAAATCATACCTGTGACAGGCGAACTGTTCTATGCATGTAAATTAATTTCCGGAAAGAATCTGCACAACGAATAACAACATTGAGAATGTAAACAAAACCAAGTGTTGCCAGTCAATAGATACGAGTATCGTGCTGGATAAGAAGCGTTCTCTCCTTCTCTATGAGAAAGCTTTTCTCTCACGTTTTTCAACCCCTTTCATGTGTTAGAAAAAAAAGCTACAAAAATTCCGTTATTCTCGCATCACTCTCCCATTTAAAGGGGCGAATTTTTCGATTCAGTACCCTTATCGTGGACTAAGTGAATTGAATCAAACAGCTGGTTTCGCTTTTATTCATTTTATCATGCATCTAGAAAAGAGTAGTTATGTAGGTATGTGTATAATAAAGTTTGTGCAACGAAATTATTAGGGTTATCTGAGCTTGTGTTGGTTACTATCGCCGCGTGTATGCGCATACGTACGTAAATGCCGACAAGAACAATTTTGCCCCCCTTTTAACAGAAACCGTCACAATTCGGCTGGTGGAAGTCAGACCGACATTCCTCGTATTTTGTAGATAGTAGAACAGATACTCGTATCAAAACAAAAGATATCTAGAACCTTGGTTCTTGGTTGTATAAAGGGCCGAATTCATCTTTTTTTTTTGTTTTTTGATCGAGAAGGCATGATTCATGTGAAAGTTTGGTAACAGTACTGCCAGGTTGAATATGCGAAAACTTAAATATAAATTCCACATGTAATATAGTACGGTACATGTAGGAAAAAGAAGAGGAAAATAGAAATGTATCTTTTTTTTTCAGATATGTTACAGCTTTGATGCCTATTACACTACGTAATAAATAAGCTCTCTTTATGCTAGTCTCTGAGGTCCCTGAATGTATGAGTTAACAATAATTTGCTAAAGAAAAAAACTCACCCTGTATAAATATTAATAGCCTTAATATACGCGCTGATGTATATGTAACAAATAACAATTTCGCTCATAAGAGTTCCTCTCCTATCTCTAACTGTTACCGAATAAAACGAGGTAAGCTTTCCAAAAAACTCATTTAATATAAATATGGACGAACGATAGAAGGGACCTTAGAGGCTCTTCAGCACAGCAGTTTACAGATGAAGACACGCCTCTTCAAAGGTCTCCGTCTAAGTTAACCTTCACCTGTTCGTTGGGTCTTTTCGATCCAAACCAAATTTTGGACAATCTTGTAAAAAAGATAGATTAGGAATCAAAAGGAACCTTGAACTGAAGTCAATTCGGCTGTTGGGCAACGGAACGGAAAGAAGTGAAAAATCTAGGATTACACCTAGATAGTAAACTCATGTGGAAAAAGAACACAGAAGAGAGATTCAAAAAGGCCACCCGTGCTGTTATGATATGGAGGAGTCTAGCGGGTAAGTCTGGGGAACTTAATCCTAGCATTCTAAGATGGATGTATATCGCCATTGTGAGGCCAATGATGACATATGGAGCAATAGCGTGGGCCAAACGAACTAATCTAATCACAACGAGGAATAGACTCACTAAAGTGCAAAGATTGGCTTGCTTGATTACTGGGACCATGAGAACATGGCCAACTGCTGCCATGGAAATATTTCTGGAACTAACTCCGTTTTATATTTTAGTAAATGCATCAATTCAAAAGAATATGATGTACTTCTCAAGAAACTCCCCCTTCTAGCAATTATTAGGGACGATAGTCTCGGGAAATTTAACTTTGATACAAAATTCTGTACGAAGTTAAATAACAAGAAGACTTGGAGCAATGAATCCATAATATACGGATTTAATAACCACACAATAAACTGGTATACGGACGGCTCGAGAACTGAAGAAGGAACAGGGGCCGGTGTTTTTGGGCCAAGAACAAAGTACTCTGAACCTATGGGCAAAGTACTCGCATCTTTCAAGCTGAAATATACGCTATAGATAGGTGTGTTCAATTCTATATCGATAGAGGTTACAGAAAATGCGACATAGCAATATTGTCAGACAGTTAAGCAGCTATCAAGGCACTTGAGTCTCATGTTATTAAATCAAAATATGTGTGGGAATGCCTATACAAACTTAATGAATTGGGTAGCAGTAACAGGGTAACGTAAGGTAATGAAGAAGCAGACTTTTTGGCAAGACAAGGAGGAGCAGAATCCTTTATTGGACCTGAACCATTCTGTGGAATAGGAAACCATACCATACCCGAAGAATTCAGGAAGACGGAGAACAAAAAAAAAAAAAAAAAACAGGGGGAGAACCTGGGTCAATACTCCAAACTAAGAAACTTCTGGTACACTACAATTGATAGAGAATTGAAGCGTGCATCTACCGTAACAAGAATAACCAACGTATCCTAACAGGCTTTCTAACGGGGCACTGTAAATTCGGGGAACATTTAAGGAAACTAGTTATAACAAACGAAGGCCTTTGTAGATTCTGCAATAAGTTCAGTGAGACTCCAGAAGATGATGCACTGACCCACAAAAGACTGAAATGCTTGGGCAAGTACCAACTATCAGATGAGGATATACCAACCATAGATCCACTTCTCATTCTCAAATTGCTAAGAGAAACTGTATTAGAGAGGGTACTCTAGGGTGAACTATCCTTGCCAAGGCAAAGAAAGAGTGTTTGACCCTCGATAACAATTCTGAAGCAATTATATTCTCAGGGAAACTCCAATGAGGGAATAAACCTCTTCTAGTTATTAGCAGGGGGCATAATAGACCATTAGATCGCAGTGCAAGTTAACCCTACACAAATAATAATAATTATAACGCAACCGTCCCTTTTGACTAAAAAGATCTAAGAAGACATTTTTAATAATGCACACGATTTGTTTGGTTATATTTTTCTTATAATCGTTTCGGTATATGCATTTGTCCTATGTAAAACTTTTCTTTGTATTCTTTCTATTCATTGTATTTCCTTAATTTGAGAAAAACTTGGTGCAATACAAAAACTAAGAAATGAAAAAAAAAATTGTTCTCACAAAGTGCGTGTAAAAGCTATTTATATTACTAAAAATAGCATTTTGTTTATATGCATATTTATTTCTTTAATTGTTTATTCTGCAGTTCTTGGGAAAAAAAAGTTAAAAATCTCATCTGTCTTATTACTTTAAAGAAACAAATCCTCTTGGGTAGAAAAAGATCCAAAGGGACAATAGCGTGAGTTTTTTTTTTTACGGACGAAAGTGACTTATCTAATATTCCTTAATTTTTTTTTCGAATAACGAAGGTATGGCATGAAATATTTCTGGAAATGTATTTCTTTATTTTTGTATTTTTCGTAAATGACTGGATGGATTTGAATTGGGCTTAAATAGCTCAGACAAAAGGATCATGTTGGGATGTTTATTAATTTTAGTTTTTTCAAAAAGGTTTTTAGTAGATCAGTAATTTGCTATCGAACATTTTTTTGTGAATGCTCAGCTGAGTCACTGGACAATCCTCCTTGTGTAGTGAAATTAGATATTTGCCCTCGGAAATAGTCCTAACACCTCTGAAAAAAAAAAACTAGTTTGATCCATCATAACTGGGGAAAATATTTTCACCAAATAGTACCTTATGAATAATGTGGGAGACAGACTGTTGGTATTGATACCATGGTATAGCAATACTACGTTCTATACCACATGTCTGTCACTGCAATACTACGTAAAAAGCTGGTATACAATGAAACATACTTGGTATTGAGATTCGCAAATTTTTGGTGGTATACCACCATTTTACTGATTGCAGAGCCAATTTCTCTCTACTGGCTAGTCTTCGTAGCTTTTTTGACAATTCTTAGGCATGCACTTTCGCTTTTAAGTATTTGAATTTTCTTTGTATTCATCATTTGGCACAAAAGTGAATCATTTTTATTCATCCTGTCTTGAATTTTCTATTTTTATTTGTTATGAAAGACAACACAAACGTCAAAGTATATTACTTAGCGCCAAAGTCATCGAATACTACGAAATGCAGTGTGGCAGGGGTCGAAGTATTCACTATACCATGGTATTCGTACCATGGTATCATTACCAGGAGTCTGTCTCCACTATAATAGAACGCACTTTTTTTTCTTATTTCTTCATTAACTCGAATTGGAAAATATGAATGTGTTGATTAAATTGTGCATAATCGTATATGCGTTAACATCGCGCCTCAAGTTGCTCGTGGTACAAAAAATGTGAAAAATAGTCATATTTTATTGCAAATTTCATTCTTGGCAAGATATTCATGTTAACATGTTACTGAATGAAGTTTTCAGATCTTAAAATATCAGAAAACTAAACAAATCTAGGAAAAGTAAATATCATTTGTTTTCAGTGCTACCAAATAAAGAAAAAAAAAAGTCAAATAATTCATATCCATTATCAAAAGTATCCTACAGATTCATTGAATGAAGTGCAATTTGTTGTTCATTTTTATTTCCATTACAAATGATCGAACAAAATTGTTCGAGAACATAAAAAATAAAATTGGTATTTCGGGAATTTTTGCAATACGTACTTTGATGGCACGGACAAACTGAACGGTTACATTAAATGTTATATTTTTAGATTAACAATTTGTTATTTATAACATATGTGCTCTTGCGTGTGCACATTGGCTTGAGGCTAGAATTAAAATCCCGATTTCGCTTAGAATTTTGACGCCACAGACCCCACACATGAAATTTGAAGTATATCCATCCAACCGATTGGGCTATCGTGAGTGATACAGATAAACAAATGAACCGTCAGACAGCTGGATGGACAGACAAATGGATGCTTAGATGGACATAATTGCCAGGCCCACTTTTTTGAGTTTCTCTATTCATTGATCAATATGTCTAGATCTATTTTTTTCAAGAAAACAATACTTACTCTTTATATCAGCTTAGTGTTAAGCTCACATAATTTGTAAATACATAGTATGATACATCAAATAAATAAACAAATTAAAATATCCAGACAAATGCTTCCAATCCTGCCAAGCTTCGAGCTACATTAAAGTCAATAAAAGTCTATACTCTATTTCAATAAGACTCAGTTAACTAGTATCCCCTAATATTAATTTATTTTCTTCTTTCTAATTACAGGTAAGAGAATTTGCACACTGATTGATTTGGGACTATTATAAGTCAGTAAACTTAAAATCATTGATAACGCCTGAAGGTATGCTTTATTTCTTTTTTTGAATGTTTTTTATAACTGTGAAGTGAAAAGTGAAACGTTTGTTGCTCTAAAATGTGGCTTTTCAAATTTTGTATTGTAAGTGCCCTTCACTCCTTAGTGACTTGGTATCCAGAGTAAGGTTTGTGTGACGGAAGTGAATTTGAATTAATAGAGCAGGAGCTCAATATTTAATGGCGACTTGAATGCGATGCTTTCTATCGAAGCTAAGTTGAACACACCTACCGATCATGTGAATTTTTGCTCTGCAGATGCACCCCAATCCTCTCAGTTTTCCTCAACACTTGCGTGTATCATTATATGTTGCTGTATGTTGTAGATTCATTCAATCCTTCATATTATTCAATATCGTAGCGAAGTTCCTCTAGGGATTTCAAGAACAGCTATTGCCTTGATTTTGAAGTGAGGGTCTCATTACCTTGTTTGCTATTTAATCGGCACCTTCAGAGGTTAGATCGAGGATTACCTTCGTGAGCTGGTGTCGTGATAGTGAGAGTTCTTAGGATTGCTGCTATTCACCTGCATACTTCTCCGACAGCACCGGTTTTTACGGAGTGCCTCCTATGTCGAGAAAAGCAGTGAGGCCATACTCTACATCGAGAGTACATCTTATAGTTGCTATATCTACTGGCTTACTGTACTTTGACATGTGCGTGTTGATTTCCAGATATGCCTGTAGTTTGAATTCTTTTACGGATATATAGGATTATATACATCTAGAGCTGTTCAATAGTTCTTGGAAAGAAGGAACTGAGATTTGTTGATCGATGATACTTATCAGTTGTATGACTCGCCTTATCAGCTTTGGATATGGAGTTTACGTTCTCTTTACGCCATGTTATAGGCAAGCAGTTCAAGCTTAGGCAGCTGCGAAAAATTTTCACTAACACAGGTGAAATGTGGTTTTTACTTTTCTGGACCATTATAGCTATTGTCCCATCTGGGCCAAGTGTTTTCTAAGATTCAAAGGCACTAACAGCTCAGCCAAGTGGGGTCCGTGGTGCAGTGGTTAATTCAGCGATCACTGAGCGAGAGGTTCAGGGTTCGAATCCAAGAATATAGAAAAACAAAAAATAAGTCTTCTTACGGTCCCACCTCTCGCGAACGTCTGACAAACATCCGAGAGTAAAACTGTCATGAGACAGTTCTCTCAATAGAAAAATGTTCCCTTCAGAAACGGCATAAAACTGTCGGCACCAACCATTCGTGAGGCGCACAGCACGAGTGGTTGCGAGAAGCTAAATATAATTATTGCTAATCAGTTAACTATTTTATTGCTCAGTCAACTTTTTCGATGTTCATGATCTCGATGATTGTGTTTGCTTTCTGTCCATGCACCGCTATGATTTTTAATAAAAAAAATAAAATCGATTCTAAGTCATGCTAATTCAATAATATCCGCTTTCTTGCAACGGAGTTCTTCCAAGAGTTGCGTTCCGCAGTTCTTATTTCTTTCTGGAATTTTTTTTAGATTGATTTTGTATAAATACTTTTAAAATGTTTCTTCGAATCTTTCTGGTATTCTATGAGTTTACCGGAACATCATGGATTTCTCCGGCTTCGTTTGCACTTTCTTTTGGAACATATCTTCCTTAAATGCTCTATCCCTGATTTCGTGGAATGATTAGCGAAGTTTTTATAATCAGTCTTCTTTCTGCAGTATTGTTGCGTTGGAATGACGCCATTCGAAACTGATAGGTTCTCGTATATGGAGTTGGATGATATCGTGATGTCAAAGACCTCTTGTCGGCTTTAGATAGTAAAAATTGGTACTTCCCCACATCGAACGAACATTGATGTCACTACTTCCCCAGCTTTTATTCTAAGAGTGACTCTATGAAGTTTCATTTCTGTGTTGTATTTACTACATTTTATACAAGTGCTTAAGTGGGGCAAAGTAAAGTAGTAATTTTAATTAACTCTGCGGTCGTTCGCGACGGCTGCGAGAGAAACTAAGGAAAAAGTGTCCAGGGATGTTGAGAAAAAAAAGTCACAAAGTCGTTTACAACCATGGCCGAGATCCATAACTGTGGGTTTGAATTTCTGCCGCCTGATTTGGCTCAATATGACTTTCATTTGTGATATTCGATTTGCTCCGCAACCTAAAAGAACATTTGGGAGGGCATAGATTTTCAACGAATGAAGAGGTTGAAGCTGTAGTAAACTTGAGGAAACATTTTCTAAAATTGGTATACGAGTATTGAGCTTAACATAAAAATAATTTGTAAACTTCCGAGTTTGATTTCTTGGTCAGGCCGCGAACTTCTCAATCCACCTTTGTATGTGTAGACAGGAATGCACATGAAATTTTTCGGCGGGGCAATGACCTTAATAACATATTTTAGGTCACCAAAATAGGGCGCGGCTCTTCTTTCAAAAAATATGTACTTTTTTTTTTTTGTTATCATGAAAAATACTTCTCAATCCACTGGATTATGTCTGGCAACACCACACCCCCTCCTCCCCCACTCGAGAGACGCACATGGTTCTCAGAGTATCCATCTATATCTCTCGCAACACTGTTGTACTGTGTGTTTTTTTTAATGGATTGGTGCATCTGTGTGCCTTTCGGAGAGAAATAAACAAACGAACTTTTAACTTTTGTTTGTTTTTGCTCCACCATTGCCTGCGCTACAATATTATATAGAAACGAAACGGCACATCAACACTGAACACACCATGAATATACACAACCACACTTGAATAAAGAAATTCTTCCGTACGTTTTCGCCGTACATTCAGTTCAAGTTTTTCAATTTCAGATTAATTTGCCTCAGTATCTGAGCGATATTCGACTAGTGATGGTCGTTTCACGGCGCGATACCTTTTTATTATTTCGAAACAAACAAATAAAATAAAAAATAAACAATTGTCAGTGAACATAGAATGCTATTTGCCATAATTATAAATTTATAATATACATATCTACGTACAACAAATATTTATAAATGAAATTAAGGCGAATATTAGCTACGATCAACAACTGCTATTGAATTCGGTAAAATAAAATGTTTAAGTAAATAAATAATATAATTATTCAAAGTGGTTCAAAGGTTAAACTAGAAATTGTGTCTGAAGTTGTTTTTTTTTTTTTTGTTTTTTTTTTTACGTTATTGGTCACAACAAAAGATTAGAGTGGAGTGTAAGGCATTTTGCGGCGAATTTATATTTAAACCCGGAGTTGCGAATGCAACAAGTAGCAAAGAAAAAAAAAAAAAGCCCCCCCTTTCCATCGAAATCGATTAATTTTTGGCAATTTTTTTTGTGTCGGTTTGAGTATTGGCTAATAAGAAGTACACTTTCTAATTTCCTATATTCAGATCAGGCACCGGGGGGTAGGATGCATTTTGATGAAATTTGATGCGCTTCAGCGGATCTGCAGTGTACGGGGTTCATTGTTAATTTTTTTTTCTATTTATTTTTGTTAAATAAAAACGAAATTCGTCATGTGGTTGGCCTTATCTCGTCGGTATCGGTTGGTGGGGCTTGTACAACGCCAAATAATACCACGATGGCATAGCGTTGGCCGCGTCGTGATATTGCGAACGACGACACGTTATTTTCCATTATAATCGCTTTTTTTTCCATTTCAAATTGTTGATTTTTTTTTTTAGTTTTGTTTTTATTGTTATTACTATTATTATTATTATTATGATGTGCCCTAAAGATTGCACAGTATCTATTAGTCAGCTATAAATTGTTTTAGTATCCCCCCCCCCCCTGTACAATACATTCAAACGAAATGACGAAGTTTTAATTATATAAGTGTCGTGAGTGCGCGCAGTGTGTATTGTATGTGTGAGGTAGAAGCAAATAAAAAATATATACATACCCCTATACATACATCTATAAAGTGAATTAAGCAATCGCACAAAGAAAAGCAAAACAAAAGTGAAATAATTAAAGAAAATCAGTAAAAAAAAAAAGCAAAAGAAATCTATGTATCTTCCACCTTTCACACGCAAAAATAAAGGGGCCAAATGAGCACTTTGCGTCGGGTATTATAGTATTAGAGATGTAGTATACCATACGTGTATGTTTGTAGCAAGTGTATAAGTGCGCGGCGATTTCATTCACGATTAATGGAAAATTCCCTAGGACGGGTTTCTGGCCCGTCTATCGTTTCTTTGGTTTCTTGTTCTTTTGTCTTGCGAAATAAATTTAAAATATATTTTATAAAATAACGGCGAAAAGAAATCGCGTACACCACATTTTCTAGTCTGTTTTGTTTGTTTCGGTTATCTGTCTATTTATCTATTTTTTTTTTTTCTCAAGAAAGTATATAAGTATACAATTTTTTTTTTTTTTTTTTTTTTTTCTTTTTAAAGGTGATTATTACGGCGAATTAATAATAATAAAAAAAAATAAAAAAATACGAAAAAAAAAACCTAAAGTATCTCTTCCCCGTTGTGTGTATCTTTCACAAAAATAAAAAAATTGCAGTTTGTTTTTGTTTTTATTTCTTTTGGGGGCAATCTTCGCATATTGCTAGTGTGAGTGTTCTGTTTGTTTGTGTGATAATGCGCGAGCATCTCGTTACGGATGAATCTATACAAAGGCAAAATCAGCAACACTACCATAACGACCAACAACAACAAACCACATCATCATTATCATCATCAGCAACAACAACAACAACAACAACAACTTCAGAACAGCAGTTACAACAAAAACGAATTAAACACAAATCACATCACAATACAACAAGAACAACAACAACAACAGCAAACAACAGCAACAATACAACAACCACACACTGTCATCAATCGCATACAATCCGATATTGGAAATTGTATCCGTGTGTGGAGGCTAAAACATAAAAAAGATAAAAGGAAAAAAGGTGAATAGTAAATAATAAACAAAAAAAAAAAAAAAAAATAAATAAATAAACTGTATCCAGAGGGAAGTGTAAGGTATACCAACGAATAACAAATGTGAAATTCCTCTAAAAAGTAGTAGAACACATTTTACCTAGCCTAGTCTTAGCCCACATCTAAGAGTCACAGCTCTCATGCTCGTGGAGTAGATACTCGTACTCCTATCTATGTATCTTTTTTTTCTGTTGCTGTAGAGTACATATCATAAAGAAGTCGAAAAATGTTTCGCGCTGCGGCATTTTGCATAAAATTTCAATTGTCTGTTGAATATTTTATGAGATGAATTTTTTTTTTTGTTCTACATATATCTAGTCAAACA
The DNA here is from genome assembly GCA_963082735.1 of Pocota personata. Classification (NCBI taxonomy): domain Eukaryota; kingdom Metazoa; phylum Arthropoda; class Insecta; order Diptera; family Syrphidae; genus Pocota; species Pocota personata. The sequence continues at coordinate 73,549,003 of OY720432.1, read as the reverse complement.
GCAATGGCACAGTGAATTGATTTACTGTTGGTTGGCGATTGGTCTGTCTTTGACAGGCAAATAATTGTAATTTGACAGGGATTTGAATTTGGGTATAATTTTTCGAAATCCTCAAACGGTCTTAATTGTTTTCTTACACAAAAGTCTGTGAAGAACGTATTTGGTTTCCCTCTACTCCGTGGTGTGCGTTGGGCGCCATTTGCAGAAGAATTTTTACGAATAACTCGTTACGCATTAATTTTGCAGAAAATCTATGTTAGCTATCTTATTCAGTATGTATTTCTATATAAGAAAGATGCCCATACAATCTTTTGAAATTTTAAGCGTTTTCGAGTTAAGTCCAGGCGAAAAGAAGCTCCCTTCTTTTACATGGTGCTCCACTTCAAGCGATAGTGCTTTGTGAAGTGATAGGCCGCATCAAACCAAAAACTTATTATATCGGGAGTGGACACGGAGGACTGGAGGAATTGTAAACCTCACCTTCCGAACGAATTGGAATGGTGACAGGTAGGGCTACCGTTGAAGAATTCTGAAAAGTTGCAGAAAAATATGGGTAACAGGGATAAGAAGGGGCAAGTCTTAAAAAAGTTTGAAATATTAAAAACGTAGTTTTAGTAGTAAGTAGGACCAAGTTTACAGACTTGTAACTTTACTCCAAATCAAGTTAAATGTCTCAAGAGATAAAGCGCCTTCAACTTAAAGTTTGCAGAACTTAGTGATGAAGTAAGAGAAAGTGTAAAATTACAACAAGATTGGTCAGGGAAGAAAAGAAATTGAGAAGGTGGTGCCCACTAGTTCTGAGTCTCAGACTCCCAAATATTCATATAACATTCAATTTTCAGGCGAATATAACCCCTAAAGGACGGAGTCATATTTCTTTACTTAAAAGACGGTGTGAGGGACCTTAAGTATCCCATATGAAAACACCGGCCTATTCCAAATATTTACTTGAATGGAAAAGTGCTTCCCAAATGCGAAAAGTTCGGAGTAGTTCCTGAGGTCAAACCAGCAAACCCCACAGGCGGACCAGTAGGAATGCATTAAAGTGGGGAGGGTTGTGATCCTTCTACTCCGGATCATAACCTCGCCGTAAGGAAAAGAAGAAGAAGAATAGAAGTCGTCTCCAGTTTCCTTAACAAATTTTTCTTGTTACGTCTAGCTACCTGAAAGAAATCCCTCCAGCCCGTTTTCTAATGGTGAAACCTCATAACAAAGTCTTTTGGGAAATCGGAGCATCTAAAACTCTTATTTGCAGGAAAGTTCTGCGCTAATACTAGTATTCACGTACAAGCCAAGCATTGATTCCTCATCATTTCCATTTTTGTTTTGACTGAGTTAGTATCACTCTTCAGAGACAGAAGATAACACTGTTGGTTTGGAGGCTTAAACTCAATTCGGTTTTTCATACCCCAAAGGAAAATAGATATTCGTTGTCATAGGGCTTCCACTATTTAGTTCACTCGCTGTGAAATTTTTAAAGAACAAGAGAAGTTGGGAATGCTGTCATTGATGGAGAAATAGTTTTGATTGGAAGTAAAAGCTAGAAGCTGCTGATATAAATCAGAAAAAGAGTCAGATAGAGGACATAACATTGAAGAACACCAGCAATAGTTACACCGATTTTTTTTTTTAACTAACAAGCTGCGTACCTTACCATATTTGCATACTTAAATAGAAATATTATCGAATAACGATAAATCCGTTGTAAACAAAGTTCTAATGAAAGTGATTTAATTTAGCAAATTATTTTAAAATTATTGAAAAATAGTCTCATACTGACAGGACAGTGATATCACAGCGGTAGTCCTGGCAACAGATACTGGATCCGAAATATATATGAGCAGCCTTTTACGATCTGTTCAGTCAGCCTTGGTAAATATTTGTCTATATTCCAAACCAACATTTTAAGGGCGCGTGAGTAAGGGCGCCAAAGTAATATTTATTTTCTTTTCCAGCGCTAAACTCATTCTTGAAGCACTAAACTCATTCTTGAAACATTTATGCCCAAAACACATGTGCAGAAAATCTGTGCTGCAGGCAGATATTTTTTGACAACATGTCATTTTACAACTATTGTCACTTACGAGTACTGAATTGAACTTTCATACACTATTGTTATGAAAATTATGAAACTATGGTTATGCTTATTAAAATTGTTTTGATGCTCACTTTGAATGTCCTGTATTTTCAAGTCACTTGCATAAAATTTGGTTTGGTTACTGCAGATATGTACGAGGGCAAGGTGAAAAGTTCTCGGCCTGACAATGAAAGACTGCGATTTTCAGTTAAAAAATCTCCCTTGACTTCAACACACTTGGTCCAGCGTTTCTCCAACATCAGTATTCCTTCTCGGAAGTGAGAGTCTGGAAGGCTGTGAAAATATTCATCTACGGCCCTCTCAACTTCTGCATTGGATGTGAAGCGCTTCCCAGAATCAAATTTATTCAAGTTTGGGAAGGGGAAGGGTTGCCAAATCAGGTGAATACGGGGGATGTCCAAACAACTCCTACCCCAAATCCCGCAGTTTTCCCATCGCCAATGCACACTTGTGCACGGGTGCATTGTCCTGGTGAAAGATGATTTTTTTCTTCTTCAAGCCAGGCCTCTTCTCGCGAATTTTGGCATCCTGCTGTTCAAGAAGATTGGAGTAATATTCGCCTGTAATTGTTCTGCCTTTCTCAAGGTAATCAATTAACAGGATCCCTTTCGCATTCCAAAACACACTGGCCATGACATTTCCGAGAGATGCGATCGACTTCGCTTTCTTTGGCGCTGAACCACCGGCTTCCACCCACTGCTTCGACTGCTGTTTCGTTTCTGGCGTGTACGAGTAATGGTCGACCCATGTCTCATCCATGGTGACAAATCGCCGCATAAAATCGGTCGGATCCCAATTGAATCGGTCCAAAGATTGGCGCGAAAATCGTTTGCGCATTTGCTTTTGATGGGCATTCAGCAAATGCGGCACCCATCTTGTGCAGAGCTTTCGCATCCCTAAGTTTTTGTGCAATATGTTTCGTGCCCCTCTCTTCCGATATACACACAGCCTCAGCTATCTCACTCACCTTTACTCGCCTATCGTCCAACACGATATCATGCACTATTTCGATGGTTTCGGGTGTGGTTGAGCTCTTTGGACGTCCTTCACGTGGGTCATCTTCAAGGGACGTGCGACCACGTTTAAATTCAGCTGCCCAGTTTTTAACAGTTGACATGAAAGGAGCAGAGTCCCCGTAAACTTATGTCAACTTTGGATGAAGTTCCTTTACATTCCACAAATATATACTCCAAGAAAAGAAAAACGAATGAGTGGAACATTTAGTTGAATTATGAGTGAATTATGGGAAATATCACAGTTCCGTAAAAATGTATCCGTCAGCTTAAGATACTTCCCCCGCTTACGAGTTTGTGCGTCATCTTGCCACCAAAATGTTAAATGTTAGTTTTACGAAGAAAAAAGAGTGAAAATCTTTATTATTCGACAAAAATTTTTCTACAGAATAGATATATACTCGTAGGTAATGAAGTCACATTTCTTCGAGAAGCAAAAGACCTTCACTCACATTTGCGCAATAAAAAAGTTTCCATCTTTAGATTCCACTTTAGATGGACACATTTTCAGGGTGATAGGTCACATCATATTAAAAATGAATTCGTGGAATTTTGTTATTTTGGCGCACCAAGTTCGACATTTTTAATTGCATACTTGCGCCAACGGTCGATCTTGGAAAGGCACTACGAGTAAGTTGTAGGTCTCTTCCTTTCGTTTGTCGCACAGAACAAATGGGTGCCTATGTGCCAAGTACAGAACCCTGCTAAAGTCTTGACAGAATCCTGGGACTCCACAGAACACCGGTTTGATATAGCTATTCCAGACCATCTGTAGGCTGAATGTGATGGTACCCCCATATACTAAGTACAAGCCCAGTTTTCTTTTGTTCTAGAAAGCGGATTTTCGGCAACTTAGCTTTTTGCTATGAAAACTTCACAACTATCAGCTTTTCGTTTTTCTTCGTAGGGTAACCCCTAAGCATTCGGTCCACTGTGCAATTCGTTAGCCCCTCTGTATTAGGTATAGTACGCCTGACATCTCAAAGCGTTCTGTTCGCGCTGATCCGTAACTCTGTAGCGCTAGTGCGATTGTAAGCTACGAAGGATGATTATTTAGTTTTAAATGGAATTCATAAACCTACATATGATAAATTTGATTCAAAATCCGCCGTCGGTTAGAAGAAACCCAACTGACTTTATGACATGCTTTGTACACATAAATGGTGTTTCTTATCAGAATTTGTTTCCACTTTGTAATTTTAATCGCCGAGGCCGTGTTTGCTATAAAGGGTACAAGTTCTTCGATTGGAGTGTGTCATTGACGTCCGCCATTGTAAACAGTTCCTAGTTGATTTTGTTGCACAGTTTGATTTATAAAAGTCAGTAATGTCACTAAGGCCCTTACGTGCTTATTCATTCTTACTGTGTCTCTAAAATTACGGTTCGAAGTTATATCTTCATATAGACATAAAAAATATCTATACATTGGAAATATACGAGTAAACAGCACCACCAGCTATTTTTTCTTCCAAGTATGTGCTACGAGTTTAAAAATAGCCAAAATAGGAATAGTGGAAAATTTTAGCTATATGTGCTATTTATTATATTACAAACATCTGGTGAGAACTGCTAGAATTTATACTACAGATTTCTATTTTTATAGCAAAACAACAGCAATGTAGTCACCAACGAAATGACTAGACTAGAATTATAAATTGTGGGGGATAGTATAATAGCTGTTTTTGCTATTATTTATAGGAGAATAGCTATGAGAAGTAGTTAATATTGCTATTCCTGTGTAATGTGAGCAAAAATAGATGAATTAGCTTTGGAAAATTACTATTGCTGCTGTTCTTAAAAAGCAATAATAGTAAATTATTAAAAAAAAAAAAGAAAAGATTTCAATGCCTCGCGAAGAGTCGAACCATCACGGCTATGGCGACGTTGCTCTTGAAGAGCATCTAAGAAGCTCCGTAATGACTCACAATTCTAATCTCGGGGGCTGATCAGATATTCACAGAAAGTGAGAAATCTTGAACAACTTTTTGGTGTTTTATGGGATTCGAATCTCCCGTTTAGTAGTCCAGAGCACTAACCATTAAGCCACGGCGCCACTATGCAGTAGCATCAAAAAAGTCCGATCATACATTTTATTTCCACTGACTTGAACTGCTTAAATAACATCTCCTGTAATTTTTCAAAATAGCAGCTGTAATGTTAATGGTAGAACTAGTTATGAAAAACAGTTATTATTCACGTGAAATGTACTCGTAAATAAGAGAATTGTTATTGGGGAAACATAATTGCAAGTGCAATGTAAATAAGCTAAAGTACAATATCCCGGGTTAAGGAAAATTTAATGGTAGGGTTGAGCTGATTAGACTTTGCATATTGTAGATATCCGTAGGTGGGAGCCGTGGATCAAAGATTGAAATTGAGCGGAGGGTTCAATTTTGAATCTCAGAAAACAAACACACCTCTCTTGCACCTCTTGCGAACTTCTGATAAACATCTTAGAGTAATCCTGTCTTGAATAAGCATCCTAATTAGATTTTTTTATTCGTACTTATAGAGGCCGGTCCTATAAGATCTTTTAGCGCCAAAATATGTATTTATTTCTGGAAGTATTGAGGCAAGTTATTATATCTTCTCAGTGAGTTGCTATTGTTCTTTCAGAATGGGATAGTTGCATGAGATTGAAGTTGAAAGCAGTCCTGGTCGACAGAGAGTGCTAGTTACGAGTTTTCTTTCCGATTTCTGGCACGCTAGTCAAGTGTCGTCGACCAGTCATACGTACTCGTACATGCAAACTTTGCATTCTTGTCTGGGGACTATACTTATATCCTGTATCCCCTTGTGGGTCCTATGGCCTCTACTATGCCTACGCACCATCGTGTACGTTTTCTGACAATGTGTCTCAGCTTTCCACAACTGCCGTGCCTCCTTCTCAATTGTTCTGTGCCATGTTCTCCTCGGACCGCCAGTTGCTCTGCCATCCTGGGTTAAGGGAATCCATTGCATACCATGGTTAGTTATGGAACTGTCACATTTTGGAAACGTGTGACCAATCCACTGCCACTTCCGTCGTTGGATGGTTGTGCCAATTGATTCCTGGCCCGTTCTCTGCTATAGGTGTTCGTTAGAGATATGATTGGGTTAGAAAATTCTTAAGATGTTGCACAGGCACCTGCTAACAAACGTTTGTAATTATCTCGTGATAGTAATGGTCACTCTCCACGTGCTGCATCCATATAACAGCACCGATACAACGTTGGAACGGAACAGTCTTAGCTTCCTGTTCAAACTGATTGCATTGCTTTGCCATACAACATCCCCAACGCGGACTTTGCTTTGGCGATCCTGTTAGCTATATCCAATTCGGTTACACCATCGGTCGAGGCAATACTCGCAAAATACTGGAAATCCTCTACTCTCTCTATCGGCTGTCCAGCAATGCTGATGAGTTCGTCCAAGGCTGATTATTTTAGTTTTTGCCGTATAAATTTTTAGTCCGACAACGCCGTCCATAATTCTCTGAGAGCGTAAGCAAGTTGGGACGTAAGAGTCCATCGTACTCCTCCGTTTCCCGGAGGAATAGTATTGGTGAAAGAATGCAGCCTTGTGTTACCCCACTTTGGATCTCGAATTCCTCAGACAACCTTCCTTGTAGCAATTAATTTATCTTAAATGCTTCTCATATGTAAGGTACTCCAAATAAGTTCCGTGTTGGCACTATCGAACAGCACTATCGAATCCATGAACAGCAGGTGAATTGGCGATCTATATTCAATACACTGCTCGATGATGATACGCAGGGTGTTGATGTGGTCGACGCAGGGCGACCCAGATAGGTAACTTGCTTGTTCGGCATCGAGTGTGTCTTCGAGATGTTGTTTGATGCGCTCCAGGATGAGCTATTATTAGTAGCTCGCAGATACCCCTTCTGCACTGCCTTATTCCATTCTTAGGAAGCTTGACGATCATTCCCTTCTTCCACTTGTCAGAAAAGGTCTCAGCTTTTCAAGCTCTCTCTATAAGTGGGACCAGTCGATCTTGTTGGCTTGTAAGAGATGCGCGGGAATACCGTCAAGTGCTACCGCCTTGTAGCTTTTTATTGCTTTCGGGCACTTCTTACCTCGGGCACCTCAGTCTGATTTGGGAGCATATCGCTAGCGAATACATGGTTCAAAACCGTAGCAAAGTTCTCCTTCCATCTCTTGTTCTCGTCCGAAATGAGCTTAGAACCGTCTACGCTTTTCACTGGATGTTGACTGGAGTTGCGACCTCCTGTCAGCTCTTCGGTGATTCTGTAGACTGTCCTGCTGTCGCACCTGTAGCCAGCGCGTTGATGTAGTTGCACTTGTCATGTCGCACTCTAGCTCGCACCTCCATGCTGCTGTTTTCGTTCGTCGATCCGCCTCTAGGTATCCTCGGACAGTTACGCTGTACGTCTTCCCTGCGATCGACCGACAATTCTTTCAGCACCAGATGTAAAAACATTTTTCCCTTAATTGTTGGCGCACTGAGGGATCACTTAGCCTGTCGATGTTGAACCTGGGCATTCTTGTGTTATTGTGGGATCTTTGAACGGCAGCAGTTCGTAGTTGGAGAGTAGCTATGGTGATCTCGTGAACTATCCCCACATATACACACATATACTCCTCGTCTGTTTTGGACGTCCAGGAGAAAACTCCTAAAACGGCCGCTGATGCAAACAGGTCAATTTGATTCGAGGTTGCTTGCCTGTCGTTGGAAACCCAGCTGACTTTGTGGCAGGCTTTGGCTCAAACATGGTGCCACTTTCCACAAGTAGTTGATGCCAGACCTTGGCGCCTCATCGGTACGGCAATTTCCCAATCACCAACCAGGATTCCAGCCAGATACAGCCACGAAAAGACCTTACAGACTTGTATAAATTCTTGTTTCTTTCGTGGCTCTGTGCTGAAAATGTCAGCATTGCTTTTCAAAGACCCTCAAAGTCATTCTCGTCTGCACGTCCATCACTATATTTCATCGGACAGACGATTAATTGGTTTTCACTAAGTAAATTGATGAGTGGCAATCGTTTACGTAATGTAAAACGCATTTGATGAATAAACAAAAATCGTTGAATCATTCAAATCAACGATATTATGATACAATGCTACAGGTTTCTATCTCTCAATTTCAAGGAAGAATCTTGGGCATAAAACATTCATGGGTAGCTAGACGTGCATCGCATAATGTGTTGTGTCGAATATAGCCACCAGCATTCTTCACATCAAACAACACATTTCGATTTTTTTTTTTATTAAACAGCTACATACAACGGCCGTCAAAAATAATATACTGAATAAGCCCAAGGCAAGTAAAATGTTCCTTACACTCAAGGTCGTTCGCTATAAGAATTAAAATCAAAAATATATTTGTTTTTTATATTAATCATAAAACGCGGATAAAGAATTCTTAAATTTGATGGGAATGTGTAAACATATCAAATGAAAAAGAAAAAGCCTTTCGACTCGGCAAGAACTTGTGGCGGTGCCTACACTGTTTACGTAAAAATTTATATTTAAATTTTTAAAAAATGCAAGATTCAAAAATGAAAAACGAAAAAAATGAAAATGTATATTTAATTTTTCTTAAATATAACCTCTAGCTCTACTACGACTTTCCTATTTGACGCATTCTTTTTTTGGAATGGAAACTTTATCGATGATCCATATGACATTGTCAAAAACTTAAAAGGGCAGTTAAAAGTGATCATTTTAAATAATTACTTATTTTGAAAATCAAATGAAATGTTGAATATTTCATTTGATTTAGACATACGTAGCATGATGATGACATCATCTGTGGGGACATATTTAATGTAGTTATAGGTATTTTCTTAAATTTAACCATGATGCACTTATTCGCATTCTGTTCAAGTTTCGGTCTAATGGAAAAGATTTGAGTGAGACTAAAGTGAGAAACATAATCAACATTCGCCTGTATATGCACGCATACTCACAATCTTATCATCCAACAAATAATAAGCCCAGCGTCGATTCGTTAAATGTTCGTTCACTTTTGCAAACATGAGCGAACATAAGTGAGAGTGGTCTCAACGCCGAACTATAATAGTAGAATGTATATGTATACGTAACTGTGTGAACACAAGGAACTTATATTGTACGACCATAATAGCTTCTTGCTTAGATTCGTCAAGTTTTCGTTCACTTTTGCTCACTTTCGAAAAGAGCTAACCCATTCTCTCTTTCGTACGAAAATTTGACATTTAACTTTAAAGGTCGAACTATAATAAAAGAATGGTTTCGTACGACCACTTCCGAAACAGTGAGAATTCAAAGGATTTGTATTGTGTGACCATAATAGCTTTTTGCTTCGATTCGTTAAGTTTTTGTTCACTTTTGCTCACTTAAGAACATTTTACAAGCGGTCCACCATCTAAGTACTAACCGCGCCCGACGATGCTTGATTTCGGTGATCGGACGAGAGCCTTTGCTTCCGAACACATACGCCAATTATGAGCTACTTGAGCAATTGGCATGCACTGAAGGAAACTTAACGTAGAATTATGAAATTAGCTTCCGATTGCTTTCAAAGTTGAGCCTTCAGTTGCTCATTGCATATATAAATCTGACAGTTGTCATTTTTGTTATGAAAATTTTCCAAAAAAAAAATGTGTCAGACTACGAATTTGTGAACATTAATAGGAAGTCTTCGCAAATATAGGTGCCTTTTCGATAAAAGAGGTGCCTTTTATTTTAATTTAGGCAAAAGTATTATATTCATCGGTTGGAATTGACAGAAGCATTTCGTTCAGTTATGACATTAGCTTATGTTTCCCAATGTTGATTATGGTTGAGCCTTTAATCTACAAAATTCAGTTTAATTAAGTTAGTTTCAAGTATACATAGTTCCTTATAACGGGTGGGCCATCTGCTGGTTCCTTTTTGAATTACATGTTATTTTGACACTGACAGCTCTTTCGCGCTGTCAAAAAATTAACAGAAACACAGATACACGCACGCTTGGACAACGTTGGAAAATATTGAAAACTTATTTCCAAAGTGAGTGCTGTGTTGCCGAAACAGTACGAATTTTGAAAATAAATTTCGGTCGAAATGATGCACCAAACGTGCCTGCTGAACGCGAGTTTGTGAAGAAAGTCCGTTAGATTGGCGTGTGACTATTTGGTGTATTTTGTGTGACATTACTCGTATTGGCCCATTTTTCTTCGAAGATAAAGATGGCAACAACGTTACGGATAACGGAGAGCGCTATAGAGGCATGATTTGGGCGATCTCTGGTTTCAGGAAATCGGCGTTACGTGCCATACAAACCATCCAACAATCGATCTTCTGCGTGCTATGTTCAATAATCGTGGAATCAGCCGTTTTCGTGATGTTGCTTGGTCTCCGCGAAGCTGCGAATTGACACCGTTGGACTCTTTTTTTTGTGAGATACCAATGTTATGCTGACAATCCTGAAACGATTCAGGCACTACTGAACGAGCTTCGAACCATCGAAAATATACTGCAAAATTAGGTTGACAGGCAGCCATTTAAATTAAATTATTTTCCATAAATAATCGAAAAGTATATTCTTTTCAATAAAGCAAAACACTTTGAAAAATATTAAAAATAAACTAACAAATGGCCCACCCTTTATGTATAAATATGAGAATTGTCATACAGCCTGCCTTATAATTTTATTCGGCGTTATTCACTTAGTTTATTGAAGGAATGTTCTCCAATGGAGGTGGTGGAATTGCAATCTATTTAAGAAAACACATAAACTGCAAACTGGTCACAATCTCACCTCCACGTAGCACCGTTGAGCATTGCCTTATAGAGATTTCAAGTGGCATTAACAAGTATCTATTAGGATCAATGTGTAGGCTAGACAAGTACGTGTATCTAACTCCCTTATATGGTGCGTTTAAAATTATATCACCAAATTACCCTGAAGTAATTCTCTGGAGATTTTAATTGAAATATTTTACATAAATAAGTTCCTGAAACATTTGTTGAAACAATGAAAGCTTTTAGAATGAATCTTATAAATAATATGGTACCAACACCCACTTCAATGGAAACTGAAGTACCCTGTCCGATCTATTCCTTAATAGTGACTGTCGAAATATTCATTTTGATCAGTTATTGGCTCTTGTTTTTTTCAAGCATTACTTGATACTCGCTACTTTCGACATTTCCCTCCCTGTGCAGCACTGTGTAGTCACATATCATCACTTCAAGGGAACGACTTACCTGCAACCTGATACCCTCACCCATTATCAACCTGGCTTGTTTGAATTCTCTAGTGTGGAGGAAAGTGATGTATTAAAAGCAATACTTACAATAAAGTCTAAAGTTGTGAGTTTGGATGATATTCATCCTAATTTCATTAAAATTATCCAGCTTGGGCTCACTCCCAATGGATGGAAAATCGCTAAGGTTGTTGACACTGCTACCAAGGCTTTTGACATAGTAAATCACTCCTTGCTAGTCCAGAAGCTTTCAAACTGCTTCGGCTTTTCCACGACTGCTGCATTATTCATTAAGTTCTAGCTGTCTGTGATAAGGAACAACCAGTTGTGTTAGGAAATTAGGAAATAAAATGTCAGATTTAATTAAAACATCAGCAGGTGTTCCACAAGGCTCCACTCTGGGCCCTCTATTATTCACTTATAAATGAGCTCTCAGCATTATTACAAAACTCATCATAGATGATGTCCAGCTTTACATCTACAGGCTGCAAGTTGAGTTTAGTAGAAGATGTAGTTTGAATCAGGATCTTGATACGATATGTAGTTGATCGCAATCAAAATCCCTTCGGCTTAATCCCACTTGTGCCGGCGCCTACTGTGAGTCTCGAAATATACATCGCTCATTTAGACTTAATGATGGTTGCAGTGTCTTCCAAGCCGAAATTGCCATAAAATACAAGCTGTGGATATGATTATTGAGGAAGATATTTCAGGGCAAATAATCTGCATCTATGTTGATAGCCCAGCGGCCATTAAGGCGTTAGAATCATCATCACTAGGATCCAAGCTCGTAAAAATTTGTAAAAAACGACTGGATGTTATCTCAGCGGCCAACACGGTGACACTGTGCTGGGTACCGGGCCACATGGATATCTCCGGTAACGAAAGAAGCGGACGAACTAGCCAGAGAAGGTTCATTTATAAGCCCTTCGCGGGCCCTTTCCGAGGCTAGTGTACCGCTTAGCACCCTAAACAGGGAGATAGACATCGAGTCTAATGAAGATGCTAATGAACGCTGGTGTCGATTAGATACATGCGCTATAGCCAAATCATTATGGCCAGTCTACGACAAAAAGAAATCTACCAATCTTATAGAACTAAGTCGAAGGGATATCCGAATAGCTATTGGTGTCGGGACAGGACACTGCGTGATAGGTAATCACGCAGCTCGGCTAGGGTTACCTCATAACGACTGCAGGGACGTAGATATTATGCATGATTGTCCAGCTCTGGCCATCAAAAGAAGCCGTCCTTTTGGCAGATACTTCTTTTCAGAGTTGGATGAGCTAGGTAGCATTGAGCTAAGAAAACTCCTGAGATTCATATATTTATCTGGGTGGTTTAGCTTAGCGGTCGAAGATTGAAATTTTTAGGTACCCAGGGTTCTAAATATTGGGCACAATGGACTCTTAGTGGTCTAAGTGAGCTGTTGACAACCCTGTGAACAAGGGCACTCACTTACCTAACCTAATCCCGCTAAATCCAAATGTATCGTTATCTATATACGAGTATGTTAACAAGGGCAACAACTTAGGCATTTGGTTCACCAATACTTTAACGTGACAAAATGTATGGCGCACTCAATATTATACCAATAAATATTAGACTAAAACTTGTTAAAACTCTAATTGTAACATATGGCTGCGAAATTTCTTGCGATATTAGTGCTGAAACAAATAAGAAACTCAATGTAGCTTTCAACAATGTAACCTGATACGTATATGGCTTAAAACGCCATGATCATGTGTCGCATTATGCAACATGATCATGGCTGTGCTCTAAATAATTATCTTAATTACTGCGTCCTAAAATATTTATATAAGATCATAACGTACGAAATGAATCGATTTACGCTTGGACAACGTTGGACGTTTGGTCAAAATTTGTTGCAATCATAACTAGCAAGCAACCCTCCTGTTTTTATAATAAACTTAGCTTGCCTAGCTCGTCGCGGTCGCTGAGTATTACATGCCTAACCACCGAAAGGCCATTTTTTTGTTCATTCCATTCGTATGTTTAATTCGCTTTGCCATAAGGAGCAGTTTGGTGTGACCTTTGTATATGGTTATTCTTGTGAGGTAATTTTCGATGACTTTTCGGCGTATTCCTGGCTGTATTGCGGCCATAACTACACGGATGTTGGTTTGTAAGTGCTTGAAAGTTTACTGATTCCCTGCATAGACACGATCTTTAGCATAGCCCCACAAAAAAGAAATCCAACGGGGTCAGATCACACGATCTTGGTGGTCAATTGATGTCGCCATATCTAGAAATTAAATGGCCGGGGAACTTTTCGTGCAATTGAGCCAAATTTTCTTGTGTTGTGTGGCACGTAGCCCCGTCCTGTTGGAACCACATGCCACTCACATCCATTTCTTCACTTTCAGGAGAAAAAAAGTTGATTATCATTTGACCATAGCATAGAGAATACATATTTGAATCCAAATTGTGCAATTTTGTTTGTTTACGTAGCCGCCGACCGAGAAATGGACCTCATCGCTAAACAAAATTTTGTTCGAAAAATCGCCGTCAACTTATTGATTTTCCAGCACCCAATCGGCTTATTTTCTGCACATTCTATGGCCAGCAGGCTTTAGTTGTTGTGTAAGCTGGACCTTATAGGTATGAATATGCAAATTCAATGCGAAATACGCCAAACGGAGCTTTAGGAAATACCAAATTGCTGAGCGCGGGAACACAGATGCAACTAATTTAACGCGTTGCTAGGTGGTTCCATATTGTTGTAAAATGGCGGCAGGAACTAACTACCTGTCACTATGGATGACAGATGGATTTGACGGATACCATATGACAGGGATGTGAAATTCCAACCTCGAAATGAATAAAAATTAAATTATTAATTTGTGTTTGATTAACTTTTTAATTGTTTTTAATTTTTTAACTTAAATTCTAATACGAATCCGAAGTTCTCTAACATAACTAATATAAATATACATAAGCAATGGTAGATACTCGTACATTGTAAAATTCTAACACTTTCGCTTAAAGATTGTAAGGTCTAATGTAAATGTTGTTAAATATTAATAAATTAAACTTCAACGTCTGGTTCTATATAGAGCTGGTTTAGATTAGTACTCGTATGCTCGTACAGAGGCCCAGTTTTGAGACATTTCTCGACAGGCCTTTTCTTGCATAATGGATTGGACTATTGTGCTTTCTGTGATCCACAATCAGCGGAGTGAAACGCTATTCAGCTTAGAACAATTTTAAAGTTGTTACGAAAGTGGTTCACTAATTTGGATTTGGTTATGAGAACAGTGGCAACTTTATCTCAACCTCGTCATCTAGCCATTTTAGGAAATAAATTCGAATCCTTCTGAATGGGTCAATGTCGGTATAGTTAGTTGTTGTATCAAAAACCATTCGAAATATTTTATTTTTTCTTTCAAAACAATCAATGGTCATTTCATTCGCGTTTAAAACATGATTCTGTGCCATATAGCAGGAGTGAGATGATGAGACTCTTGTAAAAAGCCACCTTAGTTGTCCGTGAGAGGGCTATTGCTCTCTTAGCCCAAAGAAATAGAGTTTGGCAAGAGTGATTCTTTACTTGATCTCTGCGCTGGTGTTATTGTTTAAATTTACAGCGGAGCCTAGATAGACAAAGTTCTCAACTATCTGTAAATTGTAGCTGTCTATTGTGATGTTCTAATTTGCCGATTTTGACTGTCATTTTTTGATGAAAGCAAAGCATACGTATATAGCTAAACCCATTTTCGTCGCTTCTGTTTCAATACTCACTGTGTTCTTTCGACTATGCCAATGTCGTCGACGTTCGCGAGTGCGGACATCTGAAAATTTTACCCATTTCGGACGCATAGTTGTTGTTTGACAGTCGTTTGTGTCAATCTGTCAGTGTTTCTGGAAAAATTGAAAATAGAATTGAATAGGGTGCCGTAATTAAATTCTTGTGTTTAAAAGGCAATATTCCGAATTGTACGCTGTTTACGGGGACTCTGCTTCATCATTTGCCACCGTGACAAGCAGCTGAATTTAAACGTGATCATACCAGCTTGGTTGTTGATGATCGTTCGGAATGACATACTACTGCGACCACCACCGTCAACATTGAAAAAGGCTAGAGAGATGGCAGTAGCTGTGAGCATATCTAAGAAACGTATCTATCATATTTTACTTGAAGAATTGAACATTAGATAGCTGTGTGCAAAATTCTAAAGATACAAACTACTAAATTTGTTTGTGGGAGTAGTGTGGCGTCGTCACTCTTTCCATTCGAAAACTATTTCGCATCGATAAACAACCTGCCCTCACTTTTATTCCACCCACTTAACAATTCGGCATCAACTAAAATAAAAAAAAAACTCTGACTTTGCAGTCTCTGTTTCATATTCAGTATCGTAGGTAATACAATATTGCTTTGGATTGCGAAAAGGCTCCGAGAGATATATTTTGTAATGGCAAAACCATCCAGCTCCACCACCAATCGGATCAAAAAAAAAAAAGAGACTGACTACTGCGGAGTCAGAGCTATAAGCTTATGTAAGCGTAAGTCTTTTTTTTTTCTCTACTTTATTTTTATACGGGTGCAAGATAACTTCGTCATTATAATCCAGGTGTTCCTGACAAAAAAAAAAAAAAAAACAAAACGCACAGCTAAAACATTGCTCGTCGTACATACAATACAACTTCAATGAATTACTTGTGTTGGCGTAATCACGTGTTGCGACATATGTCGCTAGTTGCTGTAGGAAACAGAAAGGTAAAACAAATTATAATGACACTATAGTTATATTTGAGATATACAGATACATGAGTCGTGGGCTATAGAGGGTACTAGCCGATGCGCGGTCTCAGTGAGTAAGTATTAATCCCCTTTTGTGCAATTAATGAACAAGCACTTCATTTTTTTTTATAGTCGAGTTGTGAATGGATGATTTAAGTGGTTTTGTTGTTGCGAAAATTTGGTAACTAAATATGTACAGATACATCGATGTGGGAGATGTTGAAAATTACAGTTCAAACAAAATATGCCCCACCACGATACACGCTACGCGTTTTCAGCACATGGTTCATAATTAAAAAAATTTGCATATTTCAATTAACAGAGATTTTGAAATTAAATATTTTTTCAAAATCAATATTGAATGTGGACTACTTATTATGCAGAAGAATTGAAGGAAAAATGTCTGTATGCCACAAAGTATAGTATTTTGTACATGTTCTGACAGTTGAGTGATGAGATACAATTAGAGTAGAGCTGTCTGCAACGGTTTAGTTGCATTTGTTTGTCTAGTTAAGTACGAGTATCTAGACTAGAAGTAAACGCATTTATCTATATGTAAACTTTGTTATTTCTTTAGCCGCTACGTTGTATGTCCCCTCACCTATGCAATAATGCTAATAACTTATAATAACCGAACTGGACCAAAGCATTTTTCATGAAACAAGGCTTTGTGTCTTCTCAAACGATTTCCGCAGAAGCTGCATGGACGAGGAGGAGAAGGAGACTATTCTTCACCTTCTTTGCAACTGCCCAGCTCTCTTTCAAAGAAGGAAACTCCACCTAGGAGCCTTCTTTTTCAACGATTTAAATGATCTGAATAATATTGACGTTAGGGACCTTCTACGTTTCATCAGAAGCTTCAAATGGTCCAACGCGTAGGCTAGAGGCCACTTCCCGAACACATGTGGTATCACAATGGATCTATTACTGGTCTAAGTTTATTGGCTTTTTGCTGACAGCCACCTCAACCTAACCTAAACCTAAGGGACATTCAATGACATTGTCTTTTAAGAATATCATCATTCAAATAGCCTCAACAGCTTCGTTTTCAGGAGGCGATACGATAGATCCAATTTTGGATGACCCTTCCACATAAATCGGGTTGTATCTTAGTAATGGCTTGAATGACGTTGTTCTTTAGGTCTTGAATTGTTACTGGTATAGGCAAAGACTCAACGTAGCTCAAAAGAAAAAATGTCTAAGGACGTTAAATCGCACAATCGTTGAGGTTAGTTGACATCTTGCTGGAAGCACATGTTGTCTTATATCCAAATCATCCAATTCTGACCATAAAAAATCGGTAGTCATCCCTTGGTACCTTTCGCCGTTGAGAGTTACCGCCTTATAAAAATCCACCCCAAACAGTGGGTTTTTTTTTTAAGATGTAAAGGAAGCTTCTGGAACTGTTGTGTGTCTGACAATTTGGATTATTTACGAACCCATTCAGCGTAAAACATTCGTTTGGCGAGTACGCATTTTTATAATAAATTTTCACAATTTCGGCGCTTTGTTGAAGCGTGTAGTTTTCCACGATTGAGTGATATAACACAATTGTCATAGAATGACAGCGCTGTCATTTTAAACATAACCACAATCGGCTATCAAAATTCAGGTGTTGCTGTTGAAAGAGCCTTTAAGAGGTGCAGGAATTGGCAAAAAGAGGAGGCCATAGGTGACCATGAACATCAGGAAAGCTACAATAGGTAAGCACGTCTTTAACAATCTTTACGATCTCGGCAATGCTTGTACGGCTAAAACTAGGCTTTTTTATTATGAAAAAAAAATGGTTCAAAGAATAAGCGGTGTGATCCACGGCGTCTCCAAGTTTACCTCATCCAAGTTCACTCCACACCAATCAAAGTCCAATGTCAACAACTCCGACTTTATGACCCTGGAAATAAAACACAACAGTTTAGAGATGACTTTTACCTGGAAGTTGACTTTAGCTTTAAAATTCCAGAAATAAACATACATGTCTAATCCATTCTAGGAAGTAGCTAGAATTGAGTAACCAGTATTTAAGACGAATCTAAAGTTCAGCCAAAATAAACGACGAAGGACAGCGGACATATACCTATACGTAATAAAATTTCGTTTAGAGAAATTAAATTTCTGTCGAAGCACTTAATGTGAATCACAATAGTAATGAAAAGATGACTTTAATTTAGTTTGTTTCATTTCTACGAGATGGTAGAGAGACTTCAGAGTCAACTCTATACTCGTAAGTTTCTAAAAGGTGGTGCAAAAGAAATGACTATATGAATTGTCTATGATTTTTGCAAATGGCGTCTACTGTCATCTTAATATTGACAGTTGCAGTAGTAAACAAATGCGAAAAACACGAGCTGCTTTAAGCTGGTTAGGCAATTTCTGATCTGAAGTAGATTGAGTGAAGGCCTTTTATTGCCGCATGTCTGTCAGAAAGAATGTTGATGTTGGCTTTATGGAGATTGCATCTAACGCACTCTCTTCCACTTAATTCTATATCGAAGTTTTCGGCCTGGAATATACGAGTAGATGAAGAGTGTCCCATTGAGACTGCTATCAACATAGTTGGGGCCGAAGACACACGACCAACTCAGTTCTCCATTTTGGATGCATCGGTATACGTTGGGTTAGTCATTCCGGAATCAGGATGTTGCAAGGACGAGAAAGATTTATTTCTAGGGACATGAAGTCTGTAACAAGCATTGCTGATTCAGAAAGAATCGGGAGTTTATTTAGGATTTGTGTATGCGCTTTGATTTGTGGTACTTATTGTGGCAGCTTTCTTCACTCTAATGCGAAGCGGGAGAAGTTTCAATAGAGCTGCTTGCCCCGCTTTTGGGCGAGAACGTTTAGCGCCTGTAATACCAACGCATGCCAGTCTTTGAATTTTTTGTAGTGCATTTATTATATACATTTATTATATTTATACTAGTGAAGCAAACGTGATAGTGGGATTGCTATTGTGAGGAAAGACCAATAGACCATTTTTAGTCTTGAACCCCATTTAAGATATGTTATGCGTTTGCCATTTGAGAACATGCTGAGAAGTGTGCATTTAATTGAAAGTCCAGTGACTCTTAAAATGAGTCAGTCCACATTACATTCTGATTTTCCAGAAACTGCACAGCTGATGGTTGTTTTGCTAAGAATTTTTCTAGCTTTGCTGATTTATATCCCTACCAACCAAATGTGAATAATTTTATCGAATATGTGGTAAATGGTTATTCATTTCGAGGTTGGTATTTCACATTCCTGGCTTATGGCATCTGTCATCCATAGTGACAGATAGTTAGTTCTTGCCTTGTCATTTCACAATGTGGATCGTTTAACCACCAAATTTTTGCATTTTACTACAAAAATAACAGTTCTGTACTATCTACGAGTATGTATAGCGATTTAAGAACAGATTTTGGTCATCATAATCGCCTAATTTTTCGAACAAAATCTTCAGCGATGAGGCCCATAAATTGCAGAATTTGGTGGCCTGAGAATCCAAATGTGATTGTTGAGAGGCCATTGCATCCAGCACGGGTGACAGTTTGGTGCACGCCGTGGATCCGGCGCACAGTGTGCGGATTCGTCAATCTAGCTGGGCAAAAGTATAGAAACAATTCGAATCGACTTTTAAATGAATGATTTGTTGCTTTATGAGTGTAAATTTTTCTGACAGCTGTCCTATAGGGAGAATGCAAGACGCTATAATATCATTTCATTGGAAAAACACTTTATGGACGCTAACTGGCATAATGTGCCATGCATATTCCTTCAAATATAGGTTTCTCGTTTCAACAACACACATCTGAAAGGCATCTTCATTTATAGCGTAACCACTTCCCAAAGTTTCCAAAATAATGTCAAATCGCTCTATGAGTTGTCGACTAACGCCTGTTATTTCGGAACTTTTCTCAGCTGTTTGCTATGTTTTCATATCTACAAACAAAACCAGTTCACTATGAAATTTGTATTGGATATCTTTTTTCACTACAGCTACTTTAGCTTTATTTTAGGCTCCTCGAGCTTGCCAGGTCGTTATGGGAAGATTATATGCTATGTGCAATACACACTCCATGAAACGTATCCAGGAATGAAGTGGAGACAATCCACGACTTTATTCAATATCACTGATGGATTTTTCAACTCACTTGGTCTTGCTCCACATATAAAGCAAGTTTGCGATGATGTCGTCATGGTTGAAAGTGTGGTGCAAAACCTTTCCATCTATCATAGTTAACATAAAAGTAGACTTTACTATGAAATTAATCTCGTTCTCGTTGAATACTGTAGGGGAGACTTCTAATTTCTTGTTCAACCAAATTCACTTCCTGAGAAATTACGAGTAAGTCAGTGGACTCTTGGCAAAAATAAACTTGATTGGTCGGCAATATCTTGTAGAAGAGGAAGCTGGATTTTGCCCCACAATTTTTTTCCTTGGGCAGAACTTAAATGCATTTGAATGGGAACCATTGAAATACTAAACAAGCTATCATCTATTTGACCTTCCGATGAAAATTTCTGTTTGTATTGTTTTACCTTCGCACCCCCATATGATTTTTACCAGTTTTAAGCTTATCCATGCCAAATAAAATCTCTTCCTGAGGCAAGCAAAGCCTTTGTATGGTGTGGTCAACCAAAGTCTGAAGCATATACCTAGGTACCTTAAATTTCTGTCGGATAGCATTTATTTCTTTGCTTTTTGGACTTTTTCCTAGGAAGGGGAAAGATTTTTAGATTTTCAGTTGACTTTTTGGCGTATAACATAATACTGATATTCGGATAAACTAGCACCAATCATTATAGCCAATGTTTCATCAGAAGATAGAGCCAGTGAAAACACAGGCTCAAATCTTTTACCTTCTGTACTGCACCTTCTGTGTCTGTAATATCAGGCAACACGTATGGTTCATCTAACCAGGCTAAAAAGCGGTTACGATGCCTACCACTTTTCTCCCATTTTTCACAAATTTTGAAACATGAAGTTTGAGATAGTTACCTCCAGTTTTTTCAAAGCATCTTCAGACAATCCTTGAAGACCATACTCGTATCTCTCTGCTATCAATGTTAAAATGACATCTTTGCGTTGAACTTTGGCAGTTTGTTCCCAAATTTAAAAGATTTGCCTGCGCGATAATGAGGGAGTCATTCTGAAAAAATAAAAAAAAAGTAAGATATTTTTGGTTTTCCTAAAAGCCAACACTCTACAGAGTGATCTTCATTTGGTTTCAGGTCGGAATTAAGCCGAATAATGAAAAAAAAGAGCGCCGCACAGCAGTCCACAAAGAAGGCATACAATTTTTTCTTTTATGTGCAAATATTTGGTCAATAGTGGAGTAGTCCTCCCTAAATCGTGCTCGAAAATCGGATAAAATTTGTTGGCTTCCAACCCACTTTGTAAGTCTCTTGAAGATCAAAGCCGCGACGAAGTATTATTAGGAAAGATATTCCTCTGTAACTCTTGGGGTCACTGTAGTCTCCTTTATTGTGTAGCAGAAAAATGATTGCCTTTTTGAATCTCCCTGGAACAACAGCGGTTTCGAAAATTCAGTTGCATTCCATGGTTAGCACGTATACAAACTCCGTTGTACAGTTTTTGTAAAATTCGAAAGGAATTTGGTCGTCCCCAGAAGCTTTGTGTTCTATGACTTTTTGTACTTCCATATGTCGTGTCTATGCAGACAATCCCCAAACTTTGGAGTCAACATCCGTGAAGGTATGGCCGCAATACAGCAAGAAATGTGCAAATAGTGATTGAAAATTACTTCACAGGAATCAAAGTTTGCAAAAACTCTCGTGGCGGCCATTTAATCGATATTATATTCCATGCACTTGGCACAAACAGTAACAAAAAAAAAAAAATCATTGAAATCTTTAATACTTTATATTTCATTGAAATTAAAAATCTGTAGTAGCAAAACGTTAGTGGCACCGACGATAAGTTGGTTCCCATTACTTTCCCACGTAGAAACGTCATTAATCACCAAACCATAAAAAAGAAATGTAACAGCAAGTAAAGTCGGGTAATGAGCAAAACTTTGAATGTAGATACAAATAGGTATACGGGTATATTGAACGCTTAACTGAACTCTGAATTTATTCAGTGTTCCTACAAATCATAAATATTTGTTGTATAAATAACTGATTAGCTAAGCTAAGTCAGACTATTTTAAAAGCTTAAAGCGTTTAAGTAAGCAATAACTTAGGATCTTCTTAATTCGATTTGAATCGATGTATTCATACAGATATTCATTTCTCTTAGAATAAATCTTTATGCAAGGTATTTCCCGCGTGCTCAGCAACATTTACAGCATATCTCCCATGACCATGTGATTGCGATCCAATGCTATTTCCTGTCCTAATAGTCAGCACTACGACTAGTGTAAGACTTCTCGACTACAATGTTGTTATAAAAATACGAATAGGTATCTATGTATCTGTAGGGTGTATAATTTCGTCACGATCGATTTTAGCCAAATAGACTACACATTTTGACGCAATGACGGAGGAAACACTACGCCAACCACACAGAGCGATTCGCTGTAATTGGCGTTAATCACTAAACAAATAAAACTCTCACACTACCGCTGTCGATGCCCACTATCTCTTTGATTGTAAGTTGTTTTATATGCTGGGGCGGGCTGTTGGCTTGCTTAAGTTTTCTTCTGCGAATTGATTCGAATTAATGAAAAGTCATCGCTTGATTCGTTTCATTGTGTGGTGGTTGTTGGTTAAACAAATTCACGATGAGCTCAAACAGAAGCGGCGCGGTATGACCGAATCAATTTGTTTATATCTGGCGGGGAAATTCATTGACAGAGTGTTGTTGTTGGGTTTAATGACAATAAGAGGGGTTGATGGGGGGAGAACTGAAATTTTCTATTTTTAACAGGAAAGAAAATAGTTTTCGCTTTTCCTTTCAATCTACCTTTTTGTTGGTTTCGTATTTTCGTCATTTTCTTGCACGTGTGGCGAGAAGTGCTCTAGCGTGGATGTGCTAAATGTAAATTAACATGTCGGATGGCGGAAAATAAGGAGGCTCACCAGTTAACGTGAATCTGTATTCAGATGGGAATACAGAGGGTGGCACTTGAAAGTTAATTGAAAAGCCCCCCTGACACTGACAGCGTGCTCTGACAATGACAAAAGGGAAAACTGAAGAGTCTAATAGAAATTCCTTTTAAAGCTGAAAATAGAAAATCCAACAAAGCCAAATCCGTGGAGATTTAGCAGGTCAAATTCCACCTGATTTTGGTTCTTTTGAGGCAATGTGTCTGAACTGGAACAACTACAATGTATCCCATTAGTTCTTGGCGAAGCAAATCCTTTTCTCAGTCGCTGGATGCATGGAATGGCGTGAGAATGATTTGATTTCTAATTGAGATTGCGAAACTCAAACAGGAAATATCAATGATGGTTTTTTTGAGTGAATGACAGTCCCTTATCGATAGTAACAAAAAGTAAGCTCTAACGCCGATACTATCACAAAAGTGGACTATGATCTTTTCGCTGGTTTACATTTCCTGACTTCAAGCTGATACTAAAGACGAAGTGACAGCAAATTAAAATTGTATGAAAATCATACAGAAAAATTACAATACGTCCGGAACGGATCGTATGATACCCTATCCCTCATATTCTAACCAAAAGCTATTCAAATCAAATTCACGTACGAGTATCTTTCTATTCAGAGTATACTTGCGCGACTTTTAAGTGATTTTATAAGAGAAACTGATAGAATTGGCTGTTACCAAAGGTCGTGGATTCTAATGAGATCTAGGCTTATCTATCATCGTAAGTAGCTTTTTTTTTAAAAAATAAAGAAGAAAACGCCCCCAAAAAGTAGGCGTGACATTATACAATACAACGTATGGGTGATGTCTATATACTCGTATTTTGTTAAGGCGACATTTTTCAGGAGACTCAAAAAGTGAGTCTAAGAATCTCTGTCTGTCTGTACCTCGAATTCTACCCTCAAAATTAACTGTCTTTTACTTAAGGCCAATTTACAAAAAAAAAAATTGATTTTTCCCAAAACGGCTCTAACGATTTCGATACAATAACAAATAACGGTACTTTACTTATTAGCGGAATAGCGAAAATTGACTATTTCTCGGTTATGGCTGAGGTGATTTTATTCAAAATCAATATCTACGTAATTTTTGACATATTTAAGGACATGGCATTCAATTTTTCACATATGGTCGAAAAAGTGTTTCAGCTTTTTAACGCATTTTACAAAAAACCAATCAGCAACTTTTGGCTGACGAAACTGTCACTCTGTAACAAAATTCAACAAAATTGTCACCACCCTAGCACGGATCTTCAGTTTGGGAAATGTGTATGAGGGAAGAATATCGATGCAAATATATTAATGCAAACAAATTACAGTCTTGGCTATGTTAGTATGACCATGTGTTAAATAGTTAGTGGTTACTGTATATTTGAACTCTTTTGACAGTTTCATTGTGACAGTCAGCCTTGTGTACCTACCCAATTTGACTACGGTGACAGTGACAAAACGGTTGTGTGATAGGAAGTCACTCGTCAGCGAGTTGCACCCTGTACATTATTCATGGGCCTATATTGTGCGTAAGGGGCACCAGTAGAAAAGTTCGTTCTTTAGAATGTGAACGATGATACCGACAATACATTCGTGTTTCGAAACAAACACTTTGATTCAGAATTTCGGCACTCAAAACGTAGGAATGGAATCCTGCTAGTGAGAGTCAGTTATCTGACTTTCATAACTTTTGAACCGTTAGACCTGGAGGGTTGAAATTGGATTGAAGTTTTGGGTGTTAGAATAACAAAACATTAAACTGACAGTACAATACGGGTATCAAAAGGAAGGCAACGGTGCGCCGATTGCAGAAAGACATAGTTTCGTTATTTTTACTCCATCAGATATGAATGTATGTATGTACATACACTAGCAAATAACAAATTAACTGAAAATAATATAAAGCGTTAAATACCGTTTTCTTCGCATTCGGACAAACAACGGATGCACTATCTGACAGAAAAAAGTTATTCGTCAGATAAAAAGATGGTTTTCTTCACTTCAAGTGACCAATAGGTATCTGTCAGATGGTTATTCCATTCAAACTTTTTTCGAAGAGGTTTCGAATTAATTTTTTATCACAACCAACTTCACTTTTGTTAGCTTTTTGACAAAATAAATTCAAAGGTTTGAAACCTTAGAAGCAAAATGCCTAAAATTTATGATAGAAAAATCCTTCAAATATAAAATATGATCACTATTTTTTGTGTACAATTTAAGTAAAAAGTCCTAAAGCCTATCTGTCAACTGCACAAAATAAAAAAATGTGGTTTTAAGAAAATAATTCCAGGGAACATGAGCAAAACAAAAGACAAGGTCAATGAAACCGATACGTCAAAGTCCCAGATAAGTTTTTGGTCGCTACTTGAGACAGTGAATAAAGTTATTCATCGTATTAGTCTTATCTGTAACAGAAAACCGATTTCATATCTGATTTTATTCGCCAATTTACCTGTCAGATAGCTTATCTGGTACATATTTGGAAATAAAGGAAAGGAGTAGTTAACTTTAACTCATGGTTATCCATTGTTAAATTATTTTTTGTTGTTTTGAATATTCTGCATCACTTAAGACTGTGTTCTTTAAAGTTCATAGAGAAAGAAGAGAGGTTATGCAGGAGAATTCAAGATTGGAAAGGAAAGGATGATCTGAATATTTTTAATTTTTTTATTTTCTTTTAGTCGTAACATTCTCAATTTATTTTAATAATACTACATCAGTCTCATCCTGAACACTTTCTACATACTAAAAGGTCTTCGAATTCAAGCACCACTTACAGTTTACAAAGTTTCACCACCCATGATCTGAGATATTGGGACTCGATATAGACCGTAATTAACTGTGTGCTATTAAAAGAATATTTGACATCTTGAGGGTCAGTTTGTGCTCTGGAAAGTTAGGTCAATCAATTTGCATATGTTCGTCCGGCCTTAAATTTTGAGCCAGGAAGGTGATGTAACTAGGTTTTTCAGAATCCGAATAAGTATAAGTGTGCAATTTATGTAAATATGCCCACTAACATGTCTAATTGAAACAAAATTCTTTTTACTTGGAAAAAAACGATTTCAAGATTTTGATCAATCTTGGTATTACTACACATAGAAGGGAAGCTCGAAAAAGAGGGTCTCACAAACGCTGATAGGCGGCGTGTCCGTCTGTCAGTCAGCCCTTCTGTCCTTCTGTTTGTCTACCCGTCTGTACGTCGGACTGCAGCCTATACGGCTGGGCGGATTTTCATCCAAATTCGTATCTGCAGTCTGTGTGTCCATAACCCGAGGCGAAATATTCATTCTAACCTCAAAATCCACGGTATGTACTTTACTTTTTTCTCGCATTTTCAACCGTGTCCGACAAAAACAATGCGAAGTTAACTCCCTCTTTATTTGTATATTTCACTTCTCGTGTCTGATGGATGTGTTTCAAGTCTGGTATGAGTCTTTTCCTGGAAAAGGTATCACAGTAATCTTTATTGCATTGACTCAAGAGATAAGATGTGTCCTAGTCCCCAATACTACCACGTGTTTCGATGTTATAAGTTCTCATTATCGGATGTGGGCTGCCTTTTCGATATTGTGCAGGACTGAAGAAGCGAAATTCCATTCCTCCAAAGAAGGGGAGAAACACCAAGTAACTATTGCTGAATATATGCATTAAAGATATAACTAGTCTACTAGACCCCATCTTCGACATTTTTCATGCTATGCTTAAAGTTTAAAAAAATACAAATAATGGCGAAATCCAGGTCGTATTAGTTACTAAGTAAATACATACATAAGTACGTGGACTTTATTATTGTGTATCTGCCGAACGAACAAGTATGACTTTTGACATCTCCAGAGTAGCATTGCATTAGCCGAGGTGGTTCTAATGATACGTCAAAACTTCCCTTGAGATCGTGGGTTTGAATCTCCGGTACATGCATTTTTTTTTTTTACTAATTTATAATTAACAATTTTATAATGACGAATTAGCTGTACCAATAATTCTTAATTATGTAAGTGAACCTCAAATATAAAGAATAACTATTTTTGGAGAATTGCGCAAAAAAGAAAATATTTAATCCAAGGCAGAGAACGATCCTGTGATTGATGTGGTTTTAGCCACCTACGTTCTATCAACTGAGATACGTTCATAAAATATAATAAATTGGTGATAAATTGTTTACCATTGTGTCGTCGAAATGTAGTTTATTTTCATTCAACCCTGCTGATAAAAGTGGCCGTGAAAAAAAAAAAAAAAAAAAAAATCTCTGCCGCTACTGAGTCAAAGTAAGCATATACTCGTATACCTAGTCATATGAATATGTCACCTCGTGGCCTAATTTATCGACGTAACATCGAATATCGTAATATTGCATTGTTTACTATTTCATGCTGTCTGATGATAGGCAAATACAATCAAAAATTGTTTTCTTTTTTATTGAAAATTACGCATGAATCAGAATTCTCTTCTGTTATGGTCTTCATTCACTCTTTCAAAAGTCTCAAGGCTATAGCCTCTTTTGGGAGTAAAAATGTGAGTGAATGAGAAAACTTTTTCGCAATGTGTGTTATCTGAGGTGTGAATTTATTTGAATTAAATTTATTTAAGATGGGAGAGAGTGTTAAATGAGCTTGGTAGTATAAACTGAGTCGTACACATTGAGATTGTAAAGCACTTGATACATTTTCGAGCTTTTCGCTACGTAGGTGCGAGTATCAGCAAAAGTCTGACTACGCAGATTCTAAACTAACGAGAATTCTAAACGTTGAATGTATTTGTAGTATGGGGGCTCTGTTAGCCTACTTTTTAGGTATGATTAAGTTCGATATTTGTGTCTTTTAAAAGCAGTATTATAAAGTATTACCTATATAATATTGACAGCATGTTTGAAATAGAGCAAATGTATGACTTTGGAGTTTCTGATGGATGAATAGTGTGTATCGGTTTAAGGTTCTGAGAACATTTCTCTGACGTTCACTCGGAAAACCCTAACAGAGCAAATAGGAAATGGAAAACAGAAACTTCGTATAAAAGAACAGGGAACCTCTGTCGGGCTTTAAATTACTCTCACACCGCAAAACTGCAGTTAAACGGTGAAGATCTGTGCAGGTGATGAAAAAAGTTCATATGGATACATCCCATTCTCTAGCTTAAAGTTAAAGTCTCTGACATTAAGAAACGGAATCTTATTAAAATACTATTTTCGGGTTATTAACGAATTTTTTATGGACAGAAAACTTAAATAATATCAGATAAGTTGGGTATCTGCTAAAGACCCGTTCCATACTTCTGGAAGTTTCTCCAATAGACATGAGAATTGGTCTACATAGACCTATGTACGATAGAAATATATAGAAATTTGGCTATAGTGAGAGAAGGACCAAACCTTTTGTTCACTAATCCACAAAGCCAACCTTGCCTAACCTTATTACAATACCATTTAATACTCGAACTTCCTGTACCTTGAATGCATTAAAATGTCGAACTTTTATTTTAACAACTTCTCTCAGAATAGCAACCTGCGACAACCTTGAATAATGCTTCAAAGAAAAAGTCCAACGGCGTTAAGTCGCATGTTCTGGGCGGCCAATTCTGATCACCAAAACGAGAAATTACACCACCAGGAAATTACTCATGCAGTAATTGAATTGTTTCTCGGGCTGTATGGCAAGTGGCATCGTCTTGTTGAAACCACATGTCATCCACATCCATATCTTGCAATTTATACACAAAAAATTGGATTATCATGTCGCGATAGCGAGTACCATTAACTGTTATTGCCCGACTAGCCGCATTTTCAAAGAAGAATGGTCCAGCCCAAAATTCGCACCAAACAGTGACACGTTGTGGATGCATTTGTTTCTCGTGAATTTTCTGAACCCCAAATTCGACAATTTTGACGATTAATAAAAAAAGCCATCAGGATGAAAATGAGCCTCATCGCTGAAGATGATTTTGTTTGAAAAATCGGCATCCAAAATCCATTCAACGAACTCTCCTCACTGTGCGTGGTCAGCAGGCTTCAGTTCTTGAGTCAATTGCACTTTCTTTGCTTGAAGATGCAAATCTTTCATGAGAATACGCTATAGAGAGCTTCTCGAAATGTCCAATTCTTGACCACGGTGCTGAATTGATGTTCCTGGACTCTCAACAACACTCTCACGAACTGCTTCGATGTTTTGTGTTGAACGACTTGTTGAAGGACAGCCAGTGCCTAAGAACACTAATTGATCCAGTCTCCCTGAATTTTTGAATTAATCTCTTCACAGTTGATGAAGTTAAATCACTATTACGACCATATTTTGTATGAAAATTGCGAATTATAGCTTCCAAACCTTCATTATTTTTAAAATATTGCTCAATAATGAAAACGCGTTGTTCTTTCGTGTAGCACTCCATTTTTAATAACCCTGAATTGTCAGCTGTCACGTTGTCTTTTTTTTTTTTTTTTTTTCGTTGGCAATACTTTACCGCACAAATGGCGCAAAATTCAAATCTTGCGTGAATTTTGGGACACCCTTTGGTTGATACTCCTGTAATTTTGCCTCCTGTATCCGAAAATATAGCTCACAGTTTCCTCACACATCTAGAGTCCATAGATTACTGCAAATACATAAACAGAAAAATATGAACCAATTATTAGTAAATAATTGTAATAAATGAAGAGCCGTTAATGGAGCAAATGTATTTTCGTTGTCGATTAATCGAAATCCGAAGTCAGAATATTTAAAAAAAAAAAATAATGTAACTAAATAAAAATGTTCTTGAATGCAAAATAAAAAACATGCAGGGTTACAATCCATCTAGAATGGATTTGTAAAACAGCTGCAATGATATCATTCTATGCAGAGGATATTAACAAAACTGTTGTTACTTTTTCTTATTAAAAATTGGGCATGGCTCCCAAAATTTGTAACCGAAGTTCACGGATTCTGATGAGATATTCACTATATGACTTAACCATCACCGTAAATTATTTTTTTTTTTTTATAATTTGCACGTGTGAAAGGGGTTATGAATACCCTTATACTAATTTTAGGACACGGGCATTTTGAGGAAAGGGGAAGAGACAGAGAGAAAGACAGAAAGACAGATTGGTGTAGTTGGTTTGAAACTCAGCTGGTATTAAGTTTCAGTGAACTCAAAGGGTGGCTGTCCAGATAACTGGTTAGCTTGTTTGTTTTTGCTTTTGTCGTTGCTCATGATTCACAGTATTTTTTTCCGTCCTCCTGATGTCATCATCACGATCAAGTTGCATTTTAGCCATATGAGCTCTGAAGAGCGTCATGAAGAGACATGGCTAGATCGGCATAACTTTTAATACCGATCACAAATACATATACAAGTATATACCTTTGAGGGTGTATCGTCCTTATTCCTCTATGTTACGAACTATGTATCCAAAAATAATATACCCTGGATAGGGTGTAATTGGAGGGGTGGATGCAAAATGACGTCCAGCAAATTAAAAAAAAAATACTGCGAAAATTGACATTTGAGTTACAAACACCTCAAAGTCCGCCAACTACTTTTCGTAATTTAACTAAATAGCTCGTAACTTAGCATCACAAAATTAACTAGGGTCAATTGTAATTATTATTATAACTATGTGGTTGCGACAATCCCATGAAATTTAGTCAACTAGTTTAAAAGTTATAAAAATAATGATGTAAATCTTCATTTACTACTTCAATGGAAATGTGTTATTGTTCGGGACCTACTTAAATAGGGGTAATAATTTTAAGAAAACTTTTATTGCAGGTGAGACGTTTGATCCTCACGACTTTTCTACAGAATTGTTCAAAGCAAATTGAGAGTAATTTTATTGCTTGATAGGTCAAAACGTTAAACTCACTTTATGACCAAACCTCTCATCCCATTATCTATTTTAACAACAATTTTACTTTAAAGACTTTCCTTAGTGATTTACTTGTAATATTCAAATATAATGAAAGGCTACACAAATGCTATAGCCTTATGTGTGCAATTTTGAACGGTGAAGTGATTTTCAACGAAGTAATCTTCACCGATAACTCAGAAATGGACTGCAGGTTATTGCCGGACTTTTCTAGGAAACGTTTAATTATGTGCTGGATTCTTCCAGTGTTTTCTAGTTTGCTTGTCACTTAAACATGATCCAACGACCAACCGAAATCTTCGTTGATAGTCAATGAAGTTAAGAATGGTCAGTTTAATTTCTGATTACACAAGCTGACGACTGGATAAGGAATGCTTTCACACTATCTACCAAGGAGAATGTAAGCTAGTTAGCTAGTTATCACTCAGTTGAGTGATATCTCTTCGCAATTTTAAGTAAAACTTGTATGGACATCGTTGTACTTTTAGTGATTAGTACTGGTCATTTGCCAGATAGTACTGGTCATTTGCCAGATGGGAACCACGAAGAAACACTCCCATCCAGCACAACATATATCGTCGCATATCTAATGATAACAATGGCAAGGGAACTCTTTTTTTTCGCAGATATATATATGGCACTTGCCATAGCTTTTTGAAACTCGAAATTGTAAAAATTTTCATGTGGCCTAAAGGGTGATGAATAGATTTCATCTGGAAATACCCACATTGGTTTTTTCCTAGATATGTCTCAAGTTACGACTTTACGGTTTGACACACGAAATTTGACACAAATTTAACTTAAACGGTTTTTAATACTACGTGTCAAAAAGCTGTTTGACACATTTACAGAAAAAAAAATTGGGTAGAAAAGATGTCAGAAAAATTTTAAGTAACTTTTTGCGACGGCTGAGTGTATTAAGATTCTTCGTTTTGTATACTCTGTCGTTATTCAAAATCTGTGTCAAACAAGTACTTAATGAATTGATTGTAATACCAAATTCAAATTTGACGGCTATCGATCTACTGCCTTTATGCCCATTGAACGCATCTAAGCAAACAAATTGCCGATTCATCGCTGCTTCGACTGCATTTAAACGAGAAACGCAAATGTTGCCACTTTGGTCTGCAGTCTTGCCAATCTTTGTGGTCATGAAGTTCCGCTGTCACTTTTGCAATATACTATGCGGCTTTGATATACATATATCATACATATACGAAAGTTATCGCTGCTATTTTCTTTATTTATTTCTTTCGGTGAGCTTTTTTTCTCCACATTCTCCACATTCTCTTTTGAGACTCATAACATGTTATTGTTATGAAATGCCACTTGACTGACCATCAGGTGTTTCACATTTAAGTTTAGTTTTTTGTGAATTGTCACACTATATATGCTGTCAAAGGCGATAACTTTAGATCTGATTCGACAAAATGTCAAATTCTCATTATGTTCAAGCGCTGTCAAACAACCAAGTGTGTCAAACATTTGACATAAAGACATTTCCTGTTACACTAGGACTGTCTATGTGCTTTTCTGAAAAAAAAAATTGTAACAATTTACAAATCGAGAGAGAATTCTGCCAAATTTAAAAAAAAATGCTACATGCAGGTTTTTCTATGAAAACACGAGAAAAATTTCAAAACTGCTTTTTTTTTTTTGCAGAAATCTGAATGAGCCTTTTTCAATTCCACAAATTTATTTGTTTTGATGCAAAATTGTTTTTGTTGTCAAACATTTCAGTTGAAACTCTTTTTGTGACGCGAAATTCATCTGACAGAAAATTACAAAAAACTTAACGAAGATAAATTCGTATTGCTTTCAATTTTATTAAGTCTCAGTACGTGAACGGTGTTCTGATGCTTCAGACTTAATATTACGTCTGCATACGTTTACATACGAGTACCCGAACGGACCTATTATTCGACCTCATTTACCACCGACAAATGTCAAACAGAAGTATCGTAGCTTTAATGTGAAGACCTGGTGTATTGTTGACAGCATTATCATCTACTTGAAAAAGGCTATGTCAGCTTGTTGGCAGAATTGTGTCATACGACATAATCCTTCACAAACCTCGAAGATCAAAAAAAACTCTACCTCTGCCTAACTTTAGAGAAGCTCAGTGAACACAGTTGGAATGCTGTGGTTAGTTGTCTTTCTGCCGTAGTTGTTGTTGCATAGTGGTGTTTGGTGCTTACCTATAACTCGTCTTCTCCTGCTGTATTGATGGTCAGTGGTTCTTTTGAAGCGGATGTCATCATAGTTTTCTAAGCATAGCGTCAGATGAAAATCTATTTTACTGTTAGTACCTTCCAAGAGTTTTCTCCCTCATGTGCCTGCTGGGAGTCTTCTGCTAATTTTCCTTAGAATGGTATCTTGAAGGTTTTGTAGCTTGTTTATATGCGTATTTGATGCATTGCCCTAAGCAAGTATCCCGTACCTCAACTTGAATTCGACTAAAGCATAGTAGACTTGTTTCTGGACCTGAATAATTTTCCAGATGATACAGAGCGCCTTTTTGAGGTCTGAGCGAAGTTTGTCAATGTACTTGTCCCAAATGAAATGGCGGTGAAAATCCGTTCAACAGATTCATCAAACTCATCTTGCATTATTTTCGTAGCAGTATCAAGGCACTTGTGTTGTACGACTAATGCCGTGTCATCTGCGAATGCAAAAGGATGCTATTTTTGAAGACGCGAAGCAGCTCGTTTGTAAAAAGGATGAACAATATTGGTCCTAGTTTCGATCCCTGTGGTACTCCAGAAATAACCGGTGTATCGTTGCTGTACTTGTCTCCCACCTTCATCCTGAAAGATCTTTCACTTAGGTAGTCTTGCAACCAGTCAGCCAGTATTTGTTATTAGCTTTTCATGGTTCAGAGTATCAAATACCTTACTAAAATCCATGTATAAAACAGGTACATGGTGGTTTTTGTTCAAACTTCCATTGATGGTATCTGCAAATTCTCCCATAAGTTTTCCTGTGCTTTTATTTTTTTTTAAAGCCATACGGCTTTTCGGGTATGAGAGAATGCTTTTCAACAAAGTTTTGGAGCCGCCTTGTACGAGTAACTACTTCTTCCATACACTTCCCAACAGCCAGCAAGATTGATATCGGTCTGTAATTACGAGTACTTAAGGAACTTTTAGTACCGCCTTTGTAAATAGGCGTACAACTGCAGTCTTAAGTATTAGAACTTCATCCAACGAAAAAATATCAAAAAATAAATTCACAATATATTTGATACGAAATATATATATTATTTTATTCCAACCAAACCCAAGTGATGCCAGTAGATGTTTCTTCCAGGTTTTCCAAAAAAAAAAAACAAAATCAAAGTTGTGACTTGTCTCGATACATTTCCTTGCTACGCATTTTTGATTTTGAAATTATGTCACTTATTTTATTCTAAAATATATCACTTCGTATGTCAGCATAATTTGATTTTGAAATTATGTTACCAGTGACATAAAGTATGTCACGATGACAACACTAATTGAAATCACACTGGTGCATATCAACTACTGTGTTATCGTTCTCCCAGACTTGCTTGATGTTTCGACATCACGTCCCTATTTGTAAGGCAAGGGTACTAAGCAATCAGGTGCTACGGCACTGCTCCTTCCTTGACACCTTAACACTCTGTATCTGATGGCCGTTAAGTAGCTGTTGGAAGTGTTGTTAATACATTTGCTGGATTTTGAATGTCGTACACAACTAATCACTTCACTATAAAGTATAAAAGAAAGTGTCACTATGTCTCTCTATTTGTTTGCATGAAAGCGCTAAACTTGAGAATCACCGAATGGATTTCCATATGGTTACTCCTTGGGGAAGGTTTAGACATGCAAAAATGTTCACTGAATCTTAAAGGCTTCATCAGTTAACATAAACGTCCAGTAAGTGTATTACTTCTATCGTACCTACGAGCAGGTAGGTAGGTACAAGCAGCATTTTGAAAAGTCTCTAATCATGTGATTCGGTTGTCGTTCAGTTTATTCACTATCCTTTAAAAGGAACGGAGTTCTTTTTTTTATAATTTGCATGTGTTAAAGGGGATATGAATACCCCTATATTAATTTTTAGGACACGGCCGTTTTTGTGGAAATGGGAAGAGACAGAAAGACAGATTGGTGTAGTTGGTTTGAAACTCAGGTGGTAGTTAAGTTTCAGTGAACTCCAAGGGTGGCTGTCCAGATAACTGGGGAGTATTTTTTTGTTTTCGTTGCTTATGATTCACAGTATTTTTTCCCGTCCTCCTGATGTCATCATCAAGATCAAGTTGCGTTTTAGCCACATGACCACCCTACTGCCAGTGTTATGCCTTCACAATAGAGTTGGCTTAGCTTTCGCAGGTGATCGACTTTTTTATTTATTTCATGTGAAATAAATAGATAATTCTTGACATCAGGATTCGACCCGTGAACCAACAGCGTGACAAGCGATGATGTTACCACTACACCACGGCCACCCTAATCCCTTCAAAATTCAGGAGGCAGATCATCTCTCCAAATCTTTGAGATTTCCTTCAAGTCGTCAAAGGTTTACCTAGTGTGCATTATCTTGGTTTGGCTAGTACCGGACATCCGCAGAGGACGTTATCGTCTTCAGCAAATGTGTGATAAAGGGGATGCCAAGTCTGGCCGCATGCGTCCCTACCAGCCAATTAAGTTTACTGTTTTGAAATTCTTTTGTCCTGTCCCAGTTGCAGTTGAACAATATCTTCCTGAATATGGTACTTATTGTTGACGTTTTGACAAAAATTGCGATTCTTCTTTTGACAGCTCCCAGCGGATTGTTGACTCACTCCGCAAGGGATCTGTGAAGGATTTATCGTCGCCTGGTTAACTCAGCTCGTCAGGCCGCTCATTCCCCTCTGTGACCTGTAATCCGAAGAAGAATAACCTTAAATCCACAGCCTAACAAAGTTCTTTTATACTCTGTTCCATCAGCTTGGAGGATGATGTAGACGAATCATACAGTACCTACTCTCACGCATGTACGACTACAAACTTTCACCAGTTTCTACGAAATGTTTTAAAAATTTACAAGAATTGAAAAACTATTCGTCTCTAGATACAATGCATTTCGAAGATCTTCCGAGAAAATGTACCACATTCATTTTGAAAGCGATTCGACTGAAATGTGAAACCATAGATCAATCTATGGAGAGCATTATACAATGAAACTATGTATCTGTGTACCACACGCATGTCAATTCGATTAAAAGGCAATGAACTCCTTTCTTTTATTTTATTCTGCAAGAAATTACGATGTGAAACTGATTAATTTTATGTCATTCATTCATTGGAACTACTAGTGAATGGAGTCTGCCTCCAATGGGAATCTGAATCGAACGAGGACGGCCTTTTGTTTTGTTTGTTTTATTACATTAATAAATTGCTTTAATAGGGGGGCGGTGATAGTGGGGGTGGATAATATGTAGAGTTCATTGTGGTTGATTGGTGTCGACGTCTTGGCCCATCCTTGGCGTCAGACATTTGTTTCCTTATCAACAAGAGACGTTTTACTCAATTGACAGATTGTGGAAAGGATTGTTTTTCGATTGGAAAATATAATTTATTAATTGACTTAATTGAGTATTAAAATGTTATTGGTGTTTATTTTTTGATTATTTCTCAAGATAATCGCACAGAATTTGTATAGTCCAATAAAATCTACGAATTGATTCAATTTGTGTTCATTTGGGCTATTGTTGCAAAATTTGTCGCTTGCGTACGGTCGAAAATAACAGAAATCAAATTGAACTATTGTTAAACAAATTGAATCTATTTTTCAAAATATCATAGAGCCTTAGTCATTGCTATTTTCGTTTGAAAGACATATCTAAGTTTGTTATCAATTGAAATTAGGAAAACAAATTCAATGCTGAATGTGAGTGTTTATTATCTTTTTTTTTTTTTTTTTTTTTTTAAGGTAGTAACTTAAGAAATTTAACAGTTGAAGTAGGAAAATGTATGTACTTAGTTATATGTATATTACTAGATGGAACTGTGTGTTTGATATTGTTAGGTTGATGCAGGTATGAACATAAAATAACAATAAACTGTTATTTTATGGAATGGTCAAGAGACTGAGACGCGTACTTATACCTTATACACGCATTTTTAGTGCTAAAATAACAACGAACAAGTGTAAAACTTTAATTGACTATTTAGGAAACAATATTTAAACAACTTATTCGCCGCCAGTTGCAGGCCTTGAGACGCTCTGACCATTGATTGATCGCAGCTCGCACCTCGTTCATTGGAAAATTGTCCGCTGCACGGATAAGTGTGTGTTTCAAGGACTCAATATTTGGATGTCGAGCCGAACAAAGCATCTCTAAAATAGACCACAGCTTATAATTCTAAGGACTAAGGTCTGGATTGGCTGATTCCTAATCGTCTGCTGCTATGAAGTCCGACACATTGTTTTGGCGAAACCTTTGTATTGCGTTTGACTTTGTCATGTTGCTTATTGAACGATTCCTAAACATTTTTTCATCCGTCGATTCATGTGACCATTTGCGCGTACCGGCGGAGTAGAGCATTCGATATTACATTCCGCTTTTGCTCTAATTACGCTGTGAGTAAGTGGGCAGTGTGTCCTTTATATGCCTTGAGTTCCAAATCTTGTTTCATAATGCGGGACATGGATTTCTGCGATATCTTCATTTCTCGTGACAAGATTTCGCAGCGTTTTCCGATTAATTCTGGTTTTGACAGCCTGTGGAGTTCTGTCAGTGCGAGGGCGTCCGGATCTTTGACGGTCAGTTACTCCTCCAGCGTCCTCAAACAATTTATCAGTTCGATACACTAAATTCCGGGTGATTACAAGTGGTTGCAAAGTCTGCAAAATATCTTTTCATATTACACTTGTGAAGGCCAATTACCACAACTCGGTTTTCAATATCGCCCCACTTCATATTTACAAACAAATTTTGTGTAAACCCTTTTGCGCGTTAACTTAGTATAAATGTCACTCATTGAATACCTGTCAATGTAGAATGGATGTGTTCAGTACCAGTTCCACGTGTACCAATATTTATGACATGACCTAGGTAGATACAAGGTGGCGCGAAAGTAATGAACCAATTTGTTGAAACCACATGTGCTCCAACCCTAATTCATCCAATTCGGGTATTAAAAAGTCACGTAACATGGCTATGTAGCGCTCATCGGTGGCAGTTATCGCGTTGCCAGCAGCCACGTAGTAATTTCAAGTGCAGTTGACATGTCCGGAAATATAGAAATGTGCTTTCTCACTCATGATTGATTTTGACGGAAAATCGTTCACTTCATGGTTGAGGATTATGATGCGTATTCCAGACGGGCTTGGTGGTCTGCGGGCAGCAGCTGATTCAGAACCTTTAGATCCAGAACTAAAATTTTCCTCACAAATAAAGTATGTGGTGAACCGATCGTAAGTTTAATACCCAATACCGCATTACGGGGTTTGCGTTCTGACAGTTGAAGTAGATTCAGCGCTTTCATATGGAACAGAACCAAAAACGCTTTAGCTGTTTTTATTTTCACAAAACTACTCGAACTGACTCTGACATTTGTTCACCTTTGAAGGATGAGTGATTGTTTCCATATTCCACTAGTTGTCTCCAGTCAATAAAATAAAGTCCCGAATTTCTGGCATTGAAATTATTCTAAGAAAATACAAAATAAATCGCTATTATCAGTTTAAATTTTTCAAAACTTCAAAGTCGGACGGAGCACGACATTTGGACATACAAAATATCAGCTAATGCATTTCGGCATCGGGATTGAGCCTTCACTCATCGCTCAAACATGAGCAGTTTCACAAATCGTCAGCAATTCTCTCCTCCAACCGACTTTGACATTTGTTTATGTTTCTGCTTGAGCGATTGTTTCCATTGGTTGTTACTGCTTCGAGTGATGGAAAAATGTCTGTTCTTAAAAAAAAGTATAAAATGCTCGTAAATCGTTATTTTGAGATTAATTTTTCTAAAATGTTAAAGTCGGAGCGTACAAATGAACTTACTAAAAATCGGCTACGGCGTTCTGGAAAAAAACGAGCCAAGTTACAATAAAGTTACTCAAAAGCTGTTGAGGTCGAAGCGCCATAAAGCGGCATTGGGATTTAGCCTTTATGGCGACGTTGAAACGCTCTCTGCTTGAACGGAGCCTGCTTTCTAACACCACGTTTTGAATTTATTTGCTGTCTTTTTTGAGGCGGCAACATGTTGCTAATTTGCGTATCGCTGTTTATCAATGAAAACAAAAGCTGGCGCGTGTATAACGTATATAATGCAAATTTCCATCAATCCTCTGCTTCCAAGCGCTAATGGATAACAATTAACTTTAGAATGACGATTGAATGTCTCTCGAGTCGACAGAGTTTTCGTTACTTTTTGTTCTCTGAAAGATGATAAAGGACTGTCTCACGCTAATTTGAAAATTCCATTCTTAAAATTCCAAAAATTCATTACGTATTCACTATTAGATCATCTTCTCCATAAAGTCCAGTTCGGAAGCACCATACAACAATCTAAAGAACAATGAAATCCACAGAAAGCACATTCAAATGCAATCCGCAAATTTACATATAAATGACACAAGACCCGTAAAGAAAGAAAACATCAGTAGACAACATTTCGAAAACACATCGTACTAGCTACCTCCAAACAATTTGACGTTATCTCTACAGTTTAATTCAATCTCTCAGGGTCTTTGTCAAGGCCAAATGTATTTAAAGTGAAATTAGTTTTGGTAAGAAAACAAAATACAAAAAAAAAAAAAAAACAACAACAACAACAACAACCCCGACTTCCGGTCTCACAAATAATCAAAGAAAATATTTGAATGCACTCACAGATTGTATCTTCTGACTGCATACTTAAT
The DNA here is from genome assembly GCA_963082735.1 of Pocota personata. Taxonomy (NCBI): domain Eukaryota; kingdom Metazoa; phylum Arthropoda; class Insecta; order Diptera; family Syrphidae; genus Pocota; species Pocota personata. The sequence continues at coordinate 73,509,175 of OY720432.1, read as the reverse complement.
GATCTTTCATCTCGTCGCGCATTGAACGACATAAGAGAGGAGTAGAAGCCAAATGGAGCTTTATACACTGTCTAACCGCTGTTCGTTCCGCCCCGGAACACATCAGTTTTATATTACACCGCAATCTATTTAAGCCCGCTGCGTATCCGATTTTAGGATTTTTGTTCCGACACATGGTTAGAAGGGAGAATAAGAAGTAGATTGCATCTGAGAGCTATAGCAGTGTGTCGCTGATGCTTTCAGGACACCACCTTATATTTCCCGTCGTTCTTTAATAGAGTCGACAACATTAATCCTCACAAGGGACACCGTGTGCCAGTTAAAAGTGTGTGCATGCAATACGTGCGCTTAAAGAGATCATTAAATGGCTGCGAATAGTTAGGAGGAAAGTGTTGGATATTTTTCAAACACTGCACGTACTTTACGGGTAATTTAAATGCTCATATATCGTGTCACATATGTACAGCTCACATTACGGATATAATTTAATAGGACACTTTTGGCCTTGCAACATTTCAAGCATCCGTGTAGCTTGCTGGAATGATGCAAGTGAGTGTGAAAGAGGATATCCTCTGCTTCCTCTTGTTAAATAGTACAAATAATATTCTGTGTATCTATGGCGAGAAATGATTTTTTTTTTTGTTCCATTCATTTTATTTATTTTATATCTGATACATACACATATGTTGACACATATATATACATGCAGCTACATACTCGTATACTGAAAAGCTTCGTTAAACTGTATCAAATTCAAATACTAAAATAAATGAATATTTTCAGCAATATCATGGGTAAGCTATACTCGTAAATGGTAAGCCACAAGGGTTCCAGCTTGGGCTTGAGCTGAGCTAGTCATTATAGCGACGACGGCATCAATATACAATCGGCATGATATCTTACCATCCAAGCAGGTTGTAGCATAATGTTTTTGAAGAATGTTTCTATGGATATTTCCTCATTCGTTTTTGGCAATTTATATGTCGCATGAGGATAACTTGGTAGATTTAATTTTCTATGTCTACAAAGCCCAAAGAGGCACCTGGACTCTGTTTCTCCAGCGACTTATCACTTAGTATTTATCAACTTATCGTTAGTTTTGATAAGTGATTAGTACTCAACTTATCAAATTTCTGTTTTACTAATCTGGATATGCGTAATTGATAAGTATTCTACAAAAAATCAGTGGTAACCTCAGCTGTTTTAACAAATTTTTGTTCTCCCAGTTCAGACTTGTTCCTTAGATGAAGTACACCCGTCAGACGTGTGATGGCTACACTGTTCGATCTCTGCATTAAAGCTAATTCCCCTTGTGTTATTTTTCCATTCGTGGCTTTCCACCAGACCAGTGCTCTATACGCGAGATAATATGAGCTAAACAGTCATAGTTATAGCCCGCGCACCATTGCTGACTTCAGCCCACAGCCTTTTTCCTGTAGCCTTCCTGCATATGAAGAGACCATTGCATTTTTTTTTTTTTTGCAATACTTTCCAGCATGTAGAAGTTTTAGTCAAGTTTCCTAGTCATTACTATACCGAGATATCTCTGATACTGAGACACGAGTATCTCTGATATCTGTTGCGATTCGAGAGATTCAGTTTTGGCAAATTAAAGATTGGCATCTGGTATTTTCTGGTTAAGAGCTATTGGTTAATTGACTAGTGTAGTCTAGTACTAGAATAGTATAGTATTTTGCTCAAATACTGATCGGGTTAAGGAATTTGCCCTGAACTATTATCATAGACCTTGCCTTAACGTTGCTGACGGCTAAAGTAAATTCAGCTTTTCTAATTTCTTCTGAATACGTCGTGTAAAGCTGATTCTACCGACTTGACTTTGAGCTATTCGTGTTTTAATTCAGTCAGTATAACCCTTCCGCATTTACTTCTGATATATGGGTATGTAGTGCGGGTATGTATATCCAACGGCCTTTCTAAAGTGTAAAGACTTTCACCGCAATATAGCCCTGTTTACTCATTTTGGATATGAGTATTACATTCACTCGCTTCCGTGCTAATGGTAACTACTCGTACATACGAGTATGTACCCTAGTTTAACACAATGTTCAAAGACTTATCTCAATCGACATTGTCCGGTGTGTTCTGGGACATAATATAAAGAAAACCATCCGGGAACGATCAGAAAGAGGTACGAGAATGCAGCAATTTCTCCTATATCTTTAGCGTGTCGCCTCGGGGGATTTAGGTTTTGAGTCCCAGAAAATACTAGCAAGTTTTTCACCTGCTACATCACGAACGAATATAACTATGATTTCTGATATATTCAAGAATAACGCGGCCCTGTTAGCAGCTTGTCAGTTGTAAATTCGACTCCTGTCGAGGCAGGAGTCTTTTTTTTATATTACTTTGCTAAAGAAAAGAGCTAAAATAACTGTCTAAGAATACCTATAATAGCTATTTTTCACAGCTAATACTCATATAAATAATAGCTCAAATAGCTATCTAGAAAAACAAAAATTATAACACCTATGGGCGATATTGTTCTTTACAATTTAAATTGCTAGCGTAGTCATTTTAGCTATTCTTGCAGTTCTAAGCAGATTACTGTAATAAAAACACGTACTATTATACCTATATACCTATATACGAAGTGCATGTACTGCTTTTGACCTGGCCAACGATAATGCCTCCGTGGTCGAGATAGCTAGTGGGTTGCGCCAATGAGCGGAACAAATTTTTTTAATCTTCTGATCTGTGATCCAACGATAATGCCTCCGTGGTCGAGATAGCTAGTGGGTTGCGCCAATGAGCGGAACAAATCTTTTTAATCTTCTGATCTGTGATCCAGTTCCGTCGGGGGAAAGGAACATGCTGTCAGTTTTATTGACAAATTAGCCGTACAAGCTATTTCAATTGAGTTTTTGCTCGAATGCTAGAAAGCAATATTTGACGGATAGGTCAGCATTGGTTATTAAAACCAAGCCCGTCGCAAGTTCGGTTAATTTTTTTTTGATGCGCCAATGGTTGTGGTAATCTTCTAAAGATAGTAATAGCGCGGGTTACCAGCATGCATGATTCGCAAACCCGAATAATCAATGCCAGGCGTGCGTCTAAGTACTAATCCACACCCTGCACACTTTTACCACTCTCGTCATATGACTTATTAGAAGCTGTGGGCTTGGCAGATTCATTCTTCCCTCCGCATCTTCCTCTTCTCTTGGGCATTCTGGGCAGCTATCGTGTCTAAATCTGTGAAGATATTTCCGATAGCCGCCGTGCCCGGACAGGAACTGCGTTAGATGTTAGTTGCAGTCCCCGCGTCCTCTTTTTGTCCAGACCTCGATGGTGTGGATCACCTTCTGGGTCCATTTGCCGTTTGCCGTGTTATCCCACCTAGCTTACTACAGTGCTACAGATATTGCCCTTTCTTCTCGTTTCACCCTCGTAGTAGCGCTAACTTCTTTACAGTCCGCTTATAGTTCTGATTGCGCACATCCTGAATGCAGACGAGAGCGTCCTTCTTGTTTCCTTCTGTGTGAGCGCCCCCGCCCACACCAGGGCAGCGTATAGAACGATTGAGCTTACCAGTCTGAATAGCATCACCCTACTGGCGTATCCTCAGCATTGTTGTGCAGGATATTTTTTTTTTTTTTTTATAATTTGCACGTGTATGAATACCCTTATTCTAATTTTAGGACACTGGCGTTTTGAGGAAAGGGGAAGGGATAGAGAGAAAGACAGATTGGTGTAGTTGGTTTGAAACTCAGCTGGTATTAAGTTTCAGTGAACTCCAAGGGTGGCTGTCCAGATAACTGGGGAGCTTGTTTGTTTTTTCTTTTGTCGTTGCTCATGATTCACAGTATTTTTTTCCGTCCTCCTGATATCATCATCTCGATCAAGTTGCATTTTAGCCATATGACCGCCCTACTGCCAGTGTTATGCCTTCCCAATAGATTCGACATAAGCTTTCGCAATTGATCGATTTTTTATTTATTTCATGTGAAATAAATAGATGATTATTTACATCAGAATTCGAACCGTGAACCTGTAGCGTGACAAGCGATGATGTTACCACTACACCACGGCCACCCTCCCCCAGTATTTGAGGGGACCTACTGCCCTTCAGCTTCTTCATCACCATCCTATATGCCATCACCCAGGGGTCTAGATCTGCTTCGTCACAGAGTCGTCTGAAGCATCTTGCTTTGCTTGAAGGTAACTAAAAGTTCCTGGAACACTGATCTTCCCCTAGATCACTGGAACTTGCGGCGAGCCTGGAGGCATTTTTCCCTGGGCTTGCAAAATGTTGTCGCTGCCTGTGTGTCTGTTTCTTTTTTGTGCAATTCTTTAACAAATATTTCTTTCTATCATTCGAGCAAATACTCACATCTTGTAGTGCTGGAAATTTGTTCAATGTACCTATAATTAGATTGGTTAATGTATAATACTTATACAGGCACTTACCCATTCTGTTTGTATCGCTACCGTCTCAGTGTACATGACGTAAATTCGAAGCACAGCCAACGATATGGATCTATCTGCTCTGGTAGGCCAGGTCCTTTATTTTAGCAGCCCTAAGGCTGTAAGGATGTATGACGGTATACATTCCGCAATAAGTACCACTTGTTCCCCGTAACAATACCAATCTTATTCGACTCTTGTGTACCTCCATTCGAATCAATATATGTATGAAAGAACAACTTTCCATTTAAAGGATTTTGAATGTTACTCTCAAGAATAGCAATTCAAAGTTATGCATAATGCATTCAAGGCCACACACTCAATTTTATGAAAATGTTTCATGTCAAACTCGACTAAAAAGGGAGTTAAAATAAAATTTAAATGTCAAGTCAACTCATAACTTCGAGTATTACCCTGTCTCTGAGTATTTGAAATAGAATTTTAGTTTATTCTGTTCGAGGGTGCTGCACACGACACGACTCCTACATACATTTCTATTAGAAAATTCAAGTATTTTTGCGAAATGAAATTCATTTTATGGATTCAGTCGACTGAATGCCGAACTCTGCACTCACTGTTGCTGACAATGAAAAGGAAATTGCGGTTCACAAAGATATTGTGAAAGAGTTTGAAAGGTTTCTCCGTCATTGGTTCCTTACAGAGTTCAAGTACTTCATTCAGTTTATTTATCAATAGAACTAGAAAAAGAAATCTGTAAAATGAAAACTGCTGTTAAAGTCGGAAAACAAACAAACTATGGGATAAAAATATCTATTGGTTTTTCTATCGCTTGTGTGTAACACTTGGATTATTTTGTTGTACTACGGGAAGTGGTAAATTTTCTATTCATCTTCTCTGGTTAAGCGCCTCATCATCATCATCATCATCATCATCATCATCATCATCACCATCACAGTGGATCCATGTGCAGTGCAGAGCTAACTATGAATATCAGCGCTGTTTGCATTGGAAAATTAAAAAAAAAAAAGTTTCTATTTGAGTAATAGAAGTTCCAGTAACCGAACCAATAAAACCATAAAAACTTACTTCATTTTATGATAATGGAACTTTTTGGTTTCACTTTTAAGACTTAACAATATGTAATAAAAATAATTCCTAGGGGTGTGCTGTAAAAAGATAATAATAATTGCTTGCAAAATATTACTTTGAGTAAACGTTGGAGTTTCGAATTTCACTTGCTGTGGCCTTTTATTGACGGAACTATGGAGGCAAAGTGGATGGCGACTTTAAGTTTATAAGAAGCAGCTGCAGTATGTCAAGGTAGGTTGGACGGTTTTGCTTTTTAATGACCAACATCGGTTTAGATACAAGTAGCTTTTTGCTACCTGCAGTCGACTAATGAAAAGTTTAATTGTCGCAATTCTACACACCAGCCATAATTATTGTCAATTCTTTTTATTCCGGTCTTTATAGGTGTACACCTAAAACCTTTTGAGATAATGAACTGAAAGTTTACGTAATATAGTTACAGCCTTGAAGTTTTTAACTGTTCAAGTACTGTCAAGCCAATAGTTTAGAGCTTTATGATTTACACATCCGTAGAAGACTAACAAGCTTATCCAGTCTAGTCAGCAAAACGATTCTTAGCTAACTGGCTCCAGTTAAGCACATCAAATTGGCTGATATTCATATATTCTTACATGTAAAGGGTGACCAGATAGTAATGATAGTTTTTTTTTTCAATTGTTATGTTTCAGCAGCTGTCAAAGTTACCAATGACATCCAGCTGTCAAATTATTCAGTAAGATTTGCCATTTCATCATGCATCGTTTGACACTTCCCGAACGTGGGGAAAAATCGAAATTCCGTCTGAGTTGTAAATACCCAACGTGAATTTCGTCTTGAGGTCGGTCGTCATCATGGCTTCAGTGCGCAGGCAATTCGTCGCACCGTGGAGAAGTTTGAGCGTGAGTACACTCCTTTGGACTTTAAGCCACTAACCAGACAGAGTTCGGTGCGAAGTGAAGAAAACATATCCGCCATAGTGGCAAGTATCCAAGAAGACACAGAAATGTTGATTCGGTGCCGATCAGCTGAATTGGGAATCGACAGAGAGTCAACCAGGCTTATTTTGCCTACATCCATATAAGATTGTGCTAACGTAAAAATTGAAGCCGGACGACCATAGACAACGCCGTGAGTTCGCTAATTGGGCGCTGGAACTGTTGGCCGGAGATCCGGATTTTGGCCAAAATTCCAGCGGCTAATGTCAACAAGCAAAATTGCCATTATTGGAGCGACTACAATCCAACAAGTGTTCGATCAAGCATCAATTTATGACACGGCGGCATCATCGGACCTTATTTCATTCGAAATGAGGAAAGAGACACCGTTACCGTCAATGGTCCTCGGTATAGAGCAATGTTAACCGACTTTCTGTAGCCAGAACATCGATATATCCGAGCTGTGGTTCCAAGAAGACGGCGCTACATGCCATACAAGCGACGCAACGCTTGAAGTGGTGAAGGAGAAATTTGGCGACTGGGTCATCTCACGGCGAGCGTTCATCAATTGGCCGCGCGATCATGTGACTTGACACCTCCTTAGTCTACGCTAACAAGCCAACCACTTTGGACTAGCTCGAGGCCAACATTCGAGACGCTATTACCGGAATAACGCCGCACATATTGGACCGAGTCATCAAAAATTGGACCGACCGCTTGAAGCACTGCCAGCGTGCTATTCCATACATAATGGCATGAATGTGGCTTCAAAATAAAGCTAGAATCAATTTGGTATCTCATAGCGTTGTTGTTTTATTTAAATTTCTTTTCCTATCGTTCTTATCTGGTCACCCTATATATCTTTACATGGACTCTCTAGGTCGAAGCGCTGATGTGCACTCGCTTTAAATATCCAAGCCGGTGTCACGGTATAGCCCATACTACCGTGACGCTGTATCTATACCTCCAAGGTGTTCTCATTCAAATTAGAAGTATAGCAGTACTGATATGTTCAGGGCAGGGTTTCTAATGTCCAAGACAAGGCGGGATTGATTTTCGACTTTCGGCAAAATTTTTCGTGGACGACCGGCTCTTGTTTGCCCCTTGGTAAGTGGGTTGGATTGCATAACCTGGCGGTCTATGCAATTCTCATCCTTCTGCGAGGTGTTGCTAACGTCCTTGTTGCGACATCTATACCTTCAAGGTGATCTCATTCGAATTTGATAACGTTAATGCTTCTGCACTACTGTGCAGTACTGATATGTTCAAGGCAGGGTTGCTAATGTCCAAACCTCAAAGTAGATTGCATAAAAAAAAGAAGTCAATTCATGAAATAACAGACAAAGTCTCTATGACTTACTCCTACTTAGGCAGGTCTTTTATTTCTTAATGAGCTTTTCTTGGCGACGTGTCTCAGCTCCAAACATGTCTTTTCTGATTGACGCGATTGATTTTCAACTGTCCTCTGCCGAGTTATTTGTGGGCGACCGGCTCTAAGTGAGTTCCATTGCATGTCCTGGTGGGCTATGCAATTCTCAACCTTCTCCAGGGTGTTGCTAACCAATTCCTTCATAAGTCTGGTCGTTTGAAATATGGTTTGACCAGATCACTTCAAGATTTTTGAAACAATGCAAAAATTTGTATCTTTTTTAGGGACATCGGTCTCTTTCCAGTGCTGAATGGAACAGTCTTAGCTTAGTAATTAAGCTGATTGCACTGCTTTTCAATTTTTCCAATTGGGTATAATAGTCAACCGGTAAAAATAATTATGAGGTTGAATATTATAAAAATTTTGACGGAGTTTATCTTTAGTTCTTCCGGGTTTGCCTCTTTCTCCCAAAACGATGGTTTTTCGGTACAAGTTCATTATTCTATGCGGTATGAGGCAAATATCGTCGGCGTACTCCAGGTGCTTTACATATGTTATAAGACTCAATTGGACTCTGTTAGAAAAAAAGGTATTGTCGATAGTATACAATCGGACACCGATTTGAATCTCAAATTCTCCTAATAGCGAATGACATTTCGCGCCGTGATACCTTGCCTTGATAATAGCCACCCGTTTTTCCGGATCGCTCCTCTTTACACTATCGAATGCCTTCTCAAAGTCAATCAGTGTAACAAAGATCTAACTCGGCGGATTATTCGATGATGACTTGTAAAGTGATTGGTGTGGTCCCCGCAGGAGGACATGGAAGTCGAGGGTGTTTTGCATGTACATATGTAGATACCCCTCCAGTTCTCACACTCTGTTGGGTTCCCTTTTTTGGAAGCTTAGCAATCATTCCTTCTCTTCATTCGCTAAAGTGAAGGGCTAGGTCTCCCAAACCTTTTTTATGAGTGAGTCTCTATTAATGAACCAAAAATATTTATGTAAGGAATCTTGTATGATTCCCTTCAGATATTGTAAGAATTTGTTTCTTCTTCTGCGTGCTTTTCTATAGATAAACTCAGCTTTGGTTGCGACAGATTGTTGTAGTTTGAGTTTATTTACAGACAAGTAGTTTGCATGAGAGATGCGTTTTAGGTCTGAGATGAGGTGGGGTAAACATTCAAGCAGGAAAGTGAAGCAAATCTACATCGAATTAACATATGGCCTTAGTTCAGGGTTTTGTACAGTTGTCTTTCACCCGTATTAAACGACTTCCTTGCTTAAGAAGGAATTATGTCGTTTGGAAATGAAAATTGAAATTTATGAAATTTGGCAAACGAGCTTTGAGAATCTATAACACTAATTCGCCGTTAATGTGTAATCCATTCGCATACATTTCTATGACCCTCCATTTATTTAGGACTGATGCTAGTTATTTGTAATAGATCGCTCGGATCTGGAGTCCCAACCGGTGATAACCTGCTAGTGCTGGACGTTGGCACAATAAGTTTACCGCCGACTGTTTGCAAATCCTCCAGGCGTAGTCTCTAGGTAGTCCCAGCTTTTCTCGATAATACCTGAAGGTACCATGTTTTGTCAGTATGGCTCTTACCTATTTGAGTGTTCCTCGATCAACATGTATATAGAACTTCTATATTAGTGAAGCCTACCATATTGGCTTGTCTGCGCTTCTCCGTATTTGACCACCGTTTCCAGTAAATGGCTAAAAATTGATACATTTCGAGGCTAGCCCTCGTGCTCATGCCTTTCATGACATGCGACGCTTTACCCAAGCTAGTCTTAGTTCATTATGAATCGCGAATTCGTTGAATTTCTGTACACACTCCATCATCAGTAATATGTTAGCTTCCCGGTCTAGGTAGCGTGTGTGTTCACTGCTTGAATATAGTACAACGCATCCAGCAGGACCATTATTTTGGGTTGTCTTAATGAGGTTTTTATCGCCAGATCACTGTAGCATATTTCATGCAGAAATAATGGCGATTAAGGAAGTCCTGTCCTGGTTGAAATGTAATGATATCTTTTCAAAATATTAGCATCTTCACGGACAGCCAAGCGGAAATAAAGTCCCTGGTACAGCAAACCCAACAATAGTTGAGAGACTCTTGCGACGTGTCAAATTTCTAAACAGATCTGGCCTAAGCTAGATGAAAATCTCTAATAGATTAGATTTGCTAAAGCGACCACAGATCAGCACGATCATAGGTGTCTTCTCGGGATACTGTCCTATAAACGACTTATGCAGAAACTGCCGGGACGAAGAGAAATAAGAAACTATTCCCCACTTTGTACATGTACAGCGCTGTTCAAAAGAGTACTGTTCCATCTTGGGTTCTTCTATTCGATAACCTCGGCTATATGACGAATATTGATCTATGATTTACACATAAAGATACTTTAATCTCTTTTCATTCCATCCATAGATACATTTTTAGCTCTATTATTTTGTTTTTCACAATTCTGGGATCTTCCTATGTATGTGTAGGTACTGCATCAGTCCCAGTGCAAAATGTAGGTAGTGCACGTTGCACCTATGCTCCCCACATATGCCAGTCCTGTTACGGTTTCTCTAACGCTTTATGTCACCATACAGCTATACATACGAGTATCGCACCCCCGATAGGAAAGTAACACAAGTTCAAAAGTTCAAAAGGCAAGCAGAAGTCGCAAAAAATACATTCGAGTTTGGCGTGATTAATGGAATCTCCTCTATGAGCCTATGTAGCTAATTCTAAAACAAAGTCCCACCAGACACACACACAAACGTTATATTTTCCAATACACATTCGTTTTTGGTATAGCAAAAGTCATAGTTCTCGACCTATTAAGTATTGTTACTGTCACACCCCTTTCTTGCACAAGAATATCCTTGAATTCATGGCGGTAAGCAAATTTATTGAAATCGATTTATTCACCTCGAACGCATTGCAGCATTACTCGCCGCAAACGCAAAAAGTAAAAAAAAAAAAAACAAAGAACTAGTAAATGCAAACCCTATCCTACCTGTGGCTTTAAGTTGACTTTAAGAAAATAAAATAAAAGCAGAAACAAAAAAACAAAACAAAACAGGACAAACAAAAACAACTAACAATTGTTTACTACTCTTCCGAGCATGTGTATAGGTATGCAGTACACTGTGTTGTGGCGCAATGCAATTTTGTTCACTCTCCCAAGGGAATGACACTGAACAGAGCAGAAAAGGTCAGTACACATAGGGCAATATTTTATTAGCTTAACGTGTTTAAAAATGTCAACATTGACCGTAATGGGGAGTAGCCAATATGACAACTAGACGGCACTACTACAATGTATCCGTACGTTGAACGTATAAGGATATGTGATCATGAAATGAGAAAAAAAAAAGAATGCCAAGAACAATTTATTTCACTCGCTTGTCAGTTAGATTTCGCGTGCCAGTACATTATCATTAATAATGTCCTTTCTATTAAAATACCCTTGACTTCAAGTACCTCGATGCCCCCGTGGTCCCAATTCCTAAGGACACAGTAGGAGTAAAAAAAGGGCTACCTACTATAAAGCGCATTGACTTAATTTAATGGCAAACGTCAGTGCAAAAACAAGTTAATTTCTTAAACAGAAAATGTAGAGGTTACGACAGGACTGTTCATTTCTAAAAGAGAATGACACGAAAGTAATTGGTGTATAATTAATTTTGTCCCGGCCATCCTTTATAATTTTAGAATATGTACGCACCATATTTCATAATTATTTGACGTAAATTAAAAAGGCTGTTCTCTGTTTTAATGCGTCTGATTCAGTTGGCATTTACAGTATTGGAAACAAGAAAATTACATTCTACTTATATCGAGGAAGTTCCTGATTAAGTGTGGTTAAAACAATTTTTAGTTATACGAACGAATTAAATAATGCGATATGAAGTGAATGAAGTACTGCAAGTTCCAGCAGATTACGAACAATCTTGTCCGATTAGCTCAACCATTTATTAGCAGAAACAAACAAAATCTTAGTTTCACACGACTATACTCGTACAGCACGCATAATCTCTGCACAAAGCCTCATGTATTAACTTGGTTTATTATGCGTGTCAATTATAAATAAAAGCCTACACAGAAGTTGGCGTCGTAGCTCAGTTATTAAGTCAGCGATCACTGAGAGGGAAACTCAAGTTTTAAATCCCAGTCTCGGGAACGTCCGTCAAACATCTGTCATGAAAAGCTCTCAAACGAAAAAAAAAAGAAATGGAGTAAAACTCTAGGTCCCTAACATTCGTGATCGCACTGCTCGAATGGCTGCAAGAAGCTAGGCCAGGCCCTGCCTGGGCTGTTAACTCCGAAATATTTATACATTGTTTATACCCTATCCCTAAAAAAATTTAAGGACGGTGTTGTAAAATTTTCGATTGAAATGAAAGGTGATTTTCTTTAGATTGGCAATACCTTTTCCAATGACAGCCTATTTGACAGCTGACAGCTGATTTATTCCCAGTTCGGTTTACCATTCCACCATGAATAGACTTACGCCAGAACAACGCTTACAAATTGTGCAAATTTATTTCCAAAATCGTGGTTTAGTGCGCGAAATTTACCGAGAACATTTTTTTTTCCATCACAAAATTTTGTTTAGCGGCTCATTTTTGGTTGAACGGTTATGTTAACAAGCAAAATTGCCGCATTTGGAGTGAAGAAAATCCACAAGCCATTATTGAAACGCCGTTACATCCACAAAAAATCACTTTTTGGTGTGCTTTAAGGGCTGGTGGAATCATTGGTTCATATCTCTTCAAAAGTGATGCCAGCCACAATGTTACAGTCAATGGAGAGCGCTGGTTACTGACTTCTTTGTTCCCCAATTGAATGGCATTAATGTGGAGAACTGTGGTTTCAACAAGATAGTGCGGCATGTTGCGCTATCAATCGCGCGCCACAATCAATTTATTGAACGAAAGATTCGAGGAGCGCATAATTTTTTGTAATGGACCTGTGAATTGGCCTCCAAGATTGTGCGATTTAGCACCTTAGGATTATGTTCTGTAGAGATATGTGAAATCGCTAGTCTACGCCGATAAACTGGAGACGATGGGCGACTTGAACCCCAGCTGTTCGAAAAAGTGGTCGACAATCGGACTTTCAGATTACGTTTCATTCGAGTAAACCATGGGACTTATATGCCCGGAATCATATTTAAACACTAATGGCATAAAGTTATCTTTCCAATAGACCCAATACCATGGTCATTACCACGATTTTTATGTGTTTTATTTAATTTTAAAGTTTTATACCTCTAAAAAAACCCTTTACAAAGATGTCTTTCTGGAGTTTTAGAATATCTGATTATGATTCTTTTTCATAGAATATTTTTCTGAAAGACTAGTGGGCGTGGCTGACACTTATTCTCGAATTTTGATAATAATTTTGAAGCACAGCTCATTCACCACCAAACAGATTCGAAAAGTAAATTTGTGTTTTGACTACAACGCCCCCAAAAAGTAGGTGTGTGGATGATTTGTACAGAGGCCAAAGTCTATTTTTAATAGGCATCTTGTTGAAATTTGTCAGAGTATTTTAAAATTGTTGCCATACGGATGAACGAACTGTTGAACATTGCTTAATCTACTCGGCTGTTGGGACTGATTACACTGAACAAAAAAAATTGTTTGTTACCGTGGTCTGGAACGTGTCTTTTTTTACTTTACTTTTCTTTATGTGGTGCTACAGTCCGAGGTGGACCTTGCCCTCAACCAACAAGCGTCTCCAGCCAGTTGGAAGTTGTGCTAGCCACCTCCAGTTTTGCACACGAAGTTGGTTGAGGTTCCTTTCTACTTGTGTGCGTCACCTTAGGTGAAGCCTTCCTTTACCGCGTTGTCCCTCCGTGATGCATTTGAAGACTTTCCGGGTCGGAGTGTTGACGTAGATTTGCTATACATGTTCTAGCCATCTCATGCGATGGATTCGAACTCTTCTGACTAGGTCGATGTCGTTGTACAACCGGCACAGTTCGTTATTGTATTTTCGTCTACATTCCCTGTCGATTCAAATGGGACCAAAGATCACACGAAGAATTTTTCTTTCACACAACTCAGGCTGTTTTCATCCGCCTTTGATAACGCCCATGCTTCTGCACCGTATACCAGGACTGGGATGATGAGGGTCTTACATAAAGTCACCTTAGTTGTCCGTGAGAAGGCTTTGCTACTCAATTCCGGTTGTCAAGAGTGATTCTTCGTTTGATCTCTGCGTTGGTGTCATTGTTTTAACTTACAGCGCAGCCTAGGTAGATAAAGTCCTTAACTACCTCAAATTTATAGCTGCCAATTGTGACGGTCTGTCGAAATAGCCGATTAACTGCTAAACCCATTTTCGTGTACTTTTGTTTCAATATTTCCGAAGGTACCGCTGACAGCCCGCTGTGTACTTCCGATTATGTCAATATCGTCGGCGTACGCTAACAGTTGTATATAGGTAGAGTTTTAAAAGGTCGTACTCCCGATTTTGCACAGTTGAGGTTCCATTCGTCGGGTCTACTTTCATCCGACCGTATCTTACAGATATTGAATGACTCTAATACCAGATTTGCTTCTTCATCCCTACAGGCTTCTGTTCTGGCTTTGTAGCCTTGGTATGCTTTTTATACTTTCTGGTAAAACTCCATTGACTCGATCTCGCGTTCTTCATATTCTAACTTCTTCTTTCTTAGAAGCTGCTGTTCTTGCCTTCTCTTCTGTTTGGAGATGTCGTAAGTTCCTCTCGTCACCCTAGGCAGCTTCTCTTTATAAGCCTCTTGCTTTGTTGCGTACGCTAGGCAGCACTCTTCATCAAACTCAATTTATTTGTGGTGGATGCGAGATATCAGAGGCGTGTTTTTGATGGCTTTCTGACAATGATGCCATTGCATTTAACGTTGGCGGCATTGGACTTCTTAAGAGTTTCAGGGACACTCGCTCTGTCAGTCTTTTTTGGTGTTGTTGTGTTTGGGATATACGTATACGTGCCTTAGCAGCACCAAGGTAGTGATCCGAGTCAATGTTGGCTGTTCGGAACGTGCGAACATCCAAAATACTGGAGGAGTGTCTTGCATCATTCGTGACGTGATCAATTGGTTGACAGTTACTCGTAGTTCATCCGGAGTGCGCCAGGTGCCTTATGAATGCAATCGTGTGCTAGCTACAGTAATGTTTCGCACTGTCGCGAAGTCAATTAGCCTGAGTCCGTTTCCGGAGGTGTTGTCGTGCAGGGTTACTTCCCGATTTTGCGTTAAAATGCGAGTAGCCAACAACTATTTTAACGTCATAACGTGAACATTGGTTGTAAGTCCTGTCGAGGAAGTCATAAAAGCATTCTTTTGTCACGTCGTCTTATTTTAATTAATTATATCGTTTGACAGTACGAGTGTATTCACCGACGCACTTCAAAATCCCCTTCTTCTTAAATATCACAAAGAGCATCCTAAACGTTATTGAAAGGTGCAAGACTGTATTAAATGAACATCATCTTGGTCCCCATACAAGCTAAATAGTAATGTAAGCAAATTATGCACACACATGAGCGGCAAATCGTTGCGCGGCGCTTGCAGGTAAAGTGTAAATTTATAGGAAAAATAATTAAACGTCTCTTTGAAGTACCACCCTTCTTCAAGATGCAAACTGTTGGACGAGGTGCTCTTTACGAATTTCAATTTCATGCATTTTTCCCAAAATAGCTGCAGCGCGCAGCATTCGGTTCGAGTTTAAATAGAATACGGGTACTGGAAACCATGAGAGATACTCATTCCGTTGAAACACATCAGTTGAGAGGGTACTTGAAGTTTTATCAAAGACTCAAGTATTCATATGTCATGTCGTGTGTGTTGCAATGCGGAACTTGATTTTATAGCAGCACAGAGAGGCTTTCTGCATGGTTGGATGCTTGAACGACGATGACGATGACGATGACGATGATGATTGAAATTCAGTTGGTTCTTATTGCTATTTTACTTATACTCGTATACGAGTATGTATCCCATGCCCATACGTTCGTTCCGTCGCGTCGCCTAATATATCCAGGAAACTGGATTTGTGTCATCACGTCCTCACCATGTTGTTCATGCTCTGACTTTATATGATGCACACACATAAACAGATAATATAGCGCAGTTTTATTTCAGATAATATAGCTGAAGTGTGTGCATATGGATTTGGACGGGATTTAAATGGATTTTCTCAAAACCAAGTATATGGTAGCGAAGAGATATTAATAATTTCATGCTCATCGTTTCTTCGATGAAGCAATGAAATTCTTCTTTCGTGTATTCCATTATCTACGCGGTCTATAAATAACAATGTGATAAAATGTACTATGAATATTATACAGATGTCTTGAGCATTAAATTTTAATGACGTATTGTCGTAGAACTGCTCGTTTTTTTTAGGGCAGTAAACTTAATAAAAAAAAAAAAAAGGAAATAGTAAAACGTTGTTTGTTAATCATTAAATAGCCAGTTTATACATATCTAATGGGTTAGTCTTAAAAATATGAACATAACCTTGTTGTTGGGTTGTAAATGTTCACATATTACGAGTATACTCGTAGAACTACTGTACTTGAATTTTATAAGAGCGTTCTCAGGATGTCACACAAGTAGCCAGTACATTTTAAAACTGATTTTGTTAGATGAAAAGATTTTTCTTAGATGCCCTTGTTATAGCCACCCATTTTCATCTACCAAACTACTGCGGTGGATATGTTTAAGCTAAAGTGGAATGCATTACCTGTTCCCAACCTGAGTTTTGAGACGGTATTTCATGGGATGCGAACAAACTGGCCAATGCTTCTTTATTTACAGAAGCCCTAGTGCAGACAGCAACTTTTTAGAAATTTGATGCGCTGTCCGATCCCATCACTCGAATTGTCTCCTTGTACCCTGGTACTGAAATCGTCATTGCGGACGATTTCAATATACATAATTCGGATTGGCTTCAACAGTTTGGCCAGACAACACCCGAAGGAAGGTATGTTGAACTTTTCGCTGAGGTAAACAATTTCGGAAAAAGTCATTCCGCTAATACTTCGCACCCTGATAAATACATCATTGATGTTTTAGCGCCCTTAGGCCGATCTGACCATAATATCGTATCAGCTAAATTCTCGTACTCTGACCACTCAGTTAAAAAAAAGACTCCTAAAAGTAAAGTATGGTAATACATGCAAGAAAGCCAACTTGGGGGGCCTTATGAGTTTCAACTGGTCGCTGTGTATCATCGATAGAAAGGATGCAGCTGCTGTTATGATCACTATCACAATCCTCTGACTGACTTTATCCAAACTCGTGGTTTGACCAGAGCTGTAAAGAGATTGAAAGAAATAAGTTTTCGGTGTTATAAAGCCAACAAATCTGAGGAAAACCGAAAGAAGTTTAAACAAGCCAGAAAAGACTGCAATGCCCATATTCGGCGTGTAAAATTCTTACATGACCAAAAATTGAGGCAAAAAATCTTACAATGTCCCACAGGTAGTAAAAATTGTTGATCATTCGTCAAAAATATTAAAAAATCTGCCTCGTCTACCATCCCCACACTCATTTACAAAGACATTCCAGCTGTCAGATGGCGTCGATGTATCTCTTCTTCAATGGATTCGAAATTACCATTCGGCTTCAAGTCTTCAATTCACCAAATAAATGCTGGTGTTTCCCAAGGCTCTCTTTTGTCTTCTACTCTCTTTCTTATTTTTATAAATGATCTCTTGTCTGGAACTTCTAATCCAATTCATTCCTTCGCTGATGACAGTACCCTCAGTTTTTCATATTCGTTCTCTAACTGAAGTCCTTGCTCTTTGGCCGTAGAAGGGGAACGGTAACGTATGTTAAACACATTAAATTCCGATCTGGACAGCACAAATGGGGTTCAACCAACATAGTGGAATCCTTGCATCATTAAAACCGAAAGACTTGCCATTCTCGGTATGTGCATTAATAGCAATCTTTGATGGAACGATCACATATTAGAGGTCGCCAAAAATGCTGCAAAATATCTAGGATTCCTTAAACGGTTCAAGAAATATTTTACCCCGTCTGATCTGGCCTCAATTTATAAGGCTTTCATCCGCCCTAAGCTGGAATATAACGCCCATATCTGGCCTGGTGCACCCAAGACCGTTCTACACATTCTAGACAGGGTACAGAATAGCGCATTAAAACTTATAGGTGATAGAGACATTATGAAGTCCATACATTCAATTGAACATCGGAGAAATGTCTCATGTCTCTCCCTATTTTATCCCTTTTTTTTATAACAAAATGCTTCAGCGAAATAGCCGGTTGCATTCCTTCCATTAAAAATTTCACCTACAATACGCGCCATGCTTCGAATGCACATCAGTTCACCCTTAAGCCCAATTTCGGTCGTACTGTCAAATATAGGGATTCGTTTAGAAGCCGAACGATCTACCAGGCTCTGTATTTCCCCATCACTACAACCCTTCCCCCTTTTCCTAACGCCCATGCTCTGAAACCGTTTAAGGGTATTCATATCCTCTTCGGCGCACGCAGATTATATAAAAGGAAAAAAAACCAATGAACCCACAATGGACTGAGGACAAAGTAGCAGTTTAGTTTTCCCTCGAAAGTTAAGCTAGCATGTTGCCCAACTACGGTTGTAAAAAAAATTGTGTCTTTTAGAATTGGGTTAAGTAAACTAAAACCGTTCTAGTGATGGTTTTTGGAGAGATGATACAATAAAGGAATTAAGAGGACTTTCTACAGAACGGATAAGCATGACTCTTGACATTGCCGAACCAATACCGCTGTAGCAGGGGGTGACTAAGAAATTCATGGGTTCGAATCTCTAGCACACGCATTTTTTTGATAATGTTTTTTTTTTTTTTTTTCACTAATTTATAAATGACAATAATACAGTAAAGAGCCGCAAGCAATTGCAAGAGGTCTTATCAAGTCATGGGAAATGGAGACAGCGACAGGTAGCCTGCTTGGAATTCAATCTAACTTTGATGTCTATCTAACCCATTGCTTTCTTTCTAAGTTTTGCCTCCAGATTGTGTTTCCTTTTTGTTAGCCTTTTCCTCATTATACGAACTTATGCATAACCAGTTACACATTTTTACTGCATTGCTGCTGCTTCACTTATGGGATTGGTTATTGTGCCGCTCGGTCCGGGATCGGCCCTGGATTGTATTGTAATTGAGGCCAAAGCTTTATTGTTTTTTTATAATTTGTGAGATCTAAGAGTTCTTTTTCCTGAATCATCTTTTAAGATTCGATGTGACTTTCAACTGGTCACCTTTGAAACTGATCCTACCTGCTTGGAGCTTTTCAACGATAAGCTTTTTAAATTGAAGACTCCCTCGAATACGGGTAGATCTGGTACAATCACATTTTGTTACTCCTGCCGACATTCTTAACATTTTCATCTCCGCCGCCGTAATTTTACTCTTGTATGTCTCGTATATTGTCCAGCATTGCGTACTGTGTGTTAAAGCGGCCCGGGCAACAGTTTGTTTCTTGGTTTACAATGAAATCTGTCTTTGAACGACTGGGTTCGTTCCATTTATTAAGAACTTTTTGTAAATCTATCGCATCACCACTTGCAAATAAATCAAGGTTACCTTTCGTTCGTTGGCATTATTTTTCAAAAGGTAATCCAAAACCTAAGAACGCTACCATGTTGCACGCCGACACTGATCGGAAGAAATTCTTTAGTTATTCCTGCCGCGTATTCCACTATGGTTCTCGTATTCTCAGCGCCGTTCACATGAGATCACTAGGAACCATATCAAACGATTTCTCGAGGTCGATGAGAACCATGTGCAGATCTCTTGAGGCATCCTGGTGTTTCTTAATCAGAATCCTTAGACTTTGTATTGCGTCGTCGGTCGGCTTGACCTTTAGAAATCTGCATTAGTTGTCATAATTTGACGGAGTTTGACTTTTAAAACTCTTTTGGCGATCTTCATTGTATGCGGAAAGAGCTTGATCGAGCGGTAGTTATTGTATTCGTAAGTGTCGCTTCTCTCTTTGTACAACGGAAAACGGAAGCTCCACTGATTCGGTATTGGTTGACCTCTCATTATTTTATTGAGCAGTTTTGTGAGCCACTCACACCCGACGGCGTTAATTTGTACCCAAAATTCTAAAGAAATGCTGTCTGGTCCCACTACCTTTGCCTGTTCCATTTTCTTGACTGCCTCGCTAACTTTTTCCGTTGTAAAGTCAACAACTTACTTTTCTCTTTGAGTATAGTTTTTCAATACTCCAGCCATCTGTAACAAATATCTTTAACATTGGTTAGCGAATGGCCTTGAGCATGTCTGATAAACCTCTTACTCACACCTTCCTTCAACCGTAAGTAGAACTACAATTATTTAAAACTTATCTAGTAGTTTACATTCCATTTGTATTCGTACTTTACCTCGAGTGTCATTCCCAGGTATTTTGCTTCGTTTGAGTACGGAATTTTCATAGAATTAATTAGGTGGGTACCTCGTTTACTTTTTTGTATGTAAAATTTACAAGTGTACATTTATCCACCTTGAATACGATGCACCAAATTTGTGTCCAAACATGTAGCTTACTTACAGTCTTTTGTAACTTTTCGGTAGCTTCCTCGACCGTGTTGCGCATCACCAATGTAGCTGTGTCATCCGCAAATGTGGCTGTTATGGTATCTTCTAATTGGGGTATATAGTATAGAATCGGACCAAGTAGACTTCCTTGCGGTATCCCAGTCGCGATTTATTTAAAGTCGGAATATTCGTTACCGTGCTTAACATGTGAGAGTTTATCTTCAAGACAGGATTTTAGAATATTACATAGTGCGCCGGGAACGGCCTGCCGTATCTTGAGTTACAATCCTTTGTACCACATCTTATCGAAGGCTTGGGAAACATCAAGAAAAACACTCGAGCAGATCTTTTTTTTTTTCTTCCAGAGCCTCCTCAAATACACCTACACTTGATCGATTGTAGAATGTTTGCTTCTAAAACGGAAGTGGTGACTCGAAATTAGGCGTTTTTGGTCTATTGTGGGCTGTAGTCGTTTTAGTAAAATGTTGTCGAACACCTTTGAAATGATCAGTAAAAGCGAAATTGGTCTATAAGACCTTTTGTCGTACGGCGCCGAATTTTTGACTTTCAGATGGACGGCTCAGGGGATGGAATTATTTCATAAAGCTTGAGTCCGATATATTCACCTCATCAGTGATGCCAATATAGCCGTTTCGGGCCTAGATTTAGTACTATTTCAGGAGAGCTAGCTCTGAAAATATTGAATTTAATAGTGAGGGCAATTTAGCCCTTTTTTTTGACATTTTTAGCCATAAATCTACACCTCTCCCTAAAGTGGAGTAAACTTGCATTTTAATTGGAGTTTCAACTTTTGAAGACGGTTAAAGATCAAGATTCAATTATTTTATAAAAAAAAAACAACTACTCTTTTTTTTTATAATTTACACGTGTGAAAGGGGTTATGAATACCCTTATACTAATTTTAGGACACGGGCGTTTTGAGGAAAGGGGAAGAGACAGAAAGAAAGACAGATTGGTGTAGTTGGTTTGAAACTCAGCTGGTATTAAGTTTCAGTGAACTGTAAGGGTGGCTGTCCAGATAACTGGGGAGCTTGTTTGTTTTTGCTTTTGTCGTTGCTCATGATTCACAGTATTTTTTTCCGTCCTCCTGATATCATCATCACGATCAAGTTGCATTTTAGCCATATGACCGCCCTACTATCAGTGTTATGCCTTCACAGTAAAGTTGACATAAGCTTTCGCAATTGATCGACTTTTTATTTATTTCATGCGAAATAAATAGATGATTATTGAGATCAGGATTCGAACCATGAACCTGTAGCGTGACAAGCGATGATGTTACCACTACACCACGGCCACCCTCAAAAATCGTAAGAAATGTAAGAACATCTTGCGGAACTGTAGAGATTATATTTATCAGGCATAAGTACCTATTTTTATCTTAACTTGTCTTTAATTCCTACATTGCAGCACTTGAGGATGTCCGCAAGTTCATTAGAGCATCCAGAATGTAAATGGTTGGAACAGTTCTATAATATAGTCGTAGTCTCCTGCGGTTTCAATGAAATTTATTTATTTTGCATGAAAGTTATTTAAAAAGCAAATTTCAACTTTTTAAAAGTCTGTACTGAACAACACAAGTGCTGTGAATATGCATGTGTATACTCTGTGTAATCCCATTAGCATATATTTAAGTTATTGCTGTCATTCGTGGTGCTTGGAGCACTTCCAATTCCATGCAAACCAGTATTTCCCAGCATCCCTCAGTGTTGTTAAGTTAGTGTTGTATAAATCATAGAGGCGACATACAGACAGGATTAAAGTGGTTAAAGTTTATGCGATACATGTATAGATCAAGATTGAAATTTACATACCCGTTCAGTGCTCATTTAAATTAAAGACAAAAGGTTCAATTGTTCTGTTGACCTAAATTCTAAGTTTTAACTGCAATCACTGGAAATATTTCATACGAGTAAGATTTCCCCCATTGCTCATCGAATTTATCATGGAAATCCAAGACAAAGTTCACAAACAAAGAAATCCAGATTGACTCACCATCATCATCGTCTGTACTTGCGAACAACCACCAACAAATTGCGGTTGATTACTCTGATTCTAATTTCCGTCGAGACTTTGGTAAATAAATAGGTGAATATAAAAATATAAACCCCCGTTTCCCATTGGGGCTACGAGTATGATAATAATCAAATTGACATTTTACGGCAGCTTCTTATCGTAATAACGTTCTGCCTTCAAATGAAATGAAATATCATTACATCTCTGTGGATAGATACGAGTACGGATACTAAGAACCGGAATGAACGTCATCATCTACGAGACGGTGACTTGCAATACTGAACGTGACACAATAGTTTTTTTTGCTTTATGTCTTCCGACAGCTCCATTATGAATCTTCAAGTCCAATTGATAATGTACGAGTACCACTAAACTTTCCATTGATAAGCCAGTAAACAAGATTAGGTAAATGAAGCAGCCTCGTGGCAATCGCAAGCCTCATCTTGTAAATAAATTAACAAGTTCCCCGAGATAACCGCATAATTTATGCTCAAGGTGTAGGAGTCATTCAATTCGACATTCAAATGGAATTCGATTCCTGGAATTTCCGTCTTTAATTTGAAACCGAAAAATAAATTGGACCGCTGCCACCTGGGAAATTAAATCCTTTACTGCTGTTGCCGTTGGATGAATAATTTAATAATGCAAAACACATTTTTGTTTGTAATTAATTTTTTTTTTTTTTTTTATATACTTCCTTCTAATTGGAACCTAATCTGTTTACCTATCTCTAGCGACTGGTATTCCATTTTTGCTGGGGTTGCGGATCAAAGGAATATTTAAAATGTATTTTTGATTGAATTACATCCTTTGCGCATTCTGGGAATGCGTGTGTACTTGGATTGAATTAATTACGAAAAGTAAAAGAGGACGATAACGGGGGTAAGCGAAGAAATTGCCTTCCAGTGTTCAGTCCCGGAAAGCAGCCTGTGCTTGAGTCGAATTTGATGTGCGCCGCCAAATATATACTTGTATTTGAAATCCATTAGGAAGTAAAGTACTAAACCAAACTGGGCCATGGCCAAATTGCCACCCACATTTTGTTTGCCAGATACGAGTAATAGAGGGTATACAAGAATTCACGAAAAGGAATGTGAAGACTGTGTCAGATTGTGCTGTCAGATAGTTTGCATTTGGAACTTGTACTTGTGTAGGTGTACATAATATTGATGAGAAGGATCACAGGGACAACTGCGATTTACGTCCTTGAATATGAGCATTGACATGCTTTTAATTGGTGGGGCGTGCCGCGTGACTCTGTAAAATGCGCTAATTGCTTTGGTAATTGTTTGATTTTCCTTGTAATTGATTTGTACATGCTTTTGTGTTGAGTAGAGCACGTGCTATGTGAGAATTAGAAAATAATTTTCATCGTGAACATTGCTGTTAGGTGAATGATTGATGTATTTCGGTTTCTTTTTTCTTTTTTTTTTATTAGGTGAAGAATAAGTCTTGAATAGAAAGAACATCTGGTTAGAGATTTCTTTTTTTCTTTTTTTTTAAATTTCAATACCGGATGCGATTTTTGGCAATGCTTTAATTTTTTTTTTTTTTTGTTAAAATGGTTCACACATAATGATACTCGTATACAAATAAGCATATTAAGTATATACCTGTTGGAATGCTAGAAGCATTCGAAATAAAGCTTTAGAATTTTTTGCTTTCTTAAGGAAACATAGTATAGACATAAGCCTAGTTAATGAAACATGGCTAAATAGTACGAATGCGTTTGTTGTCGATTGTGAAAGCTTTTTCATGTCCAAATATTTATGTAAAATCGAAATCACTGAGCCTTGTAATAAAGATAAGCCTGTGGCCTCTTCAAGCTCGCGCACTTTCACTCGCCTATCGTCCATTATCAAACCATGGATTTTGTCGACCATTTCTGGTGTGGTGACCTCAATTGGGTGACCAGAATGTTCGGCGTCACTTGTGCTTGAACGAGCGCACCGAAATTGAGTAAACCAGTGGTGAATGGTTCCAATCGATGGTGAAGAGTCCCCTATAATATTTGTCAAGCTTTTGTTTGGTTTGCGTAATTGTTTTTCTCGCAAAAAAAAATGTTCAATGAGCACTCGATATTCACTTTCCCATTTTAACGAAAATGCTAGGCTTCTATACAAAATGGCTGCCACAACAAAACTATTTGACAGATCTGTCTGAAAATATAGGTGCGTTCTTTTGAAAGATGATTCTCGACAAAAAAAATTAATTTAAGGTGACGACACAATTTGTGTTAATTTTCAGGGACTTATTGACCCACCCTCGTAACGATAATCTGACTAATAGCGAATATAAATGTTATCGCTTAGATAAGAGACGAGAGAATGGGATTTGGTGTCGCGATAGTAGTGAAAAGAACAATTAGGTATATAGAGCTTCCGGTCTTAAAAACCAAATTGATAGAAAACATGGGCATTGAGATACCTTTTTCTAACGGACCTTCAATGAAATATTCGCTGTCTATTTCTCTGGTCGTTCTGGTAATGTGAATAGGCGTAATGATTTTAGAAATGATATACGCAAGTTAGCTCAAATGAGTTATACTTAATTGGCGGTGACCTAAACAGTAGGCAGTTGGGGATGTTGGGGATGCTTAAGAACCAACGCGTGGGGCAACGTTCTAGAAGATATGAACCACAGACATCCTTTTAGTATCCTACTCGTATATCCTCCTCACCCAACCTATATCCCCTTTAGTGTTCGGTCTAATACATCGACATTGGACTTATTCCTGACCAACGCTCCACAACTAAGAGTCTTCCAGTAGAGACTTCCGAACTTTGACAGTTGATAGCGGCCATATTGTTGAAGGTACATCTGTCAAATTGGCTGTCATTTATTCAGTCTGTTTTGCCAAATCATCATGGACGGATATAGCGTTCAACAACACGTGCAAATAAGAAAATTGTTTGGCGAATTTTGCGTCGTTACTTGGGCCTGCACCCGTACAAAATTTAACTGACCCAGGAGCTGTAGGTACACGACCATAGACAACGACGTGAGTTCGCTGGATGGGCTCTGGAGCAGTTGGAAACTGAATGAATGGGTACGTCAACAAACAAAATTGTCGAATTTGGGACGATACCAATCCACATGAGATCCAAGAGCGTCCAATGCATCCCGAAAAAGTCACTGTTTGGTGTGGATTTTGGGCTGACGGCGTCACCGGTCCATCACCGTCAACGGCGAGCTCTATAGGTCGATGATTACCAACTTGTTTTGGCCTGAATTGCATCATATGGACACCAACGACATGTGGTTTCAACAGGACGGCGCTACGTGCCCCACCGCTCACGCCACATTGGAAATTCTGCACGAGCGATTCGAGGGCATGGTCATCTCACGTGGAGGTGATGCGAACTGGCCACCGAGATCGTGCGATTTGACCCCGTTAGACTTTTTCTTGTGGGGTTTTCTGAAGTCGCAGGTCTATGCGAATAAGCCACAAACCGCAGCGGCCCTCAAAGCCAACATAACACATGCCATCGGTCAAATTCAGCCTGATTTATGCGAAAGAGTCATGGAAAATTGGACATTTCGGATGAGCGCCACCCAGAGAAGTCGCGGCGGACATTTGAACGATGTTATATTCCATACAAAATGGCATCGATAGGCCTTTCAAACGAATAAAAAATGTCGATGATATTTCACACACACTTTGTTTTATTTAAATTTAAAGATAGGAAGCGTTTAATGAAAGACCCTTTAGTTTACACTTTTATGAATCTATCGTTACTATTTCTCTATGTTCAAACTATGTAACAAAATTAATACACCCCATGGGATGGTATTGAAGTTAAGAATTTCGGAGAATGCGAAAGATATCATATTTCCCTCTAATGTAGCTCGAACGCTTTCATGTTCCAAGAATAACAGCATGTGTTTCCAAAAAATAGCTCTAAATGGAGACAAAATTGTCGTATGCCGTGCTGTCTTTTCACTCAACCTTCTACCTACCAAGTAAAAATTAGAAACTAAGTTTCATTAAAATTTTATCAATGATTCCTTACTCGTATACTTCGTTTTCACTAGAGCCAATCGAGAGGATTATGATAAAAAAAAATTCTAAATGGGGTGCAAATTATTTCAATCCCCATACATTTACTAGATTATTTAATAACCGGCAAATGAGATGACAAATGAGTACAAAACAAAGTTCACCAAGGCAAAACCTTTTATTGATTCGAATTGACTGAAAGACTATAAAAAAAAAGAAGAAATTATGACATTTGTAGGTCGTTCCACGTTTAAGCATGGGAACAATGGCTTTGTTTTACGAGTAGTGTCATTTCTGATTGCTCTGAGGTAATAGTTAAACAATTATTTGATTATTACTTCATGTATATACGTAAACCCTGAAAATGTCAGTTTCGCGAGTTGGTGTATCGATTGCACTTACAAATAGACAAGGATAGCTTACTTATGCGAGAAGAAACAACTGGTGATCTCAAATAACACTCTTAACATGTTCTCGGGCTTGTACCTGGAACGTTCTCCTGTTGTGTCAACTGTCAAGCCAAATGAGCTGAATGTAGTGAAAATACCTCGAAAAGAGTCATATGAAATCATCTCAGTTGGCTCTAGTGAAAGAGTAGTATAGATTTGAGGTAATAAGGTATATTTTTCATATTTTTCAAACTCTATTCCCCACTTTTTTTTTTCTCCACCAAAGGAAATTTCCAAATCCCGGAGCACTTACAATCGATTTTTGGCACACCAAGCAGAAACCCCTCTCTGATGTAGTGTGGTTGGAGAAACTTCGATTTTATTTGTTAGGTGACTTTTGGTTTCTGTTCCCCGTTCGGGCTCGAACCTGCACAAAAACACTAGCCGCTACACCGTGGCCAATTATTTCCCCACATTTTACTACCACTTCATATTTGCAGCACACCGAATTTCTTCAAAACTCTAATTTAGAATAAATTTCTATACTATGCTCGACTTAGAAACCAAATTCCATCGAAATCGGTTCTATTGTACTTGAATTAGGATTTAGGAGTGCGAAAAGTCAGGTTCAGGCAGACAATAACAAAACAAAAAGTGTTTCTTTTGACCTGAAATAGAAAATAAATAAAATGAAATGGAAAAGGTACAAATTTTCAGATCGAAGACCAAGTACTTTCCTATTTCAGCTATTCGCGTTAAAAGAGTTATAAGAGAGGACATTTTCCATTAAAAGTTCCACGTTCATGAATTCAGCACAGTTTAACCGATTTGACTGAAATGTATACATCTTTATTTGTATTTTGGCGTGTAGGCACTGAGACCAGAAACCACTTTTTAGGGCAGCAGTACTTTCCTTATCATCGCTATAATTACAGTTGCAGAGGAGTTCCTTAGGTCTAATGGAGATATTATCCCTCCTACTTCTACACAGAGCTACACACTTACATAGCATGTGTTCTGCAATTTCGTCCTCTTCTAGGCAGAAGCGACATTTGATATCCTCTGAAATTCTTATTTTATTTAGGTGGTAGAGTAAATGGCAATGCTCACAAGCCTTCTTATGTCATTTCTGCGGTATATTAGGATATCAGTGGTCAGTGCGTTAGAAAACATTCCTGTGTATACAGTTCGCAAAAAAACACGCCTAATGAAGAATCGGACTAGTAGTTTCCAACTCGGAATGTACAAAGATATAGACGGACATACGAGTACAATAAATTTAAAAAAAAACGGTCAGAGTGTTAGGTGGGTCAATAAGTCCCTGAAAAATGAAATAAGGAACACTCATTTCGGTGTAAAAACATTTTATTTTTCAACATAGTTTCCTTTTAGCTCTATACACTTCATCCAACGTTTCTCTAATTTGTTGATGCTCAAATCTCTTACCTCCGAGCCATTTCTTCATGTTTGGAAACAAGAAATAGTCGCAGGGGGTTAAATCTGGGGAATATGCTGGATGATGGAGGAGTTCGTAGCCTAACTCATGCAATTTTGTCATTGCGACTGCGGACTTGTATGCCGGTGCGTTGTCCTGGTGAAAAAGAACTTTTTTCTTCGCCAAATGCGGCCGTTTTTGCTTCAAAGCGTAATATGCGCCGGTGATCGTTTTACCCTTTTCAAGGTAACGACAAAACCGCCTTGGCCTTCTTCGACTTCGATTCACCAGGAGAAGTCCATTGTTTTGACTGTTCCTTGGTCTCTGGTGTGTTGTGGTGAATCCAAGTTTCATCCACGGTTACGAAACGCTTTTTCATGTCGAAATATTTATGTAAAATCGAAATCACTGAGCCATGTGATAAGCCTGTGGCCTCTTCAAGCTCGCGCACTTTCACTCGCCGATCGTCCATTATCAAACCATGGATTTTGTCGACCATTTCTGGTGTGGTGACCTCAATTGGGCGACCAGAATGTTCGGCGTCACTTGTGCTTGAACGAGCGCACCGAAATTGAGTAAACCAGTGGTGAATGGTTCCAATCGATGGTGAAGAGTCCCTATAATATTTGTGAAGCTTTTTTTTGGTTTGCGTGATAGTTTTTTCTCGCAAAAAATAGTGGTTAATGAGCACTCAAAATTCACTTTTTTCCATTTTAACGAAAATGCTAGTAGGCGTCTATATAAAATGGCTGCCACAACAAAACTATTTGACAGATCTGTCTGAAAATTTGGGTGCGTTCTTTTGAAATATGATTCTTGACAAAAAAAAATTAATTTAAGGTGACGACACAATTTGTACTCATTTTCAGGGACTTATTGACGCACCCTCGTAGTCATAAATTGTCAATCTAAACTCTCAATTTTAAAAAAATTTACCTTGTGCAATCAAGACACTATAGACAGGAAATATGTATCTTATACGTGTAATATAAAAATTGTAGACTTTTCTCTTAAATTTTGTCTTTGCAACCTGAAGGTTGGAGAAATCCATATCTAGTCCTTGATTCTACGTGAAATCATAAGACCATAAGTCTTAATTACAGACCCTCAGATAATAACAAAAAGTTGGAATATCTCATTTTGTATCTTTGCTGTGGGTTGAAGAAATTCATATTCCCGGAAAATGTTCCTACAATTTAAAATGCGTATCAAAAAAACTCGCATCCCTATGCCGCCGTATCAATGTTTTTTTTTTTTCAATCTAAAAATGAAATTTAAAATAAAATGTCGAATAGAGAGCAGGGATGCAAACAACAGTTCCTTATAGAGGAAACCAGATCATCATAAAGTTCTATCCTTGAGTTATACACATACAGTACTCGTACTGTGGTTGGAAATAGTCGTTTACCTCCCAAGGATGCTATCCAATTTTTGAAAAAGCAACTACATTCTGCCATAATAATAATAAAGACGATGCTTGGACGGTTTCCAATTTATTATTTCGCGAGTGGCTTCCATTGTTGTATATTATCTTCTTTTTTTTATATTTAAGTGAAATGTGGACAGATTTTGGTGGAACGTGTACTCTCTTCTCGATAAATGAATACTCGTACTTTTTGGTTTGTAAATGAAAGTGGGGCATTCAAATTGTATACAAATTAAGGATATCCAAGTATACTTGGGGAGGGTTTTATTCATTGTAAGTAAGAAAACCTAAGAGTGTTTGAATTGTTAAATATCGGACAAGGGCTGAGAAACTGAGTACAATATGTCCCTAATGTCCTTCGATATTTTTCAAAATAATGAAACTATCATTTTCTTCATTTTTTTTTTGTAGGCTAGTCGGCAATTGTCACTAGAGGAGTCTAATTTAGTTACACGTAGATACAGATGATATTATTGTTTTGTCAGTTACAAGGCAAGTGACATACAAGACATTTGTGACAAATCACTTAAACGTATGTTCTTAGGTACATATGTATAAATTTTATTGTAATAGTAAGTACAATAGTTTCTATTTGCTTAGTGGGTGAATACAGTTCATCATCTCTTATTTGTGGGGTAGCTAGGGCAGATCAAGCCATCGGTTGTTCAATAAAAAATTGTCCATTTTATGTCCTTTCCCAAGGGGTATATTAATTTTGGTACATAATTTGTAACATGGAGAAGTAATAATGGTAGACCGCCCAAAGTACCTATATATATTTGCTATCAGATGAGAACCTATGTCACCCGTTTGTTAAGAAGATGCAATTTTGTATATAAACTATAAGACACGCCCACTTTTTTGAAAAAAAAAAATCCGTTTTATAGACCACATTCTTTTCACGCCTACTTTTGGGAAGCGTTTTCTAATATGCATTCCTAAAGTTATTTACTTGTGATGATTAAGTCTAATTGTGAATATTTCATCAGAATCAGTGACCTTTGGTTACAAATGGCGACCGCCACGCCCACTTCCTTCAAAAGAAAAAGTCTTAGCCACAAATTATGTGGTAAAATCTCTTAAAAACCGAGAGAATATCGTTTGAGCAGAAAGATTTTATTGCATTTAAACAAAAAGGTTCACAAAGTTACGCCCACTTTATTAGGTATAATTTAGAAGATGAAGGATTGGGTATCATACGAGTACGATCCACCCAAGCGACTATTTCTTGTACTACTAGTTTAATCACACTTGAATTTAAATTTGTATTACCTTAGATCTAACTTAGTTAGCTATAGATCCTATCCCGGGTAAAGCAGGATGTAAATCTGTTTGATCTCGATTCCGGATGAGTAAGCTATAGAAGTATGTATTGCCAAAAAAAAAAAAAAAACTAAAATTCCTCTGGGAACAGTGGCAATAGTAGCAAAAGTTCGAAATGACAGTACGAGTACTGACCAAAACTGTGGTCTTTAGAGGATAGAAAGGAACCAGATAGAAACAATTTTAAACAGCTGCGCGACGATGGATTGGATCCCTGCAGATTGTAGAAAGCCAAAGCTCACTAAAAGGATGGAATGCAGCGGTATATTTGAATTAAAGAATGATACCATTAAAATCATTTTTCCAACTCCATACTTATGCGTGCTTTGTAAACTATTTGTTGTTCCTGTATTAAAGGTCATATTCAGCGATAAGTGGCTATTTTTGTTTTTTGTTTTTTTAAGCACTATCGGATTTGTGTCGTTGAGTGCTTATTACAAGCAGCTACCACGAGCAGAGATTTGCCAAAGCATACACAATGTATCCATAGGCTCACCATTTAGTGCTGATGTTTGTGGTTAGAAACAGACAAGACAAGCATGAAATGGTGAAAATTGTTCGGTGGAGGAGACCCCAGGAGCGATATAAGAAGGAATGTGTAATTAAAACGGGAAAACATCCACCCATCAGTCATGGTTTGGAACTGCATATCATTAGAGAGACAAGTGCCAGTTAAATTTGTTGACAGAATAATGAACACTGACCAATACGTACGTGTTTCCTTGCATCTTTAAGGGCAAGTTGGTTTCCTGAAAATGTTCGATTTTGAGCAAACTTGACCGTACTATAATAGAGAAACTCAAAAAAGTGCGTTCACAATTCGAGGCGAAATCGGAATTTTCATTGTAACCCCAAAATTAACGGTACTTTACTAATGGAAAACGGTTCTAACAATTTTTGTTATATTTGAGGCAATAAAATGGCTTACCATGTTTTTGGCAGAAAAAACGTAAAATGGGACTTTACTTATTGACCGGTTTTTGAAAATTTTCTGGTTTTCAAATGGGTGACCATTTGCCGGTCTACAAATGATTTGTCATCGTCTTTGCCAGTTGTGATCTGTCCAGTATGTTAAAAATTTTAATAATACATATGTATCTGCATTTTATTCTAAAATATTTATCTATATCGCATTATTGTGAATTCACATTCACAGGTTATATTCACAGTGAATCAAAGTCACGTTCGGTCGTAAATTCACGACTTAGATTGTAAAAAAACGTGAACCTATGCTTTTGACTGTTTCCAACTTCGTGCAGCTCTTCTCCGACTTCATGTATTCACTTTTTCTTTTTTAGTTTTGTGTGAACAAGGCTGGAGCCTAATCTACCTCAGCTGGTAAAATGTTCAGTTCGCGTTCAGCCTGGTGAATTTTTAGATTTTGAAAATCAAATCAAGAGCTCAAATGTTGGTCTCCTTTAGATTTTATTGGGCTAGGGTCCTTCAATATTACAAAGTGACCTTTGAGGTATCAAGACTAGTGCGCAAAGGTTTTATTTTCCGTTGAACGTAGTGAACTGTAATTTGATAGTGCTCGATATTTTAACTCAGGATTTTGTTTGTCTCCTAATCAAATACGATGGGGAAAATAAAATGAAAGGTCTGTTCAAATGTGGTTCGTAAAGATTCGATCCGATAATTTTAACCTTGAAAATGAACCCCATGGGAAGACAGAAACCGTTTTTGATAACGAACTTCAGAGAGCGGCAGTTGAAGTTTATCCATCCAAATCAATAAGGTGCATTGTAGAGAGCCCGGACATATCCCCAAAGTCTATCTAGTGTCTTCCCATTATTGGAAAAACAAAGAAGCTCAGTAAGTTAGTATAGCACGAGCTAATTGAGACTCAAACGTTTTGAAGGTGGTAAGGAACAAAAATGACTCGTATTTGAAACGGATCATTGCTTGTGACAAGAAATGGATCCTTTATGACAATCGCTATAGACCCGGACAGCTTAATGCACCCCGAAGCAAGAAAGAAAATGTCTTCGAAGAGTACAATAGGTTGATAGCGGACATGTATCGGCGACGCACTACTGCTGTGAGAAACGGGATCGGCAAGGATCGGCCTTCAGTCCATTTCTCTTCAATATAATAATGGACATGGACATGGTCTTGTATGCAGACGACATAGTCCTTATAGGGCACAAGTGGAGTAGAGTTGGAGAAACAGCTTAATACAGGGTGGGCCATTTAAACCTTCGGGATGTTTTTTGGTAGTCATTTAAAAAAAAAAAAAATCATAAATTATTTGCTGTGAAGTCATTTTCCTGATCACTTTTTGAATATGATATCACGTAAATGGTCGCCGCCAGAGCGAATGGCATTTCGGCATTTCCCATCAATTTTCGAAGTGTTTCGGGCCGAAACTGGACTGGAGATATTCAGTCGGGTGATCGCGGAATCCCAGTCAAAATCAATATTTTTCAAAATTAGGCGTCCGAGGACGCAATAAAGCCATCGTGGCTCGGGCTGTATGAGATGTGTCAGAACCAAAAGTTGTCCATGGCGTTATCAGTCAGAATTGGCATCGAAAAACCAGTTATCAGGGCCCGATAACGTTCTCCATTGACGGTCAATGGCTGTTCCAGCATCGTCTTCGATATTGTCGGTGATCTCTAAACGCTAGCCTGTACAGCCTCAATGTTCTCATCCGATCGCGTCGGCCTTGATGACTGGCATTACCCAGTTTGCCGGTGGCGATAAATTGATCGTGTAAACGCTTGATGGTGTGGTCTAAAGGCGCTTCCCTCACTCGATATTCTGCACGATACGCTGTTGCGTTTTCACAATTGAGAACATGTTTTGAATGTAAATCTGTACGATAAAAGCGCGTTGTGGTGGCGTGTACTGTTCCATGGTATAAATTCGCTTAGACTGACGCTTCGAACGCGGGCTGTCATAAGCCGATCTGAAAATAGATGTCAAAGTTATAGGGTTGCCCGATGCCGAAGGTTTAAATGGCTCATCCTGTATATGGAATGGAATGTAATGGCCTTCGCATTAACACCAAAAAGGCGGTCCTCTAAGCCAACCCCTACTATACTCTTAAAAGACGAACCTATCGCCATAACTACTAGTTTAAAATATCTGGGATGAATGATAACCAGCGGCGAAAAAAGTAGATGATGACTTTACGCATACGAGTAGAATAAATTCGGGATGGCTCAAATGTCGCTCAGTGTCAGGAGTTATGTGTGAAATTAAAAGCAAAATTTATAAAAACTGGGCTGTGCTAAATACACATGAGCACAAAATTCACACCACGGAAATGAGAATGCTAAGATGGTCTAGTGGCGTAATTCTACGAGACAAAGTGCTGAATACCCTCATACGAGTACGAGTAAGACGGTCAATCAAAGTAGCTCCTATTAAAGAAAATCTGAAGAAACACAGACTTCGATGGTACGGATTCGCACATTGTACAGAAAACGCTTAACATCG
Organism: Pocota personata; assembly: GCA_963082735.1. Lineage (NCBI taxonomy): Eukaryota > Metazoa > Arthropoda > Insecta > Diptera > Syrphidae > Pocota > Pocota personata. The sequence continues at coordinate 73,474,809 of OY720432.1, read as the reverse complement.
GAGGAGGTCAAAGAGGCAGATCTAAAGCAACATGACTAAGAACTTTCAAGCGAGACACGAGAGAGAGCGAATTGGAGGTTACGACCTAAAAGACCCGACCGCAGATAATCTGGGAACAGGAGAAGAAATCCAACATTTCATGTGGTACCACCTAATATTTAGTGAATTATATAATTTCCATTCTGATATTAAAGTTCACCATCAAAATGTATTTTGTATATTGCACGTGGCTCTAATTGTGTAGTGAAATTGAAAATACGATTAACTACAAAACACTTCAATCAGGAATACGATACGGAATACGGAAAGTTAATTTTTTTTCCGGTAAATTAGTTTTTCGAAATTAAATTACCGCATTGAATAATGAAGTGTGAACCGAACACAACCGCCAAAAGTTCAAATTATTCATTCAACTTTTCAAATGAATGAAATACATTTTGTAGATAAGGAGGAGAGGATAGATCGATTGACGTCAATAGGGCGTGGGAAGCCCGAAGCACACTTAAATTACTCACAACCGGTAATAGAGAAATGAACCAAACAAGTTCAGAGAATATTATATTTTTTTAAGAATCAATAGATTTGCCACTGCCATGTGAGTTGACAACTACGAGTAGAGCGGGCCATGAATAGACTGAGACATTTACTTTTAAAGCAAAACAAATAGACACCGGTTTTAAGTTTCACATTCAAATCTGGAAGTTGACATTAGTAAGCAATCAGCATCGCTTTGATCGCAGTTGATTAGATACATTAAGCGGGGGATTTCAAATGAAATGGAAACTAAACTTAACTCTTACTTTCAGTTTTATGCCTCAGCTGGGCTCTTAGGTAGGCAAATTTTGCATGCCTACACGCCCGTGTGCGGCATAGAATATTCGCTATTGGTATACCCCTGGTGAATTCTTGAAATTCTTTTTAATTGATTCACTCTTTTCGTAGTATCTGCTTAATTATTTAGTTTTACAATGAACAAATTAATATTCACAGTGATGTAAGATACTCGTAATAATATTCTCGGAGTACAAGTGGATTCTCAGAAAATTAACTGAGATATTTAAGAATATGGATGCAAGAAATTAAGTGCTCAGTAAATTGTGTGATAGATACTCGTACTTTATATTTCCTCCTCTGATTTCATAGTACAAGTGTTTCCATCAAGGCGATGGGGCAAGAAGCCAATTTCATTTGATCTTCTACGAAACAATTTTTATCTCACCTACATAAATATTCAACTGTAATCGGATTAGTTTGTACTGTCACAAACTATCTATCTAACGGTAGCTCAGCTATATCGACGACTAGGATAGTACGTTTCAAGTGACACGAATGCAGCACGGTAGCGACTGGACATTGAAAATAGATTAAGGGTTACATACTCGTACAAGCTACTGATTGGGTATTCCAGTGTTGCTGTCATTATGTGTTATCTTTGGTGGATAATATGTCTGTGGTGGATAATATGTCTGTGGTGGATACTATGCCTGGATGTACATCAGAACTTTCTGCACATTTTTGTTTTTCCTAAATTGGATCAAATTTGTTTTTCATAAAATTCTCTCAGAAAAGGCCAACTTATATGTCTTGTGACAGCGCCCCGAGATGCCTGCAGTATCGGTCCCTCTGTCAAGCTCCGAAACGTAGTCTGGATTACTTCACGGAGTATATAGCAAGATGTGGTAGTATCTCAATGGGCGACAAGGGGTGGGTCTTTGTTAACCACCTGCATGTGTAGCAGCCGCCCTTCTTAAGTTGTACAGTGACATTAGCTGTGCATAGCATAACATCATTAAGATTTATCAACCAGGTCACATGGGATGTGGGATTTAAATGGAACATATTAGTTCTATTTGAACTCTTTCGAATCACTATATCGACCTAAATACTTAAAGTAGTTCACACCTCTTGGGTAAGGTTGAGTAGATGGGTGGCCTGCGACTTCAGTCACTGATCACGTAGAACACCAGTGTGCTGGAAATTAAAAAAAAAGCTGATAAGTCCAGATAAAGATGATTTTCAGGAAGTCTTTCAGAAGTAGTGACATCATCGGGCTCATCTGATCGTTCGTTTCTTCCCGATATCCATGCCCCGGTACCCAGCTCTGTGTCTACGGATTTGTTGTCGTTATCTCATTTTAGTGCCAATTGCAGAGTTTTAATAGACATGATCTAATTATTACTGACTCCAGAGTTTTACCGGCTGCCAGACTTTCAATATACACAGTAGTGACCTTCCCAATGATATTGTCTTTCTTTTTCATTTTTTGCAGCCTGAATAATGGGTATAATTTCGTATACACCCATTTTGGAATCGTCAGTCTGGAATAGCAGATACGGTTTGCTAGTGACATTCCGGTTTACTCAGTCGTTTTTGTCATAAATTCTAGTAGTGAATCTCTGCCCAAAACTCTGCTTGCTCGCAATCTTTCAATCTAGACAAGACGAGAAGGATCAGTTGATGACCATAGTCCCAATTTCTGAGGCGTAAGTGCAGCTTTAGCCGCCATGTTATTTCAGACAGATGTCGATCGGAATAAGTTTTATCACGGTTTCCACTACGACTTCTTATGATTCTTAGTGGCCTTCCGTCAGACCGTCAAGCTAAAACTGTTTTAGAATGGGTCTCACAACCGTTGTGCATAATGTGCTCGTGTTCCTCTGCTGACTTTTATCCTACCGTTCACGTCTCCCAGGATTGAGTTGATCATGAGCTACCATTCCATTCATCCAGGCCGCGTGCAAACTGCTAACGAGAACATCGACACTTACGTTACTTAAGGTCCTCGCAATTCCAAGTTACTGTAGACACTACTCTAAAGCCTTTTCCACCCATCCAACTTTCATACATAACCAATCACATTTCTGACTTACATGTTTGTCAAGCGTTCCAGTGTTTTAAGCTGAAAGGACAACAGACGAATCGGCCTTTAGTCCTTGAAGGCATTGTGATTAGCTTTCCCGGTTTTGAGTATAAATTTGACTTAAGGTAGCTTGTGGAAATCCACTTTAAGTTTAACAATTTTCTATAACTCTTCCAGCAGAGCCTTATATAGAAAAACAAATTTAAATGCCCAAGCTGTCTTGCGCTCGTCGATTATTTTTCCTTCGTAGGATCCGGAACGGGTTGGACTATCTCCGGAAATCAGGAAAATGTGTGTTCATCGGAATGTCTATAGGTAGTGTCTTTTCGCTTCTTTTAATAGAATACGCCAGCGTTGGTACTTCCCTACAAAGAAAGTGACAGCTAAAATGTGTTAGAAGGTAGGGAAAACAAACCCGTAGTACTCCTAACCCTCAAAAGTGCTGTTATGCTTTAGTTCAAATGTCGATAAATTTACTAAAAACAACATTACTTTTACCGAGCCAAGCCTTACAAAAGCTCGCTATCTATGCACATCAGTAGACCTTAAAAATTTCCTGAATGAGTCGCGAAGGTAATGCATTTTAACGGAATCCTAAATTCGGAGAAGAATCCGACAGTCAGTCGGATGAACAGATGATAGCTACACGTTTTACTACATCCGTTTTTTTACAGATCTTGTAAACGCTTTCGAAGAGTTTACACAGGAGAGATGTTGATGGTGCTAGTTGGTAATCAAGGCAACTTATGAAGACACTTAGTTTAGTGTTTTCCTTATGAATCTCTTTTCGGGTGGCTATAGATCCAAATAGGATGAAGTGGTACTAAAAACCGGCAGTGTGCTTTTCAGGGTACCGGGAATAGACAACGGAACCCTATAGCTCTTACGAACGCGTCCGTTCATCTGTTTGTCTGTCACCACCTTCTATATCCTAAACACTCACACAAGCCATGCGGGACAATGACTCAAAGACACTTTTGAAAAAAAAAACTCAAATGATCTCATGAGGCTTGGTTCTTCTTAGTTTCCAGATATTGTCTTGTACATTTAAAACGATTTCTATCTCGAAGTTGATGTAGTTTTGCAGTCGTTAATTGTATGTCATAGCGTGCCTTCTAGTCACTTTTGTCACCGTGTCTAATTCTTATATACCCCAAGAGGCATTTATTATTCCACGAAGGACTTTGTTTTGGAATGTCTGTATAGTTTGGATTTTTGTTTTCTTTGTACAACCTCATAATTCCATGCCGTACGTCCAAATAGGCTTCAATTGACATGCATATATAAAATCATTTTGTTCAGGGTAAACATATCTGAGTTTCTTTCCAGTAGCCAGTACTTTTTTCTACATTTCACGTTTAGTTCTTCTCTTCTTCTAGTTGTTCATGAATATCGGAAGGTTGTTTAACTGTTAATATGTGAAGTTTATATGAGTTAATTTTTATTCATTGAGTTTGTTGCGTCGAATCACTCTATTGACTGCATTCTACCGTTTCTCTAATGCCTTCACAGTGCATTTATCAGATACTAATAATGCAGTGTCATCAACTATATCCCTGGCACAGAACAGATACAGTATTGGTCCTAATACACTTCCTTGTGGAATACCTGCTTTAATTTTCTTTACTCTGAAATATAGTATTTCAGTATTTCGTATGCAGTTTGTACTCAAGGTCCTTGTGCCAAACCTTGTCAAAAGCTTGAGCTACATATAAGAATTAGTGTCCAACAGACTTGTTTTTCTTGCAGTGCTTTTTCCACTACATCCGTCATTCGATGCACATTGTCTATCGTAGAATGTTTATTTCTAGATCTGAACTGATGAATCGGGATTAGACTTCTTTCTTCTATGATTTTGCTAAGCCTCTTCAGGACCAATTTTTCGAAAACCTGGCCACTCTGTTAGTGGCTTTCCTTGCTTGGGGTTCATATCGTAGCTTTAGGCGTACGTTTATTATAAATTAGAGTTCTCTTAAGGCTACTGATGGCATTTTTTTTAAAACCTGGGCAGTTCCTGGTGTTGTTTTTGTTTGCTGACTTTTGTTGACACATGCTTCTTACTTCTCTGAGCGTGACATGGAGAATTTTATCAGCAAATAAGTCTGATTTCGATATTCCACATATCCACATTTCGTATGTAAGTAGCGGATTGTTTATTTAATTTCGCTTCCCCACGCCCGTGCCCTATAACAGTATAAAGGTATTCATATTCCTTTTGGCGCGCGCGAATTATATTGGGTTTATAACTTAATTCGTGCGGTTTTTTGTCAAAATTTGAACGTTTTTTTAAGAAAAACATGTACAATAGTATTATTCAAAGTATTGCCCATCTGAAGCTATGACTTTTTCCCATCTTTCTGGCAATTTGTGGATCCCATCCCAATAGAACTGCGCCGGCTTGGCAGCCAGGAATGAATCAAGCCAATTTTTGATATTCTGCTCTGATGTGAACCGTATTTCAGTGAGGGCGTTCTGCATCGACCGGAACAAACGGTAGTCAGAAGGGCCAAGGTCTGGGCTGTAAGGAGGGTGGGGTAAAACTTCCCATCCACTGTTTTCCAAATAGTTCTTAACCGGAATAGCAACGTGGGGCCGAGCGTTGTTATGATGGAAAATTATTGCCTCGTGTCTGGTCGCATATTCCGGGCGTTTTTCGGCTACTGCTCTCTTCAAACGGATTAATTGTGTTCGGTAGCGTTGTCCATTGATGGTTTCACCCGGTTTTAGCAGCTCATAATACAGCACACCCTTCTGATCCAACCAAATACAGAGCATTACCTTCGCGCCATGGATATTCGGCTTTGCCGTTGATTTGGCTGGTTGGCCGGGTTTCACATATGATTTTTTGCGCTTGCGGTTGTCGTAATGCATCCATTTTTCATCACCAGTAACAATCCGATGCAAAAATGACTTCCGTTTGTGGCGTTCCAGCAGCATTTCGGACATGCAAAACCGCCTTTCGACGTCTCGCGGCATTAGTTCATGTGGAACCCAATTTCCTTGCTTTTGAATATATCCAGCTGCTTTTAAACGTTTTGAAATGGCTGCTTGAGTGACACCCAAAGATTCTGCGAGCTCTTCTTGTGTTTGGCAACAATCTTCATAGAGCAATGCTTCCAGTTCTTCATCTTCAAACTTTTTTGGCTGCCCAGGACGTTCATCGTCTTCCAAGCCAAAATCAGCACTTTTAAATCGTACAAACCACTTTTGGCACGTTCGCTCAGCTAGCGCATGTTCACCATAAACTTCCACCAAAATACGATGACTTTCGGCAGCAGTTTTCTTCATATTAAAGTAATGAAGAAGAACTCCCCGCAAAAACACTTTCAGGCACAAAGTTCGACATATTTGAGTGAAAAAAAATTATTGTTGAAAAAAAATGACATATACTTAAATGAAGTACAATGACAGTAGCTTTCCAACGCATGTTCCAATGGAATAATACAAGTTACGCCATCTCTTAGCAAACCGCACGAATTAAGTTATTGACCCAATATAAAAAAAAAAACAAAAAGCATCCGAAAAAAAACTTTATCTCGAGGCTATAAATTAAATTACGGTTAATTCATTTACTTTAAAAAAATTATATTTATTTCTTAAACTGGCAGAGGTTCTGCCTCTTAAAATGAACTGAACAACATGAATAACTTATCTCTACCTTAAATACCTAATAAACGCTGTCACTGCAATTTGGCACCTTGATGTGAGGAGCGCGTCGATCGTGGGAACGTTGCTGACGTTGGCATTTGATGACCGGTGTGGCGGTGTTTAGTTCAGCAGACTTGCTGACCCGATGACTTGAATGCGGCATGTGTTGGATTTGCCTGCATATTATGTTGCGTTAACTCATATTATGTTGCGTTAACTTATAGCTAGTCCTTAACAAAAAATCAAAATCAATTAAATCGGTTAAAAAATTCAGAAGTTGTACAAGAATACGACCGGCAGAACGCTGTGTCTGCTTTTCGATGGAGTAATAGTTAAAGTTCTAAAGCATCTACGTTCTAACGAAAGCCTGTACGTGCGAACGAAGCTTGACGAATTTTGTTAATATGCATGGAATAATGCAAGCACGATTTTGGACGTAATTTACATTGGAAACGCACAAAGGAACTTGTCAAGATAATCATACAGCACAACATAATCTTCGGTTGAGTCATTGACACTCTCTGCTCTACTGACTTTCAATTATGACATCCGTACGTTTACGAATATGGGGAATGTCGCAACCTACGCAACGAATACCAGATAAAGTATCTATTTACATTGGTGAATACCATCTGTACAAACAATAGCAAAAAACGTTATTCATTTATAATGAGATTGACTTTTCTTCTTCTTTTTTTTCTGACTAATAAATGGTTTCACTTTGCGCGTAGAAACTTTGACCGACATGTATCATTGTCTCCCTATTATGAGTAATAAGCTTTCTACACGACATCCATTCATTTTTCGGACTTTCCTCATAATAAAAAACAATAACAATTTGTAGCCATTCTTAGACAGTTAAATGACACTCATTTCGAAATTTCGACTGCGCCATTAACTGTAAGCAATTTACATATTTACACACACACACAATCTTTATTACATTTTGGCCAAAGTAATTGTCAACTTCCATTAAACCGCCATTTAGATTCTCATTACGATTTTAATTAGCTTCTCATGTCACCGCGAACAAAATTCCTATGATTTTATTTTTTTATCTGTTTATTTATTTATTTTTTTTTTTTTACTAGCACTTTGGCGAATCCCATCCCATCTATGATTCAAAATTGTAAACATAATTCAAGTCACACTTGCCAACCAAAATTTTCTGTATTCTGGGATCATAATCAAAAAACACATTTCATATTCCATTCCACGATGTCAAAAATGAAGAAAAAAAAAAATTGAATTACTCGTAGATACATTGGTGTGTACGAGTACCCTCATTCGATTTTTATTATGTGTCCATAAAAATCAAATTCATTCATTACAACCTTTTCTGGATTGAAGTGCTTGGGTGGCCGAAATGTCGAAATTGTTGATCCTAAGCCGTACAAGATATCCACCCCCCCTCTCGTGGATAGACAGCAATCCTGCGTGCTTTCGGTTGACTTTATTGTGTCCAAAATGAGAGGAGATACTTTATGCATAAACGCGTATAAATCATAAAACAAAACAATGACAAACAACAAATAAAAGAATAAAAAAAAGAAATCGAAAGTATCTTTAATAGATAAATAGACAGCAGATAACGTTCCGCATGGAAATTCCAATAATTAAGTTTCATTTGAAAAAAAAAAAAAAGGTTCTCTCATACCTCTCAGCGGATTGTTACTCACTTGGCAATGTACTTTGAGTATGTCATGAAGCATCGGGAAGTAACGAAAGGAAACGTATTTCATAAAACAGTTAGCGTTGGGATTTGTTTGGAGTAATACGCGTTACAGTTAAATTAAAAAAATATATAAAATTTTAATACAATCATCCCGTAGTATGATAGTGCATTTGCGAATTACAATTGTGTGCTCGATATTCTTGATAAAAAGTGTTGCAAGTGAAAATTTATTAAGACGGAGGGTTTAACAATTGTTGGATTGCTGGCGGGCCCCATGGGCCAGGCTGCAAGTATGTGCCGATTTCGTGGATGTCGCTACAAAAAGAATAAATCGAATAAAAACAAATCAGGTACGCATGCACTTTGGTGTTTATTTTATGTAGTGGCGGTTTTTTTTTTTTTTTTCTTTTATTTTTTGCTTGTTATATAGAAAGTAATATTCATACATATTTGAATCAGTTTAGGCGGATTATGCAATTTATTTCAATAAAATCAAGTAAATTCGTTGGTTAAAAGCACTAACGGCTGCTAGAAGCTTGAGATGTCCGGACATAAAGGTAAGGCCCCTGGTGACTTGCCTAGAGGAACGCTCTTCTTCTTTTCCTTACGGCGAAGTTATGATCCGGAGTTGAATGATCACAACCCTCCCACTTTACTGCATCCCTACTGGTCCGCCTGTGGGGTTTGCCGGTTTGACTTTAGGAAGTACCTGAAGACTTCCCGGTTTCGGATCATTTCGTCACTGAGTCAAATGCTGGTGTTTTTGAATGTGATCCAGTTATTTTTTGCTCTGCCTTTTTGATGGGGTTCGAAGGATCTCTCCTTTGAACATGACAATATCAACTGAGCCGGTCGTGCTCTATCTTGCTTGTGATGGGTTCTTTTACATGAAGGCTACCTCGAAACTTTGAACTTATTATTCTATCAAGCTTTGTTACTCCTGCTGTCATGTAAAGCATCTTCATCTCAGCTACCGTTAATTTGCCCTCATAATTTCTATACATTGTCCAGCATTGTGAACAGTATGTGAGCGCCGGACGTACAACCGCGGTGTAGAGCCTGCCTTTCAGCTTAGGGGTCATTTTCCGATCACAGAAGATTGCGGAGTTTTCCTCGCCACTTCATCCACCCTACGCTTCGCTATCGATCATAGACCCCAGATATTTGAACTTTTCGAACTTGGGAAGCACTTTTCCATTCAAGTAAATGTCTGGAATAGGCCGGTGTGGATCAGAGAATGGGCAGCACAGATACTCTGTCTTTAAAAACTAATATGGTACTCACTTCCCTCCAAAAAATACCCCAAACATCAAGTGCTCGTTGCAGGGACGTTTGAACTTCACTTATGATAGCTCCATCGTCAGCAAAGAATAACTGATGCACTTTGGGGTCCGTCACTTTTCCTTCAAGCAGATAATCAAGGACTGCAATAAATAGCAAAGGACTGAGGACGCTTCCCTGGTGTACACCGGCTTTGATTGGGAACTCTTAGGTGACTCCTGCGGGACATCTTACTCTCATACATGTTCATGATCATGCGCACCTAGGTTTCTGGAAGTCCTCGTTGTCTTAGCGCCACCCATAAGAGATCTCTTGTTTGTCTATCAAAGGCTTTTTTTTTAAATCAACCAACACCATATGCAAGTCCTTTAAGGAATCACCATGTTTTTCCATTATGATCCTTATACTTTGGATTGCATCTGTTGTTGATTTACCCGAGACAAACCCGCACTGGTCATCTGATAGCAGTCGGCCATCTAATACCCGCTCAATGATCTTCATGGTGCGTGACATTAGCTTGACAGAATGGTAGTTATCGCAGTTTCGCGTATCGCCCTTTCCTTTGTGCAAAGGAAGAAGACAACTTTCCCTCCACTGATTAGGCATTGGATCACCGCTCATAAGTTTGGAGATAAGAATCATGAGCCATCTGGACCCGATGTCTCCCATCTTTTTCCAGAACTCAGAGGGTATCTCGTCTGGCCCAACTGCTTTTCTTTTTTTGGAGTTATTGACCGACAGTAATGTCGGATACTTCGTCATGGTTAGGAACGGTTTTTGGAAAGTATACCCAGGGAAATCGTTCGTTCAGAAGTCTTTCACAATACTGTCGGCATCTGTGGAGAATTTTGTCGTCTTCCACAAGAAGCTGGCCTTGAGCATTGTTAATGAACTTTGGGAAATGAATCTGATGAGCATTTCTTCTTCTCTGTGCGGCAATTTTGAAGATAGTTGCTCCCTTATTCAAGTTGTTTTGTCGAAGCTCCTGGGTAGCCTGGTTCCTATCAGACGCTGAAGACGATATTTCCTCCAACTCCCGATAGGGGCCTTCCATCATAAGTTTATTACAACAAAAGAAGTTTATATTAAACCTAATTTTCTGAAACTGTATATTGATGTAATAGAACTTGGCAACTTAAGTCAGGAGGATTATGTAATTTTTATTAACAAAATCAAGTCATTTATTTGTCGAAAAGCACTAACGGCTGCTAGAAGTTTGAGGTGTTCAGACGTAAAGGTGATGGGCTCTGGTGGCTTGCCTATAGGAACGCTCAAATTTCGCATTTCTAGGGGTCATTCCATTGAGGTCTTTAGAACACCTACCATGATAGTATCTATTTTTTATTTATATAAAGGAAAATTCCAAATCCCAGAGCACTCAAACTCTATTTTTGGTCCTTCGGTACTATTAGGCAGAAAGAGTGGTTGGAGAACTTAGATTTCATTCGTTTCTCTATTATGCTCGGGGCTGTCAGTTGCTGTTTCCCGTTCGGGTTCGAACCTACATAATTCGAGTCACAAGCAAACACACTACGCACTGCACAATGGCCACATGATAGTATCTATAGTATAGGCATAGGTCTGCTACCATTCTTCGATTAGCTAACGGTTAGAGATTGGAACTTAGTGCAGGATCTTCAATTAAGCGAACTGCAAGTCTCAGATGAAGAAAATGTTTTGAGTCCAAGCTCCAAACGTGAGAATAATACTCAAGTACTACTCTAACTTGTGCTTTGTATAAGAGAGGAAGCTGTTGCACGGTAAAATTTTTTTTTTTTTTGTAATTTGCGCGCGCCAAAAGGAATATGAATACCCTTATACCGTTACAGGCCACGGGCGTTTAGGAAAATAGGGCAGAGGAACAGAGGAGGAGCCTGTGACGTTGGCCTTAAATGTTTGAGGGTTGTAGTGATGGGGAAATGCAGAGCCTGGTCGATCATTCCACATTCGTGTCGTTCGGCTTATAAACGAATCCCTATATTTGACAGTACGACCGAAATTGGGCTTAAGGGTGAACTGATGTACATTCGAAGCATAGCGCGTTTTGCAAGTGAAATTTTTAATGGAAGGAATGCAACCGGCTATTTCGCTGAAACATTTTTTATAATAAAAAAGCGATAAAAAAGGGGGAGACAAGAGACATTCCGTACTCTCAATATCTCTATCACATATAAGTTTTAACGCGCGATTCTGTATCCTGTCTAGTATGTGCAAAACGGTCTTGGGTGCACCGGACCAGATATGTGCGTTACATTCCAGCTTAGGGCGGTTGAATGCCTTATAAATTGAGGCCAGATCAGATATTTCTTGTACCGTTTAAGGAATCCTATACATTTTGCAGTATTTTTGGCGACTTTGAATACGAGTATGTGATCATTCCATTGAAGATGGTTATTAATACACATACCAAGAATAGCAAGTCTTTCAGTTTCAGCGATCCAAGCACCTTTCATGGATAATTGTTGAGGGTTATGGTATGGTTTAGCTTGAGTGACAGAAGACAGTATTGTGTTTTGGAGGCATTAAATTTCACTCTGTTGGTTGAACCTCATTTGATTATGCTGTCCAGATCGGGATTTAATGTGTTTAACATACGTTGCCGTTCCCCTTCTACGGCCGTAGAGCAAGGGCGTAAATTAGGGAACGAATATGAGAAACTGAGGGTACTGTCATCTGCGAAGGAATGGATTGGATTAGAAGTTGCAGACAAGAGATCATTTATAAAAATAAGAAAGAGAGTAGGAGACAAAACAGAGCCTTGGGGAACACCAGCATTTATTTGGTGAATTGCAGACTTGAAGCCGTCCAATATAACTTGTATTGAACGCCCCGAAAGGTAATTTCTAATCCATTGAATAAGAGACTTTTCGACAAAAGAGCCTGATGCCAAACTCTGTCAAATCTGCTTAGTTTCGTCGAAGTGATGGAGAGATTGGTTCCGCTTCTCGGTGAGATATGCCATAAAATCACCAGAGGACATGTTGCTTCCTTGTGTTGAAAGTTTTGTTCACTAAATGTGTTTCTTTCCACTGTAAGATTTTCTGCAGGTCTTCATTTAATGATTTTATTTGGTCGCATTTCTGACGATATGATGTAGTTATGCACTCACCCGCATATTGTTAGAGCAATATGTTACTAGCGTGCTGTGATGGACAAAACTAAAGATCTTGTTTGTTGGCTCTAGAAGTTCATTGATATGGAGTAGAAACAGAGTTGTTGAATGGGTTTATAGAAAATGTATCGGAAACCGATCCATCGACCACAACTTGAATTAATTTATTTTGAAGAAAATATTGCATCCAACCACGGAGCTGTCGCGGTAGTCCATACTGGACTATCTGCACTGGCGTTAGACTTGATCGATAGCTTTTGAGATGTACAGGGCAACGGCTCTTGATTCGCCGTGCTGTTCAGGGGCTGATGTTCAGAAGCGTAGACTTGATAATTTGTCTTTTACTTGATCACTTTAATGAACGCCTTTAACATGACTCTCGGGTTGAATATATAGACACGCTTTGCAGAGACATCTTCTCACTTAATTTCGACACATCTGACCTATTGACTTTGATTCTTTCAGCTAAGATTCCAAGTCTGCACTCCTTTTTACTTTTCGTGGCAGCGCTCTATTTCTGAATAGAGTGGAAAACGTACGAGTAATCTTTTTATAAGAACTATTTCCCCTCTAATCTTGTAGTCAATGTCATAGCCTGCCGCAGTTCAGAGATATAAATTCCTTCACAACTCTGATCGGTGATGGTTAGATTTTGTCCAAATTTTCTACACAAAAACCCCGATAGCTTCCTTGGTTATTCCAACTAGTGTTGAGCACTATCGAATGAATTGGACAAATGATAGTAACTGAATGATTACAACTATCGAATGATTTCGTGGCACCGCGGATCAGTGGTGTGGTTAAGTGCGCGATGACTGGGCGGGAGATTCAATGTTCAAATCCTAGAATACACGAAACAAGAGAGTTTTCTCAAGTTCCCACTTCTTGCGAACTTTGGACAAACATCCGAGAGTAAAACTGTCTTGAAAAGCTTCTCTCAATCGCAAAAATTGCCCTTCGGAAACGGGTCCCAAACCATTCGTGCGGTGCACATCACGAGTGGTTGCGAAAACCTAGGCCAAGCCCTATATTGGCTATTAGCGCCACAATATTTACGTATATTTATTTATTTATTTAGAAAGCGAGGAATATACGCAATACAAAAACATTGTACGAAAATTAGTTGCGCCTAGTGACGCATGAGGTCGTGAGTTCGCATTACAAAAGCATTTCGGTGTCATTTCGGTGTATTCGCACTCAATAAAAAATATTCATAACAGATTTCCATTAACTTCAGTATAGAGTATGGCACAATGCGAAATATGCGTAAATACAATTCGAAAAATTCGGTATCCATTTGGTAGAGAATTTCAGGTCTTAAAATTTGGGTCGGGATATTTATTTATTTTTTTTTGTACGACACACCGTTTTTGAGATATTGGCACTCAAAAATGGTTTCCACCAGTAGGCTTGGGGTAAAATAAGGCATTTTGGAAGATTGCGTACTTAAAATTTGAAAAATTTCGAAAATTTAAAAAAAATTCGTCATCCATCTTAAAGAGAATTTCAAATCCTAAAATTTCGATTTTAATTATATTTTTTGTACAACGCGTCCTTCTCTCACTTCTAATTCATGGATTGGGGTTCTTTTAATTGAATTTGACTTCTAGTTCCGATGTGGTATCTACCTGTAGATAGTCCTACTTGAAAACCATGTAAATCGGCCACTTAACTTAAGAACCGTCGAACAGATTTTGATGAAATTTTGTTTGTTTGTTTGGAATAGTGTGTTGATAGTTCTGTATAAAATTGTATGTACTCGTAGTGGGGTTAAGATATGAGGGGTGGGGATTCAAAATCGTTACTAAGTATCTAACCCGAGAAATATTGAAAAATTTTATTGAGTTTGCTCTGAGTGCAGAAGTGATTCAAAAATGGGGTTCCGAAAACGACCACAAGGAAGGGCTGGCTTTTAATACTACAAACAGACTACATTTTAGAATAAGGGCGACAACTTGATTTTTGTAGGCGATGTTGAGAAGTTGGTTTCACTTTTGATTGAACAAACCATGGGAACCTAATCTAATTAAGTTGAAACATGTACATACATCAGCTCCCATTCAAATTTCTTAAAAAAAAAACCCTTTGCTTACGCACGGATAGTTCAAGTCACACTTTGTGTTTTAACGATTTTTGTTACTGGTAAGTGTATTTAATCAGCTTCCCTGATAGAACCATTGCTTGAAGTACCTTATTGCTTGGATTGCCCAAGACTCTATATTGACCATTTAGGTAGGTAGAACTTCTTGTTAGGTTTAGCTTCTTTGTTCATCTGAAATATCTTCTTGTCGGTTAATCAGTATGCCCAGTTACTTTGGAAGTATGTATTTGTACAACGAGATTACTTAGTTTACCCACCTACCAGCGAACAGTCTCTGCACAAGATACCGCAGACTGCCATTCTCCTCGATCGTAGCATGTTGTTTCGTCTGGAATCTATTTTAGGAGGCAATTCATTTGAACGATGTCGGGTCTTATCTTTCCAAACAGTTCTTAATTTTTTCTTGTCGGAGAAAGTCTTTCATAAAAAAAAAAAAAACGAGTAGACTCGTTAGTAATGAGAAGCATATGAGATCAGCTCAAAAAATCTGCCACTTGATACTAGCAAAGGCAGGACAATCGCAGAGGAAGTGTTCCGAAGTATCGTCACGTCCTTCACAAGCATTGTAAAGGCAGGACCTTCACAAACATTGTGGATGCTGTTATTACACACTCGTAAGTCCAGTAGGTACATAGAAATGATTGGCAAATCTGACTACATCCTGAAGAGCCATGCCATTCAGAGTAATTCTCATAGGAAACTCAACCGTTAATGGAAGGCCGAAGACGCAGTAAGAACTAAAGCAGGTTCAGGTTCTGAAAAGTCCTACTCTGAGCATTGTCTTGTAAATTCTTAGGACCTGGGACTCAAACAGAGCTACGTACACAAATTCAACCTTGCTATCGAATTCAGTGAATTTTTGCATTCTCGAACTATCTTGGATAGCTTAACTACCTTTAAAGGGTTTATCAAGACAGACAAAGATACCCCGCCCCCTTTACCTATTGCTCAAAATATTATTCCTAGCCATTAGGATTGCATAAGTCTCCACTTGAAGTACAAATGCATGTTTGTCTAACGAAAAGTGAAGCCTAATGTTGTCGTTTCCATAGCAGTGGAAAGGAAAACAGACTATATCGTCATTCTTGTACAGAATCATCGGCCAGCTTTCCAGATGTGTCCAGTTCAACGTTACAACCAGGCAGTCATTTATCTGCATTCGATATTTTTCGACTGATATCCATCTTTCAGTACAAATTCGCACGACTGTGGATTTTTTTACGAAGAGTCCTGAGGTTAAATGGATCTGATTCCAGCAATCATATTCAGGGACACCTTTGGCCTAGTAAGGGTTAGCACCATAGTTGGTTACATCTGAAAAAATCTCCTGGTGCAGCCTAGATGCAAAGAAAACTAATTAAAAGGGAAAAATTCTTCCTTTTTATCTCATTTGCTGCCACCAAAGACCGTTGAAAGAGGTTGAATTCAAACCCAATGTTCAAGCAAGGCACTAGACCAGATACGAGCGGTTCACCACGTGTAAGTGAGAGTGGTAGTTGGTAGAGAGAGGATATTGTGGAGACATTCACTGAACTTCAAGGCGGAACCAGAATTCCTGTCACATTTATCTCCTAGATTAAATGTTCTTCGTACTACATTTGAGCAGCTCAACCCCTTCATTATAGTATTCCTCGCATTCCTTATAATTCTAAAAGCTGATTCTATTTGACTGTTGGTATTTTAGAACTGTGGCGGTGGTTCTGATGGCTGTCTTGGCTACAGCAAATAAGTGATTAGAGTTAGAGAATATTGGCCCCTCAGTAGGTGCAAAAATACAAAACGATCTCAACTAGATTGGTTCGATCCACTTTTTGTTGATTGGGTGTATGCCAAGTTGATTTGCGAAACGCTTAGAATTGAAATTTTATACTAATCACTCCAATACCTCATGCCACAGGGAAGTCGATTAGGGCCTAACCGCTGTCTCGTCTTGAAAGCTGTTATTGGATTCGGATGCAAACTTTAATAAAACTCTTCAAGACTATCTCTGCTTCAAAACTACTCGTATAAAACCGTCCTCGGATAGAACTTTGGCTTTGCTCCACTGATTTTATTTACTCATCCACTTTAAACATCAGGATATTCCAATGTATAGGTAGCTAAGGATAGTATCTCTCAAACGGTATCTATGTAGAGTTGAACACATTTTTTCAAGAAATACCATCCACAAGGTTCTAGTATTTCCGATGGAACTCCTTTATGATCCATTACTGCAAGAAATCACTTAGCACCATCCAGAGGAAGGCAACGAAAATGAAATCAAAGAGCGGAAAACCTCACTCAGTCTGTCTTTGCTGCACTCCTGCCAGCCATAGTTTCAATGCAAAATGGGAAGTGATAAACGTTGTATCTTCCACTTTACAATCTGTGACACAATTTCCCACTCACCCTCCTACTCCTACTCCTACTCCCAGTAGAATGTTTAATGCATGGAATATGCTAACTTCTAAATGGCTTCCTTTTTTGTGCCATCCTCAAAGTGCTTGAATAGGAAGTGTGTCTGTTGTTGAATATTTTTATTTTTCATTTCTCTCCATTCGATGTAACCAGTCCAAGACAAAAGAAAATTGTTGGTTGGATGAAAATTCGTCCAACTACTCGTATCTGCTACTTTTTCAAATTTATGATGCGTTAAGACAAAACGTCACATCAACTCTTGTTTGTTGGTTGAAGAGCTTTTTCCTCATTTCCAGTTCCGTTTCTTGTTTTATCGTTTATGTGACAATGTACATATACTTGTATCCCAATGGAGAATAATAGTTACGTAACTTAAGTGGCCACTTATAGAGTGGTAGGTGATGTGTAACTATTTGTTAGCCAATTTATTAGAATTTATTTCTCTCTATGTGAATACCCGGGGGGGTAGTTAATTTATACTCGACTGCAATAAAAAATCGATTAGTACGAGTAGTCTATTAAATTTTTCTTAGAATTCATTTTAAAGAAATTCAATTAATATTTATTTTCCTTACCTGGGGACTTGCTGGAACGACATAAAAGGGAGGTCCTGCATACCATTTATATCTTTTCACTGAGGAAACGTAAATAAATTTTCCGAGAATATGTTTTTATATTTTCCACTTTCCAAGGAAGAGTAACAAGATACAATAATCGCATTCACCTGAAATTCTTCATTTAAGAGCTTTGTCAGAATTCTTGGAAACACTATAGATACGAGTATGCACCTATACTTTGCAGATATTATGTCCATTTTTTTGCAAGTAAAATAGGGGACAGAAAAAGCGAATTGTGGCAACATGTTGGTAATAACTTTAACGGATCTTCATTGCAAGCGTTTTGAAAACAAAAATTATTAAGAAAGACACCTCTTTTACACCACCACTCAAATATGGCGATACTCGGATATGTCACGCAGGAAGAGAAAGCAAATCTGGTAGCAAAAACTTTTAGAGATAATCATACCCTTTCCGAACACCTCAGCAACGCAGAAACAGAGCAAGAAATTGAAAATTCGATTGTTGAGTTACGAAGGTTAACAACTACAATAGACGATAGTTACTTAACTAACTTAGCTACTGTGAAGTGCTTAATAGACTTCACAGTAAACAGAAAGTCGGTAGGGCTCGATAAAATATCTAACAGACTTCTGAAAGCTTTGCCTAATAAAGGACTACAATATCTAACATTCATATTTAATGCATGTCTTAAATTAAACTATTTTCCTAATGCGTGGAAAAATTGCAAAGTGGTTGCAATAGCCAAGACTGGAAAGTAAAAAGATAATCCTCTTAATTATTGACCAAAAAGTTCATTGAGCTGTGTAGGAAAAATTCTTAAAAAAATAATCAAATCCAAACTTGTCCTACACATCGAGTCTTATTCCATTTATCAAAATGAGCAATTTGGTTTCAGAAGTGGCCATTCAACAAGCCACCAAGTCATTCGCATAAAAAGGCATATTAAAAACGGATTTAAAGACAAGCAATCAAAAGGATTAGTTCTCTTAGATATTGAGTAAGCATTCGACACCATCTAGCACAATGCACTAATACATAAATTAATGACATACAGGTTCCCTATCCCTGTTATCCAAATAGTACAAATTTTTTTGAAAGATAGATACTTTGCTGTATATTTCGGAAGTGTCAAATCCTCCTTGCAGGACGTTCCGTTTGGTGTTCCCCAAGGGCCTGTACTTGGACCTATTCTGTTCAATATATTTATTTACGATATGACTGAACTAAGTCCTAACACTCAGTTAGCACTGTTTGCAAACAATACTGCTATATATTCAACGCATATACTGCCTTGTGATATACTACAAAGCTTACAAAATTCGCTAAACTCAGTAGGAGCCTTTTTTCATAAATGGAAAATAAAAGTAAATGTTCAGAAAACTCAGTCTGTATTCTTTAGCCGGCGTAAAAAGATTTCATTTTATTCCACAACTGGAGTGATGAATGCAAATACCTAGGTATAACACTGGACAAGACTCTATCATTCGAAAAACACGTTTCTAGAACAATACACAAAGTTAATCTAACGATTAAGATACTATATCCGTTTATCAACAGGCACTCTGACCTCAGTATTGATAACAAAATAATAATTTTTAAAACAATCTTCCAAACAATACTTACGTACGGTGCGCCAGTTTGGTATGACTGTGCTAATAAACATAAGTATAAGCTGCAAATTCACCAAAATAAAATTTTAAAAATGATCCTCAATTTACCATGGCACTACTCAATAGCTCAGTTACATGAGAGAGCCAATGTCAAACTAATTTCATCTCTAATAGAAAAATATCAGTCAAAGTTTATAGACAAATGTTCTTATTCCGACAACGAACTTATTTTACAACTCTTGTGCTAACCTAAAACTCATTTTGTATTGTTACTTAGTTTTAAGCGTTATTTAGTTATAAGAGTCTAATAAGGGTTTTTTTTTTGTAGTATTTTCCCTTAACTTAAATTAAATTAATAATTGTTTAACATATTTTCTTATTTTATCCATATATAAAGTATCATAGTTGTAAAGAACTAGTTTCTATAACTCTAAAATATACTGTACGAAACATTGTCAACACTACCCCACAAAGAAAGATAAATAAATAAAATAGATAAAATTATTATCTCAACGTTAGTCGCACAGAACTAAACTCATTTCTACTACCAGCGCAGCTTACCCTAAGATCATACTGTGTGTTGTCGTAGTCCTGGGTTTACTTAGAATAAGGGGTACCACTTGCATATCGTTCGGAGTTCTACAACACATTTAGGCTCGATTCAATTCATGTCGAATACTTTTGACTTCTCCTCAACTTGTCTGAACCGGGAGTCGGACAGAATCCTGAAAAACATAATCCGGAAAACCCAAAATCCCGAAAACCCAAAGTCCCGAAAACCCAAGATTCCGAAAATCCACAATCCCGAAAACTCACAATCCCGAAAGGCCAAATTCCCGAAAATGAAAGTGAACACCTCCCACCCACTCCAAATCCTACAGTGACCCCAAGCAGGGGGGTTGCATATATATGCTACTGTTTATGCATTGTGGATAAAATATATATATTGTAATATGCGAGCTACGGCCCGACTAGATAAAACGATATTCTGTGAAATTTATTTCTTTATTTTCTAGTCTATATAACAATTCAGGTTCACACTATACTATTCTTCGCAATTAGCCAGAAACTTCTAGCAAATCCTTCGACCACTGGAACAAGAGAAATTCCAAGATGACAATCATTCTTGCAGTTATAATTCCCTCTCATCCGTGATATTATCCGTCTCTTTCGTAGACATGAACTGTGGAAACCGCAAACACGAACCTCGAATGAAAGGACACTTCGAACCAAAATTCTGCCAGAATGAAAAGACACTTCGGAATTTGTTGCATCATACTTTTAGGGAGCGTAGTTATTATTATGCTACAATATATTTGAACATGTGACAAATTTTTAATTTTATATAATTTTTCGGGATTTTGGCCTTTCAGGATTTTGGATTTTCAGGATTTTGGATTTTCGGGATTTTGGATTTTCGGGATTTCAGTTTTCGGGATTTTTACCGCAACCCGTCTGAACCATGTTTGTTTAGGGCGACCAATGCGTTGCGTTGGTTCAAAATAAATTCAGGTGTTTTCTAGGAAAAATTAAATCTAGCTCGCCATTTTAATCTGGGAACCAAAACCTCAGTATACCAAGCCGAGATAGAAACAATAGCAGCTTAGATTTTGTGCTGATAAACAAAGTTTTTCAGATTTTTAATTCCGCTGCCTACATCCAGTTAGTGTCTCTGCCACCGTCCTCCGATACAAAGATTCCTAAATAAATAGAGTTGTCAACTTCCTCGATTTGCTGTCCGTTCGAGTTCATTGTTCTGTGCGTCCATTGCTTACAACCTTGACTTGACTTCAAAATCTTCCACAAGTCTTCTCGTTTTGAAATATATCTTAGCACCCTGGTAATTAGCCTCTATAATAGCTATAATCTTTTCAGGACATCTCCCTTGTGCAAGGCACATCATATGGAACCCTGCTTCAGACTATTGAAGGCCTTTTCGAAATCGATAAATTGCAGGTCCAGCAGAGACCTACACAAGATGTATTGCTCTATGATGATACGCAATTTAATAATTGGTCGACGCAGGTACTCGTACATCCCGTGCTAGAACTCAATGTGTTCTTTGATCCGACTCAGAATTATGGTAGGCAACTGCAGGAACAATGTATTGTTATGGACCTGGCAACGCTATCACATGGCAGTGCGATGACAGACAATTCGAGTCTCGTTGTGAGCAGATGAGGCTGGCTGTCAAATGCTAGAGTAGGAAGATAGACGGTTTTGACTTCGGTTTTCCGACCTTCTTGATATTGGAGGTTCCAGCAACGCGGACGCAGCCTAAATTGAATTGCGGATAATCGAGTCCATCCATGGTAATAAATTAAAGAGAAATAAACCATTTTAACCCTCTCGGGAATCACAACTCAGTTTTCATTTCATTTCTCGTTTTCCGCTTAATTTTCCCCGATTTTCCCGCGTTCGTAACAGTATTTATCTTTGAGTGTTTCATAATCATTCTATGCATGCTTTATGAGAGGATGCAGAATATATTTGACTTGAAAAAGCCAATTTATACAATTAAGCTGAACTGTTTTATTCTTCTTAGGTGCACTGATCGTGATTTAAATTTAGAGGCCCTGGTATGTTCACAGGTCGCAAATAGGCCGTTGATACTCTTTACTGGGTGTCGTCTAGAGTTCTGTCCGCCTATCAACTCCTTCGTGATTCCATATACAATCCTAATGTCCTTCTTCAGCTAGTGAAACACTTCGTTGATGCAGTTTCGTTGTTCATGTATTATACTACGCTGTACGTCTTTGCTCTCCATGAGGTACTAGTCTTCGAGATCGACTGTTTCTAAGGAGCTGCACTTTGAGCATTGACATGACAAAACTTTTGATCCTAGCTGCAAAGCTTTCTGTTCATGATGTTACTGAGCTGCTGATTGCTGCAGCTCTTTCAGCAAGATGGTTCTTAATTGTTGCCGCTATATCTATGGGATTCTGAACTCTGCCGGTATTGTTCCTGAGTTTGCTAAACAGTTCCATGCTTATTTCAAAAAGTCAACTTTTCAACCGCTGATTGAAGTCAATGCGATCAATCTAGTTGAATGTCCAACCTTACCAATTCCGTTTTAGGGATTATAATCAAACAGGGTTCCTCTATTACTATTATAGTTTCCGAGGTTTTCATTTCCTGCCTACCTTGGCACTGAAATCCTTCATTATGCCGCAGGTGGTTGAAAAGTTGTCCTCAGTCGCGGCTTCTATTAGGGCTGTCTACTGTAAAGTTGGATATTACTTTGCTCTAAAATCTTGCGATCCGGTCACGAAAAGGTTTCCAAGGTATGAGACTTGTGCGTGCCGTTGGACACAGCAGTAACTTAATGCTGGAATCAGGAGCGCTTTCAGGTGAGTTTTCAGGTTTTTTTTTAAACAGGAATGTGGCCAAGCCCGAACGGGGCGTGTAGGTACTGCGACTAGAAAGATCTATTGTGCCAGAGACCACTTTTTTATGGCAGCAGTACTTCTACTTTCCTTATGAAAGCTATAATTACGGCTGCAGATGAGTTCCCTAAATCTAATAGAGGTACTTTTTCCTTAAGGAAGAAGCTTCTCCTACTTCTACACAGAGCTACACACTCACATAGTACGTGTTCTGTAGTTTCGTCCTCTTATAGGCAGAGGGGGCAGGTGATATCCTCTGAAATTCTTATTTTATTTAGGTGGCAGTGACCAGTAAGGAAGCTTACAAGCCTTCTTCTGTCATTTCTGCTATATTTTAGGATATCAACTGCTTTTTTTGAAGGGTTGGACAGCTCTTTTAACTTGTCTGAGACCTTGGGAAATGCACATGTTGCGTTTCCAACTGTTTAGGGTCACTTAAAAGCAGATATTCCGCAAAAGAGTTCAGGTCGAATGAACGACTCAGAGGAACTTTTTCTGGCTAGCAAATCTGCAGTTTCATTGCCGTCAACGCCTAAATGACTCGGAGGTTTAAGCGCCGCTTGGCTGTCGGTGAGTATGTGGATAGCGACAGCTTTGATGCCCTTGTGCAAGTTTATATTAGCACAGGTCTCGATGGCATAAAGCTAGGCCTGGAAAACACTAGGACTCTTTCCAAGTGATTTCGTAATCTTGTGATTGGGTCCATACACAGCGGCGCCAACTCCTGAATCCATTTTTGATCCATCGGTATAAGTATATACGATCCCTTTTGGATCAAGCAATGGTCCACCATTATTCCATATGTCACGGCTTGGGATATCAATCTCAAATCTTTTTCCAACGTAGAGTGATTTGGGCGTACAGTCAGAAACCGTGCTGAGCATATCTAGCTCGGGGAAGTCGGTTAATATATCCATGAGATACACATGATCCCACTGACTTTTTGGGGACAGACCCAGGTTTTGCCATACATACGGTGACAGGCCCACATGGCAGTGGTCGCCTTGGCAATTGGATGCTCAACATGGGAGTTCCAGTTAAGTTTGTCTGTCCAGGACAATTCCTAGATATTTTACCTCATCGGAAAAACGTATGGTTGTTCCATTTAGAGTCACTGAACCAATGTTCAGTGTTCTTCTTGTAAACGGTACAACGACTGCCTTGCTGGGGTTAATCAATAAGCCCTCGCCAGCACACCAGTTCGAGACTACAAGGAGTGCATTTTGCATGAGTTGACACACATTGTCTTCACGTTTGATAATGATCACAAGATCATCTGCATAGGGTGTAGTTATAAAGCCTAAACTATTAAGTCTATTCAATACGTCATCCACCACGAGCGACCATAAGAGAGGCGAGAGGACGCCGCCCTGGGGGAGCCTTTAGTTTCGGAGACCGTAACAGAGACCTGTCATGACGAAGATGTTTAAGGTTACATCAGGACAAATCTTCTTATCTAAACAAATAAATATTTTGGCGCGGACTGCCCTTATAGGACCTGACCTAGCTACTCGCAGCCACTGATGCTGTGCGCTAGACTAATGATTGGGACCTACAGTTTTTTTTTGCTCCCGGATGTTTGTCAGACGTTCGTGAAACTTTTTTTTTTTCTTTTTTGTTTTCTGGGTTTCGAACCTTGATTCCCCCGCTCAGTGATAACGCACTTAACCTCAGAGCCACGACGAATTATATTCTCTTGCGTCAAACTGCATTCATATTGTACGAGTATATCATTTCTTTAAGACCCAAGTATCGCTTGAATTCGTGCATGAATCTGGTGTATTGCGAACCTTCTTAGGAGTCAAAATGAGCCCAATTTTTAGTCACCTCGAGGGATTGTTGGTCCAAACTTACTCAATTAGTTGACGTCATTCGCTCTCTTCCTAACAAACTCCCAGATGACACCATGTGAAGCTGGAAGTAAGACTTACTAACAGAGCTACAAGGTACTCGTATTCGGCTCTTCCAGAAATGCATTTGTTTGTCATACGTGTACATACTCGTATGCATACGTATTTGCTTTCTCTTATTAATTGAAACCCCAACAGCTATAACAAATTTGACGCACATAATAAAGACCGCACCAATTTTTAGAATTTATTTTGGTCTCTTTATAGCCGGCGTATTGAAGTATATCAAACAAGTAAGCAAACATTAAAAAAATGTACGCAAGACGATTAACGTCATAAATTGATAAACCTCGCGGTCTACGCATGAATCACACGCGCGCAAGAGGGGAAATGTTGAAACCATTTTTATGTGCCAACAGCGCAGACATAATTAAAACAAAGAAACTGAACTTTGATCTCACTTTACATCCAAGCTTTAATTTTTTTTTTGTTAAATATCGAGACTCAGAGAGAACAACAATCAATACCTATTTCATAGGCAAACCTGATCGAATTCCAGTATCTGATTGAATGATTTGTGAAAAAAGTGCTGACTTTAAGAGATGCGCAGTCTCAATTCATATCACGTTTCTGAATAAATGTAACTTTGTATTGTGGGATACTTACATCCGCAGCCGATTGTGGTTCCGCTGATATTTACAATGACGCAAGTATTTAACTTCGTCATTAACCGGCTTTTCACCTTTTCCATCGTCACATTCAATTTATTGTCTGCGGTTTCAGGTGACGAACTCAGACTACTTTTGCGGTGAGTGGATAAAAAAAAAAAAAAAAAGAAGTTTGTTACCGATGTGAAAGCAATCCCAAAGATTGAATCTGAAATAGCTTTGCGTAATAAAAAAAGACTGAAATGAACTTAAGTAAACCATAGCCAACTATTCTTGGAAATCGAACAAAGGTAATCCAATTGGCACTCATTACTCGTATAAGCGAAGATTGACGGAAGTAAATTCTAAAATTAAGCTTTACAAAAGTCAGGCATTACTCGTATTTAAGATTTGACAGTAATTGCTGGACGAGTGGATTTATATTAATTATTGGGTTATTCTCGTATAGTGTATAACCATACTCGTATGTTACTTCTCGTTTTCTCTGAAAAAAAGTGTTGATCAACAAGGGTTTGATTCTTTATCGTGTTATGCAAGAGAATGGAATTTGAAAACAAAACATACAGAAAAGTTACATCGTATGATACCCTATTCCTCATCTTGTAATCGATCCCTAATAAAGTGGGCGTGGCATTGTGATCCTTTTGATTCAAATGCAAAGAGATCTTTCGACTTAGGGGATATTCTTTCGATTTTTAAGAGATTCTATCGCATACTCGTAATTTGTGGCTTTTTCCTAGAAAAAAGTGGGCGTGGCAGTCGCCATTTGTAGCGTCAAAGATTCTGGTGATATATTCACAATAGGACTTCGTCATCACTGTAACTAGCTATGAGAAAGTAAAATACACCTCCAAAAAGTTTGCATGGCATTATTATTATAATGTATGGACGAATTGTAGAAAATGTTCCAAGAACGTCTATATATTTTGTTAAAGCGATATTTTTCAGTTAAAATAATTATAAAGGTATTTTTTTTTATTAAAAAAGTGGGCGTACACTTTATACCGCTTTAGGTCTAAGAAGATTATGTACCAAATTTCAATATCGACTTAACTTTGGGTGCGCCATCTGCTGGTTCTTTTTTTAAATTACATGTTATTTTGACACTGGCAGCTCTTTCGCGCTCAAAATATTGACAGAAACACAGTATCATATCACTGCGGTATGAAATGAATCGACTTACGAGTATGCTTGAACAACGTTGAGAAATATTAAAAATATTATATTTACATATGTGAAAAGGGGATGTAAATACCCTTACACGGTTTCAGAGCACTGACGTTAGGAAAAGGGGAGAAGGGGAACAGAGGAGAAGCCTGTGCACGTTGGCTTTAAATGTTTCAAGGTTGTAGTGGTGAGGAAATACATAGCCTGGTAGATCGTTCGGCTTATAAACGAATTTGACAGTACGACCGAAATTGGGCGTAAGGGTGAACTGATGTGCATTCGAAGCATGACGCGTATTACGGGTGAAATTTCGCTGGAGAATTTTTTATAGAAAACGATAAAATGGGGAGAGACGAGACATTTCTCCGATGTTCAAGTGAATGTATAGAATTCATAATGTCTCTATCGCCTATAACGTAGAACGGTCTTGGGTGCACCAGACCAGATATGGGCGTTATATTCCAGCTTTGTGCGGATGAATGCCTTATAAATTGAGGCGAGATCTGGCGGGGTAAAATATTATTCGCACCGCTTAAAGAATCCTAGATATTTTTAGCTGCCTCGAATATGTGATCATTCCATTGAAGATGGTTATTAATACACATAACGAGAATGGCAAGTCTTTCGGTTTCAGCGATGCAAGCACCATTCATGGATAATGGTTGAGGATTATGGTTTTTCTTTAGAGACAGAAGGCAGCATTGTGGTTTGGAAGTATTAAATTCCACCCTGTTGGTTGAATCCCATTTGATTATGCTGTCCAGGTCGGAATTTAAAGTGTTCAACATATGTTGCCGTCCCCCTTCTACGGCCGAAGAGCAAGGACGTGAGTTAGGGAACGAATGTGAAAAATATGGATTAGAAGTTGCAGACAAGAGATCATTTATAAAAATAAGAAAGAGAGTCGGAGACAAAACAGAGCCTTGAGGAACACCAGCATTTATTTGGTGAATTGCAAACTTGAAGCCGTCCAAGACAACTTATGTTGAACGCCCCGAAAAGTAATTTCGAATCCATTGAAGAAGACACTTTTCGGCATAAGAGCCAAGTGTCAAATGCCTTTGAAATATCCATCACGTGATGAAGAGATTGGTTCCACTTCTCGGTTAGATATGCCATCAAATCACCAGTGGACCCGTTGCTACGAAAACCATACTGCCGGTCATTAAGGAGTTTTCGTGAATTGAGATATTTCATAAGCTGACGATTTATCAGCGTTTCCATGACCTTGGAAAGCAGGGACGTAAGTGCAATAGGTCGATAATTGGACATGGAGGAAGATTCGCCTTTTTAAGGGAAGGGCTGGACAAATGCTATTTTCCATCTACTCGGAAACAGCCCTGAAGAGTAGGATAGACAGAAAAGCTTACGCAAAGGGTTTTCCAGCGTAGAGGAACACCTCTTCAAAATTATGGGGAGGGGGGATACAATCTGGACCAGCGGATTTGTGTATGTTAAGACCTTTGAGTACTCCTGCAACTGTACGAGTGTGAAAGTGGACTAGTCCCATTAAAAATTTGACGCCCTCAAATAAAGGTGGCGGTAAAGCATTATGTGGCAGCGTGGAGTTGGCTGCAAAGTGAGCAGCAAGCAGATTGGCTTTGTCTAAGAGCTGACAGCTGGAATGTGGCAGAATTTTTAATGTTTTTGACGAATTACCAAAAATATTTACTACCTTTGGGACATTGTAGGATTTTTTGCCTCAATTTTTGGTCATGTAAAAATTTTACACGTCGAATATATCTTTTCTGACTTGTTTAAACTTCTTTCGGTTTTCCTCAGATTTGTTGGCTTTATAAGACAGATAACTTTCTTCTTTCAACCTGATAGCCTCTTTACAGCTCTGGTCAAACCACTAGTTTGCCTTAGGTTTAATGCTCTTTATTCTGTTGTGAAGAAAGTTGTAATGTTAATTGATAACACAAGTTATCCTCGTGTTCGTCCTGTGCGCTCAGCCGAGAATATTGCTGTTGTTACCGAAAGCGTAGTTTGTAGAATGGTGGCATTATTGGCCCATTTCTCTTCGAAGATGAAGATAGCAACAGCGTTACGGTTAAAGGAGAGCGCTACAGATGCATGATAACCGATTTTTTCAATGTCAGAAACTGAAGAAATTAACTTGGACGATCTCTGGTTCTAGTAAGATGGCGCTACATGCCATACAAGCCGTCCAAAAATCAGTCTTTTAAAGCCGTTGGCTTTTGTTTTTTGTGGGTTGCTGTTAATCGGTGTTATGCTGACAATCCAGAAACGATTTAAGTACTTAAGCATTACATTGATCGAGCTATTCATGAAATAGAGCCCTGAACCATCGAAAATATATTGCAAAATTGGGTTGAAAAGACGGGCTACTGCCAAGCCAGCTGCGGCAGCCATTTGAATGAAATTATTTTCCATAATCTGAAAGTGTACTCTCTTTAATAAATCAAAAAACTTTGAAAAATATTAAATGGATTTTTTTTGTAGCAATTTTAAACAGTACCCAGACCCCCCCCCAGTCGTAAGTACTTCTGGGGGTCTCTACATGACAAACTACGTATCAAAGTGGAATAGGGTTCCTATGGATAGGATGTAAAAGGTTTCCTAATTTTAGATATTTGTTTTGTAAAATTGTTTATTAATTGTTTTTTTTTTAAATGTTTAATGCAATGGTTTGAAACTCGGTTGTTATTGTTCAGTTATTTCTACATGGTTGCTGTCCGGAGTAATCGAAGGAAATTGTTGTGATTTTTGCATTCACGTAAAATTTCTGGTATTACTTATGGCTATTATTGGAACTTGAACAAGGAACATTCCACTTAAGAGCCAAGAACCAAGTAAAAGATTGTTTTTAAACCAGGCATTTTCTTTTTTTTAAATACGTTCAAATATTTTGAGTTTAAATATCCTTCACCTTAAATCTTCAATTCAGTTAAAAAAATCTAAGCGGGGTTTAAAAAAAAAAAAACAACTATTATAAACTTATAAAAAGAAAAGGCAAGCGAAACTATCAAAAATAATACGAGTATCTAGCTGATTTGGCCGGCTTCAAATCGAGTTTATACTCGACACTATGCCGACCCCACCAATTGAATAGTAGGTTCCCTCTAGGGTTAGGTGTATTATTTCCTCAATCAGGTGCATAGAGTGCGACCAAGTACATCCTCTTTCCACTATGGAGAGGGATGCACATGATACACGCTTCCAGCTCCTGGAACCTTAGAACTTCACCGCTGTACATAACTTTAAATTGCAGTTGTTTGTGTATGAAGATCTCAACACCTCCTCCTTGAGTAGAGTTGGGTCGGTCTCTTCTGACAATATTGTATTTATTGTGCCCCAATTTGTGCTTCTGGGATAGCTTTGTTTCGCTAACCATAAGCACATCAAGGGTTTGGTCTTCTAGCAACTTCGCTCGATCCTAATCAGTGAATTCACATTCACCGCGAGGATCTTCAGGGGTTGCTCCTCCATGTTCGAATCCCTTTACGACTGCAGGTGCGTTAGGCCTGGCAGAAGTGCGTAGATCTGGTCCACCCGTTTCGCCTGCTCTTGTACCTGACGTTGAAGCTGCTCCATCTGCCCTTGGATAGAGAGCAAGATGGCCAGCAAGTCAGTTTGAGCCTCCGGTGCTCTAGGCGCTGGGGCCTGAGAAGCAACCTTCGGTCTTTTCTGTTCCGCGTTTCCCCGGCCTGCCGCCATTTGGGCGTAGGTCACTTGGGGAATCACGGATTGTGTTTGAATTGGAGCAGGTGGACTTTTCACTACAACTTTCTCCTGACGAACCAGATTTACTTTCTTAATATACTGGAACTTAGGGCAACCCCGATAGTTTGAGGTGTGTCCCGAGTTCCTGCATAAAGCACACGAGAGCTGGCTCTTGTCTGCCACTCCATCCTTACCAGAGTGCATTCCTCTGCTTTGTGGTTCTTTCCACACTTGACACATCGAGGCTACATTTCGCAGTTCCGCGGCGTGCCCGAACAAATTGTAAAATGTTTTCGCTCCTTCTTAATTTTTCCCTGGTAGTCTAGGACTTTAATACTCCTTAGACCATCCAGTTTGCTATTGGGTGAAAGCTGAACTAGGAAGAACGGCAGTTTCCGCTTCTCCCTTTTTGCCTTAGCTGTGGTGAATGGCTTGACCCCTACGAATTAGAGCTCGTTGCACTCTTTCTCTTTAAGCAGCGCAAGGAGCGTCTCCGGATCAGTAGACCGGTCTATCCCCCTCAGTAGCATTGTTTGCCGCTTTTCCTCCTTCGGGGTGAAGGAGAAGAACTCCGTCGTCGTGTCCCTAAGTAATTCTTTAATCTTTTTATAATCTTCCACTGTATTACAGTGGATAGCATGTCTATTTTCATTTAATCTTTTAATAGAAAAATTCTTGCCTATGGCCGCCTTACATAGTTCGATGGTATCCTTCAGCTCAATTTTGTAAGTAATTCATAGCGTGGGCGTTTCATATGTATTTCGTACTATTGAACATATTCCTGGTCCCAGTATTGTCTATTTTCCATTGTTGTTAGTATCATCTACACCTTTTGAACTCTAGTTCGTTCAATCATGGCACTTCGCTTTCCCAAGTGCGGAATAAAAACCTAAAACAAACTGAAATGTTTAATAAAAAAAAAATTGTCTACCGAAAATAAGCCGTGTTTCTTTGTGAAAATAATCCCCGTGGTATACAGCAGGCTGGATTAAAAATATAAATAGTTTCTAATCACTTTCTAATGTTATTAGTTGTAGGTTCAATACTTGCTGAAAAGTTTTTTTTCTTTTATTTTGATTGTAAGTGCCCCATTGGCTTTAAAAATTTCGTCGAATCGAAAAAAGTAGAAAAAAGTACCAACGCTTTTTCACAACTAAAAGTGTTAATTTTAAATTCATGTTCGCAAAATTTAACAACATGTCCCATTTTTCAAATAAATTTGTCACCCTTTTTGTTAGGCGATCAAGTATTGGTTTTCTGAACATTTTCGATCTCTGGATTTTGATCAAACTTGATATTCGAGTTATGGTGGACATATACTATCAGTTATTTATTTATTTTAATTATTAAATGGTTCTTAAACATTTTCTACTTCGGCTATGTCTCAATCGATTTTGTTCCAAATTAATATCAAAACAAAAATTTTGGAGATAAATAACATATTTGTGTGTGCGACCCAGACGTGTACTTTATTTATATGAGCAGTAATCATTTTGTCTGAGTAATTTGTTGATTTAAGCTATAAACTTATCTTACGTTCTTCAAAAAATGTTTTCTTTGTATTTTAAAAATGTTATCACTGGTATTCGTAAACATTTTTGACTTCAACTCATTTTACTCGATGATTCGCATGTTTCAAGGTTTTTGTGCGGGTAGAAGACCTTTATCAATTTGATTCACTAGGCCTGATTATTATTTAATAAAACTAATCGAGGGTCAATATTTGTACGCTATTAGAACATTAATGATACCTGGTATACACAACTGATAACGCAATTTTTTTTTAATATATAATAATAGCTTACAAAATGTTAGCCTTACAAGCGTCTCAAGTGGATACTCTTCTACCGCTTCAAGGTCTTATCCAGCATTGAAGAGATAGCTCTACGGAGGAGCTGACAAAGGCATTGTATTTTAATTTAATTCATACCTTTTTATGTTACCAAATGTGTCTGTGAAATGTGACAATAAAGCCTAACTAACTAAGTTTCAGTAACTTTCGATATTATCCAAAGTTAACGCTAAATGAGTATTGCACATTTCAACTATCGGGCAACAAATATCGTTTCCTAATAATTAGTATTTGAATTTATTGAATTTTAGATGCGGGAAGATGGTTAAATCTCTAATTTTCTTTGAACTTTAATCTGCGTACAAAATTTCAAAAAACAAAATGGGATATCGATTTTTTGTCAAATTTAACTAGACTTTAACTTTAACTAGAAAATTATATTGAAATACGGCTATTATCACATTCAATTCTCGTCACATAAAATACAACCCTAGAGAGACAGATGACAAATGAAAGAAAGGGAATATATACACCAAGTGAATGCATCCACTGGTGCACCGCTGTTGGCAGTTTGAACATAAATTAATTAAGAAATAATATGCTTTTTTATTTCGTATTATATTTAGAATAATATGTATATGCTTAATGGACTACTCGATAAAAAGAATATCATTCAAATCGGATGTGCTTGGGAGCTAGCTATCAATAAATCTTCTCTGCGGGATTTCTTAAATTGCCTTGCAGGTGCATAACAGTACAGATTACTTCACACCGTACTCATTGGACCCCTATAGGTTTTGAGTTCAAATAACAGACAAATCCGTAAGTCATCAATTGTTCAACGTTAGTGGACTTCAAAAGGCTCCAAGTTTTACAAAAAAAAAAAAAAAGGTTATGCGCTTCTCACATACTTACACATACAAAAATCCGAACGAAGATGTTTTAAAACTTTAACTATTATTCCATACGAAAAGCAGACTTGTATAACTTCTGAATTTTTGAACCGACTTTGGTGCCATTTTGTTTTGTTAGTTACTCGTAGAAGACTTACTTGAGAAGTCTTATATCTTAAGTCTTATGGGTCATCGTTCTGTATTACAGTTTAGGAGGTAAAAGGCGATGGCAGATGGACGGACGCTTTAGCGAGAACAATAGGATTCCATAGTCTCTATATACGGAACCGTGGAAAAAGCTAATTCAAGCTTAGTCCTTTCTTTGATTTCACATACGATGATCCCAGTCATAAGTTAATTAATGTCTGTAACCTCCTCGATTGCGCATAAAATTACAGGATCATTAAGTACTCCGCTTACCATCATATTTATTTTACCAAAGTGCAGAGCGTTTGTAAATCATTCAGAGGAGATTGCTTTCCTTTTTCATTAGAAAATACCCAACGTGTCTACACTCCTCACACTGTTATTCTTGTATTGAAAATATATAGTCCTTTTCAAAGTATTCCACATACATATGTAAATACCTAATTAATTGTTGCCGAAAGCAACACGTGGCACAACTTTACGTGCCCCATCTATCAAGTATCAACTTCAAAATTCACACCGGATATACCTATTTAGGGACCTACTTCATCTTAGGGTTTGGAAACTTAACACGCAGAACAGAGGGGGGGTTATTTAATTTACTGAATATTCTTTTTTTTATTTTTTATCGGTAGTGTACCGATTTCTTTACAAAGGTTGGGCCGTCTGTAGGTTTCTTTTTAAATTTGCTATACAAAAATGTCCATTTAAGATTTTTCAAAGTTTTTTTGCTTCATTGAAGATACGAGTAATACGCTTTCCGATTATTTATGGAAAATAATTTCACTTAAATGTCTGCCGCGTCTGGCTTTGCAGTAGCCCATTCTGTCAACCCAATTTTGCAGTTCGGGGCTGTACTTCACGAATAAGTACCTGAATCGTTTGTGGATTGTCAGCATAACAGCGATCTTTAACGGCATCTCATAAAAAAAGTCCAACAGCGTAAGATCACAACTCCGCGGAGGCCAAGTAACATCACAAAAATGGCTGATTCCATGATTAATGAATTTAGTGCGCAAAAAATCGATTGTTGGACGGATGGCAAGTTCATTTCCTCAGTTTCTGGCCAAAAACAATCGGTTATCATGCCTCTGTAGCGCTCTACGTTGTTGCAATCTTCATATTCGAAGGAAAGTGGGCCGCCATTCCACAAATCACACTTTCAGAAACAGCAGCAATATGCAGGACGAACACGACGGTAACTTCTGTTATCAATTTGCATGCCAATCTCAAGAACTTTCTTCACAAACTTACGTACAGCAGGGACGGTCGGTGCATTATTTCTTTTCAAAATTCGCACCTTTTCGGCAACAACGTTGTTCCAGCGTAAGTCGATTCATTTTACGAGTATACCCCGGAGATATGATACTATGTTTCTGTCAATTTTTTGAGCGCGAAAGAGCTGTCAGTGTCAAAATAACATTTAATTTAAAAAGTAAACAGCAGATGGCCCATTCGTTAAGTGATGCCAGGTGCAGCGGTTTGGTAGCATGACAGCGGCAATAAATAATTAAATAAAAATTGAAAATGTATCTTGAAACAGATACAATTTCCTAGAATTATATACGATATACGTATGTACGTAACTACGTACCACGCCTGTAACTCATACCTTTTAGTTGCAATTTTATGCAGGTGATTTATTTATCAATTTTCAATTTTCCGATTTTAATGCATTAATTCTATAGCTTTGTAGTACTCATGTTATCACAATATTTATTTTTAAAAGTTTACAATTAGCTAAATTAATTTGTTTTCCTTTTTTTTGTATTTACAGGATTGCATTTACGTAGTATAGAAGAGCCTCAGCAAACATCGAACAGGATGCCATCTGAGCAGGGGGGCACAGGAATGGGACTCGATAATTTGGGATCTCGCCCCGGTGTCCCCCTGCAATTGCAAATGCTTCCGTCGACTCAACAATGCTATGATGCTGAATATGCGCGTATGGAAGCATGGATGGATGAAAATCAAGAATTTGTACAGGATTATTTTTTAAGGTGAGTAAGAGATTTGTTTTTGTCGTTTATTAACCTTTTTTTAAATGACAATAGAACTGTTACTATTGCCATTATTTAAGTAATTTAAGAATCTGGAATTCTTTGAAATGTACTCATGGATGAGATTTCTTTTTGACATATGCTATGACAGTCTTATCACACTGAAGTTAGCTTCAGTTTCCTGTCGTTTTTATTTGAGATACTCGTAGTTATCTGAATTAAGAAGTTTCAAAAGTAAAGTGTTTACTAACAGATCGAAATAAGAATCATAAAAGATTTATAGAAAGGGGATTTCCTCTCGTCTATCTGGTAGGTTCTTAGACAGCTTATTCTTTGGTGAACCGGTGCTCTGAAGTTTTTTGAAAGATGGACTGGAGTCTCATCCAGGCTTAACTCATAAAATGTTTCTTCTAAGGCGATCGTTAGCATTTGCAGTCTTATGTTTTTTTTTTAAGCTCATCCAACACTTAAAATTGATTCTTAAGAACTTGTTATCACCGAAAAAACGGATTATATGAAAGAGCACCTCAACTTTATTTTGCTTGGATAGGGGCGGCATAAGATACCACTTTCGAGAAACGGCTTTTGCGACCGTGAAAATAAAATATTGTGGTCGCTACCGGTGTAGAAATAAACTAAAGCTTTAGACTTTTCCGGTTAAATTTATCCAGGTGTGTTTTAGAATAACTTAACCTCTGGACTTCGAGTGGCTTTATTGGTTTTGACTGACATAATTGCAGTGTCCCACTTAAGGTAGCTTCTGGTGAAGTTGAATTCAACATTATGTATACATACTTTCGATCGATGATGCTGGAGAACATGCTAATTGTCCGTTGATTCACTCTTTCGTAGTAAAAATTTTAACAAAGTTGTATCTCCTGATTATCTATGCTTAGTTGGGCGATTATGACGACCATAACCTGTCCTTAAATCACAATATAGAGATATTACAGAACTGTTATTTTTGTAGTAAATGCGTTGAGCAGTGGTTAAACGAGATCAATATTGTAAAATGGCAAGGCAAGAACTAACTACCTGCCACTATCGATGATAAATAGATTTGACAGATGCCATATGGTATGGATGTAAAATCCCAACCTCGAGATGAATGTATGTATTTCTTAAGCAGGGTTAGTAGTTTAAAAGCCTTTCACCAACGGACATCCTGACACACAGACACAATTTTTTCTCAAGTGGTATTCGTAAAGCTAATACGTCACCCAAAGTAACAAAAAATAAAAAATCGAGTAAATCTTCTACGGCACATTTGGAAGCTTTTGGAAACAAGTCCAAATTTAGTATTTCTAGCTTTATATGCTCGTATGTATAGCAATAAGAAAAAGATAATGTCGACGGTACAGTACAGTGCGCTCATGTTTATCCACACATCTATCCAAAATCCTCTGCGGAGCGTTCGAGGAGTAGCCAAGGTGTACAAGGACCTTTGTCGGGTAGTGCCCCTTTTTATTATTTTTGGCCCAATACCCTGTTCCCAGAGGGAGATTGCTCCACGTTGCCCAATATTTTTCATTACACTAAAAAAGAATTCATTTAAAGCCATTTGTAAAGTCCTGCAGTGTTCATCCTACATCAATTTATAAGTGGTTTCGTACAAAATATTTATTATTTGTTGCAATCAAGGACATAATAAAAATTAAATAAAATCTGCTGTCTACCTATAACCCCAAGATTGGATTTTGTAACAATAATTCGAGTTTTACTGACATCTACAGCCTGGGCCAAATGTATTAGACACACTTTGAAAATCGTCATATCTTCAAAAAGCTGTAAATCAGAAAAAATAAAAGAATGCAGTTACGTTACAAATATGCTTTTATTAATTAAAAACTAATATTTGGTGTGGCCACCTTTGGTATTCATACCTGCTGCTATAATGACGAAAAGTCATTGAGTTTACTAGCCTGCAGCACTCGTCTGAAGTAATTTCTTTCCACTCTTTGCTCGAAAACGATTTAAGCGAAGCCTTTGATGTAATTGAGTGTTCCCAAATCTTACGCTAAAGAATACCCCAAAAAGTGCGCAATTGGGTTTAGATCTAGGGGACTGTACATGCCATGGGAGCAGCTCAATGTTATTTTCGGCAAACCATTTCGTTGTGAGGGCGGGCTGGTGGCAGGGTATGCTGTCTTCCTGGAATTTGACGTTTTGCGTGCTCGTGTCACCGAAAATGTTCCCAAGAGATGTTTGCAGCATGTTTTTCAATACTTTTTAGATTCCATCCGACCATCATACACGAACATTTCCCCGACTCCGTCTGCAGTCATGCAGCCCCAGGTCATAATGATGGCACCGCCGTATTTTCCAGTTGGCACTACGCATTCGAAGTTGTACTCTTCGTCAACGATTCGCCACACCAGGGGTACCAAACCCCTGTGATAAAAAAAGGCGTATTTAAAAAAAAAAAAAACAATTGCACGGAACGAAATTGGATAAAACTTTTGGTGTTAAAAGTTAAAGGACTTCAAAAATGACACGTCAAAGTTTGATTCATCTGACCACAATATGTTACACGAATATTTCTCAGTGAAATTTTGGTATTTGTTTGGCCACCCCAGGTGCGACTCTTCGTTTTTTTTTTTTCCGAGAGCCATGACTTTTTTCCGGACTTATATTTTTTTTTTTTATAATTTGCACGTGTGAAAGGGGTTATGAATACCCTCATACCAATTTTAGGACACGGGCGTTTTAAGGAAAGGGGAAGAGACAGATTGGTGTAGTGTGAAATTCAGCTGGTATTAAGTTTCAGTGAACCCCAGATAACGGGGGAGCTTGTTTGTTTTTGCTTTTGTTGTTGCTCATGATTCACAGTATTTATTTCCGTCCTCCTGATGTCATCATCACGATCAAGTTGCATTTTAGCCATATGACCACCCTACTGCCAGTGTTATGCCTTCACAGTAGAGTTGACATAAGCTTTCGCAATTGATCGACTTTTTATTTATTTCATGCGAAATAAATAGATGATTATTAACATCAGGATTCGAACCGTGAACCTGTAGCGTGACAAGCGATGATGTTACCACTACACCACGGCCACCCTCGAACTTATATCTTTTAAGCCACGCTTCTCTAAGTCTTTTTGACATTTGTCGATGTGCTGCAACTTTTTTTCTGCCTTTTCTTTTTTGTGATCCAGTCCGTTGGAACCGTTTTATATCATTTTGTACGAAACAACGCAAATATTTCACTTCTTTTGAAATTTCAGTTTGGTTCTTGCCCTTTTCATACAAATATTAAACAAAAAAGTGTGTCTCAATTCTGTCTGTCTCTCTGTCTGTACGAGTATGTACCCCCAAAATTAATGGTGCTTTACAAATTTTCGATTTACTCGAAAACAACTCCAACGATTTTTATCAGATCGTACCACGTTTTTGGCAGAAAATTCGTATGACGGTACTTTTGCTTTTTAACCGGTTTTTGAAAATTGCCTCGTTTTCAAGTTTGACTCGGTCGTTTTTTATTTAAAGTCGATATTTAGCAATATTTTCCAAAAAAAAGTATTTTAACAAATTTTTTAAAATTTCAAATCTGAGTTTTTGCAGATAAACAGTATATACATATGTAGGTGCATGTATGTTCGTTCGACCCAGTCAACCTCGTTGGGCAGGTAGTAAAAAAAAAAATATATAGGGAGCCTAATACTTTCGGCCAAGGCTGTACATTATCTATTCCGAAGTACCTACATACATATTCTTACCGAAATCTAATAAGAGACTGGTAAGCAATGCGGTCAATATAGCCATCCATTGACTATGACTTTGGAAGGAGCTGACTTCTGAGCATCGGAAAGAAAGAATTATGTTGAAACCACATTTATTGGTTATTCGAAAGTGAATTTGTATTTGCATTAGCGGAAATATTGAAAAACAAAAAATGAGTATAAAAGACGATCGTTCATTGTAAACACTTAGGACATTCACCCAAACCTTCGCCCACATTCGTTAGATTGCTCCCTTCGGCTTTTATTTATAAGTTGCTATACAGCATTAGGCATAACTGCCATTAAATTCTGCCTACATTGATCTATGTACGAGTACTTATTTGTTTTGGCAATGTTCTTTATCTTCTATTGACAGTCCTGAAAATTGAATTATAAATTTAATTTTACTTTTTTTTTCAAATTTCTTAAAGATATCATAATACAAACCATTTTCAAGGCCTACAATTGAATTGTAAAGAGCTTTCGGCTTATATATACGAGTACGTACCTGCAAATACAAGTTCTCCAGCAATAGACTAAAAATGAATGCACACAACTTAACACATACTTATATAAGTATCTAGAGGTGTCAATTTTATTATTTTATTTATTTTCAGAACAATACTTTACTTACACTCCCTTTCACTTGATAAGTTCTATTTGTGGAACATGCTTGCTGCAAACACATGTATAAGCCAAGGCGAATGTAAATATACTCAACGTTGCTATGTAGCAAAGTGCTTGACGCAAGCATGCAGGGTGGTGGGGGGGGTAATCAAGGAGCTTTTATTAGGTCTGAAGAAAAAATAAGGAATTTCCTCATAAAATTCATGTTCAAGGCGAAATACTCGTAAGAAGTAAAGGAATGAAATCAATATTCGGTAGAAAATTTCGACTATAATTAGACAAAAGACATTAAGATTCCCTAAAATAGATTATGTACATACTTGAGTGTACGAGTATACCTATCATAATGGTTATTCTTGTGTGGTATGAATTAAAAGCTGAGTGATGTTATTTTGACGGAAATTGAGTTTTTGGTAACCGAATAGAATGAGATTCTTAAGGGGACTTAGAAGAGTCTCAAAGATCTTATACTCGTACAACTGGTTGAATGTGAAGTAAATACTAGGAGAAGGATAGGATAAAAGACCCTGTTACTTAACTCATTCCTTCTTAGTCGATTGCGTATTGATTTCAGTTCTATATAACAAGCTTACTAGAATCTTCGATGGTTTGGTCTTTAAAACGAACATTCATTCTTATTCATCGGCTAGAATTCGAAAGTAAAGATTCAAAAATATTGTAACATAATGTAGCATAATAACTACGCCCCAAAAGTAAGAAACACAAAATTACATTCCGAAGTGTCTTTTCGGAACACATTCGAGGTTCGTGTCCACGGAAGAGAAGGAATTTATCTAAGACGACGTCGCGAAATTAAGAGAGAA
This sequence comes from Pocota personata, assembly GCA_963082735.1. Classification (NCBI taxonomy): domain Eukaryota; kingdom Metazoa; phylum Arthropoda; class Insecta; order Diptera; family Syrphidae; genus Pocota; species Pocota personata. The sequence goes on along the minus strand of OY720432.1, from coordinate 73,434,782 downwards.
TTATAACCACAAGAGGCTGCAGCTGTCATCTTGGAATTATTACATCAGAAATTTCTCGTTCCAGTGGTCGAAGAATTTGCTAGAAGTTTCTGGCTATCAGAAATGCGAATTTATAAGAACAGATGGCGATCGAGGCAGGGGCAGTTGGTTTTCGAACCGCACGAAGAGATTGGAAAAGTGATAATAGGCGAAGTTGTAATTTTGTGATAAATTGAAAGTTGAGAGTTAACAAGAAGAAGTAATTAGTTTGGATTTGTGAATTAAGTAATTGAAATGAGATAAAGTGATTTGAGAAGAAAGAGACCTTGTAAGGAAAGAATTTGCGAAGAACAGTATAGTGTGAACTTGAGTTGTTCTATAGACTAGAAAATAAAGTAGCTCGCATATTACAATATTCATAACAAGATCGCTGTTTTCCTTTCGGTTAATGTGACTGGCCTAATCTAGTCTTCGGGCAATGACTTCTTGAACAACATCCACATATTGGTGCAGCTTATAAAGTTCGTGGTTATGTCTTCTGGTCTATTCGCCCTCTTCCCGCTATTCAAATCTCATCAAAATCGGTTCAGTGGTTTTGGAATTAGATATGCGAGAGAAACTTTAAAGGACCGCTGATGGTTAATGTGTTTGCTTGTTGCTCTAACTGCGCAGGTTCAAGTCCGAAGGGGGAACCGCAACCAACAGCCACCACAAATAAAAAAGATGCGAACAAAATCTAAGTTTCTTTTACCACTATACCAAAAAGGAGTTTCCGCCTGGTAGTACAATGGACCTTAAAACGATTCTAAGTACTTCGAGATTTCCAAATGTCCCTTTTTTTTTTTAAAAAAAAAAAAAAAAAAAACTTACGTAGTATAGGCATACATTTTACTAATCCCAAATGAAAAACTAATGACTAAAGAATATAATAGTGACTGGCCAAATCTTGTCAAACATGCTCAGTAGACTAGACTATGTATTTCGGCCATTTCCAATGAAGGAATTCGAGGTTATAATTTCACTGGTAGTGCAATGTGTTATTAGGTGCGCAACTAAGTATTAGCTGTTTGTCAATAGATGGCTCCAGCAGTAAGTGCTGGTCGATTTTGACATATCCAAATATCATGAACCGAGCTTAGACATATGGTAAACAAAGTGTTTTGACACATTAGTGATTTTGTTTTGGCGTCATATACTTTTGGTTGTGTGAAAATATCATTTGCGGGAAGTGTTGATTTTCTTCTTTCATTTGAAAAAAACGGTGGCTGAAGCGCATCGAGAACTCCAAAAAGTTTACGGAGATGCTGCTCTGAGTGATATAACGTGCCGTGATTGGTTCCGTCGCTTCAAAGACGGTGATTTCGATGTTGACGACCGTCCGCGTGAAGGAAGGCCAAAATCCTTCGAAGACGCTGAATTGGAGGCATTGCTCGATGAGGATCCATTCCAAACGCAAGAACAGCTTACTCCAGCATTAGGAGTTACCCGTCAAGCCATTTCCAAGCGATTGCATGCGTTTGGAATGATTCAAAAACAAGGAACTTGGGTTCCTTATGATTTGAAGCCAAGGGACGTTGAACGTCGTTTTTTCGCCTGCCCCAGCGGCAAAAAGGAAGGGTTTTCTTCATCGCATCGTGACGGGTGATAAAAAATGGATTCACTACAGTAACCCAAAGAAAAGAAAGTCATGGGGACTGCCCGGTCATGCTTCTACATCATCGGCTCGGACGAATATTCACGCTGCGAAGATTATGCTGTGTAGTTGGTGGGACCAGGTCGGTGTCATTTATTATGAACTGTTGAAATCCAACGAAACCATCACTGGGGAACGGTATCGACTTTAATTGATGCGATTGCGCCGAGCACTGCGCACTGTAAAAAACGGTCACAATACGAGCAGAGGCACGAAAAAGTGATTCCACAGGATGACAACGCTCGGCCTCACGTTGCCAAACCCGTTAAAACCTACCTGTAAACGTTCAAATGGGAAGTTCTACCCATTCCCCAGATATTGCGCCATCCGATTATTACTTGTTCCGTTGGATGGCACATGGTCTGGCTGATCAGCGTTCCGCTCATATGAAGACATCAAAAAATGGCTTCATTTGTGGATAGCCTCAAAAGATGAACACTTTTACCGTAACGGTATTCGAGCTCTGCTAGAAAGATGAGAAAAAATTTTAGCTAGCGATGGGCAATACTTTGAATGATTCATTTGTAACCATTTTTTCACAATAAAGTTGCATTTTCATCAAAAATTTAGTTGCGCACCTAATATTATTTGTTTCCTAAATTATCGTAGTTATTAAATGTCTGCAAGTTCATGCAATCATGAACGTTACGAGTACTCTCGACCTCGCCTATTCTACGATTTCGGAACTCAATGCTGATAACGATGCTAAATAATCCAGTACAGCTTGCTATATCTGGAGCGAAGAATGCAAATAAACTTAATATGAACCGACGTTGAGTCTACTAGAATTATGAATCCAAAGAACCCTTTTCCAGGCTTCAAAGTCCCAATTCTTGTGAGCGTTAACCCACTCCAGCCGTTTTTTCTTACATTGTGCAGGAACACGTCCAAATAAATGTGCAGCCCAAAGACGCCTTTCGATTGTTGTGACTCAGACTGGGATTTCTCTGTTCGTAAAGCTTTGATTACGTCTGCTGATGATTTTTAAGTGGTCCCTATGCTACGTTTCGGATCTAAAATTACTTGGAATGCGCTCGTTCATTCCAAGTAAATCAGTTAGTCCTGAACCAAAACAAGAACTATGGTTTAATTCAACTTGTGCAACTGCTATCCGGAAGAAAGAAGAGGCTTTCGCGTTATGGCGCCGAATAACTTATGTGGAAATCCTAAGTCTCTATAAACGGGTGAGTAATGACTGTAATCAACAAAATACTGCGGTATCCTAAAGTCTTGTGAAACGATTAAAAGGTTCTGCTTCTGAATATCATGGTTTCCAAAAAGATAGATACGAGTAATCTGCTAGCTGCAATATTCGCAGCAATTTCACGTTACCAGATCGCTCTCTTTTGGGCTAATATTTTTTCGAACCTGTCCAGATCGAGTCCTAAAAGATCTTAATAATAACAAGTCTTCAGGGCTAAATTTGATTTCTCCCCTTACTTTGAAGAGGTGTTCTTCTACCTTGACAAAACCTTTACGTAAGTTCTTTCATCCATCGTCATCCTTAGGCATCTTTCCGCGAATCTTGCGCACTTCTAGTCAATTCCGAAAAAGAGCAATAGAACCTTCCTTTGTAAATATCGACTAATAGCTTTGACGTCAGTGCTGTCCAAGGTTATGGAGAGCATTGTTTACCACCACCTTATGAGTTATCTTGAAAGAAACCATCTCCTTAATGACTGCCAATGGTTCACGGTAACAGCGTCCCACAGGGGACGTAATGACATACCTGTCCAAAAAATAGAAACAGTGCATACATGATCATAGTGAATGCAGAGTTGTTGCCCTTGATATATCCAAAGCCTTCGATAGAGTGTGGAATAGTGCCCTCCTTAATAAGCTTGTAGCTCATGGTTTCGGTGACATTATCGTAAAGTGGATCGCATTACAGGTTGTATTGAATGATTGCATTTCTATACCATTCTCGATTAATGCCGGTGTTCCACAGCGCTCAGTACTCTCTCCGTTCGATTTTCTGATTTACATGAATGAACTCCTTTCTGTTATTCGTAATCCAATTCATTCCTTTGCGGATGACAATACTCTTGACTTCGCATATTCGCTAATGACACCACGGCAAGGTCCCAAAAAGTCGAATCTATCGAACTCAAGCGAATGTCTATCGAACTCAACTCTTACATTGCTGCAATCGTCAATCATCAAATAACCGGGTTGTATTCAACACGTCAAAAACTCAGAGCTATCTCCAGTCTATGAAGCGGGATTATAACGTAATTAAACTCAGAATGTATGGAGTTGATGTCGAGAAATGACTTGTTGGCTTACTCGTATATGTTTGGCGGGAAAAAATTTCAAAATCCCAGAGCATTTAGACTCGATATATGTTCATTGTATAATACTATGAGACATAAACCTCCTTTTTGGTGTGGTGGTTGGAGTAACTTAGATGTTATTCGTTTCTCTTTTATGCTCGATGGCTGTTGGTCGCTGTTACCCGTTCGGGCTCGAAGCGGCATAGTTCGGGTCACAAACAAACACACAGATGGTGCTAGATGCCTAGAATTCCTCAAAAGGTGTAAACCTTATTTCACTCCTGCGAACTTGGCCACAATCCATAAAGCATGCTTGAGTTTACTTAATCGAGTTCAGCGATAAGCTTGTAGACTGCTCGGTGATCATTCTTTTTGCCCAAAAATCCCTTCACTCGAACACCTCCAAAATGTTGGATGCGTGGCGCTCCAACGTGACAGTGGCGCCTTCGTCGTTTTCCAAAAAAAAAAAAATACGATTCGATAAACGCCTTTCAACGTTCACATTTGGATTCTCAGTTTTGTATATTTACGTAGCCATCGAGCGAGAAATTGATTTCATCGCTGAAGAAGATTTTGTTCGGAAAATTGTACGATCATGACGACCATAATCTGTTCTTAAATTACAGAACTGTTATTTTTAGCAATAAGACAGTAAGGTAGTTAAACGATCCATATTGTAAAATGGCAAGGCAAAAACTAACTACCTGTCACTATGGATGACAGATATATTTGACAGATGCCATATGGCAATGATATGTAATTCCAACCTCGAAATGAATAACTTGAAAGCTTTTCTTGAAATAACGAGATACTTCCAATTTATTTACGGAGACTACGTTCTTCTCCTGCAAGAGATACATGCAAATGAGCAACCGTCATCATTTTTTGTATACCCATCTTCGATTCAATTAAGATAATCTAATTATTTGTTTATGCACTTACCTAGTAGACGTCAATATCAAACTGTTAGCATCATCGAATATCTCACAAGGTTATCGTTTTGTTTTGAAAAGAACTTGACCAAATTCCTATTAATTTGATTATGTTTGATTCGTTTTAATTTTATTGTTTATAATTTTATTTCCTTCGTTACAAATATTTTTTGTTATTTTATTTTGTTTAGTTATTTAATTACTCTTGTTTTTTCTCCACAGAAAAGCAACACGTCAGGTTGTAGACGCATGGTTGGTTTCACATGCTACTTCAGCTGGTAATGATATCGTTGGTTCACCTACACATGGAAATGGACAAAATTGCTCATCGCGTGGTGGTTCTGGTGCCACCACGCCAGTAAGGTATGTTTAATGAAATTATTATGAAAGAACTCAATCGCTTTTGTATCCTTTTTGTCCTCGCATTTTCTTGTATTGAAGGATTACATATGTACCTACTCGTATACCTTACGCCCTATTAATCAAATTTCAAATATATGTTCGTACTTGATTTGTGGAGCTTTTGGCCTTGTGGGTTGAAAGACTTTGTTAGCTTACAATTAATTTAATTAGGTTACTGGATACCATAAGAGAGTAGTTAAAGTCGAGAGTATCTATGTAGGTAGGTTGGAAGAAGGTCGACGTGAAATCAATCACTCGACCATGTAAATCAACAACCGGAACTATTATGCTCATAAAAGATTGCCCTAGAAATCTGTAAAACCCGCCGGTGAAGACATGCTTTTGAATTCCAACTGTCATCTCTTAAAGTAGAGTATTCGCAAAGCACTTGACGAATTCTATTTCTGTGTTATTAGTGCAACTTCTTTACTTTACCTACTCGTATGTTCTGTCACTCCTCGTGGGGGATATGACGTCAAAGTCGTCAACAAAGCGTCCTTCCATTTCCGAGTCAATCTTGACGCTTGGAAGCTTTAAATTTTGTTTATATGTGCCGTTTGCTATTATTTGACACAGGGTACTCGCCATTCATCTTTTCCAGTTGCAACTGCATATAGCAGTGACTGTTAAATGGGATACCTATTCCAACTGCATGGTTTCCTACCATGACCCGTTCAAATCGCCACAATACGATCAATTTCTGTGCGGGCCGTAGTGAGCCGTACCCTTCCACGCAAGTGTCCAGTTTACTCGACTTTTGTTGAGCTGTTGTTGAATAGTACGAGAAAACTCTTCCCATACATTCTTCAAGCGGAATGTAAACTCTATCTGCTAGGCGTTAACTGCACATCCATACCTTACTGGTCCATCGGCTTATCTATCCCTGTAATCCCGGACCAAGACTAAAATGAACGCTGCTCTACTAATTAAGAGGATGTGTAATTCATGGCTGCCTGACTGTCGGTGCATTTTTTTTTTTTTTTTTTTTATAATTTGCGCGCGCCAAAATGGGATATGAATACCATTAAATTATTTCAGGGCACGGGCATTTGCAGAAATTGAGAGAGAGAGAGAAAGGAAGATTGGTGTAGTGGGTTTGAAACTTAGGTGGTATTAAGTTTCAGTAAACTCCAAGGGTGGCATCCAGATAACTGGGGAGCTTGTTTGTTTTGCTTTTTGTCGTTGCTCATGATTCACAGTATTTTTTTCCCTCCACCTGATGTCATCATCACGATCAAGTTGCATTTAAGCCATATGACCACTCTACTGCCAGTGTTATGCCTTCGCAGTAGAGTTGACTAAGCTTTCGCAATTGATCGACTTTTTTTTATTTATTTCAAACGAAATAAATAGATGATTGTTGAGATCTGGATTTGAACCGTGAACCAAGAGCGTGACAAGCGTTGATGTAACCACTACACCACGGCATATTTGTATTATATGTTGAATCGATATTTAGTGCGTGGTAAGCATCTAGGATTGCTAGTATTTCCTCCTGGAACCTAGTGCCTTTCGTTTTATAATCTAATGGACATTGAGACCTTCAGTGTTTCCGAGAAGATACCTGAGCCCACTCCACAATCTGACTTTAAGCCTTCGGTAAATATTCCTCCATTCCGCTCTGGTCGGGGCCTACCGTGAGAACTTTTCTGTTGGAGATATCATCACTTCTTGCGGAAGAGAATTCAGGATGTTACTATGGCCATGCAGCAAGGATTCTTAGGCATGTAGGTTAAGAGGAAGGAGGTGTAAGAGGACTGTAAACTCGTCCATAGAGCATGAACGCAGTGCGCCTGTGGAGCCTATGACCACAGATCTCTGGACTCTGTTTAGTTTATCGATATTATAATTTTTGATTAGCGCAGGTAACCAGACTGTATAAATCCATGATGCAAGCTGGATTTTCTTGCAACAATGTAGCTCCTAGCTATTATCCAAATCTGGTGATTGGATTGTTGAATTCGTCCCGGTTCCATTTGGAAATGTCTTTTGGTCAGAAAGTGGATTCGCAATAATCGCGCCAGGCTTATTTTTTGAGAACGAATTCTTACAGATTTTTAAGTAGTCTTTATAGGGTTGCCAGTAGGTATACTTATGACAGATGTTAAAGAACACCTTGATCATCTTCCTGAGATTGAAGACGTCATCATTCCACCACAGAAGAAGAGTTTCCTTGATCCATTTAATAGGATATGAAACTTTGTAAGCAGTCAACATGGCTTTTCCAAAGGTTCATCAAGTTCTACTCGTACGATTAAGTCAATTCTTAGATTCGGTATATTGCTAAATTGTTAAGGTTTTTGTTCTTGAGATTTACACTCAAAGGGATCTATCGATGATCATAGAAGGATTTAAGATCATTCAGTAAATATGATATCGAATGTTTCTTCCCTAACCCTAAAGTTGTCCGTGCTTCAAAACGAACAAAGGTTTGGTTTCATCTTCGATTGTAGGAATTTCGAGATCTCCGTGGATATCGTTGTTTCTTATGTTCCACAGTGCACGGATAATTTCTCTTAGCACTTTTCTTGGTACAACCCCAGAGTTGTATACCATAGGTCAACATCGGCTTTAGCACTTGCTTGTATAATAGCAGCTTATTCTCAAAGTTATGTTTGGAACATTTTCCAAATAATCAGGTACATTTCTCTGTATTTGTTTTCGAGTTCTTTAGGTTTTTTTTCACGTCCAACACCCATTTCAGCTCTGCGTCGAGTGTCATTCCGAGGTATTTAGCTTCGTTTGCGAACGAAATACGGACCGACTTTATAAGGCAAAGCCTGAGGCGCTTATCTGTAGAAATATTTTATTCAAGCAGAACAGATTTGGTTTTGTTGAGACCGATCCGTCAGGCCTTTGTCTTTCCATTTTCATTATTCAGAACGCTTTGGAGTTTATCAGTAGTTAAGACGGTGACATCTTCTTGGTATATTACGAGAAAAGATACAGAAGCGGACCAGAAACGCTTCCTTGCGGTACTCCAGCTGGAATTTCTTTAAATTGCGAGTATTTATTTCGGTGTCTGACACGGAACAGTCTGTGTCCAAGATACCTGTCGTAATTTGAACTTCAGGCCTTCATGTCACACTTTTTAAAAGGCTTGCGAGACATCAACAAATGCGCTTGAGTAAATCTGTGATTCTATGTACGAGTACCTGGTCAATGGTTGAATGCTTGCTTCTGAACCCAAACTGATCGTCAGGGATAAGATCAATAACTGACTGTAATCGCTTGAGTAATATTCTCTCAACAATTTTAGTTAAAATTGGGAGAAGCGAAATGGGTCTATACGACTTCTTGTCACTCGGCGGTTTTCTTGGTTTTAGTACCATTGTGACTTCCGCAATTTTCCACTGACTCGGAAGGTATGCCAATTAAAATTTTTCTAGACAATATTATTCGAAGCCACAAAATGCATTTATTGATATCGTAACCTACAGAATACGAGTAACAGACGTTCTGTATTGACTGATATTACAATATTTTCTAACTTTACCTACAGTAACAACAGTCATTACTATCATAGTTAGAACCTCTTCAGATACTCTCCTTCATCCTCTGCACAAACACACGATGGAACTAGACCCCAAGGGTGTATACTCGTAAACATATCGTCACAACATTTATATCACGAAAGTGAACATTAAAAAATCGAAATGCTTCACGATTAAAGTTCATGTAGCTTTTTAAAAATAGATTTTCTCTTTAATCAAAAATGCTTTAAATAAATTTAAAAGATTTTTCCACTAAAAACGTAATACTTGTATTTTTGTTCGAGAATATACGTACGAGTATTTTTCTGTCGACATACTCCATTATTTATCCGTTTCTTATAATAGACTGAAATGAATATATTTTACGGAATAGGATATATTAATCCACCCCCACCTGACTCAAATGCACAACAAGTTAAATATAAAATAATATTTACATTTTGTTGTCTGTTTTTTTCTTTTCAAAAAATGTTTTTTTATGTATTTATAATTCCTCTCTCTCTGTATGTCCCTTTCTCTTTATATTCAGGAAAATATCAGCTCATGAGTTTGAACGTGGTGGTCTACTTAAACCAATTGTGAACACAATAGATGGCACACCGACATTTTTAAGCATTGGCATACAAAATGATTGCTCAGCCAATACGTCATGTGGTCAACCTGGCGGATATCACAATGGTGGTCAATACTATCGGCCGCAAAGACTGTCAAGGAATGAACTAAAGCAGTTGGATGAGAAGGAATTGATTTTTGAATTGGTAAGGTATTGTCAATGATTTTGTTTTTCTCCTTTTCTTTTTTTTTTTTTTTATTCACCCATTTCATCACTTTTGTATATTTTTAAAATATTTTATTTAATTGATAATTATTGTGTATAATTAAACAAAAAAAAAAGACAGAATTCAGGGTCGAAAGGGAAGAGAAAACCAAACGTGCAACTGCAACCGAATCAAAAAATCGTGTTAACTTGAGCATGAATGAATAACACTAGTCAACAAGGTTATTACCTACTAGTAAATGCCAATTAGTGTTTTTAGTGTACCATATGGTATAAATGGAACAGTTATGGGTTCAAACACAGTGTCTATTTGTCCGTGTGTCTGTCACATGCTTGTAACTTTTGAATCGTTTGAAATTTTGTACAAAAATAATCCAAATTGTTGAGGCAAAACATTGTTTTGTGATGGAGCTGTTACGCGCGTAACGTACCCTAACAAGGATCCTACACATCAAATTAAAACTGAATTTCGATATGAAAAATATTTTTTTTTTAGCTCAAAAACCAAGGCCCACATAACATAACTTTCCAGACGATTGTCGTTTAGTCGATAGTTTGCTTCATGTAATTTCATCACTATCATATCGCGTATCGTTTATTTTTTCTAAAGTTTGAGAGCTACTGAGAACAATATCCCTACTGTGAATATTGACATCTGCGGTGTCTTTCATCACTATTTTGTTGTTTTGACAAGTGTAATTTCATCTAAATTTGAACTAAATTTCTTCTCAAAAAGAACCCGGAAGGCTGACCGTTTTCTTTGATTGCCGTGGTGTGGTCCACTCCGAATTTCTTCCGCCAGGCCAGACATTAAATAAGGAGTATTACGTGAGCATATTAAAGCGTTATTAGTCGCAAAAGGCCAGAATTGTGGAGAAACAACTCGTGGTTTCTTCACCACGACAACGCACCGGCTCACACACGACTATTTGATCAAAAACAATGTTCAAACCGTATTCACCTGATATGGCTCCTTGTGACTTTTTCCTATTCCCACGACTCAAGTTACCACTTCGCGGAAAGCGTTTTCAGGTGATAAAGGAGAAATAGCTAAAGGAGCTCTGAAGGCGGTTCCAAAATCGGCCTCTAGAAAATCTTTTGAAGATTGGAGGAAGCATTGGAATATGTGTACTCGTATAGCTTGCAATGGAGATTACTTTGAAGGGAATCAAATGAAAATCGATGAATAATTGAACCATTTTCGTTTTATTGAAGAATTCCGGGTACTTTTTGATCAGAAGGGATGTAAGCAATTATCAACTATTTCTATAGCTAAAACGAACTTCCAAAGTAGTTTGGAGGAATATAAGTGGATCGAAACCAGCTTTCTCACTTTCTAAATTGATTGTGACCAATACTAATACAAACGACTTTGTGATAGACGAAAACGTTGAATGAAACTGAAATTATTAACAAACAAATCATTCGTTCACAATGCGTCTTGTTTTTTTAAAGAGATTCACCTGCGTAATACTTCTAATTTGTCTTCGCTTTCATAAGGGTTTTAAAAAAAAAAACAATTTACTACGGAGATTTAATATATGTTCATTCATAAAAGTATCACTAAACACTTTAATAGTCCAACAAATTTGCACAATGTTAGTGAATATAGACAATGACTAATTAAACTATTAATTCGAAATATCTGAAATAAATTAGGGCCATGTAAATTTATGAGGAGGTAAGGCGAAAAAATATAACAAATCCTCTGGCACAAACAGTTTTTGCAAAATACTACGCGGGGTCATACCTTACCCAGTCTTCAATGATTTTAATCTATCTACATATCTGACATAACTGAAAACCCAAATTTCATCAAAATCCGTTCAGTGATTCTTCAGTTAGGAGTATGTAAAAAATTATTTAAAACTGTTTAAGCCTCTCCTCATACTCGTATCTTACTCCCACTCTATTTGATTTCGATAAATTTCAAGTGGAACTACTAACATACGAGTATTAGTCTTAAGGCTACGTGTCAAATTTCACCGAAATCCGTTTAGAAGTTTTTGAGTTATTCGGCTAACAAAGATGATTTAAATATTTGAAACTAAGCCCTCATTCATTCCACTCACACTTGAGCCGATTTTGATAGTTTTTATACGAAATGACCTGCCTATCAAGATACGAGGGCAAGGTGAAAAGTTCTCGGCCTGACAATGAAAGACTACGATTTTCAGTTAGAAAATGATTTTATTTTTCTACATAATCTCCCTTGACTTCAACACACTTGGTCCAGCGTTTCTCCAACATCAGTATTCCTTCTCGGAAGTGAGAGTCTGGAAGGCTGTAAAAATATTAATGTACGGTCCTCTCAACTTCTGCATTGGATGAGAAGTGCTTCCCAGAAACAAATTTCTTCAAGTTTGGGAACAGATGGAAGTCTGATGGTGCGCCAAATCAGGTGAATAGGGGGGATGGTCGAGCAAATCGTACCCCAAATCCCGCAGTTTTCCCATCGCCAACGCACACTTGTGTACAGGTGCATTGTCCTGGTGAAAGATTATTTTTTTCTTCTTCAAGCCAAGAAGGTTGGAGTAATATTCGCCTGTAATTGTTCTGCCTTTCTCAAGGTAATCAATTAATTACGCATCCCAAAACACACTGGCCATGACCTTTCCGGCAGACGCGATCGACTTCGCTTTCTTTGACGCTGAACCATCGGTTTCCACCCACTGCTTCGACTGCTGTTTCGTTTCTGGCGTGTGAGAGTAGTGGTGGACCATGTCTCATCCATGGTGACAAATCGCCGCACAAAATCGGTCGGATCCCTGAATCGGTCCAAAGATTGCCGCAAAAATCGTTTGCGCATTTGCTTTTGATCGGCATTCAGCAAATGCGGCACCCATCTTGTGCAGAGCTTTCGCATCCCTAAATTTTTGTGCAAGATGCTTCGCACCCTCTCTTCCGATATACACACAGCCTCAGCTATCTCACTCACCTTCACTCGCCTATCGTCTAACACGAAATCATGCACTCGATGGTTTCGGGTGTGGTTGCGGTTTTTGGCCGTCCTTCACGTGGGTCATCTTCGAGGGACGTGCGACCACGTTTAAATTCAGCTGCCCACTTTTTAACGGTTGACATGGAAGGAGCAGAGTCCCCGTAAACTTTTGTCAATTTTGGATGAATTTCCGATATTCAAGACGTCTACTGCAAAAATTCGTGTAAAGAAATTACTTGAGAGAACAAATTGAAACTTGTCATACGAACTAATGAGATGTGCACCCAGGCAGGAAACATAAATTTTTGCTGATTGGAACGCCATCTCTGCGTCAAGCCGAGAACTTTTCACCTTGCCCTCATATATTCATAAATGAGTACGAAATAAATTTCATCAACATTTCTGAAGCTAGCGGTGTGACGACAAACAAATGGACAGATATGAAACAAATAGTGTTTGCTTGACCTGACCCTTTCAAGTATGACGATAGCTTTCTCTTTTTCTACAAATTAGCGAGAAAGGAAAATAAAGATACTCAAGCGAGCCGTGTCTCAGTTGTGATATGTATGTGCTTGCCCTTTGTATGTTTAAATACTCGTATAAATTTAATCTGGCAGAAATATGAAAACCGCTTTATTACGTAACGCTTTTTGCCCTCAAGTTTCACTAACGCAGTAGTGATGCCAGTATACATTCGCTCTTAGGAATGAACAAAGTTTGGAATAGATCTCTGGACTTCGTGCACCCCTACTTATCGATGTCTTGCGGTCTTAATGTACTCGTACTCGTAGCTAAGCCAATTAAATATCTCCACGCAGCAAACAAATTTATTGCTACTTTATCTCTTTGCGAAATAAAATAAAGGGCATGACTGGTTCGCATGTATTTGCTCCATATTGGTTCGTAAATTTATCGGATTCAAAGTAAAGTAAAGTACCGTTGATTTTGAGTTTAAAATGAAAATTCGGAATCCTTGGGGTATAGGCCGTCCAGTTTAGGCTGCAGACAAACGGACTGAATTGCGGGACTCACTTTTTTTTTTAGTTCCTCTCTAATAGTAGTATTAAGATTGATTAAAATCTCAAGATCTAACATTTTCACGAAAACATACTCGTACACCCCATAGTACATTTACTTTGTAAAATTGTAACATTATATCTACTCATATAAACTATAAGACTCATTATCTCTTCCTTTTTAGGTTAAGGACATTTGCAATGAACTCGAAGTTCGATCGCTGTGTCATAAAATCCTGCAAAACGTTTCAATTCTCCTTAATGCTGACCGAGGATCATTATTTCTTGTCCAAGGCAAATGCAATGGATCAGATGGACCAAAGAAGTAAGTATCTACTCGTACAATTTTTTAAATATTTGTCCCCTTTTGAGCATTACGTGCACTTTCTACTTGTCTACTTTCTCAATGAAGTAATACTCGTAACTTACTATACTCGTAGGTCAATATAAACACGTCTGGTAAAATAATTCACTGGTATTCAAAGTTTTGCAATAGCAGAGCATTGTTTGTAATGAGTTTTCTTTTACAATGTTGCCTCTGGTAATAACTCATTTATGTATTTTTATCAAAGATTTAATTGCACAAATCTCCGCCCTTAGCAACAGAGTCATATAAGCACAATGAAAAGAGTATTAGAGATACAGGATGCTATCTAAATGAGGTATCCGGATGTAGCTACTGCTGCAGGTACTATTGTAGTATTAGAGACGGTTTCCTCTTCTATTCTGTTGTTCTGTTTAATTTTACGGTCAACGAACATCCAATTATTATTATTATGTCGCTTGGTTCTTTCCAGGGATGCTTTTTCGTGTAAATGAGTTGTGTGTAATGATGATGAGGCGCTTGGCGGCACTATAAAAGGACATGTGGTGGGGTCAAGCTCTATTATTTTCTTTTTAAGGTTTTTTTTTTTTTCTCTTAAGTTTTAAATGTTACGTGACATTTTTCTCGAGTTCTGCTGCAGGAATGAATAAATTATGGTCAAGGGATGATGTGCTTTTTTTTTTTTTTCTTCTGGGTATCTACTTCCCTTAAGGGGTAACTTACGAGAGAATTTCTAAACAATTTTTATGATTAATGATTTAAGTTACACAACACAGCTTTACTCTGTTTTTGGGTTTTTTTTTTGTTTTACTTAATCGTTCTGCATGAATGGACAATGGGGTGAACTTTTACAAATAAAAAATCATTAAGTGGATTTTTGTGAACCAAGTCTGGCGATTTTTTTTTAGTTCAATGATTTTATATCATTGTATGTTATTGGGTAATACTGAGAAATACCCGGCATTACTTATGTATATTCAGAGAATGAGATGAAAAATTGAGAATACATTTTAATGGACTGCTTAAAACGAATTTTGTCTGTATTTGGAAATAAAACCTTTATTAACCTTGAATTCAGTGAGTGATGGGTTAGGTTTGGGGGAATGTGCATTGGCCCATTATGATTCCCCTTGGTTTGTGGTATGACGTCTAAATCCGTTGCTAGTTGGTTGGTTCCCACACAAACCAGCGTGTGCTTCTAATGAATAGAATTAAGTCTATCAGCGGAACTTGCGCAAGCACGCTCAGTTCCCCAAACAGTCTGACGAAGACGACGTTTTTGGAAATTTAGGCAGTCGCAGAGCAAGTGCTTGATGGTCTCTATTTCTAACAGCTCCGGCAATACTCCGGAAGTTGATGCCTAGTCTATTTGCCATTGAGCCGATCGCATAATGTTCTGTTAGTACCCCTATCAAGATGCGGATTTCCAATAAGCTTCTGGTTCTTCTTTCATTCAATTGTGACCATAGGCTGCGGGATATAATACAATCACTTGTTAGTTCCTTCATCCCTAAGTCTATCTTCCCTTTCATTACACCAATAGGGATATTTATTAGTGTGTGAGTATGTTCTGTGGCAAGTGTTGATCATTTCATTGCTAGTTTATTTGCAATCTCATTCCCTTCTATATCACTATGTCCGGGAACTCAATAGAGAATAACCGCGTGGATAATGAATAGTTCATTCAGGCTTTTACGATATTTACATACTGTCTCACTGTTCAGTGTTTTGATAGCTGCCTGACTGTCCACAAAGATTGTAATCCGAGTTCGATTTATTTTTCTTGTAAGGATTATCAATGCTGCTCTATAAATGGCTAAGATTTCAGCTTGAAAGACACTGCATTCATTTGGGAGTTTGTATGAGTCGTTAATTTGTAGAGGCTTGCTGAAACAACTGCTCCGTTTCCTATTTATCATTTAAACCCATCAGTATAGAACTGGATGTTAATGTGTTGGACCTTCTATCTTGTCGTTTGGAAAAAAGTGGGTAGTAATATTTTTAGAGCCACCTGTATAAATACTCGATTTTAGCTGCTAAAGAACAGGGCCAAAACTTTTTCGGTCATCAACCCAAATGAAGATCCTGTGATCCCATAAAACGGGGAAATTTCCACGGAACTAGTGACTAAAAGGTGTCAGTTTTTCAACCGTTTGGTATACTCGTAAAGAGTGTCCCAAAATTCACGCACGATTTGAATTTTGCGCCATTTGTGCGTTGAAAAAAAAAGTGTTGCCAACGAAAAAAAAAAAAAAAAAAAGACAGCGTGACAGCTAACAGTTCAGGGATATTAAGAATGCAGTGAAAAACGCGTTTTCTTTATTGAGCAATATTTTAAAAATAATGAAGGTTTGGCAGCTACAGTTCGCAATTTTCGTACAAAATGTGGTCAGAATAGTGATTTAACTTCATCAACTGTGAAGAGACTAATTCAAAAATTCAGGAAGACTGGGTCAATGACTCTCTTCTTAGAAACTCTGGCCGTCCTTCAACAAGTCGTTCAACACGAAACATCGAAGCAGTTAGTGAGATAGTTGTTGAGAGTCCAGGAACATCAATTTGTCACCGTGGTCAAGAATTGCATATTTCGAGAAGCTCTCTACAGCGTATTCTCATGAAAGATTTGCATCTTCATGCATACAAAGTGCAATTGATTAAAGAACTGAAGCCTGCTAGTCATGCACAGCGAAGAGAGTTTGTTGAATGGATTATGGAACAATAATCCATTTCCCATACATTTCCTCATTTGCTATATTATTTCATTATCATCAAATGAGATCGCAAATTAGTTCAAAACTAAGGTCTACATTGAGTGAAAAATTGGTAAAAAAAAAATAAAAAAAATTATGAGATTTAGAGACCAGAGGAACAATAGCTTTGTGTGCAATGTCACTTCTGACATCTGTAAACATTTTAAACTATTAACTTTGTTTTATTGCGTTTATTTCATAGTCTGCTAGCAGTGCCTATGCTATACGTGTATTTTGACACAGACGAATCCGGGCTGTTCTGCTAGTGCTAGTTCTGCTGCTAATATGAAACCCAGTTTTTCGAGATCTAGAGGTCTTTAAATGAAAATGTTCGTACAGAGCTAAAAATAAAATTCATCAGTTACCAATTAGAATACAATACAGGTGATAAGACACGCAAAGTGCTACTCTATGGTTCTATTGATTCCAATGCAGGTCTCACTCTTGTTTCAATGCGTGGGAGCCTTAAATATTAGGATATACACTGGAGATGACGGTTAATGATAAATAATAAATGGAAGCTAAGGATAAAGTCGACACATTTTTTCGGCATTGAGTTCAAATGAACTTGTATATTCTAGAGGTCCCACAATGAAGATGCGCCAGGGTCCAACAATTTGTTTGGGTTGGGTCTTTTTGCTAGGAGTCTTGCCTATAGCAGCAGCCGGCCCTTTATTTGATTAAACAATTTTTAATCACTTAATGTCTGAATACAATTTCGGGCATACGAGTATGACCACCTCGACTACGTTTTACAAGGTCATCCTGTCAGTCCAATTTTTGACCACTTTTTAGAGTAAATCGGCCTATACATCGTGAATAGCAATCACAATATTGGCTTCCAGGTGGTCAATAATTGCTTAGAGTAAATCGGCCTATACATCGTGAATAGCAATCACAATATTGGCTTCCAGGTGGTCCGTATAAATCAATGCCTTTAGGTGGTCCCAAAGAAAATAGTCGAGTGGTGTCAAATCGCATCATCTTGGAGACTAACTGACAGGTCCATTTCGCGAAACCACTTTCTCGTCAAATTGTGATTTCAATAAATCAATCATATTCCGGATCAACGACATCCATATTTTGAAAGAAATTTTCGTTGAGCATGGTCCGGTAATGATCTCTATTAATCGTAACGCGAGTTCCGGCCTAATTTTTGATAAAATAAGAACCAGTGATGCCACCCACGTGTAAAACGCACCAAATAACTACAAATGCGGCAATTCTGTGTACTAACATACCCATTAAGCCAGAAATGAGCCTCGTCACTGAGCACGATTTTTCAAAAAATTAACCAAGCGCTCTATAAGTTTGGCGAACAGAACACAATAAATTTCCACTACACGTAAGCGTTATTGAGTCTTGATGTCATGATGATTTGCAAGGTATACTGAAAAAAAATATCGTACACAACTGTCAAATTTGACACCTGGTTTAACAGTTATCCCTACTGAAAGTTCTGAAACTCGAAAAAAAAAATACACTGTATTACTCGTATCTACAAGTATTTGCGATTAGGGATTGAAATCTTAACCGTACGTATTAGTTCCCTTAATATTTTCCGAAGACCATTCTTTTCTATACGATGAGTATTTTCCTTTTTTTTCTATCGGCACTCAATTTAATGAATTTTCTTATTTGACTCACCATTGCATTGTTTTCTGGGTTTTCTCAAATAAATATTAAAAGTTTCATTAAATTAACTTCATACACTTTTTGTGAATATTTCAGGTGTCTTGTATCGAAACTTTTCGACGTATGTCCCCGCAGCACAGTAGAAGAAATGGAACAACAAGAAGAGGTTCGAGTCGCATGGGGTTCCGGAATAGCAGGGCATGTAGCTGATAGTGGTGAACCAGTTAATATACCAGATGCTTATAAGGTATGTATGTCTTTTTGAATAATTATTATAAATGTTTATTTATGTTTTAAAATTGGGGGCGTTGGGAACGTTGACACCAGAGGAGAACCCTGGGTCGACCGCAATGTGCCATTTATGAATTTTGAGGTCTAAGAATCGCATGCTGGCTCCGCTGCAAAGTCGATTATCCTTAGTTCTTTCCAGAGTTGATGTCATATAGGCTAAAATGTCCTCCTATCTTATATACGTAACGTGTCTTTGCGCAAACAACCAGTAGGTTTCTGATAGTATAGTCTCTGGTGATAGTGACTACTGAACGAGAGTTTTTTTTTACGATTCCTCAAACTTTCCGCGAGTGTCCTAAAACGTCCGACATTCAAATTGGTCATGAAAAGTTTCTTAATTACGTTCTTTGGATACGGCATACAACTGCAAGTACTTTCCATTCGTGTGTCGTGTAAAGTGTATTACTGCAATATGCTAGGACCTATCCTAGTTTGTTTGCACCAATTATTCTCTTCCACAAATCTAAGCGAGAAGCTCGTACTAGTAATCTTAAGCACAAAAGACTTACTAGATGAGCATTAGCCTAAGTACAACTGTTCTAGCAAACACACCTATAGATTCAGCTTGAGTAAACTGATATCTAAATACTCTAGGAATCACGGAGTTATGGCAGAGATTTTCGCGATTAGTCTTAATTCTAGATCTAATGCATCTTAGATAGATTGGATTCGATGACATCATAGAATTCGTTAAATGACCGAAACGGTTCCTCGACTATTTCATGTAATAAATCCTTCTTTCCATAGCTTCAACTACCTTAAACCTACCTAAACTACCTTAAACAAACCAATTTATCATACACAACCCATGGAATAAAACGAATTGAACACAACAGGCCCAGCAGAGACCTGAAGGAAAAACTATACTCGCTCTAACCAAATGACTAACTCTGCTCTTACGAGGGTGGGTCAATAAGTCTCTGAAAATTAACACAAATTGTGTCGTCACCTTAAATTTAATTTTTTTTGCCAAGAATCATCTTCCAAAAGAACGCGCCCTAATTCTCAGATAGATCTGTCAAATAGTTTTGTTGTGGCAGCCATTTTATATAGACGCCTACTAGCATTTTCGTTAAAATGGAAAAAAGTGAATTTCGAGTGCCCATTAAACACTATTTTTTGCGAGAAAAAACTATCACGCAAACCAAACAAAAGTTTGACAAATATTATGGGGACTCTTCACCATCGATTGGAACCATTCACCACTGGTTTACTCAATTTCGGTGCGGTTCAAGCACAAGTAACGCCGAACGTTCTGGTCGCCCAATTGAGGTCACCACACCAGAAATGGTCGACAAAATCCATGTTTCATAATGGACGATCGGCGAGTGAAAGTTGGCGAGCTTGAAGAGGCCACAGGCTTATCACAAGGCTCAGTGATTTCGCTTTAAGATAAATATTTGGACATGAAAAAGCTTTCCGCAAGATGTGTGCCGCGTTTGCTCACAATCGACAACAAATGCATTCGTTTGACAACTTCAAAGGTGTGTTTGGCGATGTTCCAGAAAAAATCGGCTGAGTTTTTGCGCCGTTTCGTAACCATGGATGAAACCTGGATTCACCACAACACACCAGAAACCAAGGAACAGTCAAAACAATGGACTTCTCTTGGTGAATTGAAGCCGAAGAAGGCCAAGGCGGGTTTGTCAGCAAACAAGGTCATGGCGACAGTTTTTTGGGATGCGCGCGGTGTTATTCACATCGATTACCTTGAAAAGGGTGAAACGATCACCGGCGCATAATACGCAGAGCTGCTGGATCGATTCCAAGTCGATTCGAAGCAAAAACGGCTGCATTTGGCGAAGAAAAAAATTTTTTTTCACCAGGACAACGCACCGGCGCACAAGTCCGCAGTCGCAATGGCAAAATTGCATGAGTTAGGCTACAAACTCCTCCCTCATCCAGCATATTCCCCAGATTTAGCCCCTGCGACTATTTCTTGTTTCCAAACATGAAGAAATGGTTCGGAGTAATAGGAGATTTGGGTCGAATGAAGAGGTTATCGCTGAAACAAACGCTTATTTTGAGTGGCTCGAGAAATCGTATTATGTATTTGGAGGGCATCAAGAAATTGGAGAAACGTTGGATGAAGTATATGGCTAAAAGGAGACTGTGTTGAAAAATAAAATGTTTTTATACCGAAAAGAGTGTTCCTTATTTCATTTTTCATGGACTTATTGACCCACCCTCGTATGTCTGGTCGAGGAGCTAGTGTTAATAAATTCAGGTGACATTATATTTGTTTTCTGTAGTAGAGTTATCTAACCTTCATGCGAATTGTCAATAGTCGTTTGCTCTCGTGCCTGAAATTCATCAGTTGTTTCCTAAGTTTGCTAAAAAATGTGCGTCCGAACGCATCAGCATAGATGCAGCAACCAACGCAGTAGATATCAACGAATTGTGTCATTTCGTTTTCTTTGGCATTATAAGCAATGTCATATTTATCTGTAACGTGTCATGTTTTCATGTCTAAATTTGGCTTCCGCAATCATCAAGCGATTTGGTGATGTAGGTAAAGGATCCTGGAATGGATGGATGGTCTGAGGATTATTTGTCAGGACACTGTAGTCGGATTTCAGCCAATCGGACCTTTATCGGCCTTTAAATACTTGTTCTTTATTAAATATACATTCAAGAGCCAATGTAGGATTGCGGCGTAAAGTGTAATGACTTTCGAAAGCAGGACGTACATACATATATGCTGACTCAGATTTGAATATTTAGCTAGACTCTTTAAAGGCCCATACACGATAAGATCTGTCGTATAACAAAGTTTATCCTACCTTTGGGTGAGCTTTGTCACGCACTGTCTGTACAGCTGGATAATCTCAGACTTCGTGTGTACTTTGAAGTGAAAATGATTGAAAAAGGAAAGCCACATACACAAGTCTGTCCAAGTACTACTCTTTAATTCTATAATCCGAAGTTTTTCTTTGTGAAATGATCAAAAGCACGACAGATATTACCCTGCACGATACGATCAGTCGCATGACATTTTGACTGCCCCATATAATATTAAAAATAGTTTGATTTTCATCCGAGTGTTGGACAGATCATAGGACAACACCGCGATTAGAACGTTTGGACGCACATCAAAGCCAGTCCGGCAAATCGTATCGTTTATGCGCTTTTTTATAAACATTCAGCATGTGTCACGAGAACGTATATTCATATGTTTTTGCCAACCACAAGGATTAGTCACATTTACCAAACAAAGATGCGTCAAAAACTTAACACATTTACATTTAAAATTCATTTAATAATACAATAATTTCATTGCTCAAATCCGTTTGACATCCTACACAGCGCTGATGACAGAGGGCTTACGAGTATAATTTTTCTTGGTATCACAGCAAATCCATAAATATTTAATATGCTGTTCCAATGAAATGCCAACTTTTTTGCATTTATCTGATTTTTGATCCTTGTGAAATGGTTCTCGGAAGAGAACATCAAACACACATACAATATGTCATCTATTAACCAGATGATGCATGGAATGAAGATTGATGGCATGCCGCAGTATACTTAGGGGGAAAAGATATTATCCTTATATCGATATAAATATTTAATGTTAATGATGAGGCTCAAGAGAATGGCCATAAAGATATTAGGGACACTGAAGTTTAGCAATTTAGTTAATGCGACAACTAATTACGCTCAATTTTTTATACACGCGCAAGTTATGTAAACAAATAGAAAAAAAAAATACATATTTTCATTACCATATATTAATGTATATTACTTTGTTACAGGACAACCGCTTCAATTGCGAAATAGACAGCATTACTGGCTATCGGACCAAAGCTTTATTGTGCATGCCAATAAAGGATTCATCAGGCGATGTCATTGGTGTAGCACAAGTCATCAATAAATTGGATGGCGAACGTTTCACTGAATACGATGAAAAGGTATGTGAAAGTCAATTAGTACAGAAAATGCGTTTACGTGTTGGAATTGGAACATTTGTGACATGACATTCAGAAAGTGCATTTCTTGAAATATTAATGGCTTGAAAAGTAATATTCATTACGAGTATTTATGAAGAGTTGAAGTTGTAAATATTTCATATGCCACGGTTAGTCAATCTCTTCCAGAGAACGTGAGTTACGTAGTCATAATGTACAAGAGACTGGCACTAGCCCAAGATAGAGGAAAGGCAGGCCGTTCTGGAAAATAAAATAAAATTACAGCTGAAGTGTATTTTAGGTGTTGATAAAGCTATAACGAGCTGGGGAATCAGAAATCACAAACAGGCACGATACGGATCGCTTATTGCGGTCGCAGTTGCGCAAGCCCACATGCAGACCGATACGTTGCTATTTGTTTACATTCCATTAGATTGGATTGATAAATCCAGACCACCTTTCTCGCATTCGTGTAGAGCGGAACTAGAAGAGGTACTATTTTCTTTGACTTCCTGCTTGATTAGTCATGTTTCACACGTATCCGGCATCGAATATATACCGGCTCTAAGTATATATTCGTATATACTGTAACATAATGTAGCATAATAACTACGCCCAAAAGTAAGCAACGCAAAATTACATTCCGAAGTGTCTTTTCGAAACACATTCGAGGTTCGTGTCCACGGAAGAGAAGGAATATGTCTAAGATGACGTCGCGGAATTAAGAGAGAATTATAACCACAAGAGATTATTGGCTGCAGCTGTCATCTTGGAATTATTACATCAGAATTTTCTCGTTCCAGTGGTCGAAGAATTTGCTAGAAGTTTCTGGCTATCAGAAATGCGACTATATAAGAACAGATGGCGATCGAGGCAGGGGCAGTTGGTTTTCGAACCGCACGAAGAGATTGGAAAAGTGGTAATAGGCGAAGTTGTAATTATGTGATAAATTGAAATTTGAGAGTTAACAAGAAGAAGTAATTAGTTTGGATTTGTGAATTAAGTAATTGAAATGAGATAAAGTGATTTGAGAAGAAAGAGACCTTGTAAGGAAAGAATTTGCGAAGGATAGTATAGTGTGAACTTGAATTGTTCTATAGACTAGAAAATAAAGAAATAATCTCACAGAATAACGTTTTATCTACTCCAGCCGTAGCTCGCATATTACAATACATAATTTCGGCACCAGATATGTGATGTTTCTATACATTTCGAGACAGATATACGACACCGTGTATTTTATGCTGGATATGTGTGAAGCGAAGCTAAGTGTTAAAAACGACTGAAGAGGAATGGGAATTCCAAAAGCTGGAGCTCCTTTGGTATCTGATCTCCGGTGTCTGACACTTTTAATTTTTATTGTATAATGATCTAACGTTTATATTATAGTCTCCTTTTATAGGATAGTCTATTATCTAGTATTGACAGATTTTAAGTATTTAGTTGTCAATTTGTCCTGATGCAATATATTATGCCTAAAACACAATATCGCCTCGACCTCGGCTTCGCCTGACATCTATGAGTTAAACTATAGGAAATCAATGTATCCTATCACAATATCGCTTCCACCTCGACCTCACGTTTTTCATTCGTAAAGAAAAACGTAATGCTACGTAATGACACTCTAACCCGAGGCAGAAGTTGAGATGAGCTGAAGTTTTGCTTACTTTGACAAATGCACAGACAAAAAAAAAAAAACGAAATTTAAACAAACTAAGCGCTCACAAGGCGAATGGAATGGAACGTAACGAAACGAAGCCGAGGTCAAGACGATATTGAGTTTTGGGCATCAGTCTTTTCACTGCAGGTTTTAATTGTAGCTGTGCAGCGTTCGACACACTGTAGTAGAAGGGAAGGATAGATAGGTACAGAAATCCGTAATTAGGCTGAAATATCTAAAAATTGCGAAGATACTCAAATCGCTTTCTTACCTGGTACGCCTCCATTTTGAAAATCTAGTAAAGACAATAATGAACATTTATTTATTGGGCTTTCTTGCCTCTCTAGTGAGAACTATTGAATAAATAATATCGATTCATTCGATAGTATTGCAATATTTATTCATTGGATAGTTATTTAAATTCGTTCGTTTTTTTTTTTTCATTTATTTTATTTCTTTCGATAGTTTGCCGAGTCAGCCAGCTACTCAATCTGAATGAGCTTCCTATTCAATCTACAAAAAATTTCCCGACTTTACCGCGAAGTTAATGAAAACCATTTTTGAGAGCGAATATTTCCAAAAAGATTCTTCCCATTATTAAGTTCAAAGTTTTGAAATTTTTTATAAGATAGCTGCCGAATTTTTGAAAATTTTTGAAGAACATCTTAGGTACGCCTTTATGCCTATGACTTTATCCAGAAGCTAATGGTGGAAACCGTTATTGAGTGCGAATATCTTGAATTCAATGCGTCGATCTAAAAAATGATAACGATCTGAATTTTGGGTTTTGAAATACTCTACGAAAAATATGCCGATTTTTTCGAAAATTGCAGGAACGCAGTCTTCCAAATTGTTCAGCTTTAGTAATAATGGAAATCATTTTTGAGTGCATACACATATGTCAAAAACTGTGCATCGGGCAAACAAATTTATTTAAATTCTCTACAAAAAACGGTACCGAATTTTTGAAAAATTTTGAAAATTGTAGGTACGCCATCTTTTAAAGTGTATGACTTTACCCCGTAGTTAATGGTAGAAATCGGTTTTGAGTAGGAATATCTCGAAAACGGTGCGTTGTACGAAAATTATTACTATGATCAAAATTGTGGGCTTTGAAATTCTCTACAAGGAGAATGCTGTTTCCAAATATTAAGTAACACGTTGAATGTTTAATTTTTTTTTTTCAAATTGTGATTACGCAATCTTCCAATATGTACGTGTTTACACCGAAGCTAATGGCTTAATTGCCAATATTTCGAAGTGCGTCATACAAAAATATATTATTAATTAAGGTTGACGATTTTTTTTTTTTCAATTTTTGAATATTGCCGACTTTATTCCGAAACTAATGGTGGTGCGTCATATGAAAAAATTACAACAATCGAAATTGTAAGTTTCACAATTCTCCATCACTAGTATGTTTAACTTTAGCCCAAAGTTAACACGGAACAATTATGAAGAACTATTTGTTCTTGAGAGAGGATATCCCGAAAATTTGTTTTGGTATTGTAAACTCCTGATCCCGTACGTATTGAACCCCCACTGATCATGATATGAAGTGTTTTTTTTTTTTTTTTTTTTTTTTTTTTTTTCATATGCAGGATCCTTCTTAAAAAGGGGCCGCTACTTTAGGATTTGGTAACGGACTAAATGTTGAGCAACAAATATATCGGAAACATGATGAGTCTAACTTTAGCTATTAGTTATACATACAATTCTATTTACAGTCAAACACAAAATATCCAGTGCATAAAATTCTAGAATGTTTTATCAACATACGGGTTACAAAAAAAATTTGATTTTTCAAACATTTTTCACTTTAGCAAAGTTTTGTTTGGAAATACGCAAATTAATTAATTATTTCTTATTCACATTGTGAAGGGCAATTAAAACAGCTACAAATTTGTTTACATCGATTTTTATGCAAACCGCATACTCGTACTTCAAAAGATACAAAACAAACAAACTAACTAAACAAAGGCAGTGAAAAATTGCTCTGAGACTTGTTATGTTTCACTCTTATTTCTTATATATACTGTACAGAAAAGTTACAATCCATCCGTGACGAATCGTATGATACCCTAACAGTACCTACTAACCCATACCTAATAAAACGGGCTTGCGGAATTTTTTTTAATATAAATCTTATCTTACTATTCAGAGGATATTTCGGCGATTTTTAAAAATTTTATCAGAAGACTGTTTTTACAAGTTTTTCTTAGGAGAAAGTAGGCGTGGCTGTCATCATTCGTAACAGAAGTTCACGGATTAGATATTTACGACAAGACTTAACCATGACTGTAAATATCTTTAAGAAAGCAAAATATAATTTTGTGAAAAAACCCCGTGAATATATATATATATATTTTGTTAAGACAAGATTTTTCTGTTCTTGGACGTGTGGGCGTGTCTGTAAGTGGATTTAAAAAATGTTGACACTTTTATTGCTTTGGATGGTAGGCTCAAAAACTGTCGACATACAGGCAAACGGACAGACTTACAAACGGACGGACATGGCTAGATCAACATACGAGTAACTTTCGATGCTGATCACAAATACAAATATGTATATATATTTTTTATTATTATATACCTAGTCATGTCATAAGTGTTTATGACATGACTAGGTACAGGGTTTAAACGTACTCATCGTGAAACTATTACTGAACACATCCCCTCTATATTGACATGTGATCTGAAATGAGTGACATTTATACTAAGCTAACGCGCAAAGAGATTTAGATTTACACAAAAGTCGTTTGTAAATATGTATTAGGGCGATATCGAAAACCGTGTTGTGGTAATTGGTCTTCACAAGTGTAATATGGAAATAGGCAATACTTTTAAGACCTTGCGACTCCTTGAAATCACCCGGAATTGTGTGTTAAATTGTTTGAGGACACTGATGGAGTAACTGACCATCAAAGACTCGTACGCCCTCGCACTACACAGGCGGTCAAAGTCTGGATTAATTGAAAACTGCTGCTAAAATAGTAAATCTTGTCACGAGGAATGAAGATATCGCAGAAATCCATGTCTCGTATTATCAAAGGCGATTTGGGACTCAACTTATATAAAAGACACACTGGCCACTTACTCACAGCCCAATTAAAGTATACGAGTAAACGGAATGAAAGATCAAAAGTTCTACGCTGTTGGTACCCGCAAAATGGTCACAGGCAAATTTTGTGTTCTGAAAGGCATTGTGAAGGAAATTAACCAATAATTATTTTCAAACAACGAGTAGGCATTCCAAAAAGACCACTCCAGCTCATAAGGCAAGAACAACTCAAGGGTGGCTCCAAAACAATGTGGCGCACTTCATAGCAGCAGACGATTGGCAGGCTAGACCTCAATCCTTTGGATTATAAGCTGTAGTCTTTTTTAGAGGCGATTGCTTGTTCTATTGAGTCCTTGAAGGGCGCAGTGGACAATTTTCCAATGGACTAAGTGCGTGCTAGGATGAAATGAGAAAAAATTAGAAAAAATTACAATTAGGTTCGAGTTTATCGCTAATTTACAAGAAAACTGTGGGCTGTAAGTTTTGAAAATATTCTAGAATTCTTTGCAGTGGTTATTTTGCATTCGATTGAAAGTTAAATCTTTGACAGTGGTACAGATTAGGTAAAGGCAGAGCCAAGTTAAGATGGAAAAAAACATATTTCTTGCTCGAAATTTGCTCTACTAGGACTTGAAGTACCAGCCACTGTTTAAGAAATGAACGAAATCATTCGATGTTACAAACTATCGATAGTCGAATTCATTCGATAGTGCCCTACACTCGAAAACACCTTAGGGGGGATAACTATTACTATCAACTAAATTCTGTAGAACATTTGAAAAGAATCATCAGGTTCGTGTTACCAATCCCTTAAAACCTCAATTTAATCCAACAGTGGCATGTTCCTTTACAAAATTCCATAATGGTTAACCGCATCAAATGTACCCATCCTGTTGATTTAGCCATTAAATTCCCTAAAAAAAAAAATTGATCTCTTTCCAATCGATATACCATGTACGAGTATGTTTACAACACACGTTCCAATTTCGATTAACTCGCCTTTTATTCAGTAATAATTAATCCCGCCCACATAGAGTTCTTTTGCGATGATATCGACCAAACATGTTACATTATCTCTTCCACAGGTATTTGCTTCCTATTTGCAATTTTGTGGCATTGGCCTTCGGAATGCCCAACTTTATGAGAAATCTCAATTGGAAGTCAAACGAAATCAGGTTTTGCTCGATTTAGCCCGAATGATATTCGAGGAGCAGAGCACCATTGAGCACATGGTATTCCGAATCCTATCACATATGCAAAGTCTAATACAATGCCAAAGAGTTCAAATATTGCTGGTGCATGAAGCGTCCAAAGGGAGTTTTTCACGGGTCTTTGACTTTGAGGCAAACGATTTGAGTGAGGAGGACTCGATTTCCCGAACCAGGTAAGGATAAGTACATTTTTTTTTTCACTTGTAAATGTGAAATGAAATTTTCATTTTGTGTATCTTTACAGTCCATTTGAATCGAGATTTCCCATAAATGTCGGAATTACAGGTCATGTAGCTACTACGGGTGAGGTAAGTTGTATCTAGAAGCAAAATTTGACTTGCAACAACAAAATCATTGATTGTCTGTTTTGTACTATTGCAGACTGTTAATATACCAAATGCATACGAGGACGATCGATTTGACCCGAGTGTTGATGAGGCGCAAACATTCAAACACAAATCAATCCTTTGTATGGCTATAAAGAATTCATTAGGTCAAATTATAGGTGTAATTCAATTAATTAATAAGTTTGATGATCTGGTAAGTAGTTTTACATAACAACTGTTTCATATTAGAATTATAAATTTTTTTTTTTTCAGATCTTTACCAAAAACGATGAGAATTTTGTGGAAGCGTTTGCGATCTTCTGCGGCATGGGCATCCATAATACACACATGTATGAGAAGGCCATTGTGGCAATGGCCAAACAGAGTGTCACATTGGAGGTGCTTAGCTATCATGCATCTGCATCGATGGATGATGCTCATCGATTAAGGGTGAGTGTTAAATATGATTGAGTGAGCAAAGTTCATTTTATAAAATGTCCCCCTTGAACGAGAGGATGATACCACCTATACCTGAGATCCTTCTGGTAGTTTCGTAGAAATCGATTTTCTGTCAATCTGAAGAGTCTTCGTGTGCCCTATCATCATCAGTATGAAGGTTATTCATAGGTGTTTTTGATTGAAAATAGAATACATTTGCGTTGTCGTTTGTAGAATCGTTGGCTCAAAGGTGGGTACTAAACTTGGAGCAGTATTGAAATATATACTTGAGATTTGATTGTGGGATTTATTTTAGGACAAGTGCTCTACCATGTATTGCGGATATGGTACATCTACTTCAGTCCGTATTCAATAAGTGAACATGTTTGGGATGTGAACAAAAGGAGACGACTTGTCGTTGGCTTTTTATAAGTCGAGGATGTATAGGTATACATTTACTTTATACTTCGTGCGGTGGTATTATTGAATTCTTATAAATAGAAACAATTACTTTAGGGGATAACCTTGAAAGAAATGTTGGGTTTACACTCTAGATTTTAATTAAAATATTTTCTACTATTATATTTAGTTGCGCGCCTTATAGAATTGTTTAGAGATCCTATGCAAGCCATGCGGACTGCAAAAGGGAAATTGCCGAGTAAATAAGTGTATATAAGAAAGAGCCTAGGGACTTATTTCAAACCGTAGCTCTGTAAGTGGAGTAAATATTCAGCTGCCATGAAGTAGACATACGAGTAATCGCAATTCTGCAAGTGCGATGTGATGGGCCATGTTTGGGAGAATAGAAACCTGTGACATCGACTATGGAAGCTTCATACGGGAACAGAAACTGATTTGATGTCAGAAACTATCATAGGCTAACAGTCTCAATCATTCGCCATGTAAGTCAATAAGTGGTGGTAATCGGCATCAGGAGAAAAATCTAGTACATAACAATATCATCAGTATGTTCCTTCGAATTTTTCGACAACAAAAAATAAGCAATGCC
The DNA here is from genome assembly GCA_963082735.1 of Pocota personata. Classification (NCBI taxonomy): domain Eukaryota; kingdom Metazoa; phylum Arthropoda; class Insecta; order Diptera; family Syrphidae; genus Pocota; species Pocota personata. Next base: position 73,404,660 of record OY720432.1, on the reverse strand, counting down.
CGAGGTACTTAGGTTATTTGTCGTCTTAAGGGGCCTGGGGCATCTACTCGTAGCATGTCCAGCGACATCATGCATCTTTTCTGGCAACTTGTCGCAGCGCCAACCCACAGCTTTTGTCTAAGTGGATTCCATTAAATGGCCTGATGGGCTATGTAGTTATTATGTTTTCACAGCGTGTGATCAACCCATTTCCACTTTCATTTCTCTATTATCGCAACTATACGTTCCACATAAAAGCACCGGCCGACATGCAGCTTAGTATTTAGGACGATTTCACTGTTTCTCCAGATCTTAGACATTGTACCGATATCAGGTTTTTGATTTTGCGATTCGACCATCAACAATACAAACACTTGAATGGTACTGGAAATACTGCTTTTGCCCTGTAATGCTAGGTGGATTATCAAGGCTCCGATCCATAGATTCCGTCAGCGTCATTCCGTTGAAGATTGACGTTGACGTTCACGTATTGCCGGAAAGAACAGTCCCATAAAATCCATCGCATACCTTCGTTGACAGATGACAGCCAAAAACATTTTGTTATTGCTGAAAGTGTTTTCTCTTTAAGCTGTCCGATTGTCAACGGCGATGATAGTTTCTCTACATTCTCTCAATGCTTCCACCAATGAATGTGCTTACTCTCAATTTGTGAATGTGTGAACTGCCAACGGATCAACGGACTAAAAAAGTAGAAAATAAACCTACTTTATCTGTTGAAGTTCATATATCCGTTGGTTATGGGCCACCTTCCATAAGAATGCGTGTATTTTATCTAGCTGCCAGTTAAAACGACGGAGCAACAGATCGACGGATTCTATGGATCGGGGCATTATGCCCAAAACGCAATGTGGCGTTAGGTCGCTCTCGCTTTGACATAATGAGTAGAAACAACGCGTGCATATGGGTTGAAACGAAATGTAACCTCAGGCGTTGCGTTCACTTTAGATCGCATATATCGTAAACGCCATTACAACGCCCAAGTAGATCTACTCTCTACTATGTCGCGCGTTTGACAATTCATTCACACCTGTTTATGAGTTTACATAAAAAAAAGTTAATTGGTGCGCGACGATTGTTTGCATACTCGTAAACAATAAAAATCGAAAGAGTAATTTTCCACTCATTTTTCTGCGACGAATTCGTGTATTGGAAATTTAAGCAAACGGAACTTATTTGTTGTCATCTTCATACCTCGCAAAGCTGAAGGTTTTCGTTTTGGAAAATTGTCGGTCGCGCTTTTTGGCAGATTAAATCGTAAAGTTTCTACAATGCCGCTCAAAGCCCATTAACGGGCGACCTCGCGAACGCCACATTGCGTTTTGGGCATTAAGGCTGACATTTTTTTAATTCTGGTGGAGTTTACGGTGGCCATATGGTGCAAGTCCATAATTGTATGCGATAGGAGGGAACATCGTTAGTTATTTGAAATGGTTTTAAGATTTCATTGGATTCCACCACTTAGCATCGACAAAGCACTCCGAAGAAGACCATTGATTTACCACCGGAAAAACTACTGGCGATAGTGTACTATTTCATCGGTCACCGCTTTTAATCTCAAATTCCTTCTACAGTCTACGCCACTTATATAGCACATGCGCCTTCGTTGCTTACTTTGATAATAGCCATTCGTTTTTCCAGAATGTGGAGAACGCTGTTGCCTAAAACCATTTTGGCGGTCATTAAGGATTTTATTTCTTTCGATATAACTCATAAGGTGACAACTAACAATGCACTCCATGATCTTGGATAGTACTGATTCTAAACCTATTGGATGTTAGTTTAAAGTCGATCGCACGGATACGCGCTTAAAAATGTAAGGCCTATAGAGCGTGTCCCCCCGCCAACTCTACAGACAAATAGCAGGCACGTGAAAGACCCGTTTTAGAAAATGGATAGATGTTGTACAAAGGAATTCCAAAATTTGTTTAGATAGCTGTAGAGGGCAGGGCTATAAAGTGGTGAGGAAACCGAAAAGCCCGCAGTCATAGTCTGGCCATCTCAGTCTGAAAAAAAAAATCCTTATAGGCCTAACTTATCGCAGCCATCCGTCGTTCTCATGACAATTTTATTCTCGGAAATTTGCCAGGCATTTCACGAGAAGCGGGACCATGAACAAACTTTTTGGTATTTTTCCTGTTTTAACTGCACCTCCCGCTCAGTAGTTCTAACCACTCGATCAGGATCTCTATCCTCGGGTATCCCGGGTCTATTGCTTTCGATTCGCTTCCTACTTCTACACCGCCCCTTCTTTATCGCCTGGAAGGCTGGACCGTTTCTTTCCATTCGTCAATGTTGTCATCGGGCCTTGACTTCTTGGACTGCATCTACACCTTTCAACAGCGTCTGGAGTCTGCGGTGGTATTTTCTCCTCCAATCTCCGCCCTCTCACATAAAACCAAATATCCAACGGGGGACATTTCTCTCGAAAGAGAGAGAGTATGTTTGTCTTTACTACGTACGCTTGGTTTTACTGCGTATGCTTGGTTTTACTACTTATAATCTAGTACTCGACACCGTGTAATAAAGCTGAAAGGATCATAGACCTGTACCCGAATTAGGTTTTGCTAAACCGAAGTGTTCGTTCCACGAGGGTGGAATTTGTGATATTTATGTTTATTCCACAGCAGATGAACTCCTTAACTACTGCAGTGGGCAGGCGCTTCGTTATTTGTCGATAATATATGTTTAGTTAAGTCTTCGTTTACTTAAAAACCGAGTCTTCGCCTAAACTTCGATTACCGTAAAGGTATCTACTCTACTACTTTTGCTACAAGCTACCAAACCTTACGCAGGGCTGATATGCATCATTCTTGAAATGCAGCTAGCATAAATTTACTCACCACGATAGCGTATTCCAGGCCAAAGTTCTAGCCATTGCCAACTTTTGTGTCTCTCGTAGGTACACTTCTTTTTTTTTAATGTTAATATTATTAGTGATCAGCTAAATAACTAAACGACCAGCAAAATATGTTAACAAAACAAAATTATTATTTTATCTACAAGAAAATAACTTTCCAATCAGCAAAAAGTAATTCTTTGATCAGCAGAATATAGTTTCAGAACAAAATCAGTTAACAAATCAAATGATAAGCAAAAATTAACAACTTAATCAGCAGAAATGTCCCAAAAACAGACAGATGGACCTACTACTAGTATACTGTAAAATAGTTCATAAAACCAATTTCCATTTAAATGTTGAGGTCGAACATTTTCACGAAACTAGTACCTTTCTCTTGTGTAACTAACAACCGTCCATAGTAGCTATTTAAAAAGTAAGTTCTACGCACTACCATCGAGTTTAATAGCCAGCACTAAACTTGATTTCCCACCATACATAGTGAACAAAATCACAAGATATTGCTTACCAATTTTGAGTAACATCTTTATCCCCCCTATATATCGTTGCCACTTAATCTTGTTTAACCACACTATGAAAGCAATTTATGAACACACAAAGCATGTATCACTTGGTCAATAAAGCGAAATCCAGTGGAAGTGAGTGATGTCCTTTGTCAACAATGTTAGGACTATTAACACCATCTGACTCACTCACTCATTTATCACATCAATAAACTTGCTTTTATTTCGCCACCAATCTCTTCATGATTACTTCCTGGTGATTTTATTACTTTCGCCAGAGATGCATGTCCTCGCATTTTCTTGTGTCCTCAAAACGTGTCCTTTCTTAATGTCCAAACAGAATCTATAGATGAAAAATAATTGAAGTTGACCAAATCCATGTCTATACGAGTAAAAGGGATTTAGAAAAGTATATAATGTTCTCATTTTAATTTGAATCTTACCCAGCAATCTTAGCTCAAGCTACTCGTATCTATACGTATGCACCAGCAAATTTCATTGTTCCGTTTTCTATTTTGTTAAAGGAGAGCTGATTTTGATTAATCCTGGTCATAGAATTTTGAAAAAGCTCATCAGCGAAACTTGTGTTTTCCTTTCATCAAGAGTGTATCCCACCCTGAAGGCACTTCCATCCATGAAATTCATGTGCAGAAACCAAGTTGTTGTGGTTATTCAAGAATTTCACAAACTACCTTCGGGGCTGTTGTTATAGTTTTAGTTTAGATGAACTGCAAAAAAAAAAAAAAAAAAATTCTAAAGGTAGATTGAATATTATCTTTATGTGAGGATGCAATGTTTGCCAAAAAATAAATGAAAGGTCAGCACTGCACTGTATCCCCTTGATCCGTGGGAGCCATTATGAATTGCTTGAGTAGTTTCACTTTCAGTATTTGGATAACAGAGGGTAGATCTATTCCAGGGTACTCATAACGTGCCACTATTGAATTGGCATTGTTTTGAGAGAAGACAAGAACACACTACTCGTACGAGTATGTAGGGGTGTTCAGCAACATTATAAAATAGATTATGGACGGGTGGATTTTTGGATTTGTTTTTGTTTGCCAAATTACGAGTAGGTCGATATTTACGAACGATAACTTTTGCTTGTACTGAAACCGCCTTCAAAATAAGATTTTTTTTTTCGCAAAATTTCACCGGCGTGTTGTCCTTGGATGATTATTTTCAATAATGAGAAGCATATGCAGTCCCAAATCAATTTCTTCAAAGTTTCAAAACTATTTTAAGTTCCATTAGACAAAATCCAGAAATAAATGGCAGTAAGTCCCGTTTTGTTGTGGTAAGAAACGGCTTAAAGCGTTTACATTATTTTTTTTTTTATAATTTGCACGTGTGAAAGGGGAATATGAATACCCTTATACTAATTGTTTAGGACACGAGCATTTTGCGGAAAGGGACAAAGAGAGAAAGACAGATTGGTGTAGTTGGTTCGAAACTCAGGTGGTATTAAGTTTCAGTGAACTCCAAGGGTGGCGTCCAGATAACTGGGGAGTATTTTTGTTTTGTTTTCCCTATTATTGTCGTTGCTTACGATTCACAGTATTTTTTCCGTCCTCCTGATGTCATCATCACGATCAAGTTGCATTTTAGCCATATGACCACCCTACTGCCAGTGTTATGCCTTCACAGTAGAGTTGACTTAGCTTTCGCAAATGATCGACTTTTTTATTTATTTCATGCGAAGTAAATAGATGATTCTTGACATCAGTATTCGAACCGTGAACCTGCAGCGTGACAAGCGATGATGTTACCACTACACCATGGCCACCCTCATATTACATGGCCACCCTCATATCATCGAGCATGGTTTCATGTAGCGATGCTTGATTGTAGATTTGATTCATGTATCGCCTCCAAATTTGAAAACTCCAATGAAAGACCATCGGAACCGGCAGTTTCGTTGTTTTCCATCTTTCTTATAACTGCGCTGGTGGACTGCCTCTTTATTGACTGGATTTGGGTATTTTTATGGGCCTACGAGTACCACCCCTTAGCTGCTGCAAGTGCTATCTAAATACATCTTCTATTCCCTGTGTTTCGGTGACATGCTAACTCCTAGTTGCTTAGGCATTCTTATAGAATCTGATCCCAAGACTCTTCATCCTCCATGAGCATGGAAGACTGCATCGGTTCCCCTCTCGAAAGCACTCCCAAAATGTTATTCACATTAAATTGCTAAAAGTGTGACTGACCATGATTTTTATTTGTTTATTTTTTTTTTTTATATATTTTTAGAGACTTCGAGTTCCTTCGGCGGCACACTTTCAGTTGCACGACTTCAAATTCGATGACATATCCTTCGAAGATGATGACACACTTAAGGTATACAATTAACTTGAAATGATCCGCCTTTTTTTTATTCAATGGAATTCTATTTTATAGGCCTGTTTACGAATGTTCCTAGATTTGGATTTTGTTGAACGCTTTCACATCGACTACGAGGTACTTTGCCGATGGTTGTTAAGCGTAAAGAAAAACTATCGCAATGTAACGTATCACAATTGGCGGCACGCATTTAATGTAGCTCAAATGATGTTCGCCATTCTTACAGTAAGCGATCCTTTCAGCAAAGATCTTGAGAATGAAATTAAAAAATTAAATTTTTCATTTACAGGCCACCCAATGGTGGAATATATTCGGTGAGATCGAGTGCCTTGCCCTAATCATTGGTTGCCTGTGCCACGATCTGGATCATCGGGGGACCAATAATTCATTTCAAATTAAGTAAGTTTTACGAGTGAACAATGGACAGCAACAAACATTTGTAATACAAAACACATCTATCCTTAGAGCCTCATCACCCTTAGCGCAATTATATTCGACTTCCACCATGGAGCATCATCATTTCGATCAATGCATTATGATCTTGAATAGTCCTGGAAATCAAATTTTATCGAATTTATCATCAGATGACTATAGCCGTGTGATACACGTCCTTGAGGATGCAATCCTTTCGACTGATTTAGCTGTCTATTTTAGGTAAGTGCTGAACTACAAAAAAAAAAAAAAAAATTGGAAACATTTTCTGAGTAAATTTTGCCGATTATAGGAAGCGCGGACCATTCTTAAAGTATGTCGAGGAGAAACCTATGAGTTATTGGGTGTCCGATGAGCCCCGCGCACTATTACGTGCCATGAGCATGACAGTCTGTGATTTGTCGGCTATAACTAAGCCGTGGGAGATTGAAAAGCGGGTTGCCGATTTGGTGAGTTCTGAGTTCTTTGAACAAGGCGACATGGAAAAGCAGGAATTGAATATTACACCTATTGTAAGTGGGAAAGGAGTTTCTATATTGAAAGATGCTAAAATGATAAATTTTTTATTTTAGGACATAATGAATCGCGAGAAGGAGGATGAGCTTCCTATGATGCAAGTGGGTTTCATTGAGTCAATTTGTCTGCCGATTTATGAGGTAAGAAATGTTTTATATCCATACCTAACCCATTTTACCCCGCTTCGGACTTGCAATCCTCCTATAAATCAGAATTGTTGAATGTGTCCAGATAACATCAAATAAAGATTTTTATGTAGTCACGGTGATCTGAAAGATGTACGAGGGTGGGTCAATAAGTCCCTTAAAAATGAAGTAAGGAACACTCTTTTCGGTATAAAAACATTTTATTTTTCAACATAGTCTCCTTTTAGCTCTATACACTTCATCCAACGTTTCTCGAATTTTTTGATGTCCTCCAAATAATACGATTTTTCGAGCTCCTCAAAATAAGCGTTTGTTTCAGCGATAACCTCTTCATTCGACCCAAATCTCTTACCCAGGGGGCTAAATCTGGGGAATATGCTGGATGAGGGAGGAGTTCGTAGCCTAATTCATGCAATTTTGCCATTGCGACTGCGGACTTGCGCCGGTGCGTTGTCCTGGTGAAAAAGAACTTTTTTTCTTCGCCAAATGCGGCAGTTTTTGCTTCAAATCATCCTGGAATTGATCCAGCAGCTCTGCGTAATATGCGCCGGTGATCGTTTTACCCTTTTCAAGGTAAACGATGTGAATAACACCGCGCGCATCCCAAAACACTGTCGCCACGACCTTGTTTGCTGACAAACCCGCCTTGGCCTTCTTCGGCTTCGATTCACCAGGAGAAGTCCATTGTTTTGACTGTTCCTTGGTTTCTGGTGTGTTGTGGTGAATCCAGGTTTCATCCATGGTTACGATACGGCGCAAAAACTCAGCCAAATTTTTCTGGAACATCGCCAAACACACCTTTGAAGTTGTCAAACGAATGCGTTTGTTGTCAATTGTGAGCAAACGCGGCACACATCTTGCGGAAAGCTTTTTCATGTCCAAATATTTATGTAAAATCGAAATCACTGAGCCATAAGATAAGCCTGTTGCCTCTTAAAGCTTGCGCACTTTCACTCACCGATCGCCCATTATCAAACCATGGATTTTGTCTACCATTTCTGGTGTGGTGACCTCAGTTCACTTGTGCTTGATCGACCGCACTGAAATTGAGTAAACCAATGGTGGTGAATGGTTCCAATCGACGGTGAAGAGGCCCCATAATATTTGTCAAGCTTTTGTTTAGTTTGCGTGATAGTTTTTTCTCGCAAAAAATAGTGTTTAATGAGCACTCGAAATTCACTTTTTTCCATTTTAACGCAAATGCTAGTAGGCGTCTATATAAAATGGCTGCCACAACAAAACTATTTGACAGATCTGTCTGAAAATTTGGGTGCGTTCTTTTGAAAGATGATTCTTGACAAAAAAAATAAAAAAAATTTAAGGTGACGACACAATTTGTGTTAATTTTCAGGGACTTATTGAACGAGTGTATAGTGCACTGCCTGACCTCAGATTTGTGAGAGCTTTCATCAACTGAGGAGATACTGCTCCGTATATTACTTAGCAGTGACCGTCCGCTAATATTCATACACAAATGGCTTCACCAAACCTGTCTTCCATTTGTTAACCGAACGAGATCTTCAGTGTAGGGTCGGAGCATCCTCATCTTCGAAGACCCATATCCCGTTCTGGGACTTTATTGGAATGATTTACTCGTATTGGTAATATTCCATGACCATTTTGTTTTGCAATGCATTTGATGGACATGAGGTACATAGAGGCTACACAGCTTCCGAATTTTGAGGTGATTGGCCACCATTCGATGTAAACTGGATACATTAAAGCCCAAAGCCTCCTCCATCTGCAGATAGGTTACTCGTCTACCTTTGAGCCATAGCTTCTGGATCCTGACAAGCGTTTCAGAAGTGGTCACGTCATTCAGACAGCCTAGCCGGGATGGGGTTGGTCAATTCTAAACACCACCTCTGGGCGGTCCTAAAGGACGGTAAAATACCCCGCAGAAACCCTTCCGCACTGAGGGCACGTCGAAAATTGTTGTTGTTGTTGTTGTAGCAGCTACACTTTCATCAGGTCACTGCATTCATTTTCAGTCCAAGGAACAGGGCCACGTGGATGGCACGAGTCCACAGTGCATCGGGGTTTAAATTTGTGGGTTTAGCTGGGCAGTTGAAGACGTATTTTACATCATGTGGGTCATTGTGATAGTCGGGGCATCTGTCTATGATATTTGGGTCGAGGCGATTGTTTAACAGACGACACCAATTTGACCGGAGTTGGGCTAGGGTTGTCCTTGGTTGGCGTGTGCAGACGGTATTCCTCATTAGCAATGGGTGGGTGGGTGGTACGGCCTCCAAGGTCAGTGTTTGGTCGGTATTTGCCCACCGTGTCAGAGATTGTGTCTGTAAATGAGGGTTCTTCCTTCCTTGCATCTTTCGGTGTTGATGTCGGGGTGGTGTAGGTATTGGTCGATGTCTTGTTGGTAGTTTTGGATACTCTTTCTGATGCTCGGGGAGGTGTGGTTAGCATTGTGAGCGTGTGGTTTGGTTGTTGAAACAGATGGCATGCCAGTAAAAATTGCTTTAAGAGCATGATGTTGTGGTCTTTGACGGAAAGCATTTTGGTTTCCGTCTGTAGATGGTCTGCATGTGACATGAGCTGACATCAAGTGATAAGTGGATAGTTATCATAGCATTGCTGTGTTGTGACAGGCCTGTAGTTTCATCTAATCATGGTATCACTTAGCTGTAGTGTTCATATAGTTGCAGCGTAGTTCATCCCAGCCCGGCCAATTGAAAGTTATAAAAACCCTAAAATGTGTGTTTATTCGGTTGCAAACTATGATACAATGACATTTGTATTTTGTCCTTGATTTCATCGCTCTAGTTCATATAGAAGAGGATTTTGGGTCAAATCGTCCATGCAGCTTCAACAGAAATCATTCGAAAATACGCCAAGCCCCTTTGGATACTTGCCTATTAGACAGTGTCCGGTAATGACACCAATTACAGCGCAATCTATTGAGAGAAATCAAATTCTTAGAGCGTTTCAGATTCAGTTTAGGCTAAATCTGTTTTGTCGCTAGACACGTTGTACAACTTGTCCATCTGGAATTTGTCTTTTCAATAGCATCCAGCTTTAATTTGAGTTTGTATGTACCGATCGGTATAGCCAGTGAACTGTTGTCTGGTAGAATGGGTATTGTTGTTCTATATCTGACAATTTCGTAGGCCTTACAATTCCTTGGAATGTCTCTGTGCCCCAGGACCCAACATAGGTAAATATTGAACTGCTCCGCCATCTCTATAAGAGACGATCGGTAATCTCGAGCGGTTTTTGAATTTAGAGAGAACGATTCCAAGGAATTGATTGCTGCTTGGCTGTCTGAAAAAATACGGATATCAATGGTTGATATCACATTTTTCTTTAGCCATGATAAGACTTCTTTTATTGCCATTATTTCCGCTTGGAACAATGATTTGGGAGATGGAAAGAGAGGTTTAGATTATGAGGTGTCATTCGCAGTGCACCGCTAATGCACAGGCAAGCCGAACGTTGGACTTTGCTTAAATTCTTATGGCTAATGGACTTATCCAAGGCAATCCACCAGACAACCACACTGTACATGAAGATCGGTCTAATGACTGAGATATAGAGCCAGTAAGTTATTCTGGATTGTAAGCTACATTTGTTCCCAATGGCTTTTTTGCAAGGGAAAAGTTCGACCAGCTTAGTTTCCTATCCAAAATAAGACCCAGATATTTTGCTTCATTGGAGAATAAGAAGCTTATTCCATTTAGGGATAGAGGGTCTATGATTGGAATTTTATATTTCCTTGAGAAGAGGACTAGTTCAGTTGCTGTCCAACTAGATAGCTTATTTAAAGCATTTTGTAAGAGTTATTTTAAGGTAATGAGGTGTTTACCAGAGGCGATAACCTCACACCCCTCACCCTCCAGAATTATCATCGTTCATTAACCACCAAATTCCAAAGAAGTGGGGATAGGACACCACTTTGAGGGGTACCTCTACTGACAAATCTTCTAACTGATGTCCCGCCCAACTTTGAGTTGATAATCTGACTAGTAAGCAGTAAGCAGTTCGAGGTGGCCGTGGTGTAGTGGTAACATCAACGCTTGTCACGCTCTTGGTTCACTGTTCAAATCCTGATGTAAACAATCATCTATTTATTTCGTCTGAAATAAATAAAAAAGTCGATCAATTGAGAAAGTCAACTCTACTGCGAAGGCATAGCACTGGCAGTATGGCTGAAAATGCAACTTGATCGTGATGATGACATCAGGAGGACGGAAAAAAAATACTGTGAATCATGAGCAACGACAAAAGCAAAACAAACAAGCTCCCCAGGTATCTGGACGCTTTACGTTTACGTTTAGTTTACTGAAACTTAATACCATCTAAGTTTCAAACCACTCTCCTTGACAAACGCCCGTGTCCTGTAATAGTATAAGAGTATTTATGTCCTCTTTGGCGCGCAAATTATAAAAAAAAAAAGTAAATTGATCAACTCGCCAAATGAGCCATCTACCTTCAGATTTGACACAGTATTTGTTGCTGAATTATATTACCATAGCTGTTTGATAACTCTATTAGACAAAATTTACATCAAAAAAGCTCTCTATCCGCAGATTAAGTGGATACATTTAGATGTCTTTTCCTGCTTAGCGCATTAAACTACAGTCCTATTAAAGAATTGACACTGTGTCATGCCTTGAGTAATACTCGTATACCTGCCACCTTTTTTAGAGAACATTCTTATTTCTAATTAATCCACTTTGAATAAATTAGCAAATTAATATTTGTTTTTTTTTTTTTAGGCCTTCGCTCATTTATCCGATAAACTCGAACCTCTCGTCGATGGAGTGCGAGAAAATTGTCGTCATTGGGTCGAATTAGCCACACAAGTACAAAACAAACCAAAAACTCGCAGCTCAGCGGATAATTCTCCCAACGACAATGATGGTGAACCGGATCCAGATCCCGATGAAAATCAGGATAGTGATAATCTCTCGAATGAATTCAATTCCACGACAAGTAACGGTTCAACGCCTCCACCAACAGGTGAAGACGATAGCAATCCAACGTCACCTCTAGCAACAGTTCCACAGTCTCCAGCGAGAGTTATGACCGCCACCCGCAGCAGGATACTACGTAACAACGCTCTGCAAGCAGTTAAAGCGAAAAATTGCAAAAACTGCGAACTAATGCGCAACAACATACGCAAAACAGCGAGTCTAAAAGGACCAACCGAATTCCAACAAATCGTGCTGACACAAAAATCCCAGAACGGTAGAAGTTACTATAGCCAGAGTACGCCATCGGCTCTAGGCGGATCCAGAGGCGGCATCGCCCAACACACAACAGAGAGTGATAAGATACCAAAAATAGTAGGTAAACTCGGTAATCTCGATCGGCAGTTTTTCTATACACAAACTCAAAATGGACTAATTTTTGAGCCAAACGGACAATTGCACTTCATGCCCGATGACCTACAGCGAAGAAGGCATTCAGAAACGAATGGCTGCACCACCAAAACGACAATATTCGAAAAATAGATGTGATGTGAGGCGGGACAGGATGCAGGACGAGTGCAGTCTAATCGTTTTTCGATTCAATTCAGAGATAAAATCAAAAACAAAACGAAAAGAAAGTTCGACCTACTAGGAGTTCTTAAATTATTATTTTGTATTTTTCTGTTTTCTGTTTATTGTAAAATGTTTGTAAATAGTATTTAGAGATTAGGCAAAGATTTATGTATATTTAGAGAGAGAAACACAAAGTGAGAATCGAACGAGAATCAGCGCCCTATCGCGGCGGGATTTTGTTGTTTCTCATTGATTTCAATTAGAGTAAGGATTTAAGGATCTACATTAGTTTCTAATTTATATTTACTTATGCATATAACAATAAATGTAACGTTTAGTGATAATTCATATAAATAAATTGCTATAATTACAAATTTGCGGAACAACAAACCCTCCCACACATACGAGTATATAAGAATACACAATTGTAATTGTAGAGATTTTAATTATTCAATAAAAAATAGAAATAGAAAGTAAATGATTACATTTTTAACTTATTGTATGAATATTTGAATTTAGTTGCTAGTGATAATAAATATAAAAACTTATTGAGTGATTTGCTAAGAGAACAGGAGACGCTCAAAAAGCGTTCGCCACTTGAATTTTCAAAATTTTGAATTTCTAAATTGCAAAGTACCTACATATATACATATTTTTCCACAGTTTCATAAGATTAAAATTAGTTTAAATACAGTTGTTGTATAAAGAATTTTCATTTTATTGTTTCTAAAAGAAGACAACAACAAAAAAAATTATCAATAATTGCATTCGTGTGTTATGTTTTGTGAAAACTATTATCATACATTTTTGATTGAAAATTTAAATTTTAAAATTAATAAAAAGAAAAAACACAAAAAAAAAAACAATACAAAAACTTAAAGTACTCGTAATCTTTTTCTGTGAATATAAAAACTTGACGCGGCAAAATTGTGTTTTCAATGTATCGCTAGAGGGTCTGTGAACACACGACAGATATTTTCCTGTGCTTTACTTGCAGCTATAAAGAGCTACCTATGTATCGTCAGCGTTACGATTTCTGTCGCATTTATGGTTATCGTTACGAGAATGGTATCTAAAGGGTGACCAGTTGTTATATTTCAGCAGCTGCCAAAGTTACCAATGACATCCAGCTGTCAAATGCATCGTCTGATGCTTCCCGGACGTGTGAAAATTATTTAAAAAAATTATCGAAATTCCCAGTCCCAGCTCAGTTGTATAAATACGCAACGTGAATTTTATTATGGTTTCAGTGCGCAAGCAATTCGTCGCACCGTGGAAAAGTTTGAGCGTGAGTACACTCTTTTGGACCTTAAGCCACCAACCAGATAGAGATCGGTGCGAACTGAAGAAAATATAGCCGCCGTAGTGGCCAGTATCGGAGAAGACCCAGAAATGTCGATTCGGCGCCGATCGACTGACTTGGGCATCGCCAGAGAGTCAACCAGGCTTATTTTGCGGTTGGATTTGGGCCTTCATCTGTATAAGATTGTACTGACGCAAGAATGGAATCCGAACGACCACAGACAATGCCTTGAGTTCGCTAATTGGAAGCTGGAAATATTGGCCGGCGATCCGAATTTTGGCGAAAAAATCATCTTCTCGGACGAGGCCTATTTTTTAGCTCAGTGGCTATGTCAACAAGCCAAATTGACCACAATCAACAAGTGTTCGATCAAGCATCAATGCATCCACAAAGATTGACTGTTTGGTGCGGTTTATGGTACGGCGGCATCATCGGACCTTATATCTTTCGAAATGAAGAAGGAGACACCGTTACCGTCAATGGTCCTCGGTAGAGAGCGATGTTAACCGACTTTCTGTTTTCAGAACTTGACGACATCGATATATCTGAGCTGTGGTTCCAACAAGATGACGCTACATGCCATACAAGCGACGGAACGTTCGAAGTGGTGAAGGAGAAATTTAACGATTGGGTCATCTCACGGCGAGCGTTCATCAATTGGCCGCCGCGATCATACAACTTGATACCCCTCGATTATTTTCTTTGTGGCTACATCAAGTCCTTAGTCTACGCTAACAAGCCAACCGGAATAACGCCGCAAATTTTAGACCGAGTCATCAAAAATTGGACCAACCGCTTGAAGCACTGCCAGCGAAGCCGAGGCGGCCATTTAAGTGATGTGCTATTCCATATATAGTGGCATGAATGTAGCTTCAAAATAAAGCCAGAATCAATTTGGTATCCCATACCATTTATGTTTTATTTAATTTTTTTTCCTATCGTTCTTATCTGGTCACCCTATACATAATCATTACAAGTCTAGGGATCGTTATCTGGGAATTCTTTGTAATAATTCTTGTCACGCAATAGATAATAAGGCCCCAGGCAGCGATACCAATTTAGACTGGGATTTCACATCCCTGCCAGATGACATCTGACATTCATAGTGACAAGTAGTTAGTACTTGTCTTGCCATTTTACAACATGGATCGTTTAAGCCCCGCTTAACGCATTAAAATTGTATAATCTTACAAAAAAATAACAGTTATGTCTGTGTATCTGAAAGTTGACACCGATTTTTCGAACAAAATTTTCAGCGATTAGGCCCATTTCTCGCCGCCGGCTACTTAAACAAACAAAATTGCAGAATTTGGGGTCCTGAGAATCCAAATGATCAGTCCGTATTTGTTTGAAAACGACGAAGGCAGCAGGATGGGCTACTTGCCATTTCTGTTGCCAGCTCAAAATTTCAGGCCCAAATAAAAAAATTATCTTTGTATGATTCTACACCACTGAACAAACGCCATTCGTTTTATGTAATGTAATGTTTTTGATAAGATGTTTATTTTTAATCGAATGAACCTGATAGTCCTTTAAGTATGCAATATTTCAGCTTTCTAGTACATTCCTACGTCAATTGTTGAAGGGTGCTCAAGGACACAAACTCAATCATGGAAAAATCACCATCTCTCAAAAAAAAACTTGTTTAACAGAAACGTAATAAAAAAAAATTTGAAAACCAATTATGTTTAACGGAAATAGGATTGGAACTGAACGAGTTCACGAGGAAGTTGAATTTCGGTCACTTTTTCGTGCTATTGGTTATTAGGGAAATGATTCGTCAGGGACATTTTTATTAATTTTAGCGGAAATAAATTTTACGGAAACCGCTTTTAGGGAAGTCATATTTGTCCGTGCACCCACTACAGTTTCGTTTTTGTAGTTTAGTTCCAAACCACCCAGGAAATGTACATGCAGAGTTGGTTGCCTAGGTTGAAACATCCGGAGGTTTCTGTATTGACTATTAGCTGCACTCAGGGCTTAAACCGGAAGTTTTAATTTCTTTACTTGCTCAAATTTAGTACTGAAGGTCAGAGCTTCCGGATTATTAAAATTTTTGAAATCTAATTAAATGAGTGATTAGTTTAACTAAAAGTCCCTTATTACAGAAAATAGTATACGTTCTGACAATCATAATGGAAAAATAACTCGAGTAAGAAGCATTACTATCGAAACAATGATATCAACTATATGTAATAGCCAACACAACGCTCGACAAGTAGTTCAAATTTCTGTGAGGCAATTTAACTGGTATAACGTTGGTGCTTTAAGGCTTGCTTTATCTTGTACGAGCACAGGGTGCTTTTTACGTTCCAGGTCGATGTTGTTTGGCCGCCATTTTGGTTTGGTTGACATTTCTTAGATCGCATTTAACGGTCGTAAAGGGCAGTCGATAACATCTATCGCCTCAACAACGTGTTGAAGTTGTTAAAACATTTTGTCTAAATAATTGTTCAATTGTGAATATACGAAGAAATTTGCGTATTCTTTTTTTTTGGTTTAAATCATGTGCCTAGTAAGTCCACCATTAAGCATACGTGTGTAAAGGATGATTGGAGGTTACAACTTAAATTTGAAATAAAACACATTATAAACTGCCAATATTTTTATATCAATATAATGTTGAGATCATTGCCAAATAGGCACTACGGCTGGCTTTGCAGGCTTGCGCCTTTTTGCTGACATTTTCCATTACTTTTTGTCAAAAATCCTGCGGTAGTTCATAAATAACGCATCGGAACTCGTCCTTAGCTTTGGAATCGTTTGAAGGTGATTGGTATAACCCCAGGAAAAAAATCTAACGGCGTAATATCGCACTGTCTTGGTGGCCAATTTTGGTTGCCGAAAAGATAGATCTCGCGACCGGGAAACCTTGTGTGCAATAACTGCATTGATTCTTGCGCTGTGTGGTGGGTTGCAGCATCTTCTTGAAACCACACGTCTTCCACCTAACTATCGTCCAATTGCAGCCACAAATAATTTGTTATTATGTCCCGATACACCACGAATATTTTCGAAGAATCGCGGTCTAATCCGCACCAAATTGTAACTTTTTGTGGATGCATTGGTTGTTCGTGAATGTACCGTAGATTTTCATGATCCCAAATGAGACAATTTTGTTTGTTTACGTAACCATTCAGCCGAAAGTAAGCCTCATTCCTGAAGATGATTTTGTTCGAAAAATGGCCATCAACTTGGTGATTCTCCAACATCCTATCAACGTAGTCAAGACGCTGTTTATGGTCTGAGTCCATTGCATCTTGTAGGCATGCGGTTGCAGATCTTTTGTTTAAATGCGCTGCGTGGAGCTGTAGGAGAGGTTCAATTGCAGGGAACGATGGCGAATGGATTTTGATGGATTGTCACAAATACTCGTACTGTCACTCACTACAGCGATATTTCGTTTGAATGGTCGAACCACAGTACTCGTAGTTCCAGATTTAAATTGTAACCTCCAATTGAATCACCATGTAGGTAAAAAATACTTCACAAAATAATGTCACAAATACAAAAAGAAATGGCGGTTATATTGGGAATGTAGAGATTTGAATTTGGCACGACATGTTTACGTAAAGTTAATCGAGATAAGTACAAATACGTGCGACCCAATCGTGTTCTTTAATTTCCTTGTAAGTAACGAAACCCTAAATAGATATGTTTGTTTCATATCCTTAATATTAAAAACACTAAATGATATTTGGGGTCAACAAATAAATTTCAACTCTGTTCCTTACAACTCTAGTCCCATAGGAGCTTTTGTTCCTTAAACCATCCTCTGAATGCGCATACCACTTTATTAGTGTACAGTAAGCGTGGGAATTGTTAATTGTTGTCCGCTGTTATTTTTGAAACGTTTACATAGAAATACACTAAATAAAATGGGAACAGTTACATATCTCGAAAATCTTAAGTTCTTTCTATTCGGTTCCATTCGGATTTTACCTAAGATCATCAGACAGTTTCTGTTTAGTTTCTTTCCTGATCCGTCATTCTTCCAAGATGGCGGACTTATTGCAAGTCGGATTGGCCAAGGTTTCTGATATGTTTTTGAGGATGGCATATGTACTAATCCCTATTTACCACATCAGTGAACGAGTAAGACGTGACTGGAAAATGTGTGTTTGGCATTATCGCGTAAGTAATCGAACTTTTCGAACTTTTTTCCAAACATCAGAGCACTGAGATTCGATTTTCGGTCCATTGTACTACCTGGCAGAAACCCCTTTTTGGTGTAGTGGTTGGAGAAACTTAGATTTTAATCATTCCTCCTTTCTACTCGGGTGGCTATGGATGCTGTTCCCCGCTCGAAACATTTGGCTTTTGGCTTTTCTTTGTCAGTGGTCGAGTTGTTTTTTCAGTGAAGTTCGCAGTGTCTCGGACAGGTTAATGATGTAAAGACTCTAATTCGTGTTCGTCCGGCAAGTTTAGCTGAAAATATTGCCGCCGTAGCTGATAGTGTGACTCAAAACCCAGGTGTATCCATTTCGAGATGATCACAGGAATTGGGCCAATCCGCAATCACTTTGTACCGCATTTTGCATAAAGATCTTGGCCTACTAGCTTATAAGGTCCAGTTGTTACAAGAATTGAAGCCAGCAGATCACGCACAACGCCGTACTTTCGCTGATTGGTTGCTGGAAATGAATGAACAAGATCATGATTTTTTACACAAAGTTATTTTGATTGATGAGGCTCAAACTGTGGCATCTGGGGCTCCGAAAACCCAAGAGAAATAGTGGACCAACCTCTCCATCCACAACGGGTGACAGTTTGGTTCGGTTTTTGGGCTGGGAATGTCATTGACCATTTCAGTGAATGAATTGTGTTACCGAACGATGTTGACTGACTTTTTTTGCCTGAAATTGATGCTATGGACGTGGACGACGTTTACTTTCAATAGGACGGCGCCACATGACACACAGCTGGTGCAACAATGGCTCTATTGCGTGACAAATTTCCTCTAGGTGTGATTTATCAAAATGGATACTTCAATTGGCCGCCAAGATCGTGCGATTTAAAACCATTAGACTTTTTCCTTTGGTGCTATGTTAAAGATAAATTCTACGCCAATGCTCCACTTTCAGCGTTGAAAACGTGATGAAAAATTTCATTAAAAGAATGACTATTTATAGGCAGAGCCGAGGCGGACATTTGGCAGATATTGTATTCTATTACTAACCTCAGAGTTTGTACTTTAAATTAAATCACCATTTTTCATAATATGACACCTCTTGTTGAATGCCCCTATATTTTCAATGTGCAGCGGATACATGTCCCATGATGCCAGTCACTCACTCGATCACTGATGCGGTAATATGGCCCCTGTACAAAATAGAGTCGAGCCTCGTCTACCTCAGTAAAGTATTAATTAAATTTGAATTTGTACTGATTTTGAAATTGATTTCATTTGAATTTTGGTGCTCAACAAAAAGTCTAACCGTCTGTCTATACCTTGGACTGCAGCCTAGGTGGTAGGACGGATTTTGCTCAAGCTTCATATCTGGGATCTGTGGATCACCCGCAAGTGAAATCCAGTATAAAATATTTTTGATTCTCGTAGATTTCGACTCAAGTTTGAAATCTTAACAATTCACGAACAAATGGCATATATTACGTTTTCGACTCCTGATTAACGTCTCAACTATGTTAATCTAGCTATAGATCTGCTGGCTCAAGCATCATTCATTACGGTATTGAAAAGGGCAATTGCATCTAATGACTTTCGGACTCAGAAGCGCAGGCTTTTGCCAGATGAATATTGAAGAGGACGAAGCATCCATATACGTACTTCAAAAGTTGTCACTACCTATGCGCGAAGGCGTGCGATGGTGTAAATGGAAGGATGCTTACTGAGCCACTATTTTTCCCATTATTTGAGAACAAATTTGAAAAAACAAACACGGAAATACTCATTACTTAACATCATGTATATATGCATTAGAAGAGCACTTGCGAGGATGGATACACCATATTATTTGCTGCGTATGGTGACAAACTATTTTAACAACAGGAAGTTGAGATACAACACAGATGAAGGCGTAAAATACTACAACGTCACTGCGGGAGTTCCACAGGGATCGGTCTTAGGGCCGTTATTGTTGAACATCATGTATGACGGAGTCCTACGATTACCATTGCCCAGGGGAGTAACGATAATTGGATTCGCCGATGACATAGCCGTCGTGACAGTTTCAGCCAACTTTCAGGTTAGTAACCAAACAATCAGGTCCAAATAAGCGGTGAAATACCTCGGAGTAATGCTGGACAACAAACTCCGGTTCAAAACATATGTTGACTATTTAACCAAGAAGGCAAAGAAAATACAGGGAGCTCTCTCGCGCATACTTCCTAACATTGGGGGCCCTGGATACGCAAAAAGGATACTGCGCTCCAGAGTTATTACATCAATACTGCTATATGCCGCCCCGGTTTGGGTGCAGGCATTAAGGACGAAGGAGACCAAAAGAAGACTATTGTCAACATTCAGACTCTGCGCGCTACGGACAATCAACGGCTTCCGAACCATCTCAGACGAAGCCGCGTTTGTTATAGCTGGGATGATCCCTATCGATATCCTTGCAGATGAAACGTTGAGGATATATAACAAAAGAGACTTGAACCAACACGACGCCAATGGTACCAAGATAATAAAAACTGAAGAAAATGCAACATCAGCAGCAATGTGGCAAGCTCGCTGGGACAATGCAACGAAAGGCAGATGGACACACAAACTAATACCGACAATCCAAGACTGGATAAGTCGTAAACATGGAGACTGCAACTACAACCTTACACAATTCCTGTCTGGTCACGGTGGCTACCGCAAGTATCTCCACCGATTTGGGCACGACAGTTCACCATCTTGCCCCGAATGCCCTAATGAAGACGAAGATACGGAACACGCAGTGTTTTACTGTAGACGCTTCACGGCATGGAGAAGTACTTTACCCAGACCGACGTTACTCCTCGACCACATGTTGCAGTCAGAAGAGAACTGGACTGTAATATGCGACTGCATAACAAATATACAAAATGAGCTGCGGAGATTAGAAAGGCTGAGAAAAGCTACAGAAGCAGGAGAAGCCTCAGTAGCAGGTGACACAAGACGAATAGCTTGATTTGCTAACCAACCCCGTGAACGGCAGTCCCGCTGGGGGAATGGTTGAAGTCTGTGTCATATATCGGCTGGCAACTCATTGTCAGGACCAGGTATATGAATCGTGCATGCCATTAGCACGGGCTAATGATATCTTTAGAAGATTCCTCACCTCCCTGGCGCAACCAGACAAAAAAAAAAAGTGTATATATGCACAAATGTCTGTAGCCCATATTTATTCAATAAAATGACCCCCAGCATCGATAATAGCCTGAATGTGACCGAAAGCGTGAGCATACCGGAACTAAATGGTTCTTGTTGATGCTGGTCCATCACTTGGACAATGGCATCCTTTAGAGCGCATTGTGGTGATGTTTGTTGGTTTTATGTTCAACTACGCCCCACACAAAGTAATCCAACGGTTTAAGGTGTGGTGAGTTAGATGGTAATAAGTTTGGTGTTGTGTGATCATGAAAATTGATCGTCATCCATTCCTGTGTCGTCGCAGCTAGCGCAGAATCCTGTTGGAACACGTATGGCCTTCCTTCAATTACACCGTCTCCCCAGTGCTTACCAACTGCCTCTAGTACCTCGATGTATCCGGCAGCATTTACTCGAATACCTTATGAAAAAACTAGGAAGGCATAAAATGATCTTTACTGCTCACTACTCCAAGGCCCAACACACTGGTCTGGTGTGCATCTGAAGGCTCTGCACACAGCCATCTATCGTTCCTTCTATTGATCTTCTGGTCCTGAACGAAATTTGTTTCATCGGAAAAAAGACAAAGAAGGCCTGGATCTTCCGAATGTCTCTACTTGTTGACGAGCCGCCTTTATAGTTTTTTGTTTCCTCCGAAATAAACTGGCCACTTCTCATAGCATACGACTTTTATCGGAGGCTTTCATGAATCACACCGCGAATTAGTTGCTCAGACACTTGAAGGTCCCTTGCAATTGACCTTATCAACATTCCAGGGTCCTCATGACATTTCACTTGTTGAACAAGTTTCGTTTTTTTTTTTTGTTTTTGCTGCCCGAAGGTGTGAAATGTTTTTTACTTTTCGAAATATATTGTACTCGTACATACCTTATGTATGCGACATTCAAAAAGCGCGATATTTCGAGAACACTGTATGTATGTATGGCTACGAAGCCTCCGCATCCTGTAGAGTCATTCAACCTATCCCAAACACTATGTCACTATGCCGACGATGCTAACTCCTATCATATAGATGATATTTATGGACTAGCTCCAAATTGTATGATATAAACCGATGGGTTTGATGGCAGGGGCAATCCTGGTAGAAGTGAAGAAAACTCTGTTAAATTACTGGCAGCCTATCAACTTCACAAGTAAGTATAGATGGACGAAGGAGCGCTTACAAATTGTTCGGCATCTTGGAACGATTGCCTCAGTTGGCAGTGGTACCGATGTGGTATCGAAAGCAGTTGAATCGTGGAAGCAAAGGGTATATGTCGGTT
The DNA here is from genome assembly GCA_963082735.1 of Pocota personata. Classification (NCBI taxonomy): domain Eukaryota; kingdom Metazoa; phylum Arthropoda; class Insecta; order Diptera; family Syrphidae; genus Pocota; species Pocota personata. The sequence goes on along the minus strand of OY720432.1, from coordinate 73,382,476 downwards.
TGTTGCCTAAGATGTGGAAAGCAATGCAATTAGCTAAGCTGTTACTGCTCCAGCGCAGTCGATTCTTCGGTGATGTTATGCGCTATATGCAGCACCTGGAAAGTGACCACAAAAAAGTTGAAAACTTTTGTTAATATTTATCTCAGACATAATATTGCTGGTGTTATGCTTCTGGCAAAACCATATCTCAAACGAACAGTTTTATTAAAAAAAAGTCTCAGTATCTACACTCGTTCGTTTCTATGATAATACAGAAGCCAAGGTGGCAATGGGTTGGTTAAAACCGGGACCACTGACACAAGAGAAAAGGAGAATAGGCCTCGCACAAAAAACTTGGCACAGAACAGTCGAAGAGGAATTTTTACAATTGGGGCTCAAACATATCTCCACCTAATGGAGACTTATTCAACATCGCGATACTTCCGTATAAAATAAGCCGGAGTTCCTCAAGGTAGCGTCCTCGGACCTCTGTTATACCATCTTTACACTAAAGAGAAACATACAATGCCCTACACCAAGACTGCAACTTTTGCCGACGACACGGTAGTCTTAGCAGTGGGAGATACAACGCTAGAATCGACGCAAAAGCTGCAAGCTGCTGCAGACCAAATTATCAGGTGAACTCAAAGATGGCGTATAAAACTGAATTCGAGTAAATCTGTACATATTGACTTCACAAATAAGTCTATCTCGTACTCCCCTATAGCAATATCAGGCACGACAATACCATATGCAAATACAGCGAAGTATCTAGGTATGACTCTAGATGCCAAGCTTCGTTGGAAAGAGCATATTAAAATCAAAAGACTAGAATTAGACATTAAATGGCGAAAATTAGAATGGCTTATAGGCAGGAAGTCAGGACTATCAATTAATAATAAAATTCTTTTATATAACCAGATCCTAAAACCAGTGTGGAACTATTGCGCTCAACTCTGGGGATGTGCCAGCCAGACCAATATTGGAGTCATCCAACGATTCCAGAATAAGGTCCTTCGAAGTATTGTGAATGCTCCATGGTACATCAGAAACAGCGAAATGAAAATGAAATGACAGCGATCTCCATCGGGACCTAGGCACTCCTACTATTCTTGAAGAGATCAACTCTAGGGCCAAAGCACACGGGAAGAGACTTCAGGAGCATATTAACGAGGAAGCAACAATTCTTCTAAACGTATATGGCGTGAGACGACTGCAACGTATAAGACCGTCAGATCTTGCAAGGCAACCGTAACAGGGCTTACCACGTACTCTACCAGATAGTAACAGAGCGACAACAACGCAACGAGCGAAAAGAGGCGCTCGGAGTGAACTTAACCTCCAACGCTTTGGATGGATTAAATCTCATCTATGCTCTTGTTACTGTCATTAAAAGTTAACATACAACAAATTACAATCATAATGTACCTTAAAAATAGTAAACTGTTAACCATTTCTCCCGCTAATAATACTGAAAAGCAAACTGCTCGAAATCTTGAGGTAAATAAATTTCCCCAAAACCTATAGATACTCGTACATATATCCTTACATGAAGAGGGTAAAAATTGTATATTAATAAAAACAATTCCGCGTACAGAAGATACTCTTCCATATCTCGCAAAAACAAATGTCAGATTGTCTATGTCCTCGCTCCCTGTATTCAATTATCAGCTTGCATGTTCGTACAATGATTCTCTATTATTTGAAACTACTACTGCTTCTAGCACCATATCGCACATTTGGCCCATCATCCAGCCCACCAAGAACTCATTTGCACTACGTGCTAACGAAATGAACAGGAACAATCCTCCCTCCCGTATACAGAACGATGCAATCATCATCCCTCTCTGTATGAAGGCGATGTTAGATTATAATCAAGTTGGCTGTCTCAAACCCCCAAAAACGGGTGCGAATGTACATGTTGGTATAGAAAATGATTCGATGGTGAGTGGGATGGTCTAGCGGACCAACTTCTTCCTACCGACACCGTGCCATCGTTTCAGATTCGAAACTACATACTATTCGGAAATTATTCGTGGATAACTATGCATCCATGCAGTTGCCACCCCATTTTGCAGCATCAGTTCGACTTTTCTCGCCCATTCCCAATGGATGGGGAACAGTAGTGCATGCAGCCACGGAGGTACCTTAAGCTGAGAGCCGTTCTAACTACCTAGGAATTGCATTCGCACATTGCACGAGATATTCCAAATCCTGGATCCATTCTCGGTGCATCATGTTGAAACAAGCGTCCTAATTGGATTCGTTAATCAAGGATTTAAGCATTCTCTGGCAATTTTCGACGAACAACACAATCAGCCGCTGCCCTCTCCCACCTTCGCACCCACGTTGTGCTTGTTGGATATATGGTCAGCAACACTAGACGCCTAGCGGCGACCCAAACTCCTGCCGCATAGTTGCACGATAGTGTTTTTTTTTTTTAAGGCAATCGGCAGTACAATTCTTAGCTTGGGTGTATAGGTAGCACAGGCAGCATTGGAACGTCTGGCGTGCGTACTGGCGGATGGAGTTTTACATATTTTCATGGAATGAACCGAGGAAGTGGGCGAGGAGGAGCTCTATTGCCGATTGACGATTTGCACGTGAGTGTGAGTGTATTTGTATGTGCTTTCGGCTTGCAGTAGCATTGGACTAAGGGGCTGGAGGACGACTGCCTTTCATCCCCATTCATATGAGTTGTGACGATGATGACGTTGTTTGCTTTCAATTAGCTGCTCTTAATAATTTTAATCAATTTTCTTTTCATTGTTTTTGCTTTTCCTTTTTTTTTTTTTTTTTTTGTTTTTTGTGAACGGATGGTGAGTGCTTTTGTGTGCTTTGTTCATCGATTCAATTAAGTTGGAATACTGCGGTTGTTTGAGAAGTAATTGGGCTTTCAGGAGAAATTAGCTTGTGTGAATGCTATTAAATTTAAAAAGGGGCCATTACTTTTTATATTAATTGAAAGGAACGAATGAAATGAAAAGAGCTTAAAATAAAGATTTCTAATGAACTGTCTGTAAGGCAATTTATTGCAACATCTTTGCCTTGATTATTGAAGTTTTTTATTAAACAAGTTCAGTTTTTTTCGATACTATTTTTGTTCAAAATATCAGCTCTATAGGTCTAACGATTCAAAAGTTAGAAGCGTTTGACCTACTGATGGACAGACAGACACCGTGTATTGAATCGATTAGTGTTCCGTTTTATATCATTCTGGTACGGAACACTAAAAAGAGAAATAAGTGAAACTGCAACTATTATTCCATAGCAAAAGCAAACAGGAATGCCCCGTCTCCGGTAGTTGATTTTCTTTGGAAGCCTCGGTATATAATATTTTTTTCGGGCTATCCGTCATTACGTTTTTTTTTTTTATTATTATTAAAACTTTATAAAAATGTTCTCATTTTATAATACTACATTTTAAAACATAGTATTTCAATATATTCAAAATTAGAAAACATATAATCTGTTTTAGTTGCCGACAATTAGGTCATGTGGATTTTTCCATTGCAAGTCCATCTTTTCGCCTTATTAGCACGGTTTCCTAAAGGGAAGATCAACTACAACAAACTTAACAGAATTTGATTCGACTACTCTATGCGCATTAGAAGATGGTAAAGAAGTTGACTTAATTGCCACCGATTTTAGTAAAGCCCACTCCATAGTGCTTCTCAAACTTAAAGCTCTTGGTTTTCAACCGGGGTTCATTATGTGGATTAAATCCTACCTTGACGAACGACAGTACGAAGTTTTATTTAGATCCTTCGTATCTGACCTCATTACAGCCACCTCCGGAGTTCCACAAGGCAGCCACCTGGGTCCGCTGATATTCATATTGTCAACCAATGACGTTGATTGTGGCATTAAAAATTCATATCTTTCTATTTACGCTGATAATATGAAAATCTTCAGACACTCTTACCCACTCCAAGAAGACTTAAACAATTTTTCAACATGGTGCCAAAACAATTTCCTTGAGCTTAATGTGAATAAATGTCAAAATATTACATATTCCCGCAAGCGTGTTCCATCTGTCTCCCGATCATACCTCATCGGTAATGAGCTTATTCCCCCCGTCTCTCCATTTCGCGATCTGGGTGTCATCTGCGACAGTGAACTTAATTTTCGCTGCCATATAGACCAAATTATAAGCAGAGCCAACTCAATAGGGTGGCTGTGGTGTAGTGGTAACTGTGGTGGCTGTGGTGTAGTGGTAACATCAACGCTTGTCACGCTCTTGGTTCACGGTTCAAATCCTGATCTCAACAATCATCTATTTATTTCCTCTGAAATAAATAAAAAAGTCGATCAATTTCGAAAGCTTAGTCAACTCTACTGTGAAGGCATAACACTGGCAGTAGAGTGGTCATATCGCTGAAAATGCAGCTTGATCGTGATGATGACATTAGGTGGAGGGAAAAAAATACTATGAATCATGAGCAACGACAAAAAGCAAAACAAACAAGCTCCCCAGTTATCTGGACGCCACCCTTGGACTTTACTGAAACTTAATACCACCTAAGTTTCAAACCCACTACACCAATCTTTCTTTCTCTCTCTCTCAATTTTCTACAAACGCCCGTGCCCTGAAATAATTTAATGGTATTCATATCCCATTTGGCGCGCGCAAATTATAAAAAAAAAATACTGGGTTTCATAAAACGCTGGTCCAAGGAATTCTCGAACCCCTATGTCACAAAATCCCTCTCCGTCACTTTTGTCAGACCAATTCATGAATATGCTAGCCAAGTGTGGTCTCCGCACCACGATGTCCATTCTCTCCGAATAGAAGCGGTTCAACGCAGGTTCATCCGTTTCGCTCTACGCGGCCTCCCATGGACTGATAGATATAACTTACCCCCATATGAATATCGTTTAAACCTGATCTAATTACAATAACTCATAAAACGTCGAGAAGTAGCCGACATATGTACTCTTTCTCCATCAGTTGATAACAGGAAACATCGACTGCCCCACGCTGCTCCGAACCTTAGGTCTGTACCACTTTTTCACCTAAATTTTCACCGCACCAATTATGGTCGTAACGAGACAATATCAAGAATGCTACGACTGGCGAACGGAATGCAAAGCTCGTTTGATTTTCACCATAGCAAATTTGTATTGAGAAACTCCCTTCACTCAAACCCCTCACCATCAATTTCTTAAACTCACTATCCTTCACTTCCTTCACACCATCTCCCGCCTTACAATTAGTTTTAAGGATCTAGTAATAAGTAGTTTTAGTTATAGTTTAAAAATAAGTGGGCCCGTGGGCCCGGAGATAAAACAATTCAAATAATAAAAAAAATAAAAAAAAAAATAGTTAAGTTAGGTTAAGTTTGGTTTAAGTTAGATTAAGTTAGCTTGCACTAAGCTCAATAAATAAATAAATAAATAGACACGCTTCAGTCTTCTAGTAAGTCCGCTTGTATCAGTGAGTTTCACTGCTTCTGGGTTCATGTGTTGTCTCAGCCTTTGGTCATGGACTCCTGCGTAATCTGCAATGGTTTCTGCTACATTCTTCAGTTTAAGATCGCGATGAAGGTCTACGTCCCTAATATACCATGGCGCATTTACTATGCATCTCAATACTTTATTTTGAAAACGTTGAATTATTTTGAGTCGTACATCCCCATAACTGAATTCCGTATGTCCATACGGGTCTTAGTATTTGTTTATACAATAACAGTTTATTATGTATAGATAAGGGTGATCTTCTACCAATAAGCCTTCCTAGATACTTGGCTGTGTTGCAGTAAGGGATTTGCATTCCAGAGATTGTAATCGGAAGCCGTTGAATCTTTTTATTGGTGAAATTGTCATGTACTGATTTAGTGCTGTTGAGATTTATGCGCCACTTCTTGGTCCAATTGACTACAGTATCTACAGCATTTTTAAGGATCCTGGTTGACTCTACTTCGCTTTTCTCTATTGCAAGTAAAGGGTGGTTAAATTTTAAGGGCCCATGTTGAATGTGAACCACACCTAAACGTCAAGTTTTTTTCTGCATTTCATTTGACATTTCTCAATTTCAGACTAACTCAATTTGAACCATGAAAATGGGCGTTCAAATCAAAATGCATATCGTGCATTTCGTGATTCTTTCGGTCAATTTAATCGTCCAAATGTGCGTACAATCGGAAAAATCGTGCAAAAATTTGTGCAAACTGGGTCTGTAGGAAATGTAAAAAAACCAGTGCATGCTCGTACAGCTCGTACTGCAGAAAATATTGCTGCTGTTCGCGATAGTGTGGCTGAAGAGCCGTCCACCTCAACTCGTCGTCGTGCCCAACAATTGCACCTCTCACGCTCGTCGTTGATGAACATTATGCATAAAGACTTGCATTTACGCGCTTACAAGGTGCAATTGACTCAAGAACGTCGTCAATGGTCACAATGGTGGCAAGAAATGGCAACGGTGGATGATCAATTTTCGAAGAAAATCATCTTCAGTGATGAGGCACATTTTCACCTCAGTGGATTCGTCAATAAGCAGAATTGCCGCATTTGGGCGAATGATAATCCAAGAGTGATTGTCGAAAAACCAATGCACCCACAAAGAGTGACTGTTTGGTGCGGTTTATGGGCTGGTGGCATCATCGGGCCGTATTTTTTCCAAAATGAGGCCGGTCAGACAGTTACTGTGAATGGTGTTCGCTATCGTAAGATGATAACGAAATTTTTATGGCCCGAATTGGAAGATATGGATGTGGACGATATGTGGTTTCAACAGGATGGTGCCACTTGCCACACAGCTAACGAAACAATGGCTCTTTTGCGCGACAAATTCAATGGCCGTGTTATCTCACGTGGTGGCGATGTCAATTGGCCGCCAAGATCATGTGATTTGACACCGTTGGACTTCTTTCTTTGGGGTTATTTGAAAGAAAAGGTGTACGTCGATAAGCCAGCAACAATTCAAGGGCTAAAGGATGAGATAATTCGGCACATTAACGGCATAGAACCTCAATTATGCCTCAGCGTCATCGAAAATTTGGACCATCGGATGGAGGTGTGCCGCCGAGGTCGCGGCGGCCATTTGGCCGATATTTTGTTCCATACATAATTGAACCATACCAATATTATCATAATAAAAAGAAATGACAGTAATTTTCTAAATAATTTGTGTTTTATTCAAAATCAACATCGGCCCTTAAAACTTAACCACCCTTTAGTTCTTTCCGAATAATAACTTGGATTTCATTGTGTGTGACTGGATGGATTTCAACACTTCTTTGTACTCCTGTTGGACAATTTTCTTCATTTGGGCTTTCATTAGGCCGAAATACTTTTGTCATGTGCTCGGCAAATAACTCTGCCTTTTCTAAATTGTTTTTAGCCCATGTACTATTAGCTATTTTAATACGTGGATAATGATGTATAGGACGTTTGAGGTACTTTGTTGATTTCCACAATGAATACTCAGTCGTTTTATCTGCAGTTAGTCCGTTTAGACTGAGTTGGTTGAGTTGCGATTTTTATAAAGCATACCTTGTTTGCTGCCACTTCTTTCGAATCTTTCTTTTTTGCGATATTAAGTCTAAAATTTGTTTTTGATATCTAATACTAATTTCTTTCTTTTTTGTCAGAGGAGTACTTTTCCAAGCTGCTCTTTGTATCTGTTAAGTCATTACGTAAGTAATTTACTATCTTGCAAATTAATAAGAAAGTCGAAATCAGACTTAAAAAAATAAATATTTTCGTGTTAACAGCCCATGGTCCTACTACAGCTTTATGCCTTTTCGAGAGGGGAATTTTGTTCGATTGAGAGAAGTTTCTCACGACAATTTTACTCTCGCTCGGATGTTTGTCAGACGTTCGCGAGAGTTGGGACAGTGAGTAAACTTGTTTTTTGTTTTTCTTTTTGGATTTTTCTGGATTCGAACCTTGATTCTGCCGCTCACTGAGTCATGGCGCCCACCAAAATGAGACTTATTTATCGTCGACTTTGCACTTAAAATATTTTTTTTTTTTATTTAAAATGGTTTATTCTAAGATATACTGTGTAAAAATTTTGGAGAAGAAATTTGTTTTTATATTTTTTTAAAACTCATTTAAAATTTTCTGTTTTGACTAGTAAAATGCAGGTTTTCTTCTTTATTTACTCAATTTTTTTTTTTTATAATCTGCGCGCGCCGAAGGGGATATGAATACCCTTAAACTGTTTCGGGGCACCGGCGTTACAAGTAGGAAAAGGGGGAAGAGGAAGAGAAGAGGAGCCTGTGCACGTTGAAGGTTGTAGTGATGGGGAAATACAGAGCCTGGTAGATTATTCCACATTCGTGTCGTTCGGCTTATAAACGAATCCCTATATTTGACTCCACGACCTAAATTGAACTGATGTGCATTCGAAGCATGACGCGTATTGCGGATGAAATTTTGAAGGGGAGGAATGCAACTGGCTATTTCGCTGGAGCGTTTTTTGTAAAAAAACGATAAAACAGGGATAGACATGAGACATTTGTTCGATGTTCTAGTGAATGTATGAAATTCACAATGTCTCTATCACCTATAAGTTTTAACGCGCGATTCTGTACCCTGTCTAGGATGTGCAGAACGGTCTTGGGTGCACCAGACCAGATATGGGCATTGTATTTCAGCTTAGGGCGGATGAATGCCTTATAAATTGAGGCCAGATCAAACGGGGTAAAATATTTATTGCATCGTCTAAGGAATCCTAGACATTTTGCAGTATTTTTGGCGACCTCGAATATGTGATCGTGCCGGGAATGGCAAGTCTTTCGGTTTCAATGATGCAAGTACCATCCATGGATAATGGTTGAGGGTTTTGGTTTCGCTTGAGAGACAGAAGACAGCATTGTGTTTTGGAAGCATTAAATTCCACTCTGTTGGTTGAACCCCATTTAATTATGCTGTCCAGGTCGGAATTTAATGTGTTTAACATACTTTGCCGTTCCCCTTTTACGGCCGAAGAGCAAGGACGTGAGTTAGGGAACGAATATGATAAACTGAGGGTACTGCCATCAGCGAAGGAATGGATTGGATTAGACGTTGCAGACAAGAGATTATTTATAAAAATAAGAAAGAGAATCATAGACAAAGCAGAACCTTGGGGAACACCAACATTTATTTGGTGAATTGCAGACTTGAAGCCGTCCAAGACAACTTGTGTTGAACGCCCTGAAAGGTGATTTCTAATCCATTGAAGAAGAGACTCATCGACGCCATATGCACGCATTTTCGACAAAAGAACCAGATGCCAAACTCTATCAAATGCCTTTGCGCAACCATCTTAGCTTCTCCGAAATGATGGGCTGGAAAAAATTACAAAAAATCATCCAAATTTAATTCGGCATAAATTAATTTTTGGAGTAAAATAATTAAAGTAAAGTGACCTGTTAATATCTGGGTTATATTTCGTTTTCTGATAACAAACTGTCGTGTGCTATGAATATTGCTCCTATGGCTCAAAAAACTTTTCTTTCATCTCAGCTCAGTACAAGTTCTTCATTTGAAAATACTTTGACTGATAATGAGGAACAAGCTGCAAAGCGGCGGTTATATTCGGAAGAAGTTAAAAAGCAGTGGAATATAGCTCGTCTGATCGGAAATTCGGTAGTTTGTGTATTAATTTGCTGTTGAGTGTGCCGAAAATCGTGGACTGCTACCGAAGGCAAGTGGTGCCATAAGCATAAGTGCGCGATGAGAGTCTGCAAGCAAAACAACCCCATCGGTGAATTTAGATGCATAAAATCGTCGTTCAACCAAGAAAGTAAGCCGTGCGTGTAGTACCTGGTTCGAAGATGCCAAAATCCCTTTGGATTGAATGTTTTATTTGCTGTACTCGTATTGCTATGCCAGGAAATACGATTATTCATACGACACTATAAAAATTGAAGATTTCTCTTCAAATGAAAAATGTCTGTCTCAAAGGACTATTTCCAATTGATATAGTTACTGTCGTGAGACAGTAGTAATATATTTAATTGAAACGTCCGATTCAAAGGACAAGATTGGAGTGCTAGGCAAAATAGTCCAAATCGATGAGAGCAGGTTTGGGCGGAGAAAGTTCAATAAAGGCAGACGGGTTGATGGACATTGGATGTTAGGATCGGAAGATTTGCGACTGGAAGTGTGTCCAGAAAATATCCGAAGCACAGAAGCATTAATTCCTATAATTAAGAAGCACGTGAATCCGGGAACTACAATACACACGGACTATTGGAATATGACTGTCTAAGTGAACACGGCTTTGTGTATAAAAAAGTTAATCATAGTGATCCCGATAATCCGTTCGTGGCTCCCGATGGAACTCACACTCAAAGGATTGTGTCTCAGTGACGTGTGGTAAAACGTGAGTTTTACAATGATAATTATTCAAATAACTTCACTGACCAGATTTATGAATACCAGTGGAGGAGAATGATTAAAAAAAATAGACTGGATCCTTTTGAGGAGTTATTGAAAACCGTTCTACATGTTTACGGGGATTTTTATAAATAATTGAAAAAAAAACACTTATTCTTTTATTGTTTATTCCATTCTAGTGAATTCATGTTGTTTTCGATTTGTTTATAGCTATTAAAGAATAGCAACATAAATTAGAGAAAAAAAAGATAGAATTACGAAGAAAATTTTTTTTATAAAGGGTCTTTCATTAAGCGCTTCCTATCTTTAAATTTAAATAAAACAAAGTGTGTGTGAGATATCATCAAAACTTTTTATTCGTTTGAAAGGCCTATCGATGCCATTATATATGGAATATAACATCGTTCAAATGTCCACCGCGGCTTCTCTGGGTGACGCGTATCCAAAGTGTCAAATTTTCTCTGGCGCATAAATCCGGCTGAATTTGACCGATGGCATGTGTTATGTTGGCTTTGAGGGCCGCTGTGGTTTTGTGGCTTATTCGCATGGACCTACGACTTCAGAAAACCCCATAAGAAAAAGTCTAACGGGGTCAAATCGCACGATCTCGGTGGCCAGTTCACATCACCTCCACGTGAGATGACCATGCCCTCGAATCGCTAGTGCAGAATTTCCAATGTGCCGTGAGCTGTGTGGCACGTAGCGCCGTCCTGTTGAAACCACATGTCGTTGGTGTCCATATGATCCTATAGAGCTCGCCGTTAACGGTGATGGCCTGGCAAACGTCTACTTAAAAAAAAAATATGGACCGATGACGCCGCCAGGACAAAATCCACACCAAACAGTGACTTTTTCGGGATGCATTGGACGCTCTTGGATCTCATGTGGATTGGTATCGTCCCAAATTTGACAATTTTGTTTGTTGAAGTACTCATTCATCCAGAAGTGGACCTCATCGCTGAAGATGATTTTTCGATGAAAATTAGGGTCAGTTTCCAATTGCTCCAGAGCCCATTCAGCGAACACACGTCTTTGTCTATGGTCGTTTACCTTCAGCTCCTGGGTCAGTTGCATTTTGTATGGGTGCAGGCCCAAGGCACGATGCAAAATTCGCCAAGTCGTGGTCTGCCAAGGGCCGAGTTCTTGTGAGCGACGCGAAATCGACTGCCTCGGATTCTTCTGCACACTCTCATGGACAGCGGCTATGTTTTCGGCAGATCTTGCGTTTCGTCGACATACGGGTGTTGGTTGATCGTTTACTGAACCAGTGGACTCAAATTTATTTACCACAGTGCGAATAGTCCTCTCGGAAGGACAATTATGGCGACCGTAAAATGGGCGAAGCGCGCGGAACGTTGCCCGAACAGAACACTCATTTTGATAAAACAATTTTATTATTTGCACGTATTGTTGAACGCTATATCTATCCATGGTGATTTGGCAAAACAGACTGAATAAATGACAGTCAATTTGACAGATGTAGCTTCAACAATATGGCCGCTATCAACTGTCAAAGTTCGGAAGTCCCTATTGGAAGACCCTGTAGTATTATTAATTTCCTCTCAAAAATTGTTTTTTTTATCCTTTTTAGACCTTTTCACACTAAAAAAAAAAAAAATTTTTTTGCGAATTTCCTATATGGGAAACCCGCCCCGACATCTGTTATTATGGAGCGATATACGTATGTGAGAGAACAACGTATTCTAGTTGTTAAAACCAATCTCCAAATTGGGGAAAATTTAACTAACACGGTTCGCGCATTGTGAAATAATGTCGGTACGCATAACCATCCATCTCGTGCCGCGGTTAAGAAATTAATGGAAAAATCGAACCGGATCAATGTTGGATGTGCAAGGATCAGTGTGTCCTCGTAGTGGCCGGTCACACTAAAACATCACCGCAATCAATCCGGTCGCTATCGTTTAAACTTTCCTATAGCTCCACGCAACGTATTTTAACATAAGATCTGCTTCTGTATGCCTCGAGATCCAATTGACTGGGGAACTGAAGCCATCAGACCATGAACTGCGTCGTAACTTCGTTGATTGTGTGTTAGAGAACCACCAAGTTGATGGCCATTTATCGATCAAAACCATCTTTAGGGATGAGGCTCGCTTTCAACTGAATGGCTACGTGAACCAACAAAATTGTCACATTTGGGGTCATGAAAATTCACAAATCATTCACGAACAACCAATGCATCTACAAAGAGTCATTGATTGGTGCGGATTTTGGACAGTAGTAACTCTTCGAAATTCTGCTGTAACAGTCAGCGCTGAACGTCATCGACACATAATAACAAATTATTTTTGGCACCAATTGGACGATATTGATGTGGGAGACCTGTGGTTTCAATAAGACGGTGCCACCTGCCACACAGTGCGAGAAACAACGAAATTATTGCACACAAAGTTTCTCAGCCGCGGCATCTCTCGTTTCAGCAATCAAAAATTGACCATCAAGATTGTACGATATCACGCCGTTGGATTTTTCTTTTAGATTTGTGTGAAGCAGAATGTGTATGCCTATGACCCACAAAGGATACCAGAGCTAAAGGACGAGATGCGACGCTTTGTTTATGAAATACCGCAGGATTTATGCCGAAGACTAATGGAACATTTTAACAAAAGGGGCAGAATTCTGCAAGGCCAGCTTTGGTGGCCATTTAGCCAGCACAACTTTTGATGTTCAATGTCAATAGCGATGGGCAAAAGTAATGTCATAATGTGAATGTGCCATCATTTTTGCAAATGGCGTCAAATGTCATTGTGCTTTGACATTTATGTTGTAGACAATTAGAGAATTAGTTGACAATAAGCAATGGAGCGATACACGCCTGAAGAACTCGGAGTTATTGTTATTTGACCAATTTCCGGTCTGTTGTTTTAACACAGCGTGAATTTCGTCGTCATTTTCCCCGTCGTTCTGCACCATGTGCGCCAATAATTAAGCGTTTGTCTGAGCGTCTCGTGCAAACTGGGTCCACTAGAGATATCACAAGAAGTGGCCGGCCCCGTATTGCTCGTGCGGCCGAGAATACTCGTATCACTACTGTGGCCGAGGACGTCCGAGAGAGTCCACAAACATTGACTAGGCAACGATGCACACAACAATTTGTCAATAGCAGACGTTCGTTGCGTCAAATTTTGGTGAAAGACCTGAAGATGCTCCCTTATAAAGTGCAAACCGGTCACCAATTGCTGCCTACTGACCGTCAAGTGGGTGATTTCGTATCCAAAATCATAATGAGTGACGAAGCCCATTTCCATTTAAGTGGTTATGTGAATAAACAAAATTTGCGTTTCTGGGGCACAGAGAATCTACACGAAATGCACGAAGAACCATTGCATCCCCACAAAATGACTGTTTGGTGCGGCATTTGCAGTGAAAAAGTGATTAGCCCTTATTTTTTTTGAGGACGCCGACGGCACCACCGTAACCGTGTGAATTGGGTCTCGGCCATTTTTGGTTTCAGCAGGATTGAGCAACCGCTCACACAGCTCGGACAACGATGGAGATTTTGAATTTTGAAACCAACTTCCGGGCCGTGTGATCTCCCATTTTGGCGATCTGAACTGGCAGGCCAGATCGCCAGATCTGACGACGCGAGAGTCCTTCCTTTGGGGCTTTTGAAATCTCGCGTTTACCATAACAAACCACAAACTTTGTAAGTCTTGAAAGCCAACATTGAAGTAGAAATCACCAATTTGGAGCCAGATGTTTTGAGAGCAACAATTCAAAATGCCGTAAACAAATGTGCATCTCCTCAAGAGGTGGTCATTTTTCAACTTAATGTTATCAATTTTACACCTTCAAATAAACTTTTCGTGAAAACAGAGCACAATTTCTAACAAAATGGTAGCCAATGCTTACGAACATAAAAGATAGTCGGTCCTTTTGGAAAATTGCCAAAACACTTAACTGTGCTTTGTTTGCGCAGAGCATCAAAGTTGAAGTACCCATATTAGCTGAATACTTCGAAAAATTGCTGAATCCACCAAATTTAATTCCAATGCAATATGCACTTCCTCTTCTCGAAGTCCCATCTTTAGATCAACCTATTACTGGCCAGGATGTCACTACGGCCATAAAGAGATGCTGCAATAATAAAGCTCCGGGGGAAGATCGAATCTCCTACGAATTCTTTAAAAATGTGACGGACGCTTTCCGACAAAAGCTTACGTTAAATACATATAAAATCCTTCATCACGATCTTGGGGACAAAAACTACTTTCATGACCGCCACGGATTAGATGTAATTTCAACAATATTCAAAGCGAGGGATGAAATGTTACACTTGAACTACATGCCACATAGAGCTGATAGAAGTGATAATTGTACGCAGTGCAATCATGGAACTAGAGAAGAACCTGCCCTATACTGAGCTCAATTAAAAGTTTCAACTTACAAGGAAAAAACACTCTCTCTTCGGATGAAGTCATTCGCTTTTTAAATGGGGAAAACTGTGATTTTCTGTACAATTTTTTGAAATCTGCTCTAACATACCGACAATTAAATTTGGTTGCTAAGTTTGCTCTGGCATGTATTGTAGATGATCCATATAATAAACGAGTACTTGGCAGCACTGTGTCTTAACAGATATTTTTTAAGTATTTTTTTAATTAAGAGAATTTACTTATTTATTTTGTTTGGAACTAACTGATGTTAAGTTAATAGGTTTTCATACGAGTATCTTTGTTTTGCACTCTTGTACCAACATTTATGAAGCTATTCACAGATTTCAGCTTAGAAGTACCACTAAAACTATGACCGTTTTGGACACTCGATACTACCTCTTAACCTAGTGGGCCCACACAATAATTTTACGATTATTTTGAAAACTTCTCCACTTTAACAAACTTAAAAATTTCAATGCGAAATGAAAACACAAACTCCACTCATTGACTATTGTTCTCTAACTCTTCGTGTTTACAGAATCTATTTCTGTCCTTTGGTTTCCCTCTGGCTGCTCCAACATTGGACAAATCTACTTTAAATGGCCAATTCGAAGAAAATCTTTTGGCATTAGCCGGCAAAAGAAACGATTTGGCCACCACCGTTGCTGAAAGAGAAAATAGTTTTTCTCTCCGACGAAGAATGAAGAAAAATAAAATGAAAATAATAAAAAAAAAAAAAAAAAAAAGACATTGTGAAATTGCTGGATTCGACGAGATAAACTTTGGGTTTGTACAAGTTATTTGCGATAAACCGAATGATTGCATCTTCCTTTCGGTCCATTCCGCAAAAATTGTTACGGCAAACGGTACTAGCCTCAAGCGGACCCAATACCGAAAGGGTGAGGATATGTTGTAATGCGTTGTTTTTGGGTAGGGGTAGCAAATGCCACGAAGCATTTGCTTGTGCTTAAAATTACATTACAAACAAAGCCCTTCAGTTAGCTTGACCACTTCCATATGCTCCATCACCTAGACGAGAATGAAATTCAGACATCCTGCTTGACCACGGGTTAACCATGTACAATAGCAATCTGGTGGGGGATTCCTTGTGTCCGACTGATGCCATTCCATGTCTCGAGACCCCGAGGTAAGGTTATTCTCATGGAAATTTTTTCTCTAAAGGGTGGTTTCATTTCTTCCTTGGCCAAAGATTTTTCCTATATCCACTCTTGTTCGAAAGAAAAACAAATAAGATTTCGAATCGGTTTTTCAACACTAACCACGAATGTTGCTGGCGGCAGTATACTCGTAACCACCACCCAGCCATTACGGAGCTGTCGGATGGGCCAATGTGAATGGGGTGTACCCTCCTGGATGACAATCCGGCAATGCTACTCATATTACATTATTATACTTCAAAATCAAGATTAGCTTAAGCCAATTACAACTGGATAAAGTTGAATTGTTATTTCGGGTAATTTCGAGAGGAAATCGAAATCGTTGAGAACATTTTCTGTTATTGGATTACAATTGCCGAGAGGAATACGAACGAGGGTAAGGACTAATTTTGCGAAATATTTAAGTAGCTAATTGTGCAGATGACAGCCATCTGAGCATCAGGGAAATATGAAATGTTATAGTAGATAGTACGTTAATCAAAAACTTTCGGTTTTAACTATTAATAAGTTTTAATGGCCTTTTTACTCGTAACGGCAACTTTATTCTGAAAATGGGTGTGAGAAGATTTACTAACAACTTAAGTATCGGCAATAATTAACGCTTTGGAAAAGCTGGAAACTGCTTGCTAAAATTTTATGTGGATCCTGGAGAAAGATATAGTTACATTCAATAGTAATAGCGGTTAGTATTTAGATGGGGGACCGCTTGGAACACCGCGTGTTTTTTGGCAATCGGCATCACAATGGATCTACATTGATCGAAGTGTGGCGTAGTAGGTCTTTCAACCTCTACGCCAGCCCATCAAACCTAACCTAACCTACATTCAATTAAAAGATATGGACGTTGTGCAGATTTGTCTGTCACTTGCAATGGGAACGTTTGACGAATGTATTTTATATTATTGAATTATGTTAAACTCCGTGCCCTATGTCCAATCCATCATACGTTCATTTCAATATGCGTCGTGGCTCACTGGTTAAGTGCGAGTTACAGAAATACCAAAAAATCTGACAAACATCTAATAGCAAAACTGTGCTATGTCGTTAAAACATACGGGAAAGTTACAATTCACTTAGAACGGGCCGTATGATACCTTACCGTCCATCCTCTAACCCACCCCAATTATATCTTTCAACTCGGAGAATATTTCCGGAATATAAAAGAAACAACTGTTTCACAACATTTTCTGAGATAAAAGGGGGCGTGACTGTCACCATTTTTAATCAAAGTTCACTGATTCTGATTTAAGTTTCGCAACAAGTCTTAACTATCGCCATAAATAACTTTGAAAACGTTAAATATGATTTTCGAAGGAAACGCCCCCGGAAAGTGGGCGTGGCTAAGTACAATACATGGACGAAATGTATTTTATGAAATTAGCAAGAGTCTGTTTAACAAATATGTGCCACTCAAAACAAAATATCTGCAAAATAAGGCAAGTTCATGGTTTTCTCGAGAAATTGAAGAAATTATGAAGCAGCGAAACTTGGCGTACAAACGTTGGAAGCATTTCAGATTGACCGAGCTTTACGATTCGTTTCGTAGGTTGAGAAATAGAGTGGGCATCCTTGTCAGGGAAGCTAAGAGCCGATTTTATTCTAAACGATTTGATAAAAACTTGCCATCAAACATTTTATGGAACAACATACGGGAGCTAGGTGTAGGTCGGCAAAAATCTCAATGTCTTAATGACGTCAATCCAGACATTATGAACGCAGAGTTGCCAAAGTTCAACGCCTCTCAATAGATCTTACAAATTCTAATTTTGTTACCCCTACTAATCCTAATAACCAGAGTAATTTTCAATTTAATACAATAGATGAAACTGGTGTGGTAAGAGCTGTACTCAAAATAAAATCGACAGCTATGGGATTCGATGATATTCATCCTCTATTTTTAAAGATATTACTTCCACATATTCTAACTACTCTAACGCATATTATCAACACAATCATCCTAACTAAGACTTTTCCACTTGCATGGAAGGTAGAAAAAGCTATACCCATTGTAAAGAAGGAAGCCACTCGTTTATCTCCACCTGAATTTAGACCGATATCTATACTCCCGTTTTTATCTAAGGTTATGGAAAAAAATTGAGCAAATCTGCAGCTATATTAAAAATAACAAACTCTTGAGCATTCATCAGTCTGGTTTTAGGCAACAGCATAGTTGTATTTCGGCTGTCCTAAAAGTTACAGACGATCTTAGAAGTGCCATGGATAATGATCTTGTTTCGTTCCTGGGACTCCTTGACTTTTCAAAGGCATTCGACACAGTAAACTCGTCTCCAAAATGAAGTACTATCCTATCTCAGCGGAAGAAGTCAAGCTGTTGACATAGGTGGAAATTTGTCAGACTTCATTGAATTAGAGTCAGGAGTACCGCAAGGATCAATACTAGGGCCGTTACTATTTTCAATATTTATAAATGATCTTCCACTCACTAATTCTCATCATTGCATATGTATTCTGACGATGTGCAAATTTATTTAAGTTGCAAATTAGGTATGATCGAAGACGGAGCTGATAAATTAAACTCTGATCTTATAAACATTATGCACTGGTCCAAAGCTAACAAGCTTGAATTAAATCCAAAAAAATCGAAGTGTATAGTTATTTATAGAAATAAACTTGATGTCAGCTACTTTCTACCTATTTATTTGGGTAATACTGCACTACAATATGTCGAAAAAGCCAAAAATCTAGGCATATGGTTCAATGACACACTTAGTTGGA
The DNA here is from genome assembly GCA_963082735.1 of Pocota personata. NCBI lineage: Eukaryota > Metazoa > Arthropoda > Insecta > Diptera > Syrphidae > Pocota > Pocota personata. The sequence continues at coordinate 73,363,854 of OY720432.1, read as the reverse complement.
GCTGCCACGTCCGGTTGGTGATCGGTAAAATTTACGACTGCTTACGAAGCTTGTCCCTCTCCAAAAGTTTTACACCTCAACACATTCGATTAAGAATTGCAAAAAGCATAATTTTCTATGGGTGCGAAATTTTTTGTAGCCTCAACTACGAGACAAAAAGAAACCTTACCGTGGCTTTTAATAACGTTGTCAGATACATCTATAATCTTAATCGTTTTGATCATATATCGACCCTATCGAAAAATGTATTAGGATGTAGCCTCTCTATATATATTAAATACTGTGCCCTTAAAACATTTAATAATATTTTAATAACTAAGGAGTCGCGTTATTTATTTGATAAAATTGAATTTCGTATTTCCAATCGCTCCTTTGTTTTTGTGCAACCGAGATCTACTACAGAACGTCAATTTTTTTATTTACGTCATAAAGCAATGGAACTCCTTACCCCTCGACATTAGAAGGCCGCGCGGAACCCAGCATTTTGGAGCAGTTTTATTCAGGTATCTGGCAGATAATAATTTCTAATTTTTGAATTTTTAACCTACTTATAAATCTTAGCTTAATTTACATTCTTTATTTTTCTTTTGTCATTATTCATTCTTTAATTTTATCCTTTATTTTTAATTACATCTGTATTGCTTAACTTAATATATTCAATTTTTGTCTATGTATAAGTTCTTTATTTCCGTTCTTTAATATTTTAACAATTCTATGCTTAAATTTAAATTGAAATTCTTAATGAAACAAAGAAAGTACGACTATGACTTTTCGTCGTCTGTCGGTAGTTTGACATTAAATAATTCAAGTTTTAATTATTAAAATTTATAATTATTAAAAGAAAAATATATCTAATAATATAATATTTTCAATAGTTGAAATAATTAACCAATTCGTTTCTATATTTAAGGGCACTGATAACAAAATTACTAAGTTTATTCCAAAATTCATCATTAACTCCATTTAAAACATTAATTACATCTTCCTCATTTAGGGTTGTTTTGTTAAAATATTTGTACCTATATTCCTTTATAGCATCTACCAATGAAATGTTGGACTGTTTCTAATTCCCTCATATTGCATAGTGAGCACAGTTTGCAGTCGCGAGTGCTAAATCTGCTTCCGTTAAGCCAAATCAGATCACAGCGTGCTTTAAAGATCCACGATATTTTATGTTGGTTGCATTCATCCGTGAAGTAAGTTTTGCCTTTCGTATAATCCAGCTGCCTGTAGATTCTTTTGCTTTAGCATCTGCAACAGTTGGTTTGCTTTAGTCAGCCAGTCATTGCTCGTCAGAGTTCCAGCCTGCCATCGTAGTCCAAAGGCTAATCCAAGTGCATTTACTTCTTTAGCCCAAAAGATGTTTTATTTCTATAACTTTCTTTGATAATAGATGGGGCAATCTTCTATCATCGTATTCAAACAAAGTTTTGTATATGTATTGCAAATGGAGTTCCAGTGTGTAAAAATGTCCACATTCTATTCCGGTTTCTATATGAAGAACATAACTTGGTGAGTTACATGGAAGTCTTAAAGTTCTTTTAAGGAAATATCGCTGCAGCTTATCAACCTCTTCAAAAAGTTTATACCCCCATATTTGTGCTGCGTAAGCCTGCCCTACAAATTGCCTGGAATAATTGCCACTTTGCTTTAAGGGATATGCCCTTTCTGCTGAGGAAATTTTTCCAAGTGGCATTAATGCTATTTGTTGCTGAGTTGTTTCTGCTTTCAACATGCTTTGCAAATGACATTTCTAGGGTAAGCATTACTCCTTGGTAGCAATACTCGGACACAATTTGTATTTGATCCCCTTTAAATATCCATTTTTCTTGAATCGATAGTCTTCCACCGTTTCTATATACTGTAACATAATGTAGCATAATAACTACGCCCCAAAAAGATGCAACACATTCCGAAGTGTCTTTTCATTCGAGGTTCGTGTCCACGGTAAGAGACGGATTGTATCTAAGACGACGTGGAGGAATTAAGAGAGAACTATAACCACAAGAGATTATTGGCTGCAGCTGTCATCTTGGAATTATTACATCAGAATTTTCTTCTTCCAGTGGTCGAAGAATTTGATAGAAGTTTCTGGCTATCAGAAATGCGACTATATAAGGACAGATGGCGATCGAGGCAAGGCAGATGGTTTTGGAACCGCACGAAGAGATTGGAAAAGTGATAATAGGCGAAGTTGTAATTTTGTGATAGATTAAAAGTTAAGAGTTAACAAGAAGAAGTAATTAGTGTGGATTTGTGAATTAAGTAATTGAAATGAGATAAAGTGATTTGAGAAGAAAGAGACCTTGTAAGGAAAGAATTCGCAAAGAATAGTATAGTGTTAACTTGAATTGTTCTATAGACTAGAAAATAAAGAAATAATCTCACAGAATAACGTTTTATCTACTCGAGCCGTAGCTCGCATATTACAATACCATAATTGGTGATTTTTCTAAATTAACTTCCATATTCCATATGCTGCAGTATTCTTCTAACATGGTTATCATTGTCTGCAAGGTTCTTAGGTCATCTGCTAAGATTACTATGTCATCCGCATATAGAAGTAATCTTATGTTTACTTCATTAACGTTAATACCACCACCTAAATATTCGTGCAGGTCATTCAAATATAGAGCAAAGAGCACTAGGGATAGCAGACATCCTTGTTTTACTCCCGAAACTGTTTCAAAGTGCTCGGATAGTTCTTTACCAGTCCATACAGCTGATCTTGTGTTGCTGTATATATTTACGATAAACTTTACTACTTTGGTTGATATTCCTATATTATGCAATTTAAAAATTAGATTCCTTCTCGCTACTTTATCAAACGCGGCTCTAAAGTCCACAAAAAAAGCATACACTTTTTTCTTTTCATATAATTTTAGATGAACTATTGAAGCCAGATTGTATATATTATCCACGGTGGAATATTTCCTCCTGAAACCTGCCTGGTACTCTGTCAAAATACCATGCTTTTCAATCCAGAGAAATAATCTTTCATTTAATAATCCCATCATCACTTTTGCAATACAATTCATGACTCTAAGTCTATTGTAAAAGATGTGCTTATATAAATAAATGAAATGAAATGAAATGAAATAAATATTTTTCAGCTTCTGGCTTCTAGCAAAAATATTACAAAGTTTATATTTGAAGTTTAATATGAGGATACTACTAACAGACATGGCTATATCGACATAGCTTTTGACGCTAATAAGAAATATATATATGGGGTGGCCGTGGTGTAGTGGTAACATCATCGCTTGTCACGCTGTTGATTCACGGTTCGAATCCTGATGTCAAGAATCATCTATTTATTTCGCATGAAATAAATAAAAAAGTCGATCACTTGCGAAAGCTAAGTCAACTCTACTGTGAAGGCATAACACTGGCAGTAGGGTGATCATATGGCTAAAATGCAACTTGATCGTGATGATGACATCAGGAGGACGGAAAAAAATACTGTGAATCATAAGCAACGACAATAATAGCGAAAACAAACACAATACTCCCCAGTTATCTGGACAACCACCCTTGGAGTTTACAGAAACTTAATACCACCTGAGTTTCAAACTACACCACTCTGTCTTTCTTTCTGTCTCTTCCCCTTTCCACAAAACGCAGGTGTTCTAAAAATTAGATAAGGGTATTCATATCCCCTTTAACACGTGCAAATTATAAAAAAATAAAAAATAAAAAATATACACTTATACGGGTCACCCTATGGGATAGGGTATATAAATTGGTCAAGTGCGAGGAGGGACTTACGCACAAGCGTTCCGTACCTTTAATTTGAATGTATCCTAATTTTGCTTTTAATCCGCAGAGAAAGAGAGGGTTATGGTCATACTTGAAAGTATCAGGTCAAACAAACACTTTTTGTTGCATGTCTGCCTAAAAATGCTTATATTCACAAGGCTCGTTCGAGAACCGCTGAAGACATTTTGATGAAATTTAGTTTGTATGTATAAGAGCATATGTCCAGATGCGTAGGCCGTTTCGTTTAAAACTTGTGAGAAATGGATCAAGTGTGAGCGGGATATGAGGGGTGGGGTTTCAAAAATTTTAAAATCATCTTTATTAGCCGCCTAACTCAAGAACTCCTGAACAGATTCCAATGAAATTTGGTTCGTAGACTTAGACTAATACGGTAGTAGTGCAACTGAGTTTTTGATATGATATGGGGAGGAGCCTAAAATATATTCGAATAATATTTGTAATACACCTAACTCAAGAACCACTTAACGCATTTTGATGAAATTTGAGTTTTGAGCTTCACAGGACGTGTAGACACGTTTTCCTAAAAATCATCAGAATAGAAGGATATCGCCTATGCCAGGTATGGTTTTTGAGCTTTTTTGTTCAAGAAATTAAATCCAAAAAATAAGTTTTTATATTTTTAGACTCCTTAAAAGATCAGCTTTAATCCGCCATACCCCCTACAGACCTCCACAAAAACATTTATTTCTACAATTTGTTTCGTTTATTTATCATGGTTAAGCAAGCCTTTAAGAACGCCGACTCTTATATGCTGGGTTGCTCGCATCCACCACAAAGAAACCAATGGTTTGATGAAAAGTGCCTTCAAGCGCACGCAGCCAAGCAAGAGGCTTATAAAGCGACCCTGCATAGGGTGACGAGGGGAGCTTACGACATCTACAAGCAGCAGTGAAGGTAAAAACACCAGCTTCTAAGAAAGAAGAAGTTAGAATATGACAAACGCAAGATCGAGTCAATAGAGATGTGTTATAGCAGGAACGATGTTCGAAAGTTTTACCAGAAGGTAAAAGGAGCACACTAAGCCTCGAACAGAAGCCTAAAGGGATGAAGAAGGAAATCTAGTGGTAGAGTCATAGTCCATGCTGAGAATTTGGAACGATCACTTCTGCACTTTACTGTCAGGCAGAATACTTCATTCAACCCGGATGATGACGATTAGCAACTCCGTTCACCCGACCAAAGTGAAGTAAATATAGCAATATCTGAGCATAAATCCAACAATGCTGCTGTAGCCGACGGTCTAACTGAAGAGCTATTTGGTACGGAGCATACATAAACTCGATGAATGGAACCTCAGCATCATTTAACCGATCTCAAAAAAGGAGAACCTCTGAACTGCGCCATATTATGTGAACGTCTCAAATCTATTGTCAACCATCTGATTAGTCCGTGTCAGCGTGATTTTAGGCCAGAAAAATTCATCAAAAATCAGTTATTCACATCGCGGTAGATCTAGGGAAAAATACCGGAATTCTAAATCCATACTCCCACCTTAATTTGACCATCCCTGTCAAATTCGTCCATCGGTGTAGGAAGACGATGGAGAATGTACGCTGCTCCATCAATGTTGCCTTTGATGTCAGAAAAGGACTTCGACAAGGTGATGCTCTGTCATGTGATTTCTTTAACATTAAACTTGAAAGGATTGTACAGAATTCTCAAGCTAACATCAGAGGTACAATCGTTCAAAAGTCTGTACAACTACTCGTGTACGCTTTCGTGAATAAACAAAATGCATGCTGTCATCAAAAAAGGACAGTTAGCATCGGTGACTTGGATAGAACGTCCCAATAGACAGATTAGCTACAATTTTGTCGTAGTTAAGGACTTTGTATAGCTAGGCTCCGCTGTAAATTCAAACAATGACACCAGCGCAAAAATCAAGAGAAGAATCACTCTTGCCAATCGCTGTTTCTTTAGGATATGAAGGCAATTAAGTAGCAAAGGTAAATTTATATAAGACCTTCTTCATCACAGTCCTGCTATATATAGGGCGCAGAACCATGGACGTTGTCAATGGCGGGTGAAAACAATCTTGGTTGTTTTGAAAGAAAAATTCTTCGAATGATTGTTGGTGTCGTTTGTATTGACAGCGAATGGAGGAGAAGATACGGACACAACAACGAATTATACCAGTTGTACAGCTACATCGGCCTAATCAGAAGGATTCAAATTCTTCACCTGAGATGGCTAGGATATGTAGAGTAAATGGACATCAACGCTCCGGTCCGGAAAGCCTTCGAACCCATCCCACAGGGACTCGTAACCTAACCTAAGGTTGCTCACACAAGTGTAAAGGAACCTCAAGCTAGAAACGCTTGTTGTTGGCCCAGGTCGACCCCGGATTCAGCTATCTAAAGTAAGTAAAGTAACATTGGATTACAATCAGATTAGTAATACATAGAACTTTGTCATACTTTTCTTCATGAATAATTGAAGGATTTATGTACATATGTATATAAGGACCTGTAGCGTGATTAAGTTCACTAATCAGCTCGGTCACTATTTTTGTATAATCCATAGTAGAGCACCTCTTCCCTCAAAGGCCTGCTGCTATGTGCAATATTATACGAGAAGTCAATCCAGAAGATATTCCTTTAATTACTCACGAGGAGCTGCTAAGGGCATGCAGCAAGATAGGTGACAACAAGGCACCGGGACCCGATGGCATCCCGAATAAGGCAGTAAAGGCAGCTGTAACAAAAAGACTAGACTTCTTCATAACAACAATGCAGAAGTGCCTTGAAGAAGGAACCTTTCCCGAAAAATAGAAAACGCAGCATTTGGTCCTATTGCCAAAAGGAAAGAAGCCCTCAGGAGAACCATCATCCTATCGCCCAATATGCCTATTAGACACCATGGGAAAGATCCTCGAGAAGATAATCTATAATAGATTACTCGCAGTAGCAGAAGAGAAAGGAGCCCTCTCAGATCACCAATTTGGCTTCAGAAGAGCACGATCAACTGTTGATGCCATAAGAGCGGTAGTCGATATCGCCAAAGGTGCCATCGAAGGAGAAAGATGGCTCTACGGCACAAAGGAGTATTGTGCAGTAGTAACGCTGGACGTTAAAAACGCATTTAACTCTGCGAACTGGTCGTTTATTAGAAGGTCACTTGCCAGGATGGATACGTCATATTACCTGCTAAGGATAAAGACGAACTACTTCAACAACATGAAGCTGAGGTACAATACCGATGAAGGGGTAAAATACTACAACTTAACTGCGGGAGTTCCACAGGGATCGGTTTTAGGGCCACTATTGTGGAACATCATGTACGACGGAGTCCTACGATTAACGCTACCTGGGGGAGTAACGATAATTGGATTCGCCGATGACAGTAGCTGAGCAAATGAAGCAATTGCCCGGATAAAAGATTATCTAATATCCGCCGGACTAGAACTAGCTGACCATAAAACAGAAGCTGTTCTTAAAACCAGCCGGAAAGCCGTCGAATTTGCCAACTTTCAGGTTGGTAACCAAACCTTGGAGTAATGCTGGACAACAGGCTACGGTTTAAAACGCATGTTGATTAAGTTACCAAAAAAGCATCGCAAATGCAGGGAGGTCTCCGCGTATCATGCCTAACATCGGTGGACATGGATACTCTCGAAGGATTCTACTCTCTAGAGTTATCACCTCAGTTCTGTTATATGCCGCCCCGGTCTGGGCGGAGGCACTGAGGACAAAGGAGACCAAAAGGAGACTATCGTCATCATACAGACTCTGTACGCTACGGACAATCAGCGGCTTTCGAACCATCTCTGACGAAGCTGCATTTGTCATAGCTGAAATGGCCCCAATCGATATTCTTGCAGATGAAATGCTGAGGATATATAACAGAAGAGCATTGAGTCATCACGACGCCACTGGTATCAATGTGATAAAAATTGAAGAAAGGGCAGGGTCAGCAGCTATGTGGCAAGCTCGTTAGGCTAATACAACAAAAGGCAGATGGACATACAAACTTATATCGAGAATCCAAGATTGCATAAGTCGAAAGCATGGAGACTGCAACTACCATCTAACGCAGTTCCTGTCTGGCCACGGTGACTACCGCAAATATCTACACCGATTTGGACACGACAACTCACCATCCTGCCCGGAATGCCCAGGTGAAGATGAGGATACGGAGCACGCAGTGTTTTACTTCACACGTTTCACGGCATGGAGAATTACTCTGCCAAGTCCGTCATTACTCCTCGACCATATGTTACGCTCGGAAGAGAATTGGATGGCAATATATGTGCTATTCTGCGGAGAATAGAAAAGCTAAGAAGAGCAACTGAAGCAGCGGAAGAAGCTGACACAAGAAGCATAGCATAAACTGCTAACCAGCCCCGCAAAGTAATACCTAACGGCAGTCCCGCGGGGAGAGTGGTTGAAGTGTGTAGGGTGTGTGTTTAGTACGTAGGCGTATTCCTGGCATCGATTACTCAGGTTTGCGAATCGTGCATGCTAGTAGCACTCGGGCTATTAGTATCTATGAAGATTACACATCCCTGGTGCAATCCAAAAAAAAAAAACTATTTTTGTGTATCTCAACCTGAAACCTTACAATATCTGTTCAGTGGTTCTCAAGTTTAGGGCTGTGATGTGATGTACTACGAAATTTTGCAACTTGTTTGTCGAAAGTGGTAGATTTTCTAAATTACAGAAACCTACTAAGTTTGAAAATAAGAATACGTTTTTGCACCAAGCATTTCTCATTTATGCAAGATAGTAGATACTACGTATGTAGGTACGAGTACTAGCTTTTTATAGTAACATCCGGATCCTTATGTTTTAATTCTTCTTCAATTTACCATGGAATGGAAAACTTTGACTTTAGCTGGTTCTCTACCATTCAACCTCACCAATTATGAAGAGCAAAGCAACGCACATCGTTTCATGGAAGAGCAGCGTCTCCATCCCTTACAATTAGGAACACATGTCTGCTTAATTATATCCTCAAGGTGAATGGAGCGCAAACAATCTGGGGCACTTACAGCATTTTGCTCCCCGAGAACTACAATCGCATGCTTCCTTCAATCTGCGTGCTGATGATGGTATATGCTTGTGTGCGTGTTTCCTCTCATCAACCCCCAACGTAAAACAAGGAAAAAATAATAATAATAATAACGAAGCAGCAATTGCTCGTATTTCCCCCTTCATCAATTTGCGCAGCTCTTTTTATCGCAATTAATTAACTAGCAAATTAGTTTGATTGATTATTTGAGAGCTGTTTGTGAATACGGAATTTCATTAAATTTTAATAAGCTCGTTAGAGGCATTAACGAACAAGTTAGGTCCCATCATCAAGGGGTTGCGAGGAAGCGAAAGGACGATGAACGACGTTGCCATTTATATGTACGTATAGGACGAGTATTTAATTATCACGCAGATACACACAAATTCATAGTGTTTGAATTAGCTAATTAATTCACGTATTAATGTTGAAATTTGCTTGTACAACAGTCGCTCGCAGATTTAATCAAAACGCCTTGAGTGCATTTTCGCTTGTACAAGGCAAGATACGACTACGAGTAAGCAATGTGAATGTGTAGGAATGGATTGCAGGTCAATATTAGATCAAGGATTTGTGGACACGAGTTGTTATTAATTATAGAAAATTTACAGTTGATTTACCCAGCTATTGATTTGGATTTAACTACAGAGAAGGCAAGCAATGGACATAATTTGATTTATAGGACTTTGATTTGCTATATTTGGGATATTTAATTATTTATGGACATACATAACATTTATAATGATTATGAGATAAATTAATACTAAAGTGGATTCTTCGTCTACTTTGGCATACTTGAAGTTCTGATCTGTGAGGATTTTGAGGAAAGAGCCTTTGCCGGATGGCATCAGTTCAACTGGCATCCAGAAGTCTTGGAATGTAATTCGTTCAATTTTGATAAAATAATTTTCATATCTTTTACGAGGGTAGGTGGAAATCTTCAGACAATATGAGGACCGGCAGCGGGTGCTCATAGTAGTATGAGATTCTTACTCATAAAATACACCTTCCTTCAACCGTGATTAGTACTACCATTAAGCAAAAATCTATTTTGCAAGCGACTTTCCAACGTACGAGTAAGTACCTGTTGTACCTCTAGTTACGCGCAGTTGGTCTTTACATTAACTCCCCAGTCTTGCTTTGTCCTGTCGATTCTGTCGACTATTGATAACTTTCATCCCCCCCTTCTTCTTTCACTTTTCCTCAATTCACCACTTCAATGTACACCTCCTGCATTTCGCACTTCTTACGGCTTTCATAAAGCTAATTTCCGCAAAATAAATGCCTATCTGAGTAGATGTTCCTTTAGTTTGCTAACTTATCCTTAAACGAAGCCCTCACAAATTTTTACAGAGAAATATTTAATTCTATTTCTCTTTATGTCCCCTTTTCTCGTCATAAAACTTCATCTTTATCCCCCAAAGAACGAAGTAACAAGCTATCGCCCCATTGCTAAACTTTCTCATCTACCCAAACTTTTCGAAAGTATTTTATACGAAGCCTTAAGCTTTCAATGCAAGTCTCTTATCTCTCCCGCCCAACACGGCTTTCTGAAAGGTAGATCAACTACCACTAACTTAGTCGAATTCGTGTCCTTCGCCTTGTCTGCCTTAGAGAATGGCAAAGAAGTCGACGTTATTGCAACTGATTTTAGTAAGGCTTTTGATAAGATATCTCATAACTTAATACTCTTCAAATTGCCTGCCATTGGTTTCGAACCCGTATTGTTAAAATGGATATCTTCTTACCTGGAAACCGTTCTTCCAGAGTTCGCTTCAGATCCGTCTTATCGACTCCTTTTTTGGCCACCTCTGGTGTTCCGCAAGGCAGCCATCTAGGTCCCCTTCTCTTCATTCTAACCATAAACGATGTCGAGATTAAACACTCTTACCTCTCTCTGTACGCTAATGATACCAAATTTTTCAAAGCCATTTCTTCACCTCATGACTACTGTCTCCTTCAACAAGACCTTGATAGTTTTTCGAACTGGTGCCTACAAAATCGCTTAGAGCTCAATATCGCCAAATGCCAATCCATTACCTTATCATGTAAGCACCAAGTGTCCTCCGCCCGCCTTTACCTTCTCCATGGTCAACCTATATCCATCGTTCGATCTCTCCGCGATCTTGGAATATTGTACGATAGGCAACTAAATTTCCGTGCACAACGATGGTTCAAAGAATTCTCCGACCCTTACGTGACCAGATCCCTCTACATTGCCTTTGTGCGCCCCCTCCTTGAATACGCCAGTCAAGCATGGTCACCCTTTCAGCAAGTTCATGTGACCAGAATCGAGAATGTTCAACGTCGATTTCTTCGATTTGCCCTTCAAGGTCTTCCTTGGAACGATCCATTTATCTTGCCTCCCTATCAAGGCCGCCTCAACCTCATCAACCTGAGTACTCTAGAGAAACGCAGAGATGTTGCAGACATTCTTTTCATTCATCGACTTCTTTTAGGCTCTGTCGATTGCGCATCTCTTTATAATTCAATTTTCTTCAATACCAATCCACGAAATTTACGATGCCCCCTCGTCTTTTCTATCTACCGTCCCACCGCATTTCATATGGATCTAATGAACCAATTTCCCGTATGCTGCGAAAAGTGAATTCAAACCTCACTCAGTTTGATTTTAACCTCAGCACTCCCTGCCTCAAAACCGAACTTCTTCACCATTCTCCTTAGCTTTAAGTCTTAGTTTTAAGTTTTAGTTTTAAGTTTTAGCCTTAAGTTAGTTGTAGCTTTTAATAAGCCAAATAAATGGGGGCTTTCGCCCCCACCAAAATTTACTGAACTAAATCGGACGGTTTTGCCCTTGCAGCCCGACGAACTATATTTCTATCGTCCAAAATCTGAAGATCAGCGTTGTCACAATGACCGTAGATTCGACATTGGAGTTTTTGTGCGAAATGTTTAGTTTCATCTTCGACGGAAGGTATTCTTAAATCTCTGTGGATATGGTCATTTCGAACATACCACTGTGTTCCCCTTAGCATTTAATGTCTTAAATACTGCTATTCTCACCTTGCTTGAGGAATGGAAATGTTGGTTGCTATCGACCGGGTTAACATCAGACATGCCATATATATCTCTATTCACACTGCCGAAAGCTTTTTCGAAGTCAATGAAAGTAGGAGTATGTGTAGCGGAGACCTGTACTGGGTACTCTCCAGATGTTCTTTAATGTATTCGAGAAAAATGTTGGCCATAATATTGGAAATTGTGGGAAGCATGCAAATACTCCTCCATTTCTTGCACTTAGTTAAGTTACCTTTCTTTGGAAGCTTGACAATAATTCTCTTCTGCCACTCGTCAGGGAAGGTCTCAGTCTCCCAAGTCCTTTTTATAAGTGGGTGATCTGCAGAGATTGTCGGTTAAACTTTGCATAATTCGGCAGGAATGCCGTCAAGCCCTGTGCTGCCTTATTTCCTTTAAGCGCGATTTTTTCTTTACTAGTTGTAAAAGATGGACATTTGTCCATCCACATTATGGTTTAACACGGTAGACAAGTTCCGCTAGAGGTAGAGAGTTCCGCTACTATGGACCGCTGTAGTTCATAGGCAGATATAAGCTACTATGAGGTGATGGTCGGGCACGATTCCGATGTCGGCTCCGCGTCTGTTTCGGACATCCAAAGCAATTGCTAAAACGACAGCTGATCGCCATATGATCAATTTGGTTGCTCCATATACTTCGCTGCCGATCAGTAGAATCCCAACTGACTTTGTGACAAGTTTTGTGCTCGTACATAGTGCCACTAATAACAGGGTGACTGACGTTGCAGAAATCAACAAATCGTCCCCCCTTATAGTCACGATCATCAACCTGAGCACTAGGTTGTCATCGCCTACTTTGGCATTGAAGTCCCCTATCACGATGACGATGTTTCCATTTGGTGTTCCATTGTAGGCTGCATTTAACCTGTTATAGAAGTTGTTTTTTTCTTCTTCTTCAGTCAGTACATTTGGCGGAGCGTAACACTGGGTGATAGTAAGCCTCCTTACTCTCATCCTATATCTGGCCATCATAATCCGGTCACAAAAAGGCTTCAAGGAAATGAGACCTTTGTGTGCGTTTGGTGACCGAAACAAGCCTACGCCCGAGAAAAGGAGGATAGTCTTACACGACGGTGATTGGATGGATGTCACCGGAATCGAGCCACCTTATTTCACTTTGTCCCTAGATATCCGCTTTGTACCGCATAAATTCATTCTCAAGTTGGAGGAGTCTGGCGTTTTGAGGACCCTTCTTCCTTATGTCAGAAAATGTTTTTACGTTCCAGAAACCGATCTTTGTTCAGGTAAGGTAGCCAAAAGTCGTCAACATGTTATCAGTCCTTATCCGAAGCATGGTAGCTATTTCGAAAGCATGTTTTATTTCGCAAACGTAGATTGCTAACCCACGTTACTCGTACCTAGTCCTAGTGGGGGTAAAGCAAGCACTAGGTTACGAAGTTGGTTGTTGCGACATTGGCCCAAACCATTTTTTGGGCATTCAGTACGAGTAGTTTCTAGATCAATCACCATCCAGATCCCCAATTAATTGTATTAGCCAAAAAAGTCCAATAAATTTCAAAATTTCATTCATCGCTGCTTACCGTTGCACCCTGTTTTTATGTTAAAAACCTCTTACGAAACAAAAACGAAGCCCCAAGACTTAATCCATTTACTCAATTCAATGCTCGTTTCACTACGGTTTAAAATAATGCCACCCTTCGCTGAATGGAAAACAAGATTCCACTAACAATATGTTTAAATGCGCATAAGAAACAACCCCTCTTCATTAGGTGGAAGAAATCGTCTTTCAATTTAGTTCCCATTCATTCGCAACTCAACAACTAGGTTTGGGTATTTGATGTAACTCTGTTACCTAGAATTACCCACCGCACCCGTACGCATAGAACAGAATCTATTACCGCAGTGCACATCCCGACCAGCCAGTCAGACTCTTGTTACTGCCTTTCATTCTGATACCGGGCGGCTATGCCAGCACCAGTACTACAAATAAACAAATACAAGTGCAGTAGTAAATTTCTATTGAATAATATGCTCATCGAGAGAACAATATTTTCCTAATTAACCACATTACATTTGTGCCAATACCCGGTGCCTACCATGCTACCATTCTGCTGCTATAACCTATCACACTGGTTCTTGTAGTCGTTTCCACCTACTGGAGCTGGGAACCTATAACCTGGCGCGCTTGTTGCTGTACTCGTATGTGGTACTAGGATGTTGTCGAGATTATGATGATGGTTGCCGATGACTGTCCCTCCTATACCACACTACTCGTATACCTATAGTGGTATGTCCTCTGAACACTGGATTCATGAATCAGTTCCCAATGCTGCTGCTGATGATGGTGATGACTTCAATGTTGATGATGATGATGATGGTGGGAATATCATTTATATGGAGCGCAGAACAAACGTCTCATCATGAGGCTATACGTGAAACGTTCGTAACGAGGTTTGAATCGGCAAATTACAGCTTCTGATTGTGCCAAAACGAAATTTTGTACTCTGCCCCGACCGTCGACACGGCTGCTACATTCACAATCTAAATTGAATGGTATGGGAATACGTTGGGCCCCTAGGCGTATGCACGTCGAATACAAGGCTTTGGGGGTATGGGGCGGCACACACAATTTTTGAGGTACATTATAGCGACATCCCTTAGCCACCATGGGCTGTGAATTGAAAGTAAATTCAGAGGCTACGTGGAAATTCCCTTCATTATTATATAATTTTTGTTGTATTGTAGACAAATTAAAGGCGGTCTTTGGAACTGTAATAGAGTTCATTTATATGGCACTATTTGATAGGATAAACCAATTTTAGTCTGTTTAACATGTTGAAAATGTGTATAGTCAGTCACACTGCTTAACCAGTGCTGGTGTTAAAAGTTTAAACTTAAATGGACTGAACAGAACGTAGTCGATAAATTTGTTTTCAAATATTTTCGAAATAATCAGATTTAAGGTTTTATTTTTACTTCAAACATAATAATAACTTACTTACTTTACTTATGTCCTGTATCCCCTTGTGGGTTCTAGGGCCTCTACAACTCCTACGCGCCATCGTGTGCGATTTCTGAAAATGTGCCTCAGCTCTCCCCAATTCTTTCCCAGTTGTCGTGCTTCTATCTCAACTGTTCTGCGCCACGTACTCCTAGGACCGCCGCGTATCCTGCGATCCTGGGTAAGCGGGTTCCATTGCATCGCTTGATTAGCTATGGACATGTCACCCTTTCGGAGAGTGTGACCGATCCATTGCCAATTTCGTCGTCGTATGGTTGTGCCTATAGGTTCTTGGCCCGTTCTCTGATAAAGCTGTTCGTTAGAAATCCGGTTTGGCCAGAATATCCTTAAAATATAGCGTAGACACCTATTGACAAACGTTTGCAGCTTCCTCGTGATAGTGACGGTCACTCTCCAGGTACCACATCCATATAGCAGCACGGATTCAACGTTGGAACGGAACAGTCGTGGCTTGGTGTTTAAGCTAATTGCATTACTTCGCCAAACTATGGATAGCATCCCAAACGCAGATTTTGCTTTACCTATTCAGCTGGCTATATCCAGTTCGGTTCCGCCATCGGTTGAGACAATACTCCCAAGGTATTGGAAACTCTCTACTCTCTCAACCGTTTGTCCAGCAATGCATATATGAGTTAATGAGTTTGATCCTAGGCTGATCATTTTTGTTTTTACCGAGTTAATTTTCTGCCCCACGACGTCTGCTTCATTTGGTGAAGGCCCATTATTCTGTGAGACAGTAGGCATACGAGATGTTTGAGTTCAGATGTGAGAGTCCATCGAATTCCTTCATTTCCTGTTGATAAGGCCGCATTCAGCACATCGCTAATCACCAATAAAAACAGTATTGGTGAAAGTATGCAGCCTTGCCGAACCCCACTTTGGACTTCGAATTCCTCAGACAGCCTTCCTCTGTGCAAAACGTGACATGTGGACCCATCATATGTAGCCTTGATCTTCTTCTTCTTCTTACGGCGAAGTTATGATCCGGAGTAGAAGGATCACAACCCTCCCACTTTACTGCATCCCTACTGGTCCGCCTGTGGGGTTTGCCGTAGCCTTGATAATTGCTATTAATTTATCAGGAATGCCTCTCCTGCGCAAGGCACGCCAAAGAGAGATGTACCCTTATTCTTGGCGCACTGAGGGAACTCTCAGTCGGTCTACGTTGAACCTAGGTATTCTTGTGTCGTTAGATCTACGAACGGCAGCAGTGCGTAATCGGAGAGTAGCTATCATAAGATGGTGATCATGTACTAATCCCATGTCGGCACCTCGTCTGTTTCGAACGTCTAGGAGACTACTTCTAAAACGGCGACTGATGGCAAAATGGTCAATTTGGTTGGAGGTTGCTTGACTGGCAGTTGACACCCAACTGATTTTATGGCAGACTTTGTGCTCAAACATGGTGCCACCTATGACAAAACGATTTGCGTTACAAAAGTCAACAAATCTTTCACCGTTGTCATTGCGATTGCCTAGTCCGTGCCCGTCCCATAACATGTTTGAGCCCTTCGTTGTCGCAGCCTACCTTGGAATTCAGGTCCCCATTACAATGACAATGTCGCCGTTGGGTGTTGTATTATGAACAGCTCCCAACTGGTTGTAGAAGGTCTCCTTTTCTTCCTCAGACGAACCATCCGTGGGGGCGTAACACTGTATAATGGTGATGCGACGTACTCTCGTCCGGAATCTGGCCGCTAAAATCCTATCACCGTGCGGCTGCCAGGAAATTAGGCCTCTGCGTGCTGTTGGCGTTAGCAGCAGTCCAACTCCATATCCATGGGAGCTTCCGGATGGTCTTCCGGTGTAGAGTAATAAAGTGTTACGCGTTGGGGATTGGTACTCACCCGCATCTAACCATCTTATCTCGCTTACTCCCAATATGTCCAGCCTATATCGCATGAACTCATGCTCCAATTGAAGGTATCTGGCGTTCTGAGATCCTTCACATTCCAGAAACCAATCTTAGTCCGGGTACAAAAGCCAAAGGTCGTCAACGTGTTATCAGCCCTTATCCGAGGCATTGTGTCGGTTTCCGTAGCGGTTAAAGTTTCGATAACGCGGGTTGCTGGCCCAGGTTACCTAGCCTAGGCATAAGATCCTAGACAATCTCACACTTGCAATTTTGGCCTACATGTGTAAGGATTTATACATGCAGTTGCATGTTTCTTAGCATTGCGATTAGTTACAAAGGGTTTTTCAATAGGGACATAACAATTTTGTATTTTAATACAAACGCACACTTAAACTTTCTTTATGATCTGTCAATGCCAAAACGACTGTCAAGATTCATATTTTTATTATAGTTGAGTTCACGAATGAGCAACGTTTGAAAATTATTAAAAATTACCACCGAAATTCTGAGTCGTTGGTCGCAACTTTGAGAGCGTCCTACCAGACAGGCTGTGCGTGTTATACGAGTAGTGGATAAATTCGAGCCAACATATTCACTATTGAATGTTCCTGTGACAGTGAGACAACGCACCGGTCGAAGTACCGAAAATATCGCATTCCACGCCGTTCACAGGAATTGGGAATCTCTCAGTCAACATTGTGGCGAATTTTGCGTAAAAATCTTGGCCTACACCCTTACAAGATCAAATTAACTCAAGAACCGAAGCCCCTTGATCATTTGAAGCGCCAAAAATTCTCCGATTGGGCTCTGCAAAAGTTTGAAGAAAATCCTGAATTTCAACGAAAAATCATCTTCAGCGATGAAGCTCATTTTTGGCTTAATGGACAGCAACAAACCCACATGTGCTTCAAGAGACTACATTGCATCCACAAAAAGTGATCGTGTGGTGTGGATTTCATGCCGGATATGTGATTGGACCGTTTTTTTCCTCGATGAAAATGATCGCCATGTTACGGTCAATGGATTTCGCTATCGTGCTTATTTGAAAGACTATTTTTGGCCAGAATTGGATGGACTTGACATCAGTGATATGTGATTCCAGCAAGATGGTGCCACATGCCACACAGCTGGTCAAACATTTGATCTATTGAAGGGAAAGTTCGGTAATCGAGTAATCTCGAGAAATGGTCCGGTCGAATTGCCAGCTCACTCATGCAATTCAACGTCAATGGATTCGTTTTTATGGAGTTACAACAAGCCAACAATGTTAGAGGAGCTCAGGAACAATATCGAACGCAAAATTGCCAACGTTCCCGCCAATATGTGTGGAAGAGTGGTGGAAAATTAGCATTAAAGTATCGATCGCTGCAAACGTGCTCGCGGTAGTCATATGAACGTCAATTTCAGCTTGGAGGACACTGCAACCATCCTTAAGTCTAAACGAGTAATGTATATTTCGAGACTCACAGTAGATGCCGACATTTTGGATCCGTCGGCCAGTTCGTTCTCGAAACAGAATCTTCCCTCATCCCATTCCTCCCTACTCTGAATTCTAATAGAAAACTTTCGGTTACAGTTTGGAATGGGGATGATGTAATCGGTTTCCGTCCGGAGTCTCAATGTATTCCATCGGTTTAGAATTGAGGCATGACCGTAGGGTTTAGCTTTCCATAGACCGGCTTCCCTTAGGCGTAGTGCAAGTTTGGCTGTCGTGTTCCCACAGTATATGTCAAGTGGAAGAAGATTCAGTATTGTGCCCAGAGCTGCTGTCGGTGTTGACTCATCGATCCCGTCACCCCCAGACAGCCTGACCGTTGAATCTTTGTAATGCTTTCAAGTTGGTATTTCTTCTCGAGCGATTTCCACCAGACAATCGAACCGTAGGTCAAAATGGGTCTTGCTACCTCAGTGTATAGCCAGTGTACCCCTTTAGGCTTAAAACCCCAAGATTCTACATGGATATAGTGCAAGATATACCTTCTTGATTCGATTCTCAATGTTAGCTTTCCAGTTTAATTTGGAACCCAGTATTACGCCGAGATATTTTGCAGTTACTTGAGGTATCAGCTCGATACCATTCATACGAGGGTAATTGTATTCTGGTATCGATCTTCTCCTCGTAAATAGCACTAACTAGGTTTCACTTCCAGACCCCTGCTTTTGACCCAGTTATTCACTAGTTTTAATGCATAATTGAGTCGCTCGCTGAGTACCGGAAGGAACTTTCCGGATACCAAGATGGCAACATCATCGGCATACACCGCTATGTTGAAACCATTCCTTTCCAGTACGAGTATATCTAACATCTCGTCCATTACTAGAAGCCATAAGAGTGGTGAAAGAACTCTGCCTTGTGGGGTGCCCTGCTTGACTCGGTTTCTTCCCCTTATGCCCCCTAATGTGGAGTTGATTATGCGGGTACTAAGCATTAGTTCAATTCACCCGCATATACACGAGTGTATTTGGGCCCTACGCAGACTGTCTACTATGGGTTCGGTACTTACTCGTACATTATTAAAAGCCCTTTAAATATCAAGGAATGCACCCATCGTGTATTCCTTCACTTGAAGAGTGTTTTCTATAGTAGAGACTACTCTGTGAAGAGCAGTATCTACTGATTTTCCTCTTCCTTTTTCCCAATCTCTTACGTGCATATCTATTAGCTGTCCCAATGTCATCAATAAGAATGAAGATAGACTTATTGGTCTGTAGTCCTTGGCATTAGCGTGGTTTATTTTACCCGCTTTTGATATGAAAAGCACTCTAATCTCTCGCCGAGCTTTTGGAACATATTCCAATCTGAGACACCAACCATGAATAATATCATACGAGTATACGAGGGTGGGTCAATAAATCAATGAAAAACTAAAAAGAGGAACACTCTTTTCTGTATAAAAACATTTTATTTGTCAACATAGTCTCCTTTTAGCTCTATACACTTCACTCAACGTTTCTCCAATTTTTTGATGCCCTCCAAATAATACGATTTCTCGAGCCCCTCAAAATAAGCGTTTGTTTCAGCGATGACCTCTTCATTCGACCCAAATCTCTTACCTCCGAGCCATTTCTTCATGTTTGGAAACAAGAAATAGTCGCAGGGGGCTAAATCTGGTAATATGCTGGATGAGGGAGGAGTTCGTAGCCTAACTCATGCAATTTTGCTATTGCGACTGAGTACTTGTACGGCAGTGCGTTGTCCTGTTGAAAAAAGAACTTTTTTCTTCGCCAAATGCGACCGTTTTTGCTTCAAATCGGCTTGGAATCGATCCAGCAACTCCGCGTAATATGCGCCGGTAATCGTCTTACCCTTTTCAAGGTAATCAATGGGAATAACACCGCGCATCCCAAAAAACTGTCGCCATGACCTTGTTTGCTGACAAAACCGCCTTGGCCTTCTTCGACTTCGATTCACCAGGAGAAGTCCATTGTTTTGACTGTTCCTTGGTCTCTGGTGTGTTGTGGTGAATCCAGGTTTCATCCACGGTTACGAAACGTTTTTTCATGTCCAAATATTTATGTAAAATCGAAATCACTGAGCCATGTGATAAGCCTGTGGCCTCTTCAAGCTCGCGCACTTTCACTCGCCGATCGTCCATTATCAAACCATGGATTTTGTCGACCATTTCTGGTGTGGTGACCTCAATTGGGCGACCAGAACGTTCGGTGTCACTTGTGCTTGAACGACCGCACCGAAATTGAGTAAACCAGTTGTAAACGGTTCCAATCGATGGTGAAGAGTCCCCATAATATTTGTCAAGATTTTTGTTTGGTTTGCGTGATAGTTTTTTCTCGCAAAAAATAGTGTTTAACGATCACTCGAAATTCACTTTTTTCCATTTTAACGAAAATGCTAGTAGGCGTCTATATAAAATGGCTGCCACAACAAAACTTTTTGACAGATCTGTCTGAAAATTTGGGTGCGTTCTTTTGAAAGATGATTCTTGACAAAAAAAAATTAATTTAAGGTGACGACACAATTTGGGTTAATTTTCAGCGACTTATTGACCCACCCTCGTATTTCCCCGATTCTTGTAACATTATAGGATGTATCTCGTCAATACCGGGTGCTTTATATGCTGCAAACGATTTGAATGCTCACAAAATTTTGTGATCGTCAATCAAATTGTCGTTAGATTTAGACGCAATATTAGCTGGCATAGATGTGATTGCCGGCCAGTATGTCCCTGCCTCTACACAACCAGGAAAGTGACATTTCAGGAGAGCTTTAAGCGTATTCTCGTAAGAGTCTGCCCAGCTGCCATCACAGTTCTTGACGCATGTAATGGAGCTTTGGTAAGAACCTTCCTCAATCGAGCCGCCTCTGTGGTGCATTCAATAATTTAATTTAATGTTTACATTAGTTAGTTTGGATTGTTAAGTAATTATATAGTAGTCTATAAGGGGGGGTATATTGAAATGTATTAACTAAGGTGGCACGCATGAGTTGTAAGGATCAAGTAGACTTATTTTATGAGGCCCAGGTTGAGTTCTGACTGGTAAAGTTAATAAAGTTTATTTGCTCGTCGCTCATCTCCCCGCTCAAGCTGGAACAGTTGAGTCCGTTAAGATATTTTACAATCGTATCAGTCTCAGATTACAAAAATGTTCTATTACGTGGACACTTAACATCGTTATGTACTCGTAAATTATTATCCAGGCTAGTTTCTAAAAAAATATATGCAGTCTCTAATTTTTGCATATCACGACGCACATTTTTATTTTGATTTTTACTTACAGGGTGGTGTCGATCAACTGATCACTCCCTGGATCCGTCCTTGTAAAGGAATTTAAAGGTTCAAAATTTTATTATAAATATGAAGTGCTTGAACCTTTAATTAATAGATACTCGTACATAAGTGTATGCAACGTTTAGTAATCACATGAAATAAGCAAAACTCCTTCAAAGTGATGAATTACATTTTTTTTTACAAACTCTGACTTAATCCCCTTCAGAACATATTCATTCTTTTTAATTTCCTGAAACTGCATATATAAGGGTGCATAATACTCGTACATCCATGTAGAAAAATCTTAAGGGTGGTTTGGTAAAATATCTTTTTAGCTTTTAATTGGCCAATTTCCCTCCACATTCGTAGGACTTTGTTGTAGACCTAATTGAATGAGACTACACACACAAACTGTCAGATCCTTCTCGCACTTAAGAGAAATTATTAAAGATCTAATTAGCCCTTTTTTTTAGAACATGACAACAATGACGACAACGGCGTCATGGAACTTGGCAAGGATTCTAGGACTTTGAAAATCTCCGCATCGTGCATAATAATGTACTCGTATGCCTATTGCATCAGGCTATACAAATAGGATATTCATAATTAGTTAATAGCCAAGGTTGCTGTGTTGAATTTTTAGTTTGGAGAAGGGTGTTTCTATAACGCGAAATAGAAGGGTTGATAGAATTAAGAGGATGTTATGGTTTCCCGTTGTAAAAATTCCATCCACCTACAAATTGGTTTTACAATTAAAATTCCGTTTTAAGAACCCTTATTTATAAATTTCGTCGAATGTTAGACGTATGGATCGCAGTTTCTTTTTCGTAGAATCCTTCAAAAAACACCAAGCATCTTGGTACTTACTTACTTATTAAGTGCTCACCTCGTAAAGAGTCTTTGTCTGAGACAACGTACATATGTACAAGTATATCATCAATGATTTTTGTTCAATTAAACAATTTGTCAAGTGCGATTAGGGTTCTGGACGTCGTTACCCGTCTTCCAAGTGCCTATGATAAATCTAATAAAAAGGACGTTACTTATGGACAACACGGATACCATACATGTACGAGTAAGTTAGAGTGGAGCGATTTTTTCAGTAAATTGCATTTTTGGTAATTGAACTGACAACATTTTTGTTATAAGGATATGGTTGATACAATGCATGCCGCGTCTAAACTGGTGTCGGATATTCAATGGAACAAAAGCAAGAAACAAAGCACTAGTGCACGATATTGCGACGACTGAAAGTTGAAGATCAACCCTCAGAAGTCGGAAACCTGGCCTTTAGGAATACCAGAAATAATTGGCGAAAGTTCTCTATCAGTGGACAGCACGGGCGTCCCCTTGCGTGTCAAAATGTAGTCAGATACTTTGGACTTTGGCTAGACAAATATCTATGTATATTGTAACAAACATGTAGATGCTGCTCTGACCAGAGCCTGAGCTGCCTTCGCACTTACAAAGAGACTTTTTTATAGTAAGCAACTCTATGCAAGGATAAAGGTAATATGCTACACGGCTATAATTACGGCTGCGGAGGAGTTCCTTAGGTCTAATGGAGATATTACCTTCTTAAGATAGAAGCTTCTCCTACTTCTACACATTGCTACACACTCCCATACTCGTAGTATCGTCCTCTTCTAGGCAGAGGCGGCAGGTGATATCCTCTGAAATTCTTATTTTATTTAGGTGGTAAAGTAATTGGCAGTGACCAGTAAGGAAGCTCACAAGCCTTCTTCTGTCATTTCTGCTATATTTTAGGATACCAATTGCCTTTCTTTGGAAGGGTTGGACAGCTCTTTTAGCTTGTCTGAGACCTAGGGAGTTATTCCAGTGGGAAATGCACATGTTACGTTCCCAACTGTTTAGGGTCAGTTTAAAGGCTCAATCAGATATTCCACAAAAGGGTTCGACTCCAATGAACAACTCAGAGGAACCTTTTCTGGCTAGCATACTCGTATCTGCAGTTTCATTGCCGTCAACGGCTACATGACCCGGTACCCACCACAATTTTAATTTATTGTATCGGGCCAAATTTTGTAAACTCTCGAAGCAGCTTAGAACTGATTTTGAACTGATCAGGTGGGACTCAGATGCCTGAGTGCTAGTTTATACTAGGCACAGGTCTCGATAGCGTAAAGCTCGGCCTGTAAAACACTAGGACCCTTTCCAAGTGATTTCGTAATCTTGTAATTGGGTCCATACACATCGGCGTCAACTCCTGAACCCATTTTTGATCCATCGATTCCTTTTGGATCAAACAACGGTGTGCCGTTATTTCATATATCACGGTTTGGGATCTCAATCTCAAACCTTCTACCAAAGTGGAGTGATTTTTGTGTAGAGTCAGAAACCGTGCTGAGCATATTTAGCTCGGGGAAGTCGATTAATAGATCCATGAGATCCACATGATCCCATGTACTGTTAACATCCGACTTTCGAAGATTAACTGCACTGCGAATAGCCACTTTTGTAGTGGATAGTGTGTTCGCTTGTGGCCCGAACTATGCAGGTTCGAGCCCAGACGAGGAACAGCAAACAGCCACCCGAGCATAAAAGGGAAACGAATGAAGTCTAAACTTCTGCAACCACTACACCAAAAGGAGTTCTGTAGTACAATGAGTTCTGTAGTACAATGGAAAATTTCCTTAAAAAAAAGCAAGAATTTCGGTCCTCCTTGTCCCAACATCGACATGTTTCTTGTCCAAACTCAAACTATAAACCCCTAAAATTTGTAGAGAAATTAATTTCTTAATTTTATATTCATCCTTGAAAGGTCTGTTCCCATACTTGACCGAACTGGGAACTTCTACGAAATTTGACGAAAATTGGTCACATTCAAACGGATCACCACGTACGGGAACAGGATTTGACAAATTTTCCTAAAATTTCGTAAAAAAACGCAAGTACGGGAACAGACCTGTTATGTACTCGTACAATGTATCTATAAGTTTTCGAACAAATGAAGAATTCTTTTGAAAAAAAGTAATAGGACCTTACCTGCTTTGGAGATAGATTATTTTTATTACAATGACGCCGGAAGTTCGACGATGATTCCATTCATACTTCCCCTTATATTCATTCTAGTCCTGTACATGGTAAAGGCATACCGACATCATAGTATTAAATATTTCATACTCAACAACACTCACACCTCCTTTGCCTCTATGTACACACTGGCAACATATCGAAAGCAAATAGCAAACCGCATTCCAAGTTATATTAAGCGCAGATAATACATTCATAAATGTATATGTATTTGTACTTATGTATATAAAAAAAAAAAAAAAAATATGGCAACATAAACCTCTCCGGCGAGCACCTTTTCAAAAATCTTTCACTAGTGTTTAACAAATTCTATCGCAACTCATCCAATTCCTCGTCGATGCAATTATCCTCTTTTGTTTCATTGAAATAAACTCCCTTACCAAAGGTACGACGCTCTGTAGAACCCACTGCACACACCCATCTTGGCTTGAAACTACACGAACGCCAGGACTACAGACTACATGCAAAGGTACAATTTGGTTGAAGGGGAGTCGTGGGAGTCGGGGTGTTATACATCCTTCATGCTCTGCTCATTAATCTGCTCTAAGTGAATTAACGTCAAATACACTAATTACGTCTTTCACTCAGTTACCCTCATTTCAGGTTTCAATTGTGGGAATAAGATGAGGTTAAATTGAAATTGCCACGTCATAATGGGTGTATGTGGGTGTGTGGGTTGAATGAGGGAGGAGATGGATGATTGTATCAGTGGGTGTGGACGTGGGATGTTAGGGCAAGGGGGTTGCATTGCTTAATGAATATGATGTTATATAGGGATGTGTGTAAGGATCAACGTTATTTTCAAGTTGAGATGAAATATGATTTCCCTATCATACAGTCGGAGTCAAAAATAACATCACACTAAGATTTTTCTGTAAAGAATATGTGTGAAAGATTTACAGTACTTTTAAAATGAAGTCCTTGGCATATTCCAGGTTCCCTTTAGGGAACCACTGAAAATGAAGCGTATCAGATAATAAGACATAAGTCTGCACCCATTGACAATATCGCCATTTTTATTCATAGTCAGGTAACTATCAAGGCCCTGATTTCAACAACATTATCAGTCTTCTCTGGGCGCCAGATTATAGCAACCTAAAGCGGAACGAACGGACCGACGAGCTGGCAAGGACGGTGCCTGCTCTTGACAGATCCCTTGCAGAGGTAATGGAAACTGTCAAGAACAAAATCCCTTCACACTTTCTATCAGTGACAAACAAAAGGTGCAACAGTTTGCACAGTTGTGTCATTACCAAGCAGAATTGGCCAACAAGAACTTGAGAAAAAGAATCGGACAGACACTGCAAGAATTGTAGCTATGTAGTTCACTGGCCAGTAAGAACGCATGCGTCTAGACTTGGCATCCCTTTTAAGACACACTGACACAGTTGTAAAAATGTAAATGAGAAGGAAACTCTGACTTCCTCTGTGGATGTATACAATTTGTCTATATGTCATAGACACCTCCAGAAGTTTCCGCAATACGTCAAATGCTCATACTCTGCAGAGATGTAACAAATACAGTGCAAATTATAGAATGGACCCAATGTTTTGGTTTTCGAAATGCAGGGTGTTTCAATGAACATTTTTTCTTTGACTTGTTTAAAAATGTTCAATGTAAGAGTGTCTCCAGCACCGAAGTTGAAATTTTACACTCTTATAGCCTGGATCATAGAAAAGAACTTAATGAAGCCCAATTTTTAAATTTCGAAATACAAGGTGTTACAAAAAATATTTATCTTTTGACCTTTGTACAATTTTTCAATGAGCGACACGTTGGAATACCCCACGTTGGAATAATCAGAGTTAAAATTGTTGCAGAGGCCACTTTTGTTGACTTGCCACCAACATACTCATCTAAATACATACGAGTATGTAAAGCATGTTTCTGATTGATTCATCATCGCCGAGTCAAAACCGCTGAATCTAGAACTATGAAATTTGGACAGTAGTTGAACAGATCGATTGTTGAACGGTTTGTATTGCACGTAGTGCCGTCTTGCTGGAACCAGAGATCGTCCAAGATACTCGTAATTTCCTGAGTTTCTCATGCCTCTGCAGCGCTCTCCGTTGACCGTAACGTCGTTGCCATCTCTATCTTCGAATAAAAATGGGCCAAAAGCCCAAAGTCTACGACTATGTGCAGGTTTTCCGAGCCCCAAATACGTCAGTTCTGCTTGTTTACATAGCCGCCGAGATGAAAATGCGCCTCACCCGAAAAAAAATAATTTTTTGAAGCAAAATCGATGTCAATTGCGAGCTGCTCTAAAACAAAATTGGAGAAGCGTGCAAGAAGAAATGCGCCCAATTTCTAGCAAAAGAATGGAAGTCGTCTTCGGTGAGTTATAGGAACCAGGCTACCCAAAAGCTTCGACAAAACAATTTGAAAAAGGGAACAACCATTTTCAAACAACCCGCCCAGAGAAGAAGAAATGCTCAGGAGATTCGTTCCCCAAAGTTCATTAACAATGCTCAAGACCAGCTTCTTGTGGAAGACGACAAAATTCTCCACAGATGGCGACAGTATTGTGAAAGACTTCTGAACGAACAGTTTCCCCGAGTATACTTTTTCCAAGAGCCGCTCTTAACCATGACGAAGTATTCGACATTAGTGTCGAAGAAGTTAGGAATACAGTCAAATACTCCAAAAAAAGAGAAGCGGTTGGGCCAGACGAGATACTTGTATCTACCCTCTGAGTTCTGGAAAAAGATTGGAAGAAATTGGGTCCATATGGCTCATGATTCTTATCTCCAAAGTTATGAACAGTAATCCAATGTCTAATGAGTGGAAGGAAAGTTATCTTCTTCCTTTGCACAAAGAAAAGGGCGATACGCGAAACTGCGATAACTATCGTTCTGTCGAGCTAATGTCACACACCATGAAGATCGTATTAGATGGCCGACTGCGGAAAATAATACGGCTATCTGATGACCAGTGCGATCAACAAAAATAGATAATGGAAAAACATCGTGATTCCTTAAAGGACTTGCATATGGTGTTAGTTGATTTTGAAAAAGCCTTTGAAAGACAACCAAGAGATCACTTATGAGTGGCGCTAAGACAACGAGGAGTCGCAGAAACCTACGTGCGTAAGACCATGGACATATATGAGGGAGTAAAGACAAGAGTAAGATGTCCAGCAGGAGTCACCGAAGAGTTCCCAATCAAAGTCTGTGTACACCAGGGAAGCGTCCTCAGTCCTTTGCTATTTATTGCAGTCCTTGATTATCTGACGGACCCCAAAGTGCATCAGTTATTCTTTGCTGACGATGGAGCTACCATAAGTAAAGATCAAACGTCCTTGCAACGAGCACTTGCTGTATGGGTTTATCAAGTGCGTATTAGTTCAAAAAAGGCAGAGTATCTGTGCTGCCCGTTCTCTGATCCACACCGGCCAATTCCAGACATTTACTTGAATGGAAAAGTGCTTCCCAAGTGTGTAAGTTCAAATATCTGGGATCTATGATTAATAGCGAAACAACTCGTGATGATGATATCAATCATCACGTAAGCGTAGGGTGGATGAAGTGGCGGGAAAATTCCGTTATCTTCTGTGATCGAAAAATGACACCTAAGCTCTACACCGCAGTTGTACTTTCGGCGCTCACATAGGGCTCATAATGCTGGACAATGTACAAGAAGTATGAGGGCAAATTAACGGCAGCTGAGATGAAGAGACTTCCCATGACAGTAGGAGTAACAAAGCTTGATGGAATAAGAAGTTCGAAGATTCGAGGAAACCTTCATGTAAAAGAACCCATCACAAGCAAGATAGAGCACAACCGGCTCAGTTGGTATTGTCATGTTCAAAGGAGAGATCCTTCGAACCCCTTCAAAAAGGCAATATCAATCAACGTTCCTATTCAATCGCACAACAAAGGCAGAGCAAAAAACAACAGAATCACACAAATGCAAAAACTCCAGCATTTGATTGGCCTCAGTGACGAAGTGATCCGAAACCGGGAAGTCTGCCGGTACTTACTGAGGTCAAACTGGCAAACCCCACAGGCGGATCAGTAGGGATGCAGTAAAGTTGGAGGGTTGTGGTCCTTCTACTATAGGCGAGTGAAGGTGAGTGAGATAGCTGAGGCTGTGTGTATATCGGAAGAGAGGGTGCGAAACATCTTGCGCAAAGCAAATGCGCAAACGATTTTTGCAGCAATCTTTGGACCCATTCAATAGGGATCCGACCGATTTTGTGCGGCGATTTGTCACTATGGATGAGACATGGGTCCACCACTACACACCAGAAACGAAACAGAAGTCGAAGCAGCGGGTGGAAGCTGGTTGTTCAGCTCCAATAAAAGCGATCGCATCTGCCGGAAAGTGTTTTGGGATGCGAAAGGGATCCTGTTAATTGATTACCTTGAGAAAGGCAGAACAATTACAGGCGAATATTACTCCAACCTTCTTGACCAGCTGGATGCCAAAATTCGCGAGAAGAATCATCTGTCACCAGAACAGTGCACCTGTACACAAGTGTGCGTTGGCAATGGGAACACTGCGGGATTTGGGGTATGATTTGCTCGGCCACCCCCCCCTATTCACCTGATTTCGCACTCTCAGGCTTCCATCTATTCCGAAACTTGAAGAAATTTGTTTCTGGGAAGCACTTCTCATCCAATGCAGAAGTTGAGAGGACCGTACATGAATATTTTCACAGCCTTCCAGACTCTCACTTCCGAGAAGGAATACTGATATTGGAGAAATGCTGGACCAAGTGTGTTGAAGTCAAAGGAGATTATGCAGAAAAATAGAATCATTTTTTAACTGAAAATCGCAGTTTTTCATTGTCAGGCCAAGAACTTTTCACCTTGCCCTCGTAGGTGCAAGTAAGTGCGAACTAGTCTTGGACTTTATTTTTAACCAAGTCGATTTGTAATTCCACTCTTTTTTAAAGGGATAACCTAACCTAAAGGGATATACGAGTACAGAAGACAAAAAATAGTTAAACTTGAAGAAAATTAAAAGAATACCATTTTATATCCTAATGAATGGCAGGAGTCATAAGTGAATGACTTACCGTCTATTTTGCTAATTGCTTCCAACCCACGACTACAGAAGTATAATGTGTAATTCCTTCGAAGGAATTTTATGATCCATTGTTACGATTAGGTTGGCTCTTAGTCCAGTAATCGTATACTCGTACCTACGTCGAGATGTGATTGCCAATTGATTTCTCTGTCTCCCTATCTCTACCCCTTTTTTTCCAGACCATACTCGTATACAGACGCCCACACAGCTGTACGAGTATGCTGGTCCGGTGAAATGGATTCAGTGTGAGCTCATCTAATGGGAGTGATCTGCCGTAATGTGACAACTTATAGATGGTGGGGCGGGGGGTTACATAACGAAATAACAATCATGTAGCCGATTTTAGTAATTTAGTGCAATTAGCGAATTGAAAGGTTCATCTTCTGCCCGGGCCTCCTCCGGTATGGTCACCCATCACGCACAGAGTCTAATGGCAAATGAAACTCTAGCGGTTGGGTGGGGTCTTCCATGACTCGTATGGAATGCGCTCAGTATGGCTTGAATGGGATTTTCGTTATTAATTTGTTAATTGAATTAACGCTTACACGAGAGAAGAGGGACATTTTGGGTGGGCACATTGTACTAAAGCAAATTGAATGGACGAGGGAGGGTGTTGCGAGAACTTTTTGGGGTGAGCGCTGTTCAATGTCCTTGCAAATGTCAGCGATTAGGTGTGATTGGAAGTAACTTCTGTAATTAAAATGGGATGAAGGCTGGCTTGACGGGTGCGGGCGTATTTTTAATGTAATTAAAGGGTACAATTTGTCATATTAGCGCGCGGGGTATGAATTCATGTCCAGTAAGAATGGGTGTAATAATTTACGATACGGGTTTGGAAATGTCAACAATGTATAGAACAATGAGGAAATAAAGATAATTCATGATTTATTGTCGGTACGGTACGCTTTATATAGGTAGGAAGTGTAAATAATTAAATTAAATGTTTCAAAATATTGCTTGTTTTACTGTGTTTATGGATTTTCTCATATGAACTGAGGAGATCTTGAAATTATCATAATAAATGGATTTAAAAATAATTGAAATAAATTATAAAGTGAGAGTAGCCGATCGAGGGTTGTACCTTGGATCGGATTTTAGTTTTGATCTTCTACGTATCTTCTATTTTCTTGTTTAACTGTGTTGGCTACTAGACTGTTTAAATTATTATTCCTTTACTGTTAGATACAGACACAAACGCATCCAAGCAAAATGACCAAGCTAGCATCAAACCTACGTGAAGTACAACAGCGACACCAATACGAGTACTCTTGGGCATTAATTATTGGAAAAATTACGAAACAGAATAGTGTTAACACTATCCATAAACGTTAGCATCTCTTTCCGCCTTCCAAAACACTAGCGCTTTCCAGGCGGAGATAATGGCAATCAAAGAAGCTCTATCTTGGCTGAAATGGAATATAATATTGTAATATGCAAGCTACGGCTCGAGTAGATAAAACGATATTCTGTGAAATTTATTTCTTTATTTTCTAGTCTATAGAACAATTCAAGTTCACACTATACTATTCTTCGCAAATTCTTTTCGTACAAGGTCTCTTTCCTCTCAAATCACTTTATCTCCTTTCAATTACTTAATTCACAAATCCAAACTAATTACTTTTTCTCGTTCACTCTCAACTTTCAATTTATCACAAAATTACAACTTCGCCCATTATCACTTTTCCAATCTCTTCGCTACGGTTCTAAACCAACTGCCCCCTTTCGATCGCCATCTGTCCTTATATAGCAGAAGTTTCTGATAGCCAGAAACTTCTAGCAAATTCTTCGACCACTGGAACAAGAAAAATTCTGATGTAATAATTCCAAGATGACAATCATTTCTTGCAGTTATAATTCTTTCTTATATGTGATATTATCCGTCTCTTTCGTAGACATGAATTGTGGAGACTTAACCGCAGACACGAACCTCGAATGAAAAGACACTTTGGAATGGGCTGGAGGAGCGTAGTTATTATTCTACATTATTGTAGCATCGTTTTAGGTGATGTTACAATATGTATCTGCTAAGGATATTAGCATCTTCACTGACAGTCAAGCCGCTATAAAATCTCTGGAATCGATTCCAGTCCCTTAACGAGATGGCAGAGCAATTCAACATTCGCCTATGCTGGGTGCCGGGGCGTAGGGATATTCCAAGGAACTGTAGGGCTGACGATCTTGCCAGACAGTGCACAAATTTGCAGATTCTACCGGAAAAGGAGAATCTAGGCATGCCTCTCGCTACTTGTAAGCAATTGCTCAACTTAAATTTCAGGTGGGAGACTGGCATTAATTCACTAGACAAATTTGCCTCAGCTCGTTCAGAAATGCTCGAAGAGGTTGGTCTCCCTCAGCAGGAAGCATATCAGCACAACAATTGGGGTCATTACGGGACACTGTCTCATTGGAAGGCACGCCAAAAGGCTTGGTCTTTTCTCTAATGACTTTTGTAGAAGCTGTAGGGACGATGAGGAGGAGGAGACAACTTTCCATCTCCTCTGCACTTGTCCGGCTCTCTCTGTCCGAAAAGGCTTCAATTTGGGGGCTTACTTTTACGACAGTTTCTGTGAACTGGCTAACACGAATGTTAGGAACCTCCATCGTTTCAGTCTAGGTGATTTTTTTTTTTTTTTTATTTCCCAAATAAATATAAATTACTTGTACTGTTTTATTTTCGTTGACTTGAATTCCCATCTGCTGAACCAGTCAACTGTTCTTTGGTAGTCGTTTGAATGCAATTATAAGAGGAAAGAATCACCGTGTCATCTGCAAATGTTGCTACCATAGTGTTCACATTTCTTGGTATTGGTATATCAGCTGTATATAAAAGGTATAATATCGGTCCCAAAACACTTCCTTGAGGAACACCTGCGTCTACTTTGCATATCCGTCATTGTACTATACATAAAATAATCTCTCGTTTAAATAGCTCTTAAAAAGAGGGTAGTAGTCTGGTAGCAGTCTGGTAGCATTCGTTTTTCGGTCTAGGTGTGTCTGTGCTAAGTTCGCAGGTAGTCACTTGAACCTAACCCAACCTAACACTTTTCATGAAGTTCCCATAAGAAAAAGCAATAGAAACGAAACTAAACTCCAAGTGTATGAGGGAAAAAACTTTCGAAAAGTAGTTTCCAAGCTTTGAAAAACTCAAACCTTTCAACTCAATAGCAGTAAAGAGCCATTAGTAGTGTTAAGGGACATCGAACCAGGTCTAGATCCTGAGGAAATTGGAGAAGCTCTACAACATCATCAATAGGAAGCAAATTCCGTAACCACTCGCATAGTATTAGACCCTTTGATTATCAAACGTCCTAAGGGCGAAGTTAATTTTATATGTATATAAACTACGACTCTTACTCGTACTACACAGAAAAATTACTGTAGAAAAGCCACACAAAAGAAATTGTTCGGTTCAACTGCAAAACTGCGAAGTGCCTACGTTCTTTATGCCGACTTACACTCCACATTGACCTCTACAGCGAGAACCCAAGAGGCTAGGAAAAAGTGCAGCAACTGCAAATAAATGAATGAGCAAAGAATTTACCAGTTCTTTGACTCCAGACACCCGAATAGCAAAGCTCATGGCGGAATTGCTATACTCATGAAGTCGCGTTTAAAACGCCCTTCAAGAATATTCAACTGTTTATTTTCAAGCTACGTCTATCTGTTTTACGGAATGGGGTGAAGGTATGACCATATCAGCCATCAACTGCCCTTCTAAATATAAACCGACAACCCAACAATTTCTCTCTCAAATTCCTTAACACTTTTGGATATAAATTCATTGTAGCTGGTAACTACAATGCTAAGCATTCCTTCTGGGATTCTAGGCTTATTGCACTAAAAGGCAGATAACTATGGGATGCTCTTCTTATGTAGAATACCAACTAACTGGCCTTCGCACCAATGAAAAATCTTATACCTTGTAGACTTTGGTATTACGAAGAACTTCAAGCACGACAAAATCGTTAAAATAATAAAAAAATAATTTTAACGATATTCCAAAATTTGGTATGACCTTTCATACCGTAACTCAAATATTAAATTTCAACAAAATCTTTAGAGCAGTTCTCGTTTTTTTTTTTTTTAAAAAAAGGCCATTAGTAAAGTACCATTCATTTTGATGTTAGAATGAAAATTCAGATTTGAAGAAAACCCGTTAGGGCGTTTAGACTTCAGTCGGCCATACCCACAGATAAACATACAGTCGGACAGACAGAATTGAGAGACACACTTCTTTGAGATATAAGCAAAACTGTCGCTATACGGCTTCACCAAAACGTAATCCGCGACTTAAACACGAACGGCCTATACACTGCCCAAGAG
Source organism: Pocota personata (assembly GCA_963082735.1). Taxonomy (NCBI): domain Eukaryota; kingdom Metazoa; phylum Arthropoda; class Insecta; order Diptera; family Syrphidae; genus Pocota; species Pocota personata. The sequence goes on along the minus strand of OY720432.1, from coordinate 73,330,031 downwards.
TTAGTGTTTTGTGCGCTTTATCGATGAACGGAATCATCGGGCCCTTTTTTGAAATTTTCAGAGAACAAGCGATAAATGTAAACAGCGCATGATCACAGATTATTTTTGACTCACACACGTGGTTTTAACTTCGCACACAGCTGGAACCTCCATGAATTTGCTGCGTGAACATTTCCCATGAAAACTGATCAACCGCTTTGAAGACGTCCCGTGGCCATCAAGGTCTCCAGACTTAACCCCAATGAATTTTTTTCTATGGGGGTACATGAAAGTCTTCGCTAATAACCCGCGGTCTGTCACGTAGCTGAAGGAAAATATCCGCCGTGGAATTCATGACATCCAGCCAGGCATGCACGTTTAAAAATATACGTATAATGGTTTTGAAATGTAACCATCAATACGTCAAACGAAATTTCATCCCTGCGTGACATCATTCATCACTCCATTTGAATTTAATTATTTTTAGATGCGGCTATCTACTCATCACACTGAAATTTTCGACCAAACTTCATCAAAATCCGTCCAGTGGCTATTTAGTTAGGGACGTCACAAATGAAAATACTGAAATCTAACACTTAAGAATTGTTCGACTTTCAAAAAATAAATCAAACAATATTCAAGTCCAAAAAAAACCTGAAAATGCATTATTTACCCGGAAACTGTCAACTTCCTATCAAATTCTGGCATTACGGAGCATTATTAGGTTATTTTTAGAGAAAATGTGTCTGCGATTTTTCGCGGAAAAAACCATGACCCATGGGTACAGTACACTTAGCTAAGTTCTATTTCAATATATTGCTCCATATAAATCACCGGGCATGGACGGAATACTTCCCATCTTGTTGCAAAAAGGGATAGAATTAGACACCCTAAAGAAAACCCTGGTCAATATCTTCAGGGGATGTCTATAACACGGATACACACCAACATAATGGCAAGAGATGACGGTGGTGTTCCTGCTAAAACCCGGGAAAGATTTATATACAGACCTGTTAGCCTAACGTCCTTCTTACTAAAATCAATGGAGAGAATCTGTGATGACTACATTAGAACACAGATTACAAATCCGCGGCTGTGTCCTAATCAACACGCATACCTCAAAGGAACATCAGTTGAGACGGCACTACACCGGGTTGTATCCACAATAGAAGATGCTTTTGAAACCAAGGAATCAGTCGCAGGCGTTTTTCTAGATATCGTAGGGGCATTTAACAATGTGAAAACTCAAAAAATTGTGGATGCACTCTCGATATACTGTAAAAATCAAATAATAAACAATTGGCTAGAGCACATGCTTATAAACCGCATTATCACAGCTTCACTGGGAGACGAAACAAGAAGGGGAACAGTCCGTACTGGAACACTACAGGGGGGATAATATCTAGTAAGGGAGTGCAAAACTAAATTGAACTTACTTTCCAGACGCAATAGAGTCCGTCTTACATGGGTACTGGGCCATGAAGGTGTACCGGGTAACGAAAAGGCAGACGAACTAGCAAGGAAAGGAGCGGGCAACACAGAACTGAACCCGGATAATACAAAAGGGGTCCCTCTGACAACTATTAAAACAATAATCGATGAGAAGATACGACAGAAGTTCAATAACTACTGGACGAATCTAGACACGTGTAAAGTGGATAGATCTGTAATAACAAATCCGAGTAACAACACAGCAAAAAGAGCTCTTAATTCAAGCAGAACACAATTGAGATTGATGGTGGGACTTTTAACAGGGCACACCAATCTCAACAATCATTCGTTCAGACTGGGAATAGATGATACAACAATCTATGCCAATTGTGAGGAGGAGGAGGAAGATATAGAACACTTCCTCTGCCATTGCCCTGCAACAGCGAGGTTAAGACTGAAAATTCTGGATCTCCAAGGATTACGGATATTACACACCTCGGTAAGAAAGGAATCCGGGATATATTGGAGTTCGCCAGACGAATACTACGATTCCCCGATCACTATACGATATAGTTTCCCGTTGAAACTCCCCATGATCCCAATACCTAAATCCCCTCTCAAAACATAATTCCTAAAGCAAAGCACTATTCCTTACAAATCCATAGACGAGGGAAACACAACGGGCCTAATGGAGGCCTAAGTGAAGAGCATAAGTTCACCCTCTTAAACCAACCAACTAACCAACCAAGGTCTATTTCAACATTTTTAGTCATACCTTATCTATTCAGAGATTTGACCCTAATTTCGCCTAAAATTCCTGGGTTATAAGTATTGATCTTGATTATTTGCCCGACAATATCAATGTAACAGATAGTGACTCTTTATAGCCTACGAGGGTGGGTCAGTAAGTCCCTGAAAATTAACCCAAATTGTGTCGTCACCTTAAATTTAATTTGTTTTTTTCTGTCAAGAATCATCTTTCAAAAGAACGCACCCAAATTTTCAGACAGATCTGTCAAATAGTTTTGTTGTGGCAGCCATTTTATATAGACGCCTACTAGCATTTTCGTTAAAATGGAAAAAAGTGAATTTCGATTGCTCATTAAACACTATTTTTTGTGAGGAAAAGCTATCACACAAACCAAACAAAAGATTGGCAAATATTATGGGGACTCTTCACCATCGATTGGAACCATTCATCACTGGTTTACTCAATTTCGGTGCGGCCATTCAAGCACAAGTGACGCCGAACGTTCTGGAAGTCCAATTGAGGTCGACACACCAGAAATGGTCGACAAAATCCATGGTTTGATAATGGACGATCGGCGAGTGAAAGCGCCTAAAGAAAAGCCATCAGATTCTGACATGCAGACGAGTGCTCAAGCATCAACATCAATAAAAACGAACACTGATAATTCGGAAAACCCCGTATCTCACGTCTTTTCTATTATCCTTGCGACGCTTGAGGAGCAAACAAAAACAAACACGCTAATTGTCGAAAGGTTGGAGAAGCTTGAATATAAGCTTAACAATAGGAGCATTTCAAAACGAACATGATGAAACTTCTTAAAATTGTTGCATGGAACGCCAACGGTCTCATACAAAGACTAGAAGAGCTAGAAATATTTCTACGGGAAAATGACATTGACATATGTTTGATCTGTGAAACTCACCTGACGAAACTATCGCGTGTAAACATTACTGGATACAGTACCTATCACGCTTATCACCCGTCGGAAAGAGCCAGAGGCGGATCGTCTTTAATCATAAAAGATTGCATCGAACACTCTGAAGAGATTATGATAGAGCTTGAAACAATGCAAGTGAGCACTGTACGCGTGAAAAATGGACATTACTCTTTCAATGTCTCGTCTATTTATTGTCCACTGCGTTGCAGGCTTGAAAAAAATGATTTTACAAATATTTTCAACTCTCTTGGACCGAATTTTATTATTGGCGGTGATTTTAATGCAAAACACACCTTCTGGGGTTCAAGATGTGTCTCACAAAAAGGCAGAGCACTTTACAACGCCTGCATGCAACACAGATGCGACTTTCACTCGACTGGTAAACCAACATATTGGCCGACTGATAACAACAAAATACCCGATCTGATCGATTTCTTTGTTGTAAAAGGAATACCAGACAAATGTATTAAAATTGATGAAAGTTTTGATCTCTCTTTCGATCATTCCCCTATCATTCTAACGATGAGCGAACGCCTAATTAAAAAAGATGTACCTGCTAAACTAACTAGCAGAAAAACTGATTGGGAAGGCTTTAAAAAAGACGTTGAAGAATATATCGAACTGAGAGTATCACTTAGGACGTCTTCTGAACTCGAAATCGAAATTGATCGTTTTGTTGAAGTTCTGCAGCGCGCCGCGTGGAAAAATACTCACTATCAAAGGAAAACGCCAATCAATCATGCCCAAAAATATCCACCGGAAATAAAAGAAATGGTAAGGGAGAAGAGAAAAGCGCGTAAAAAATGGCAACAAACTCGTGCTCCGCAACATAAATCGCATTTGAATCGCTTGTGTAACTTGCTAAAAAAGGCCATTATTGATTTTAAAAACCGGACAATACAAACCAGCATTGAAAGCTTAACAGCGGACAAAGATTCCAATTATTCGCTCTGGAAAGCTATAAAAGGCATTAAAAAACCGAAAATACAAGCGGCCCCAATCAAGAAAAATGACAACGAATGGGCCAAGAATTATAAAGACAAAGCAGAAGTCTTTGCCGCCCATTTAGAAGAAACATTTAAACCATTTGATGGGCAAGCGCTTGCTGAAAATGATAATGCGTCGGATATAGCATTTCACAATTACATAGTAAGAAATGCAAGGCTGACCGAACTTCAACAAGAAATAAAGAAACTGAAACCAAAGAAAGCTCCTGGATACGACCTAATCACAGGAGAGCTTCTTAAATCGTTACCTAGAAAAGCGTTAGTTAAGTTTCTTTACATTATAAACGCAGCGATAAGATTAGAATATGTTCCGAGTCAATGGAAAGTCGCGGAAGTAATAATGATTCTGAAGCCAGGAAAACCACCGAATGATAAAAAATCGTATAGACCTATTTCGCTGCTGCCGATTATGTCTAAAGTTTTCGAAAGAATAGTACTTAAGCGATTACAGCCGGTTATAGAAGAAGGATCTCTTATTCCCAATCACCAGTTTGGGTTTAGAACCAAGCACTCAACAATAGACCAAGTGCATAGAATAACTGATTTAATTGAAAAAGCTTACGAAGAAAAAAAGATTTGCTCGAGCATATTCCTTGATGTTTCTCAAGCTTTTGACAAGGTCTGGCATGAAGGCTTGAAATATAAATTACGACAAGTTCTGCCGGAACACTTATATAATATTCTAGAAAAATACTTGACGAATCGACTTTTCCGAGTCAAACACGGAAACGAATATTCGGAATTTAAAGAAATAAGGGCTGGGGTGCCGCAGGGAAGTGTCCTTGGACCGCTTTTGTACCTATTATATACTCGCGATATACCGCAAGAAGAAGGCACCGTCTTAGCTACATTTGCCGACGACACTGCCATCCTGGCAATGGGTAAAACGATCGAAGAATCGACTGAAAAATTGCAAGAAGCATTGAATAAAGTAAATGAATGGACAAAGATTTGGCGACTAGCTTTAAACGAAAACAAATCTGTTCATGTCAATTTTACTTATAAGAAAATAAATAATTTGCCCATCTTTTCAAACTCGGTTCAAATTCCGTTTGCAAACGAGGCTAAGTATCTTGGAATGACACTTGATGCTAGGCTGAAGTGGAAATCGCACGTGAAGAAAAAACGTAAAGAACTCGAAACCAAATACAGAGAAATGTACTGGTTACTTGGAAAACATTCCAAGCTTAATGTAGAGAACAAACTGCTTTTATACAAACAAGTGCTAAAGCCGATATGGACATATGGAATACAACTTTGGGGTTGTACCAAAATAAGTAATGTCAATATTTTACAAAACTTTGAAAATAAAGTGCTAAGATCAATAGTTAATGCACCGTGGTTTATTAGAAATAGCGATATCCATAGAGATTTAGGAATTGCGACAGTCGAATATGAAATCAAAAACTTCGCGCGTAAGCATAAAGACAGAACACAAGGACACGTTAACAATGAAGTCCTTCGAATTCTAGATGAGAGGAATCTACTGCGTCGTCTACAAAGGACTAAACCTTTCGACTTAACGCGATAGCAAGAAACCGCGCCTAATTTGCGGAACAAGCAGGAACTTTCAATGGAAAGGGACCTGCCAAACGATCTCAATACGTGAAAGAAAAACTGCTGGATAAGTCAAAACTTAGTTGTAGTATGTAATCAAAGAAATTTATCACGAAGGGAGGTTTTTTTAGTGAGTAAAAATCTCACACTACTATGAGCACGCGCTACCGATCCTCATAGTGTCTTCATGAAGATTTTTTACCTACCCTCGGAAAAAAAAAAAAAAAGATCGGCGAGTGAAAGTGCGCGAGCTTGAAGAGGCCACATGGCTCAGTGATTTCGATTTTACATAAATATTTGGACATGAAAAAACTTTCCGCAAAATGGGTGCCGCGTTTGTTCACAATCGACAACAAACTCATTCATTTGACGATGTTCCAGAAAAATTCGGCTGAGTTTTTGCACCGTTTCGTAACCGTGGATGGAATCTGAATTCACCACAACACACCGGAAACCAAGGAACAGTCAAAATAATGGACTTCTCCTGGTGAATCGAAGCCGAAGAAGGCCAAGGCGGGTTTGTCAGCAAACAAGGTCATGGCGACAGTTTTTTGGGATGCGCGAGGTGTTATTCACATCGATTACCTTGAAAAGGGTAAAACGATCACCAGCGCATACTAGTAATACGCAGAGCTGCTGGATCGATTCCAAGCAGATTTGAAGCAAAAACGGCCGCATTTGGCGAAGAAAAAAGTTCTTTTTCACCAGGACAACGCACCGGCGCACAAGTCCGCAGTCGCAATAGCAAAATTGCATGAGTTAGGCTACGAACTTCTCCCTCATCCAGCATATTCCCAGATTTAGCCCCCTGTGACTATTTCTTGTTTCCAAACATGAAGAAATGGCTCGGAGGTAAGAGATTTGGGTCGAATGAAGAGGTCATCACTGGAAGAAACGCTTATTTTGAGGGGCTCGAGAAGTCGTATTATTTGGAGGGCATCAACAAATTGGAGAAACGTTGGATGAAGGGTATAGAGCTAAAAGGAGACTATGTTGAAAAATAAAATGTTTTTATACCGAAAAGAGTGTTCTTTATTTCATTTTTCAGGGACTTATTGACCCACGCTCGTACTCCGCCCAGGTTATGGTATAACTTGCGTTTCAAAGATCATAATTTTCTGACTTCAGATACAAGCTCAATTCTTCAGTTTCAATGATATGCGATGGAAGTCATCTATCGTACACTTTGTTCGGAATTATTTTTTTTAAAGCGAAATCCAAACGAGCAAAGCCGTGGGCAAAAGTTGCTTTAAAATAAATCTCTAAAAATATGTATAGGTCTACTGGCATCACACACAATTAACAGGCGGCAGCACTGAGTTCAAGAATAAAACATAAGTGCTTGACCTTTACATTTTAACTAAAATTAAAACAAAAAAAAACTTTCAATTATATTCGGCCTGTAATGTACACAAAATCATTCCTCCTACGCACACAAAAAAAAAAAACGAATATAAAGATACGAGTACGTTCATATTAAGTATCAAACATTCAAGTAGTAGAAAGCTGCCGCCAATATTATTATAATCCAGCAGCCTTCTCCATAGTTATGGCGTATCTCAACATTCGATGGCATATGTGATATAAAGAATGCTATTAGAGAGATTGCTAGTAAAAATAAATTCAGAGAAGTGTGCAAATCAACAAGGGTTCGGATATAAAATGGTTGGACGGAGCACATCGATCATGGAGGAGTGTGACTGGTCGTTGGTAGTGGTGAGACGAGTGATACCATTTAGTTGATTGCTAATTCCTGGACTCGCAAAAATTAATCACGAATATTGCTCAAATTCCTATCTAAGAGATAACTCATGCAATTGTTGAACAAAGTTGCTAAGAAATAAATTATATTAAAGTAAAATTTCTACTCGTATTGACAGGGCACACTAGGCGGATGACTATAGCTATGGCGAGAGAGTTAAAAGATTAAATTTCAGACTTCATCTGGTCTTGTATAGTAATTTAGAAATTATTGTATAGAAAGTGTAGATGTGGAATAAGTTAAACAATGGAATTGAAGGCGACTCTTCAATATTAACGCAACAATTGAAAATGAGGTCTCAGACTAATCGATACATCACTATAGCTAGCACACGATTCCTGCAACTCAATATTCATAAGGGGACCTGGCGCTCTCTGGATCAAATAACTATAAACCAAATCGATCACGTTGCTCGGACCACTATCTTGTTGGTGCCAAGGTACTTACTCGTATGTGGATATCCCAAAGACCACTGCTACAATAGCAAGAGACTGCCAGAGCCTTCGCCGATCGAATGTCCCTGAATTTCTCAAGAAGTCCAATGCCGCCAATGTTAAGTGCAGATGAGCAACGACATCATTGTCAGCAAGCCATCAAGAACGCCGCTGGATTTCTCGTATCCACCACAAAGAAACCCCTGGATTGATTACGAGTAAGAGTACCGCCAAGTGCACGCAGAAAACCAAGAGACTTATAGAGCGACCCTGCATGACGAATGGAGCTTACGACATCTACAAGCAGAGAAGAAGTGGAGAACACAAGCTTCTATGAAAAAAAAGTTAGAGGTGCTAGAGAGGTAGAAATGATGTTCCAAAGTTTTACCAGAAGGTAAAAAGAGAATACCAATACTACAAAGCCTGAATAGAAGCCTGGATGAAGAAGGAAACCTAGTAGTAGGGTAACTGTCGGTGCTGAGAATTTGGAAAAATCACTTTTGCAGACTGTCAAACGGCTGCCAGGTATTATGCTTCATTGAACTCGGATGACTACGATCCGATTCTTGACTCCGTCCACCCGACCAAAGTTAAGTGAAGATAACGATATCTAAGCTTTAATTCAACGATGCTGCTAGAGCCAACAGATGCCGTCTTGTTACCACACCTCATGTAAACCTGTATGTTATGGTGTGTTGGAGAAGAGTCTCTAGAAACAACCTGTGGAATTCAAAAAAAGTGAAAAGTTCTTTCATGGTTTTTTCTGAGATTTCCTCTAAGGAATTGAAAAAGGGTTTTCCTAATGCTCTATGTCTGACCCTAGCTAGTGTCGGAAAGGCGCTTAAATAGTGGATAAGGGTTTCTCTTTCAGTTGCGACATCGCACCTGCGGCAGTGTGTGTTGTATGGGATACCTACATATGTACATAGTTGTGTGGTCTCCTATAGGCCAGTGACCCCTAGTGATCGCTGTTAATCTGGCAATGTCTTTACGCGTTCTATTTAGGAAGTCGGTTGTTTTAATTTTGTTCTAGTCTAGCCACAACCTTCTATAACAGAGTTTGTTAGGCTAGTCCATCTAAGGTTGGTTTAGTACTGGCCTGACTAGTTCAACAGCAAGTTCGTTTCCATAAACGTTACTATGCCCTGGAACCCAGATCAGGGTTACATTGAATTGTTCATCTAGCGAGCCTAGTTCATTTCGGCATTCTAACACTAGTTTAAAGGATATAGTTAGGCGATGGCTTTGATAGCAGCTTGGCTATCAATGAGTATGGCAATCTTTTGCCTTTGCGTTATATTTGTGTGTAATTTGTTCTGGCGACAGTCTTCGTGGATAGCAACTAATTCCGCCTGGAAAACACTGGCATTATCTAGAAGTCTATAAGATTTTGATATGTTTACTGATTCGGAAAACACATCTGCACCAATACCGCAGACTATCTTTCAACCATCTGTGTAGATTCTTACGTCAAAGTCTTTAATCATCTGCCCATTTTTCCATTCTGATTGCGCCCGACGAATGGAACTTCAGCATCGTTTGCCCGATCCTGAAGAAAGCAAACAACAGCAGGGGTATTAGTCCCTTTAGCATCGCGTATAAAATCGTATCTGAAATATTATGTGAACGCCTCAAACCTTTGTCCCTATTAGTGTGGTTTTAAACCAGGAAAGAAAGAGATGAGATATTTTCACATTGCTGCAGATCTTGGAAAAAACCCAGGAACTCCAAATCGATACTCACCACCTTTTCATCGATTTTGAAGTCGCCTATGATAGTGTCTATAGAGACGAACTATACAGAGCCATGTCTTGTTATGGCATCTCTGCCAAACTCGTCCGTCTATGGAGGGAAAGTTATCTTCTTCCTTTGTACATAGGAAAGGGCGATACGCGAAACTGCGTCACACCATGAAGATCGCTGAGCCGGTATTAGATGGCCGACTGCAGAAAATAATACGGCTATCTGATGACCAGTGCGGGTTTGTCTCGGGTAAATCAACAACAGATGCAATCCAAAGTCCTTCAAGGAATAGACATGTATGAGGGAGCAAGGGCAAGAGTAAGATGTCCCGCAGGAGTCACCGAAGAGTTCCCAATCAAAGTCGGTGTACAGCAGGGAAGCGTCCTCAGTCCTTTGCTATTTATTGCAGTCCTTGATTATCTGACAGACCCCAAAGTGCATCAGTTATTCTTTGCTGACGATGGAGCTATCATAAGTGAAGTTCAAACGTCCCTGCAACGAGCACTTGATGTTTGGGGTATTTTTTGGAGGGAAGTGAGTACCATATTAGTTTTTAAAGACAGAGTATCTGTGCTGCCCATTCTCTGATCCACACCGGCCTATTCCAGACATTTACTTGAATGGAAAAGTGCTTCCCAAATGCGAAAAGTTTAGATATCTGTGATCTATGTACACGGCAGTTGTACATCCGGCACTCACATACGGTTCACAGTGCTGGACAATGTACAAAAAGTATGAGGGCAAATTAACTTCAGCTGAGATGAAGATGTTTCGCATAACAGAAGGAGTAACAAAGCTTGATAGAAGATTCGAGGAAGCCTTCATGTAAAAGACCTCATGACAAGCAAGATAGAGCACGACCGTCTCAGTTGGTATTGTTATGTTCAAAGGAGAGACCCTTGGATCCCCGTCAAAAAGGCAAAATCAATCAACGTTCCTACACAATCGCTCAAAAAAGGCAGAGCAAAAAACAACTGGATCATACAAATGCGAAAACACCAGCATTTGATTGGCCTCAGTGACGAAGTGATCCGAAACCGGGAAGCCTTCCGGAGGTCAAACCGGCAAACCCCACAGGCGGACCAGTAGGGATGCAGTAGAGTGGGAAGGTTGTATATCCTTCTACTCCGGATCATAACTTCGCCGTAAGGAAAAGAAGAAGTATGTACATGTGATCATTTTTAAGAGCTGACAAATATTTGGTCTTCGATTTAAGTGAAAACAAAAAAGTTTCTGTTTCGAGTTTTTCTGTCTGCCCCTCTAAGTTTTACATTCAGACAGAGGCACAGCAAAATGCGTCGAAAATCTTAATTGTCCCACCAATTCTTATGCACACAGAACTAATCGACATAAAGTTTGATGATATTTGGTCCATAAGTTAGGTTTTTTTCGTTTAGATACTCCTGTCCATAAATCATCTAAATCTAAAGCATTGGCGATAAGAGAGAGATGAAGTTTCAAAAATCTTTTAAAGTGGTTCCGATTTGTAAAGTTTAGAACGAGAAAACATGTTTTTTTTTTTTTGTATAGTAGTAGTATGTAATATTGATGAAAGATATTGAGTTAGGTCTAGTTTTCAAGTAGCAATCCACAGATTATCGATTTGCCAGAATAATCTTGAAACCGCTCCATCTGATGGTGTCAAAATGTTGAGCAGCTTCGGATTGAATTTTCATTCATCCCTTCATCGCTGAGAGTATACTACGTTTTGCAACAGCACTCTATTATGTGTGTGTGTATTCATCGTGCATGATGGTAGTTGATCCCTTTTCCTTTCACCCAAAGCACTCATGGCAATGACAATGACGACGACGTTCCTGCTCCTGCCACTTTACTCCTCCTCCTCTTAACAGTAGACTAGATTGGAGTTGGAATAATGGAAATGTATGCGATAATGTAATTGCTTTGTTTCATCCCTCGAGAAAAGGCAGCGAAGTTGTTCTCTCCATCACACAAAAGAAAAAAAAAAAAAACCGAAGAGAGGAGGAAAAAATTGAATTAGATTTAATGAATGAATTACAGTTTGGATGGATAAAAAGGATTGGTTATTGATTTTTATTCCACCAGGATAAAATATTACTCCATAAGTGATATGAATTGATTTGGAGTAAAAGGTTTCCGTTTCAACTGAACATAGAAACCTTCATGCGATAGAAGCACGAAACTCCTATGGGATGAAAATTGCAAGAATATCTGAGCCAAAAGTTGGTAGGTACTCGTACCTACTTTTGAATTGACCAACCGCAGTTAAATTTTGTATAAAACCTACGTATTTAGTCATTGTGGCGTGCATATCATTTCTTCAGGGGAGTCAATACATTTTGATTGGACAAGACTAAAACAGAAAGCTGGAAAATTGCGGGTCAGCAGGGACAATGAATACCATCAGAATTTTAAATAACAAATTGAGACCTTTTGTAAAAGAGTTTGCGATGTTAATTAAGACAATTTCAAAAATTCGGTTTCGGGTTTGCCACTACCTTCCAAAATACTGTCGCCATATTGAACATATTGAACATCTGACCTACCATCATGGAACGTAGCGACAAATGCTTGGTGTATATTCCTGATGATTGGGTTAAAATTCAAAAAATCCTGTAGCGACTTTCTCGCCATTTGGAAACTAATATAGATCTCCCTATCTTGTTCCGATCTTCTTCTTTTGCTTACGGCGAAGTTATGATGCGGAATAGAAGGATCACAACCCTCGCACTTTACTGCATATCTACTGGTCCGCCTGTGGGGTTTGCCGGTTTGACCTCAGGAAGTACCGGCAGGCTTCCGGGTTCCAAATCACTTCGGCACTGAAGCCAGTCAAATGCTGGTGTTTTTTAATTTGTGTGATCTAGTTGTTTTTCGGTCTGCCTTTTTTGTGCGATTGTGTAGGAACGCCTTTGAACATGTCAATACCAACTGAGCCGGTCGTGCTCTATCTTGCTTGTGATGGGTTCTTTTACATGAAGGCTTCCTCGAATCTTCGAACTTATTATTCTATCAAGCTTTATTACTCCTGCTGTCATGCGAAACATCTTCATCTCAGCTGCCGTTAATTCGCCCTCATACTTTTTGTACATTGTCCAGTATTGTGAACCGTATGTGAGTGCCGGACGTACAACTTCGGTGTAGAGCCTTCCTTTCAGCTTAGGGGACATTTTTCGGTCACAGAAGATTGCGGAGTTTTCCCGCCACTTCACCCACCCTACGCTTAGGCAATGACTGATGTCACCATCACAAGTTGCTTCGCTATTGATCATAGATCACAGATAACTAAACTTTTCGCATTTGGGAAGTACTTTTCCATTCAAGTAAATGTCTGGCATAGGCCGGTGCGGATCAGAGAATGGGCAGCTGTCTTTTTTGAACTAATATGCACTTGATAAACTCATACATCAAGTGCTCGTTGCAAGGACGTTTGATCTTTACTTATGGTAGCTCCATCGTCAACAAAGAATAACTGATGCACTTTGGGGTCCGTCAGATAATCAAGGACTGCAATAAATAGCAAAGGACTGAGGACGCTTCCCTGGTGTACACAGACTTTGATTAGGAAATTCCGAAAACCCAAAGTCCCGAAAGCCCACAATCCCGAAAAGCCAAATTCCCGAAAATTAAAGTGAACACCTCGCACCCACTCCAAATCCTACAGTGATCCCAAGCAGGGGGGTTGCATACATATTCTACTATTTATGCATTGTGGATATAATATATTGTAATATGCGAGCTACGGCTCGAGTAGATAAAACAATTATTCTGTGAAATTTATTTCTTTATTTTTCTAGTCTATAGAACAATTCAAGTTCACACTATACTATTCTTCGCAAATTCTTTTCTTACAAGGTCTCTTTCCTCTCAAATCACTTTATCTCTTTTCAATTACTTAATTCACAAATCCAAACTAATTACTTTTTCTTGTTCACTCTCAACTTTCAATTTATCACCAAATTACAACTTCGCCCATTATCACTTTTCCAATCTCTTCGCCACGGTTCTAAACCAACTGTCTTTTTTTTGACCGCCATCTGTCCTTATATAGCAGAAGTTTCTGATAGCCAGAAACTTCTAGCAAATTCTTCGACCACTGGAATAAGAGAAATAATTCTTGCAGTTATAATTCCCTTTTATCCCTGATATTATTCGTCTCTTTCGTTGACATGAGCTGTGGAGACTTCGTCCCAGACACGAACCTCGAATGAAAGGACAGTACGAACCAAAATTCTGCCAGAATGAAGTCACTTCGGAATTTGTTGCGTCATATTTTAGGGGGCGTAGTTATTATTATGCTACACTGCCCCCCTCTTAGACATGTTCGTCCCGAACAAGTGCATCCTCATTTCGGCCATTGTATCGACTCAGTCGGTCCACATGAACCACTTTCATTTTGGCCCTCGGTCCTCGCTGGATGCGGTAGACAACATCGTTGATGCGGGTTATTATTCTGTAGGGACCTTCCCAGTTCCGCTGTAATTTAGGTGATTTCCCCTTTTGGCGATGGGGATTATACAGCCACACTAGATCTCCTTCCTGGAATCCTGACGTTGTTGCCTTGGCATCATACCTGGTCTTCATGCGGTCGCTCGTTATCTTAATCTGGCTTCTGGTCCTTTGGTGTATGTCCCTAAGCCTTTCCCTAAGGTCCGCCACGTACTCTTCTTCATTTCTGGGCTCATTGGTAGGAGATCCAAATTTCACCTCACTGGGTAAACGAGCTATTCCACCGAATAAGATTTCGAACGGCGTATGTCGAGTAGTGCTATGCACGGCACTTCTATAGGCCATCAAAAACAAGGGAATCTGCCGGTCCCAATCCCGTTGGTAGTCACCTACGACCTTCGAGAGATGTTCGTCCAAAGTCCTATTGAAACGCTCCACCATACCGTCCGACTGTGGATGAAGCGGGGTTGTCCTTGTCTTTTTGATTCCGAGTAGTTGACACATCTCTTGGAAGATTCTTGACTCGAAGTTCCTCCCTTGGTCAGAATGCAATTCCAAGGGCACACCGAATCTGCTAACCCAATTGTAGACGATCTGCTCCGCCACGGTTCTGGCTTCCTGGTTAGGGATCGGAAACGCTTCCGGCCACTTACTGAAGTAGTCCATCACTACGAGTATATACCGATTACCATTGTCGGTTTCCGGAAAGGGCCCTGCGATGTCAATGGCGATTCGTTCGAAAGGTGCTCCCACGTTGTATTGGTGCATCTTACCTCGAGTTTTGGTTCTCGGACCCTTACTAGCTGCACACACGTCGCATTCTCTGCACCAGTCTTCGATATCTTCCTTCGCTTTTAACCAATAAAAACGTTCTCGTACCTTTTCTAGCGTCTTATTCACTCCCAAGTGGCCTCCGGACGCCCCGCCATGCATTTCCTGTAACACCTCCTTGACCCTCGTCCGCGGTACTACAAGCTGCATTACAAACGACTTTCCGTCGGAGGATTCCCATTTTCTTCTCAGAACACCTTCTTGGACATGGAGGGAGTCCCACTGCGCAAAATATGCCTTTAAGGTCGGGCTTCTGTGAGAGATGTCCTGATGATCCGGTTTCTCCATGTTCTCCTTCCAGGCCAGAATCGGCTCGATATCCGGGTCTTCCTTCTGAGCGTTCCGGATCTCATCTACGCTCCAGCCGGCGATAGGTTCGGCTCTCATTCTTTGGATGGAAACCAGCTCCCGTTCTTCCTGACGCGCACAATGTTTACAATCCGTTCTGCATGGTCTCCGGGACAGTGCATCCGCATTAGAGTGGAGTTTTCCTTTACGATGCTGTATTTCGTAGTCGTAGATTTGCAGCCTTTCGATCCATCTTGCGACCTGACCCTCAGGACTCTTGAACTGTAATAGCCATTTTAAGGCTGCATGGTCTGTGCGAAGAACGAACTTCCTCCCGTAGAGGTATTTGTGAAAATGCTTCGTAGCCAAGATCAAAGCTAGAAGTTCTCTCCTTGTCACGCAGTAGTTCCTTTCTGGCTTAGAGAGCACCTTGCTGAAGTACGCAACCACCTTCTCTTGGCCGTCATGCACCTGGGAGAGTACGGCTCCTACCCCAACATTACTAGCATCTGCATCCACAATGAACGTTTCCCCGGGAGTGGGGTAAGCCAGTATCGGGGCATCGCATAGCCGTTGTTTAAGTGCCTTGAAGCTCTTCTCGCACTCAATTGTCCATTTGAATTGTTTTCCCTTTTCCGTCAACTGGTGCAGGTTCTTTGCGATCCCGGCAAAATCCTTCACGAACCGTCTGTAGTAGGTGGCTAGGCCCAGGAAGCTCCTTAGTTGGTATTTATCCTTGGGGACTGGCCAGTTTTTCACCGCTTCGACCTTCTCTGGATCGGTTCTCACTCCTTTCGCTGAAATTATGTGTCCCAGGTACTTGACTTCCGCTCTAAACAGGGCGCACTTCTTGGGGTTGAGCTTCAGGTGGGCACTTCGAAGCCTTTGAAACACATCACTTAGATTGTCTCGGTGTTGCGCAAACGTTTTTCCTACGACGATGACATCATCCAAGTATACCAAACAGGTTTTCCATGTTAACCCTTGCAGGACACATTCCATCAATCGCTCGAAAGTCGCCGGAGCATTGCACAGCCCGAATGGCATTACCGTGAATTGCCATAGCCCATTTCCTGCGGTGAAGGCGGTTTTCTCCCGGTCTTCTGGATGGATCTGTACCTGCCAGTAGCCACTCTTCAAGTCGAGAGTGGAAAACCATCGGGCTCCTGATAGTGTGTCTAGCGTGTCGTCAATCCGTGGCAGAGGGTAGCTGTCTTTCTTGGTGACGTAATTGAGCTGCCGATAGTCCACGCAGAACCGCGTGCTGCCATCTTTCTTCTTAACCAGTACAACCGGTGATGCCCACGGACTTTTGGAACTTTCAATCACACCTTCTTTCTCCATTGCCGACACCATCTCTGCAACTTCTGTCTGCTTTGCCAATGGAAGGCGCCTAGCAGGCTGACGAATTGGTCTAGTATCACCAGTGTCTATTCGATGTTGTACCAGGTGTGTTCGGCCGTATTCTCCGTCCTGTGAGGCAAATACATCAGCGTACTCATTGATAAGATTCTCTGCCATAGTTCGCTGCTCCTGATTCAGCTCACTGGACTGGAGAATCGTCTCTCTCGTTTCCGCTGTCCAAGGTGATGGGAGAGGTTTTGGAGCATCACGTTCAGATATTGTTGCGACGGCGGTAATCGGCGTGCATTTTCCAGTCACATCCCCTCGCCTTAGTTTGACAGTGTGTGGTCTTGCGTTCAAAACCCTCACTGGAACCATGGTGTTCTTTGGTTCGACTAACGTCTTTCCCACGATGTAGTCTTGAGAATTCTTCTCTGGGTCTGGTTCTACTATGTAGAATCGGTGGCTCCCAAGATCACCTTCCAGCTTCGTCCAAATGATTGTCTCTGAAGACGGCGGCAAAACTTCGTCTTTGCTGATGACTGTCCTGAGAGTTACGGCATTCTCATTTCCGTACACCATCGGAATCTCCACATTTCGATACCTCAGTACTTGCATCCCGATGTCCAAGATTACTTCATTTGCTTTCATGAAGTCTATTCCGATGATGCACTCGTCGCATATATCTGCCACCAGAAACGCATGGGAGAACGTCAGTCCCGCCAGGGTAATCGTAAGACGAACTTCTCCAAACACTTTCGCCATTTCCCCTGTTGCAGTCTTCAGGCAGTAGCTGTTGGTGTTGTGCAGCCAGGAGCTTTTGACGATATCTCTTCTTACAATGGAGGCAGTGGCACCTGTGTCGATGGTGGCTACGCACTTCTTCTCGTTGATTAGTGCCTCCACTGTCAGGCTCTTGTTACCCCGTTTGCTTTGCGAAACTTGAATGGTGGTCCTGGGGGCCTCGATTCCAGTAACCAACTTCTGCCCCGCGAAGTTGGTCCTTACGCATCTCCCGACTGCTGGTTTTGGGAAGTCTGACCGACAGGATGCTTCCTCTCTGCTTCTCCTACTTCCGCAATGTGGACAATTTCCTCGTCTAGGTGCACTTCTGCACTGCCGTTGTAGGTGTCCGGTTTGGTTGCAATTCCAGCAACGGATTTGACTTCCGCGAGCTTTGACGGCTGTTCTCTGGCATGAGCATTCCACGACGGACATTTCCCTGACACGGTGTATTCCCTGGTATGCTTGGTCCGCAGCCTTCATTGACAAAGCGAATGCCAATGCCTCGGGGAGTGTTCGCTTTTCAGCCATCCTTACAGCCATTTGCAGTTGTCTGTCCTCTATGGCCTGAATAAAAGCTTCCACCGCCATTTCGTTGATAAGCTCCTCACCGGCTTTAGGATATGAAAGATGGGCTAGTCGCTCTATATCCGCTTGCAACTGTTGGAGCGTTTCCCCCCTTTTCTGGACTCGACTACGCAGCTGAACCCTGTACACCTGCTGCATGTGTTCATCCCCAAACCGCATCTCGATAGCCTGAACCAGAGAGTCGTAGTTCTGCTGTTTATCTTCCGGGATGGTCTGCAAGAGCTCCGCAGCTGGACCCCTCAGTGCAAGTGTGAGTGCAATGGACTTCTCTTCATCGTCCCAGCTATTGGTCATTGCGGCCGCTTCGAATTGCCTTTTATAAATTGGCCATGATGTTTGACCATCGAAGATAGGAGGCTGCATCTCCTTTCTTCTCAGACCGTCAGTGGAATATTCCCGTGCTTTCTGTCTCTTCACGTTGCTGAGCTCCTTAGCAAGATTTTCGACTTGCTTTCCTACTATCTCGAATTTCGTATCCACTTTTTCAAACTGAGTCTCTATCTTCCCGAACTGAGTTTCATGTTTCTCAAAATTTTCATCGAATCTAATTTCGACTTTTTCGAGTTGCGTCTCGACCTTCTCGATTTTCTCTTCGATCACTTCGAATTTGGATTCCAAGTTCTTGTTTTGCTCATCAAGTTTACTTTCCAGAGCATCTAGAGAATTCTTTTGTTCGTCCATTGCTTTCTTTTGTTCGTCCATTGCTTTCTTTTGTTCGTCCAGCTTACGTTCTAGAGAATTCCTTTGGTCGCCCATTGCTTTCTTTTGTTCGTCCATCGCTTTCTTTTGTTCATCCAGCTTAAGTTCTAGAGAATTCTTTTGGTCATCGAGCTTATGACTTTGATCTTCTATTGCTTTCTTTTGTTCGTCCATGACTAACTTAAGTTGCAGGAGCAGACTTGTTATACCCGGGTCGGCTACTGTACTTGCTGGTTCCTCTTCCACGTCAAACTCTATGTCATGCGGATTTTCACCTTCCTGCGTTACTGCTTCTTCCAGACGAATCAGTAGGGCATCTTTTCCCCCAGTTGTGTTGAGATTCCGCTTACTGAGTTCTGCCTTTAGTTGAGTTATAGTTAGTTTTCCCAATTTGCGACCCATTTTGCGCAACTAATTAAATCAACACAGAAATCGTTTTTTTTTTTTTTTTGTGCAATTTCACACCACGGAAATAGTTATTCACAGAATAAGTTTTATCCCAGCTTCTGACACCAATGTAATATGCGAGCTACGGCTCGAGTAGATAAAACAATTATTCTGTGAAATTTATTTCTTTATTTTTCTAGTCTATAGAACAATTCAAGTTCACACTATACTATTCTTCGCAAATTCTTTTCTTACAAGGTCTCTTTCCTCTCAAATCACTTTATCTCTTTTCAATTACTTAATTCACAAATCCAAACTAATTACTTTTTCTTGTTCACTCTCAACTTTCAATTTATCACCAAATTACAACTTCGCCCATTATCACTTTTCCAATCTCTTCGCCACGGTTCTAAACCAACTGTCTTTTTTTTTGACCGCCATCTGTCCTTATATAGCAGAAGTTTCTGATAGCCAGAAACTTCTAGCAAATTCTTCGACCACTGGAATAAGAGAAATAATTCTTGCAGTTATAATTCCCTTTTATCCCTGATATTATTCGTCTCTTTCGTTGACATGAGCTGTGGAGACTTCGTCCCAGACACGAACCTCGAATGAAAGGACAGTACGAACCAAAATTCTGCCAGAATGAAGTCACTTCGGAATTTGTTGCGTCATATTTTAGGGGGCGTAGTTATTATTATGCTACAATATATATATTTGAACATTTGACAAATTTTTAATTTTATATAATTTTTCGGGATTTAGTTTTCGGGATTTTGACCCCAACCCTTATTGGAGACGAGACGTCGGTTTATGAGTACGAAACGCAATCATCATCATCAGGCATCAGGCTAGTGAATGGCGTACATCGAATGAACCAAGACTGAAAAAAACACGTCGTTTTCAGTCGAAAAAGAAGGCGATGATCACGGTTTTCACGGATTACAACGGTTTTATGCATCACGAATTCTTTCCACAAGATCAGACAGTCAACACAGTTTATTATTTGGGCGTTATGAGCCGGTTGCGTGAAGCAATTCACCAAAAAAGGCCGGATTTGGGGGCAAACAACGCGTGGGTTTTGCACCATGAAAACGCACCGTCACAATGTCATCCTTTTTTTTATATTCTGCGCGCGTCAAAGGGAGTATTAATACCCTTTAATTGTTTCAGGGCACGAGCGTCAGGGAAAAGGGGGTAGAGGAACAGAGGAGGTACCTATTGGCTTTGAATGTTTGAAGGTTGTAGTGATAAGGAAATACAGAGCCTGATAGATCGTTCCACATTCGTGTTGTTCGGCTTATAAATGAATCCCTATATTTGACAGTACGACCGAAGTTTGGTGAAATTTTGAAGGGGAGGAATGCAACTGGCTATTTCGTTGGAGCATTTTTTGTAGAAAAAACGATAAAACAGGGAGAGACAGGAGACATTTCTCCGATGTTCTAGTGAATGAATGGAATTCACAATGTCTCTATCACCTATAAGTTTTAACGCGCGATTTTGTACCCTATCAAGAATGTGCCTTATAAATTGAGGCCAGATCAGACGGGGTAAAATATTTCTTGCACCGTTGAAGGAATCCTAGACATTTTGCAGCATTTTTGGCGACCTCGAATATGTGATCGTTCCATCGAAGATGGTTATTAATACACATACCGAGAATGGCAAGTCTTTCGGTTTCAATGACGCAAGTACCATACATGGATAATGGTGGAGGGTTTTGGTTTCGCTTGAGAGATAGAAGACAGCATTGTGTTTTGGAAGCATTAAATTCTACTCTGTTGGTTGAACCCCATTTAATTATGCTGTCCATGTCGGAATTTAATGTGTTTAACATACGTTGCCGTTCTCCTTCTACGGCCGAAGAGCAAGGACGTGAGTTAGGGAACGAATATGAAAAACTGAGAGTACTGTCATCAGCGAAGGAATGGAATGGATCAGAAGTTGCAGACAAGAGATCATTTGTAAAAATAAGAAAAAGAGTCGGAGACAAACAGAGCCTTGGGGAACACCAGCATTTATTTGGTGAATTCCAGACTTGAAGCCGTCCAAAACAACTTGTATTGAACGCCCCGAAAGGCAATTTCTAATCCATTGAAGAAGAGACTCATCGATGCCGTATGCACGCATTTTCGACAAAAGAGCCTGATGCCAAACTCTGTCAAATGCTTTTGAAATATCAAGCGCAACCATCTTGGTTTCGCCGAACTGATGGAGAGATTGGTTCCACTTCTCGGTGAGATATGCCATCAAATCACCAGTGGACCTGTTGCTACGAAAACCATACTTCCGGTCATTAAGGAGTTTTCGTGAATCGAGATATTTCATAAGCTGACGATTTATCAGCGTTTCCATGACCTTGGAAAGAAGGGACGTAAGTGCAATGGGTAGGTACGAGTAATTTATTCGTAAGTTTTTGACCAAGAGCAGTATGAATACCATTCAACAGCCACCGAATTCGCCTGATTTGGCTTCCTGCGATTTCTTCCTGTTCGATCGACTCAGAAAACTGCTCCGAGGAACGCGTTTTAATAGCCGAGGGGAGATAATAGAAAAATCGAAGACGGCTCTGATGGCTATACAAAGATCCGATTATAAAAAATGTTTCGAGACATAAGTGCGTTTCAGTCAATGGAGAGTACTTTGAAGGGGACAATATCGATTATCAAGAACAAACTTGTTCTTTAAATTTTCTGAATAAATTCCTGAAACTTTTTGATCAATGTAGTATATTCAGTTCTTGTGTCATTCCCAACAACTTATTCAAGTGAAATATGGTCTTCAACACTTTTCACATAAAAACAAGGACTAGAAACCAGAATATATCTACTTACAGTCAGTACAATTGTTGCAAAAATCAAAATAAGGAATTTCTTATCAAATTTTATGTCCGAGTACGAGTTTACCATATTCTTAAGCAGTTTAATAAAGATAACAAAAAAACTAACAACAAACATAAATATTTAAGCGTAACACACATGTGAACCATATAATTATAAAATGTGTAATAAAGAATGATGACAAATTGATTTTTGATTTTTTTTTTTGTGTCACCCTGTGCCACATTCCGAATTAGTTCTTCTCTTCTATCCGTCTTTCACTACAGCACTTCATACTGCGGTCTATTTCTCGTGTCTGTGAGATATAGCGGTACTCAAAATTGTAAACTGATAAGAAACGAGTGTCCCTACTCACTGTAAGTAGGTATACTCTGCTAGAAACTCCCTGAATGCAAGGGATGATATACCAGCAACTAAAGGGTGGTTAAGTTTTAAGGGCCGATGTTGATTTTGAATAAAACACAAATTATTTAGGAAATTACTGTCATTTCTTTTTATTATGATAATATTGGTATGGTTCAATTATGTATGGAACAAAATATCGGCCAAATGTCCGCCGCGACCTCGGCGGCACACCTCCATCCGATGGTCCAAATTTTCGATGACGCTGAGGCATAATTGAGGTTCTATGCCGTTAATGTGCCGAATTACCTAATCCTTTAGCTCTTGAATTGTTGCTGGCTTATCGACGTACACCTTTTCTTTCAAATAACCCCAAAGAAAGAAGTCCAACGGTGTCAAATCACATGATCTTGGCGGCCAATTGACATCGCCACCACGTGAGATAACACGGCCATTGAATTTGTCGCGCAAAAGAGCCATTGTTTCGTTAGCTGTGTGGCAAGTGGCACCATCCTGTTGAAACCACATATCGTCCACATCCATATCTTCCAATTCGGGCCATAAAAAGTTCGTTATCATCTCACGATAGCGAACACCATTCACAGTAACTGCCTGACCGGCCTCATTTTGGAAAAAATACGGCCCGATGATGCCGCCAGCCCATAAACCGCACCAAACAGTCACTCTTTGTGGGTGCATTGGTTTTTCGACAATCACTCTTGGATTATCATTCGCCCAAATGCGGCAATTCTGCTTATTGACGAATCCACTGAGGTGAAAATGTGCCTCATCACTGAAGATGATTTTCTTCGAAAATTGATCATCCACTGTTGCCATTTCTTGCCACCATTGTGACCATTGACGACGCTTGAAATGGTCAAGAGGCTTTAGTTCTTGAGTCAATTGCACCTTGTAAGCGCGTAAATGCAAGTCTTTATGCATAATGTTCATCAACGACGAGCGTGAGAGGTGCAATTGTTGGGCACGACGACGAGTTGAGGTGGACGGCTCTTCAGCCACACTATCGCGAACAGCAGCAATATTTTCTGCAGTACGAGCTGTACGAGCATGCACTGGTTTTTTTACATTTCCTACAGACCCAGTTTGCACAAATTTTTGCACGATTTTTCCGATTGTACGCACATTTGGACGATTAAATTGACCGAAAGAATCACGAAATGCACGATATGCATTTTGATTTGAACGCCCATTTTCATAATAAGCCTGAATAACTTTAACGCGTTGCTCGATTGTGTATCTTTCCATGGTTCAAATTGAGTTAGTCTGAAATTGAGAAATGTCAAATGAAATGCAGAAAAAAATTTGACGTTTAGGTGTGGTTCACATTCAACATCGGCCCTTAAAATTTAACCACCCTTTATATATTTGAAGATGAATGGCGGCATTAAGTCCCATTAAATAAGTGAAATAGTGAATTCTTCTAGCAGTTACTCGTATTTATTTTACTTTTACATTTGTGTATTTGATTTAATAAATGCAAGCATTTGAGAGGTGCCGACGTCCAAAAAGGTTAAGAACCACTACTTTAGAACACAAGCGAAAAATGAATGTTTTCTGAAATTCAAATTACCAAAAATATTCATCAGCCTTGGGCCTGGCACACTTAAAGGTCATTACACCAACATTTCGAAGTCGAAATATCGCTTGGAGCTGATGTGTATCGAATGGCCTTTTTTTTATAATTTGCACGTGTTAAAGGGGATATGAAATAGATTTATTTACGAATAAATGTTTATTGTAAACATTTTCAGTTGGATAATACAAAAAAACTTGTAAGTTTGTCTTTGAAAGACAAACCTAAAATTTTAAAGCGTTTAAATGAACGTAAGAATATTTGGGTTCACTACAAATGTAGTGCAGCCACCCTTACACGAATTGTTCAATAAAAAAATGTTATTCAGACTGAGGCTGCGCAAAATAAAAATGTATCCACCAAGCGTTTACGCACTGTCCATTTGGTTCAAGGAAATGAGAACCCAAAACGCCATCATAACTGGGCCGATGCTGATGGATAAAGCCAAAGCCTTTGCTGTGATGTTGGACGTGGATTTTGACCCAACAAAAACAGGTGGAAAAAACGCGAAAATATTCATTTTAAAAAAAACTTTATGGAGAGAAGAATTCGGCCAACACAAGTGCTGCCATGATTGGTTAGAAAACTTTCTACCAGTCATTCTTCAAGAATATAATCCAGATGACGTTTACAATGCGGATGAGTCCGGGTTGATGTACAAAGCTCTACCAACGGGTTCATTAGTGAATCGTTCCGAAAATCCTTCAGCTTTAAAACTCACAAAAGACCACATTACAATTCTTTTTGTTTGTAATTCGACAGGCACGAACAAAATGATTTTTTGCATTGGTAAGTGGTTCTTTAAAAATGTTTGCTCCCCATTCTTCGACAACCACTAGTTTCAGAGCTAATCTTGTTCTATAGAGGAGTAAGCTACCCAATTTTGTAACATTGGAACAAGAAAAGCTTTGATTTTTTCTTTCAGAACACAGAGTAACAAAGGTCATTATAAAATACATACATAATTTTTGGTCCCACTAGGTAAATCTCGCAACCCCAAATGTTTCAAGAACTCAAATGTACCGGTTAGATATTTTTCCAATTCGAAAGCGTAATGTTGGAACTTGACTTAAAACTTAAAGCAAGTAAGAAAAAGATTCTCCTTCTAGTAGACAATGCATCATGTCATAAACTTGAAGATGATGTTTTGCTGGAAAACATCAAAATTGAATATCTTCCCCCAAATACTACTTCACTCATACAACCTTTGGATCAAGGAATAATCCGATGTTTTAAGGCCCATTATAGAAGGTGCATCACAAAGAGGCAACTGTTGTATTTAGATAATGGAGAATCCTTACACGATTTTGCAAAATTAATAGATTTGATGATGGCTTCGAAGATGATAGAATGGGCTTGGTGGATGGTGACTCCTATAACAATAAAAAAATGTTTTCGGAAATTGGGTTTTGCCTTTAATGATAACAATCCAGCAGAAGATCAAGATGTTGATGACGAGCAAGGAGAAAATCAAGATGATCCCATATTTGATATTTTAAGACAAGAAATTAATTTCCTTAGATAAGGATCTACCCTGCTTTGGTGACATGACCGACCAGGAAATAATAAATGAGGCACGGTTGCACTTCATAGAACCCAACAACATAAGAGATGTAACAGAAGACAATTCCGATATAGAAATTACAGATGTGGACTTGCAAAGACAAACACCAACGATAAAAGAGTCTTTTAAATCTCTTTGCGTTCTAAAAAAATATTCTAAAGGGAACAATGAACTTGAAATGCTCATCGATGAGTTTGAAAATAAAATTACAAACAATCATTTTAAGTCTTTATCTCAAAAGCATATTTATGGCTTTTTGACAAGAACTTCTAACGAATAGCTTAAGTATGTTGAAGTATTTTTTGTTAATTTGAAACTATGTGCAATAATTTTGTCTTTTCGTTTCATAATTCATAATAAAATATTTATTTGTTAATAACTCGGTCTTGTTTGTTTTTTAATAAACAAAATTTTTATTAACATGAAATGAATTAATTTATCTTATAAAGGCAATTAGCAAACGTTTACAACACGTTGTTTTTCAGCTATTTAAGATCGATTTTATAAAGTTTGTTTTGTTATACGAGGTTTGCTTAACTGAAATTTGTTTCAGTTATTTGAAATACGCTTAAGTGAAATTTATTTTTCGCTTATCCAAGATCCGCTTAACTGAATTTTTTTTTTTCAGTTATCCGAGGTCCGCTTAACTGAAAAACCCGCTTAAGTGAAAATTTGTTTTTGATTTTTTGTCGTTTCGCTTAAGCGGGTTTTACTGTATATGAATATTTTTAGAACACGTACGTTTTTTTGTGGAAAGGCGAAGAGACAGAGAGAAAGACAGTGTGGTGTAGTTTGAAACTCAGGTGGTATTAAGTTTCTGTAAACTCCAAGGGTGGCTGTCCAGATAACTGGGGAGTATTTTTGTTTTGTTTTCCCTATTATTGTCGTTGCTTATGATTCACAGTATTTTTTCCGTCCTCCTGATATCATCATCACGATCAAGTTTCATTTTAGCCATATGACCACCCTACTGCCAGTGTTATGCCTTCACAGTAGAGTTGTCTTAGCTTTCGCAAGTGATCGACTTTTTTATTTATTTCATGCGAAATAAATAGACGATTCTTGACATCAGGATTCGAACCGTGAATCAACAGCGTTATTCACGGGGTGGACACCACGTCCACCCCATTAGGAAGTAATAAGTATCATCCCTCATGAAGTAGGGGTTACTCGTAAATAATCATTCCCGATATTCCTTTTATGAACATCTTCGTGAGATTGTTCCAAAACGAAAAAACAGCGCCACCGGAAGATAGTTAAAATTAAAAGTAAATTACTTTCGCATTGAAGTAGAAAAATTAAAAAATAGCCACGAGCCAACGCCACTAATTACATGCTTATAGCAATAAATTCTTTAATAAGTTTCTCCTACCTTTGCCTCCGCACCGAGGAGGTGGGAAACTAAAACAAAGCAAAATAATGTATCATCTTATACCCAGCAGCCCCTTCCTGCCCAACCACTTATCTTATGTATACCCCACAAAATAGCAGCCAACATAACTAAATGATTAATCAAAGGAAAGTTTAATTAAATTACCTGCCAGAGGTATACCACTTCACACAAACGCACGCTTTTTACATTTGTCGGCAACATAATTCACCAGAAGGAGGATGAACTTGGTATGCTGCGGCAGGTTGCGACAGGGGGTTAGAGAATGCTTTTTAGCACTGGTGGTTACCAGTGAGTGGTTGGTTGGCTCCTTCTTCATCAGTAGGCGCGCGCGTACATTTAAACTCATCTTAAATTAAATTCACAAAGTGAAACTCCTTACCCACCTCCGCCATCATCGTATTGCTCCATCCACAAATGTTTTAATCCCCTCTCCCACCACGTGCACTTTACACACGAAATTACATGATTATAGCTCAAAAGAGCTTGTTTCAAAATTAATTACCTTGTGTAATTGATAACAGCCTCACATAAACGCTCAAAGGGATGCCACAACCTCTCTCTTACTGCTGTTTCAACCCCGTTTGCATAAACACTCGCTTTGGGTTTCCCGCCCCCCTCCCCACACACACACAATAACAGCTTATCAATAGGTTTTGCGTTACCATTGTGTTTTGTCAGGGGTTAGGGATGTCTCCTCGTACGTATATTTGTGCATGCGGTGGTCTCGGGATCGGACTCGGGTGAAACCTGCTCAGTGTCCTTACAGTGTTTTTGTTAGTTCAAAATAATAATTGGGTGCCCGGTATAGGTATATGTTTAGTTGCTGTTACTGTTGCTGTTGTTGATGTTTACGAGTACGGCCCTTAACTAGAATGGACATTTTGAAATTTTCATAATTCCTGAATAATCCTGTCCATCCTGAGTCCATGTTTGATGCACGCACAGCTACATGCGTGTCAGCCGGACTATAGACTCTAAGCCAGGGTGCCAGTGTCTGTGTGCTGGATTTATGCACGTAATTTTTGGTAAAACACCCTAAGGTGCTTTTAAGTTAACTAAGTCAATATAAGAGCTGTCACAAACAATAAATGAACAAAGCTTTATGGGCCATTTCCTCTCAAAATTTGATTGTAAAATTTTCTGCAAGATTTATGCTCCAGGTACACCTACGAGTACACTAGATTTGTTTGGTTTTAGTCATCTGTTAAATTTATAAACTTCACCGAGAAGGAAGCCAAAAGGTATTGATGCTTTTGATTTGCAATGTACAGGTAATCAAAAATCAGTATCTGCAGCCTGCTAGTAATTAATTTGGTTTGAGAATCGGTGTCAATTAATTTTTTCCAAAGGCAAGTCAGCCGATTAAATGTGGCAAAATATAAAAAAAAATGTATTGTACTAAATGCTGAGGTCCGTTCGCGTACTTTTTGCGCTAAAATTCGTAGATTGTCAAATTTCAAGGAGTGGGGTTAAATTCTACAGAGCTACTCGAACGGCTGAACAAGAAACTTTGCCCACACTTTAAACGCATCTAAGAAAAGAGTGCTGTAAAGAATTTTGTATTCTGAAAAAGAATTCAGGATGCACTTTCGTATTAAAAGAACCCTGTTGGAAAGCCTCACAGAAAAATTCGAGTCATCTGAAATGTACCAAAGACTGCGCGCAGTTAAAGGGTGGCCGTGGTGTAGTGGTAACATCATCGCTTGTCACGCTGTTGATTCACGGTTCGAATCCTGATGTCACAAGAATCATCTATTTATTTCGCATGAAATAAATAAAAAAGTCGATCACTTGCGAAAGCTAAGTCAACTCTACTGTGAAGGCATAACACTGGCAGTAGGGGGTGATCATATGGCTAAAATGCAACTTGATCGTGATGATGACATCAGGTGGGCAGAAAAAATACTGTGAATCATAAGCAACGACAATAATAGAGAAATCAAATAAAATACTCCACAGTTATCTGGACAGCCACCCTTGGAATTTACAGAAACTTAATACCACCTTAGTTTCAAACTACATAACTCTGTCTTTCTCTCTGTCTCTTCCTCTTTCCACAAAACCTACGTGTTCTAAAAATTGGTATAAGGGTATTCATATCCCCTTTAACACGTGCAAATTATAAAAAAAAAGTGCTAGCAAGCACGCCGCAGTTTTTTTTTGTGGTTTGCTGGACATGAAGCGTGTAGCTTTAGAGATCTTGCTGATCGGTTCGATCTATCGCTCTCCACAATCTCAATAATAATAGAGAGAACTACGATGTTCATTAGTAGCCTAAGCCCAACAATTACAATGTGGCCAAATGTGGAACAAAAACAACGAAGTGGTATCTTCTTCGGAAATAAATCAGGATTTTCCAACAAGGCATTCGGTAAGATACTTGTTTTCCACTTACTAGGTAGGAACAAACAAAAATTCGCTTAGTTGGTGTCAATTTAGTATTTTTTGAAAAAAAAAAAAGATGCATTTCTGTAGCTTGTAATCTAACAATATTTATTTCCAAATTTCAGAACAATAGGTAAAAATGGTGACGAGAAAGAGGAAAATTAGTGACGTAAGCTCGGTTGAAGTTCCACCGGCAACACAGGAAGAAATTCGTTTTGCCATTCTCTTCGGATTTCGACGTCAACTCACGCCAGTCAAAATTCTGCACATATGCCAAAATGCATACGGAATAAATGCACCATCTCTTGTACTCTTTCAAAGTGATTTTGAAGATTCCAGACTTGGCATTTTTCTGTAGAGGACGAACCTCGTGAAGGTCGGCCCAAATCCTCGACCGACGATACAAATGTGGCCCTGGTGAAGGCTAAAATTGACAAAGATGCCAGGATGACACAGGAGATGATAGCGGATGACCTAGGCTTGAATGGCATGGCTATGTCACGAATTTTAAATTATCACCAGAAATATTAGAAGAAGTCAGCTCAATGGGTTCCAAACATTTTTAATGGAGAGCAAAAAGAGGCTCGTGTTCGTTTTGTTCAATATTTCCTGGATAATTTTAAAAATGGAGAGTCAAGCTTCATCAATAACATCGTCACAGGTGATGAATCTCGGTTTTACAAGTGCGACCCGGAAACCAAACAGCAGTCTATGGTATGGAGCCCAAAAGGTGCAAATCCCCCACTAAAGGCCAAACATCAAAAGTCAGCGACAAAAGTTATGATGTCGATGTACTTTACCAGGACGAAAATGGTGGCCGTCATCCCGCTTAAAACTGGTCAGACAGTCACTGCTAATTGGTATACTGAAACTTGCTTACCACAAGTTTCCCAAAATTTACTAGGACACCGACAATGCACCTGTGCACACTGCTGAAAAAATCAACAACTTTCTTGCGCCCTCGGGCATCAATGAAATTCTTCCAGCATTCTCCGGATCTAGAGCCGTGTGACTTTTGGCTGTTTCCGAAAATAAAAAAGGATTTGAGGGGAAAAATCTTCACATCTAATGAGGAGATTATTAATGCAGTCAATGTCGAAACCGAAAATTTTGGAAGCTGTTTTGAAAGATGGATCTATCGGCTGAAGAAATGTAGTGAAATAAATGACAATTATGTGGAGAAATTGAAAAAAGATGAAGATTAAATATCTAAAGTTAAAATTATTGTTTTATTATTCAATCAACTAAGCGGACTTTTCTTAGTCCCTACGTACGAGGGTGGGTCAATAAGTCCCTGAAAATTAACACAAATTGTGTCGTCACCTTAAATTTAATTTTTTTTTGGTCAAGAATCATCTTTCAAAAGAACGCACCCAAATTTTCAGAGAGATCTGTCAAATAGTTTTGTTGTGGCAGCCATTTTATATAGAGTACTGGCATTTTCACCACACCAGAAATAATCGACAAAATCCATGGTTTGATAATGGATGATCGGAGAGTAAAAGTGCGCGAGCTTGAAGAGACCACAGGCTTATCACATGGCTCAGTGATTTCGATTTTACATAAATATTTGGACATGAAAAAGCTTTCCGCAAGATGGGTGCCACGTTTGCTCACAATCGACAACAAACACATTCGTTTGACAACTTCAAAGGTGTGTTTGGCGATGTTCTAGAAAAATTCGGTTGAGTTTTTGCGCCGTTTCGTAACCGTGGATGAAACATGGATTTACCACAACACACCAGAAACCAAGGAACAGTCAAAACAATGGACTTCTCCTGGTGAATCGAAGCTGAAGAAAGCCAAAGCGGGTTTGTCAGCAAACAAGGTCATGGCGACAGTTTTTTGGGATGCGCGAGGTGTTATTCACATCGATTACTTCGAGAAGGGTAAAACGATCACCGGGGCATATTACGCAGAGCTGCTGTATCGATTCCAAGCCGATTTGAAGCAATAACGGCCGCATTTGGCGAAGAAAAAAGTTCTTTTTCACCAGGACAACGCACCGGCGCACAAGTCCGCAGTCGCAATAGCAAAATTGCATGAGTTAGGCTACGAACTCCTCCCTCATCCAGCATATTCCCAGATTTAGCCCCCTGCGACTATTTCTTGTTTCCAAACATGAAGAAATGGCTCGAATGAAGAGGTCATCACTGAAACAAACGCTTATTTTGAGGGGCTCGAGAAATCGTATTATTTGGAGGGCATCAACAAATTGAAGAAACGTTGGATGAAGTGTATAGAGCTAAAAGGAGACTATGTTGAAAAATAAAATGTTTTTATACCGAAAAGAGTGTTCCTTATTTCATTTTTCAGGGACTTATTGACCCACCCTCATATACTTTTAATTACAATATTTTTCTATACATAGGTTGCATTGATGAGACACATATTGGCATTGATCCACCACAGGTATGTAAAAATGACTACATCGACCGAAAGGGATATACCAGCATTTGCTTGCAAGCTATTTGTAACGAAGCCATTGACACATTTGTTGGATTCCCCGGCTCTTCGTGTTACAGAACTCTCCAATAGCTGACAAGCTGAATGCCACTGGTGGAGGTACTCGTACTTCTTTTAAGTTAATACACAATGATCCTTAGATGCAACGTACTATTGCTTTCAGATTATTATTTATTGAGAGATTCGGCTTATCGCTGTAACAAAAATTTAATCACTCCTTACCGAGATAACGGACATTCAACAAGCCCCCAAAAGAATTTCAATGTAAAATTAAGCTCCACTCATGTGGCCATAGAACACTCTTTTGGTATCTCGAAGTAGCGATTTCATCAATTATATTATTGCTAGCTAAAGGGTATTGATAAAATATGTGACAGCTTATTGCGTCCTATATAATATTGCAGACGAAGATGATCTTGATTTCTTGCTAGGGGAGGATATTTCCGAAACTAGCTCTGAATATTTGGATTATGGAGAAAATGTGTGGGGATCCTCCACTACGACGCTCGTGAGAATGAGAAAACGTGCAACTCCTTTTGGTTTTTAGCTTTATTTTACTTAGGATTATAAGAGCTTAGAATAATGTGAGTACATAAATTTACACGTGTGCAACCGTGTGCACCAAAGTCTGATTGGGGGAAGCCGCCTAATTTAATGACACTCTCTAAATTATAGACTGCGGTGAAGCCGCCCAGAGAACAAGAAAGAATGAATCGCAAAAATGGCTGCCGAAAAGTTGTTGGCTATTTCACAATGTGCCAAACTATTCTCGATGCAAACTTGACGACAAACGCCGCCACCACTCAGTTGTCAGTTCTGTTCGTTAAGTGTTGTCTGATGGCGCGATCACATTGCTGCCACAAATGTAAGGAGAAATTCAGTTAGAGATGCAATCTGCCAGCAGTTACTAAAGTGCCAGCGAAAGTAAAATAAATATTTCAAACATATAAGAAATTGAATTCCTACATACTTACGTACAAATATTAGGTACACAACTAAGTTCTCGTTGTTTGTCAATAGATGGCTCCAGCAGTAAGTGCTGGTCGATTTTGACATATCCAAAACGTCATAAACCGAGCTTAGACATATGGTAAACGAAGTGTTTTGACACATTAGTGATTTTATTTTGGCGTCATATAATTTTGGTTGTGTGAAAATGTCTGGTTTTGTGCCATATAATCGTCATTTGCGGGAAGTGTTGATTTTCTTCTTTCATTCGAAGAAAACGGCGGCTGAAGCGCAGCGAGAGCTCCAAAAAGTTTACGGAGATGCTGCTCTAAGTGAAACGACGTGCCGTGATTGGTTCCGTCGCTTCAAAGACGGTGATTTCGATGTTGACGACCGTCCGCATGAAGGAAGGCCAAAATCCTTCGAAGACGCTGAATTGGAGTCATTGCTCGATGAGGATCCTTGCCAAATGCAAGAACAGCTTGCTTCAGCATTCATTTCTATATCTCAAGGAGTTACCCGTCAAGTCATTTCCAAGCGATTGCATGCGTTTGGAATGATTCAAAAACAAGGAACTTGGGTTCCTTATGATTTGAAGCCAAGGAACGTTGAGCCTCGTTTTTTCGCCTGTGAACAACTGCCCCAGCGGCAAAAAGGAAGGGTTTTCTTCATCGCATCGTGACGGGTGATGAAAATGGATTCATTACAGCAACCCAAAGAAAGACAGTCATGGGGACTACCCGGTCATGCTTCTACGTCGTCGGCTCATATGAAGACATCAAAACATGGCTTGATTCGTGGGTAGCCTTAAAACATGAACATTTTTACCGTAACGGTATTCGAGCTCTGCCAGAAAGATGGGAAAAAGTTGTAGCTACTCGTAGTGATGGGCAATACTTTAAATGATTCATTTGTAACCATTGCAACCAAAAAACAGTGAGAACTTAGTTGCGCACCTATATCATTGTTACCCTTTACTCGGGTATTTGAACGTTTCTTTTATATGGGCGGGGGGCGGGGCCATTTGTTAATCATTGCGGGGTATCATCATGCGGCATATCATTTTAAGCGCATTGAGAAATGGATTCCATAGTCGTTTAGTTAATAAAAAAAGGGAAATGGTTTGTACAAAAAATGTCTCAAAAACCTGAAGTCTTATCTGACGACTGCGAAATCAACTTATTACAATGCTTTTCCGATTAAAATTTTACATTTGGCAAGAGCCTATTTCTGTGCGTAAATAGGCCTAAGCATGCGTCAAATTTGTTTTGGAAAAGAATTGGAACAAATTGAACTTGGCACACCTTTATATCTCAATCCTT
This sequence comes from Pocota personata, assembly GCA_963082735.1. Classification (NCBI taxonomy): domain Eukaryota; kingdom Metazoa; phylum Arthropoda; class Insecta; order Diptera; family Syrphidae; genus Pocota; species Pocota personata. The sequence continues at coordinate 73,296,222 of OY720432.1, read as the reverse complement.
GTCGTGGTTGAATAGTTGTATGCTATTTGTACAAGAGAATTTGTCTCGTTTCTTACATAAATGTTTTTGATTAGATATGAGTCCGACAATGAATGCGGTAATTCCACCTCTGTTATTTTTTGTGGCCACAGCTATAATGACTGGACTGGAATTTTGTTTTAAATGTTCAAACTGGTATTAGGCCACAGAAATAGTTACTTTTTTGCTGCTGAAAGCGCGAGGAACCTATAACCTAAGCATAATTCTTAGTTCGCAGACATACTCGTAGCTGTTGAAAACTAAGTTTAAATATAAACCCACCAGGAAGGCTATCACCTTCCATTTGACCCCACAGTATGCAGTACTGGCCCGTAATGGTATAGTAGAACTACTGATATACTGTGATTCCAGTATATGCCTAACCCTAAATATCAAGTCTCTAACAGCAAACACTCTCCTGTTCGGGATATACAATACACAGATACAATTCTCCCCCCTATTCCATGGGAAGGATGTTTAATTTGTGTTAGAAAACATTTTCAGATCCCCGAATTAATTATCTCTCCTCCATTTACATGGAAACTTTTATTTGCTCAAAAGATAAAGCAAATTAATTAGAGAGCCAATTAAAATTTTAACTAAATAACAAGCGACGAGCGAACGGGAAAGACGAACGTTCACTACAACAATAAACCATCAGAGTCAGTGGGAGGGCGAGGCTTTAGATACGAAAATGGTAGAATGCCCAACAAGGACTGGAGGTGGCTTCCTCTGTACCAGATTTTTGGGCATAGAAGGGAGAGTCTTACTTGTTTGGCCTCACTGGTGTGCAATAGATCACACTCACTCGAGAGTCAAAAGGGGAGGCGATAGAAGCGCACGTTGGTATTATATGGAAACTAAAAGAAAACCTCTCCAAATTGTAGGTAAGTGGGGGTGGTACTCGTAGCAGGAACTACACCAGCAACTTTGTGGAAATCGTATTTCAGGTTTCTTTTACTCTGTTGTTGCGTTGTTTCGCATTTAGTGTTTAACTGGGGTTTTAGGGGTTTTCGTTGTTTGGTCGAACAGGCTTCCAGGGTTGCAGTGCTCTAGGGGTTTAGACGTGAGGGAGTTGGAATGAAAATGAGTAGAAAGGGTAGATGCATAAATTGCTTACTGAAATGAAAACGGCATTGTAATTTGAGGGCGGTTTGTTGGAGGTGCTCACTTTTCACAGGCAAATAGTGAATTTAGTGTGAATGGAAGTATTTCTTGTGGATAAATCGGTTCTCCTGATTATCACATTGAATCCAAAGCGAGAGAATGAGCTTTCGTGAATGTAGGTGTGGTTAATGTTTTGTAGTGTGCATATTGTAATTAGCTAAGTTTTATTTGATGATCATAATTGAAGAATGGGTGAGAGTATAACTGGTTAGTACAGGTAAATTCTCTTCTACCTACTATACCGGTGGAAATCATGAGCGGAATAATAGTGCAGGGCAGTCAATGTTACTAGTTAATAGCTGAATGAATAAATATTATGTCAGCGACTATGTGAAGAAACTTCATAGACACTATGAGCCCGGTGCTCATAGTTGTGTGAGATTTTTACTCACTAAACAACACATCCCTCCTACTGGTTTACTACAACTAAGTTTCCTTATCAAGTAGTTTTAGTTTCAAAAATATTCGCGTTGGGCAGGCAGCTTTCTAGCAAAAGCACCTGCTAAAATCCGCCTTTAAATGCGGCTGGTCCTTATTACTCTAGATCGAACCGGTTTCGTTCTTCGTAGTCGGCGCATACTCGTAAGGTTTGTCTTGTCCATTTGGAATATAACGTTGTGGCAATGACCGTAAAGACGAATACTGAGTTTTCGAGCAATGTTCGTTATTTCGTCATCAATGGTAGTTACTCCTAAATCTCTGTGGATATCATAGTTTCTGATATACCATGGGTCATTTACTATGACTCTTAGCACTTTGTTTTGAAAATATTGTAGTATACTTCTTAGTTTAGTACAACCTCAAAGTTGTATATCATAAGTCCATATAAGTTTTAGCACCAAGTTTTTTTAGCCACACTGGCGACTTGCTTTCTTGATATGAAGGAAAATTCCGGTTCTCCTCCCAACTGTCGATAAGGCCGGTTGGCATCAAGGCCATGCCAAGCAAGGCCATTTCAAGTCATCAGCGAATTTTTGATGGTCTATTTATGGTCAAGATGAAGATAATAGGTCCAAGGTGGCTACCTTGAGGGACGCCCGAGATAGCATATTTGAGGTCAGATACGGACGATCTAAAGAGGAAAAACTAAGAGCTTTTAGTTTCAAAAGGATAATTCTGTGTGAAATTTTGTCGAAGGCCTTGCTGAAATCGGTCCACTTTTTTGCCGTCGGTGCCGAACTTAGTAAATATAAAGTTGACTTCCTTTGTGTTCAGGACTGGCTTCAGCCACAATCTGAACCAGAAAGGGATTGTAACCGAAACTTCACGGTTGACTCCAAAACTGGTGCTGATGTCTTAATGGAGGACGACAATATCAGGCTTCATTTTAGGCAAATATGCGTCTGTTTTCAGACCACACTAGAATCATGGGAAATGAGATCTCCGATGAGATTGCAAGGCAAGGCTCAGAAACGATTTTCTAAGGACCCGAACCTGTGTTGTCTTAATGCGTCCTCGGTCAGGGCCTACATTTACGATTGGGTTTCTTGTGAACATAATTGTGTCTAGCATGGTTCTCCAATATCCGGGCACACTAAGTGAATGCTCCCGGACATCTATAAGAAATCCGCAACATTCTTGTTGTCCCTCAGCCGAAAAAACTGCAGGCAACTTATCGGCGTTCTCACGGAGCACTTTACTTCTGCTAAACACCTTAGTATGGTAAGCTTAAGTGATTCAACAATTTGCGACGACACTGTGGAACACATCTCCTGTAATTGTCCTGCTTTTACTCGTATCAGGTGGTAGATTTTAGGCGCTCATGTGGTGAGCGCTGAAACCATAAGCTCCTCATGACTGAAGCGTTTACTCGCAGCAACACAGATACTCTGTCTTTTTTGAACTAATACGGTACCCATTTCCCTCCAAAACATCCACCCACACATCAAGTGCTCGTTGCAAGGACATTTGATCTTCACTTATGATAGCTCCATCGTCAGCAAAGAATAACTGATGCACTTCGGGTCCGTCACTTTCCCTTCAAGCAGATAATCACGGACTGCAATAAATAGCAAAGGAATGAGGACGCTTCTCTGGTGTACACCGACTTTGTCCTTAATCCCTGGATCTGGAACTCCTCGTTGTCTCAGCGCTACCCATAAGAGATCTCTTGGTTGTCTATCAAAGGCTTTTTCAAAATCAACCAACATCATATGCAAGTCCTTTAAGGAATCACGATGTTTTTCCATTATGCTCCTTATACTTTGGATTGCATCTGTTGTTGATTTACCCGAGACAAACCCGCACTGGTCGTCAGATAGTTGTATTATTATCCGCAGTCGGCCATCTAATACCCGCTCAACGATCTTCATGGTGTGTGACATCAGCTTGACAGAACGGTAGTTATCGAAGTTTCGCGTATCGCCCTTTCCTTTGTGCAAAGGAAGAAGATAATTTTCCCTCCACTGATTAGGCATTGGATCACCGCTCATAAGTTTGGAAATAAGAATCATGAGCCCGATATCTCCCATCTTTTTCCAGAACTCAGAGGGTATCTCATCTGGCTCAAACGCTTTTCTTTTTTTCGAGTATTTGACGGCATTCCTAACTTCTTCGACAGTAATGTCGGATACTTCGTCATGGTTAGGAGCAGCTCTTGGAGAGTATGCCCGGGGAAACTGTTCGTTCAGAAGTCTTTCACAATACTGTCTCCATCTGTGGAGAATTTTGTCGTCTTCCACAAGAAGCTGGCCTTGAGCATTGTTAATGAACTTTGGGGAACGAATCTCCTAAGCATTTCTTCTTCTCGGGGCGACTATTTTAAAGATAGTTGTTCCCTTATTCAAGTTGTTTTGTCGAAGCTCCTGGATAGCCTGGTTCCTATCAGACGACGAAGACGATATTCCTCCAACTCCCGATAGAGGCCTTCCATACTTTTTGCTTGAAATTGGGCACATTTCTTCTTCGCGAGACCTTTGCAACATCTATATATCACTTCAAGGTGAGCTTTTTCATCTCTATTAGTAGAAGAGCACTTTGACCAAACCCTGAAAGCTATTTTCTTTTCTCGTATCACTACTTAAGCTTCATCGTGTTAGCAGGGACCTTTCGACGTTCCAAGCAGTGATTTGGCTCTCTCCAAGCTCCACCGACCTCATCGATGATGGTAAAGAGGTAATTTGTCTTGTTGGTAATAAAACCTAGACCTTTTCCTTTGTCCAGCTTGTACCAATTGATTTTCTCAGCCACCTTTGTTTGCTTATTTGTTTTCTTCCCCGTCTCCATAAAAATTTCTGTCAGGAGGAGACGGTGTTGCTGGGCGATCGTCTCTCCCAGGTTTTAAGGCTTTCGAGTACTAAAAAGCGATCTTCAACCGGCGTTGTTTTTCTTGGCCAGGGTATTTTTTCCTACCGGTACTCCCCCAGCTTCTCGAGATTTTTTCAAATTCTATGCCACAGTTTGTTGAGTCATATTCAACCTTTCTGCTATTTGACGGCAAGTTAAATTTTCACGCGCTAAGATCAACATATTAACTGTTTTTTTAAAAAGCATTTCGTTCCATATTGCACAATTATCGCCAGCTTAATGTATCTTTCTTAAATAGTTCGAACTATTTATAGATACATTATGAACCATATTTTGCTACATTACAGCTCTAAAATAATCAAAACGGGTTTGACCAATTTTATTTGCACAGAACTGTATAGGGGTACAGGCAGAACCCGTCAAGCCTTCATGTCACACCTTAACAAGGGCTTGAACGCATCAAGAAATACGGTTCTTCAAGAGCTTTTTCAATTACGTCAGTGCTTCTATATACCTGGTCAGTGGTTAAGTGCTTGTTTCTGAACCCAAACTGCAGATCAGGAATAAAATGTTGTCCCTCAATAAACGCCTGTAAGTCCTTGATTCTCACAAAATTGTTGGATATAATTGAGAGGAGCGAAATAGGTCTATACCACTTTTTGTAACTCGTCGGTTTCCCTGCTTTTAGTACCATTGACTCGGGACACAATCTTCTTTCGGGAGCACCATAGAATTTAGGATCTACGAATATGAATTAAATGTGATTTCAACAGTATTCCCTTAGACCGAACAGGGAGTTTCAACCCAACTCAGTATTCAAGTTCCAAACAGACTAAGACCAAAGAGATCCATTGTGATACCATTGAATCTAACTCCATGCAACTCCCATTGCCGGCTAATTGAACCAGTCAGTGCTTCTTATAAAACGAAGGATGATGTAGCATTCTACTATCAAAGAAAGGAGCTCACAGGTGAAGCAATCTTCTTTTGGGCAGGGCTGGACTGGATTTATTTTTTCCCTGACAAGTCTTACAATTCATTCTTCAATATAGTCTTTCACTAAGTTTGAGATAGTGAAACACAGTTTTTTTTTTGTTTAAGTCCAAAATCGACTCTGTGTCTCTCATTTCGTCGGAGGAGATCTTTAACTTGGGTTGAAGCGTATTACTCGTAATTATTAGCGTTTTTGAGACTTTAAACGGATGAAATCTTGTTGTGCCTCTATTTACCTTCCTCTTTGCTTTGTGACTTTTCAGAATTCTACAACGGTAGTTCTGATTCTATGTCCTTTCAATGTCTATTGGTTCCAATGTTATTCTGTGTCATGTTATAAAAGTTTCAAAAGCAAATTGAAAATCTTGATTAAATTACCCAATTCTAGTGGAGCGTGTTAAGTTTTAATAATTTCGAGTTAATTTCCCTTCAGACGTTGCGCTAATTAATTGCACAGTTAATGGACACGAAACTCCCAGCTATATCCAATTTAATATCTTAAAACTCCAAGCAACAATCCAGTTTATTGCTTTTATCGGCAAAGTCAATCTCCTTCATTCAATTTAATTTAACTTTCATCCCTTTGTCGGCAGACATTCTTCCTTCGGTGGTTCGCATGACTTTTCCACTTCAGCCATCGTTGTCGTAAATGAAAGAAAAATCAATCGCGGAAAAACCCTCCCCTCCCTACACCCCAGGAGAACTCTAAGCTCGCTCCACACATGTCCATTTCGAGGAAAATTCAATTTGCAAACAGACATATCAAACTATTTCCATCACCCCGCGTCGGGCGCCCAATGTGCCATACTCACTTGTAGAGACCGCCAGCTTGGAAACAAAGAAAGCAATTTTGACTGCTTTGTAGCGGCTCTGGCTAACATTTATTTTTAATTTAAAATCCAATTTGCTGAAACAACTAACTACTAGTTGGAGGAAGGCTAGGACTACTACTGTACGATGACGCTAGTTTGATTTACACCTGCGATGCACGTTGTAGGTGCAAAAACGACGACAATAAAGCGGCACGATGGCGATTCGAAGAGGATCTCAGGTGCTTCTACGAGTATTGCAACAGCGAATGTTCCATGATAGTACGAGTATTTTGTGAGTGTGAGGCGCAAAAAATCCAACGAACAATTCGAAAGCCGAATCAAAATCAGAAAATTCAGCTACAAATTGCCTCTGAGTTTTTGAATCAGATCAGGCACAGCGATGCTTCTGGATATGTTCTTTGAAGATGAATTGATTCAGGTGGTCGTGTGCAAATATTGAATGAAATTAAGCTTCGCTGAATGCATAGTCAAAGCAGGAGGGTAGGTCACTGGTTCGAATCTCAATCGTAAACATCAAATAATTTATTTACCAAGCAAATACGAGTAATGTGGCTGGATGCCTCCTAATATGCAGTTAAAACAATTTAAATCAATAGGCGTGTGTTGAGAAAATAAAACTGCGCTGGTTCGAGTGTGAAACTAGACTGGACTATATATATATATTTCATTTCCAATATTAAAATTACACCCAAGCGAGAAAAAGCGGCAAAAAAGCGGGAAAATCTAATGTCAAAAAGACAGAAAAGAAACGAAGAGAAAAACGTGTGCTGCCAAATCACATGTGGCATGGGTAAATAAAGTATCAGCAAAGAATAATCAAGGGCATTTTGTACTATTGAAATTCCATTTCTAACGATTTAAGTGTTACGTTATTTTTATTTATTCATTCAGCTTCCCCCGATATATGGGGGTGAGCTTATTCTTTCCTATTGAACTGGGAGACTATTCCACAGTCGAATTGCTGATATAAAGTAAGATCGCTCTACAATAGTATGTGAAAACCGTGGTAGAATTATTTTCAGACCTCTACGACACTGAGTAAAATAAAGCATTTCTGTTAAGTACTCAGGACACTTAGTGTGAATTATAAATATTGTAGCATAATAATAACTACGCCCCCTAAAAATATGACGCAACAAATTCCGAAGTGACTTCATTCTGGCAGAATTTTGGTTCGTACTGTCCTTTCATTCGAGGTTCGTGTCTGGGACGAAGTCTCCACAGCTCATGTCAACGAAAGAGACGAATAATATCAGGGATAAAAGGGAATTATAACTGCAAGAATTATTTCTCTTATTCCAGTGGTCGAAGAATTTGCTAGAAGTTTCTGGCTATCAGAAACTTCTGCTATATAAGGACAGATGGCGGTCAAAAAAAAACAGAGTAGTTTTTAAACTGTGGCGAAGAGATTGGAAAAGTGATAATGGGCGAAGTTGTAATTTGGAACTAAATAAAAGTGGAGAGTAAACAAGAAAAAGTAATTAGTTTGGATTTGTGAATTAAGTAATTGAAAAGAGATAAAGTGATTTGAGAGGAAAGAGACCTTGTAAGAAAAGAATTTGCGAAGAATAGTATAGTGTGAACTTGAATTGTTCTATAGACTAGAAAATAAAGAAATAAATTTCACAGAATATCGTTTTATCTACTCGAGCCGTAGCTCGCATATTACATTGGTGTCAGAAGCTGGGATAAAACTTATTCTGTGAATAACTATTTCCGTGGTGTGAAATTGCACAAGAAAAAAAAAAAAAAAAAACGATTTCTGCGTTGAGTTAATTAGTTGCGCAAAATGGGTCGCAAATTGGGAAAACTAACTATAATTCAACTAAAGGCAGAACTCAGTAAGCGGAATCTCGACACAACTGGGGGAAAAGATGCCCTACTGATTCGTCTGGAAGAAGCAGTAACGCAGGAAGGTGAAAATCCGCATGACATAGAGTTTGACGTGGAAGAGGAACCAGCAAGTACAGTAGCCGACCCGGGTATAACAAGTCTGCTCCTGCAACTTAAGTTAGTCATGGACGAACAAAAGAAAGCAATAGAAGATCAAAGTCATAAGCTCGATGACCAAAAGAATTCTATAGAACTTAAGCTGGATGAACAAAAGAAAGCAATGAATGAACAAAAGAAAGCAATGGACGAACAAAAGAATTCTCTAGATGCTCTGGAAAGTAAACTTGATGAGCAAAACAAGAACTTGGAATCCAAATTCGAAGTGATCGAAGAGAAAATCGAGAAGGTCGAGACGCAACTCGAAAAAGTCGAAACCAGATTCGATGAAAATTTTGAGAAACATGAAACTCAGTTCGGGAAGATAGAGACTCAGTTTGAAAAAGTGGATACGCAATTCGAGATAGTAGGAAAGCAAGTCGAAAATCTTGCTAAGGAGCTCAGCAACGTGAAGAGACAGAAAGCACGGGAATATTCCACTGACGGTCTGAGAAGAAAGGAGATGCAGCCTCCTATCTTCGATGGTCAAACATCATGGCCAATTTATAAGAGGCAATTCGAAGCGGCCGCAATGACCAATAGCTGGGACGATGAAGAGAAGTCTATTGCACTCACGCTTGCACTGAGGGGTCCAGCTGCGGAGCTCTTGCAGACCATCCCGGAAGATAAACAGCAGAACTACGACTCTCTGGTTCAGGCTATCGAGATGCGGTTTGGGGATGAACACATGCAGCAGGTGTACAGGGTTCAGCTGCGTAGTCGAGTCCAGAAAAGGGGGGAAACGCTCCAACAGTTGCAAGCGGATATAGAGCGACTAGCCCATCTTTCATACCCTAAAGCCGGTGAGGAGCTTATCAACGAAATGGCGGTGGAAGCTTTTATTCAGGCCATAGAGGACAGACAACTGCAAATGGCTGTAAGGATGGCTGAAAAGCGAACACTCCCCGAGGCATTGGCATTCGCTTTGTCAATGAAGGCTGCGGACCAAGCATACCAGGGAATACACCGTGTCAGGGAAATGTCCGTCGTGGAATGCTCATGCCAGAGAACAGCCGTCATGGATGAAGACAGAGCTCGCGGAAGTCAAATCCGTTGCTGGAATTGCAACCAAACCGGACACCCACAACGGCAGTGCAGGAGTGCACCTAGACGAGGAAATTGTTCACATTGCGGAAGTAGGAGAAGCAGAGAGGAAGCATCTGGCGGTGATAACATCCATCCTGTCAGTCAGACTTCCCAAAACCAGCAGTCGGGAAATGCGTAAGGACCAACTTCGCGGGGCAGAAGTTGGTTACTGGAATCGAGGCCCCCAGGACCACCATTCAAGTTTCGCAAACCAAACGGGGTAACAAGAGCCTGACAGTGGAGGCACTAATCAACGAGAAGAAGTGCGTAGCCACCATCGACACAGGTGCCACTGCCTCCATTGTAAGAAGAGATATCGTCAAAAGCTCCTGGCTGCACAACACCAACAGCTACTGCCTGAAGACTGCAACAGGGGAAATGGCGAAGGTATTTGGAGAAGTTCGTCTTACGATTACTCTGGCAGGACTGACGTTCTCCCATGCGTTTCTGGTGGCAGATATATGCGACGAGTGCATCATCGGAGTAGACTTCATGAAAGCAAATGAAGTAATCTTGGACATCGGGATGCAAGTACTGAGGTATCGAAATGTGGAGATTCCGATGGTGTACGGAAATGAGAATGCCGTAACTCTCAGGACAGTCATCAGCAAAGACGAAGTTTTGCCGCCGTCTTCAGAGACAATCATTTGGACGAAGCTGGAAGGTGATCTTGGGAGCCACCGATTCTACATAGTAGAACCAGACCCAGAGAAGAATTCTCAAGACTACATCGTGGGAAAGACGTTAGTCGAACCAAAGAACACCATGGTTCCAGTGAGGGTTTTGAACGCAAGACCACACACTGTCAAACTAAGGCGAGGGGAGGTGACTGGAAAATGCACGCCGATTACCGCCGTCGCAACAATATCTGAACGTGATGCTCCAAAACTTCTCCCATCACCTTGGACAGCGGAAGCGAGAGAGACGATTCTCCAGTCCAGTGAGCTGAATCAGGAGCAGCGAACTATGGCAGAGAATCTTATCAATGAGTACGCTGATGTATTTGCCTCACAGGACGGAGAATACGGCCGAACACACCTGGTACAACATCGAATAGACACTGGTGATACTAGACCAATTCGTCAGCCTGCTAGGCGCCTTCCATTGGCAAAGCAGACAGAAGTTGCAGAGATGGTGTCGGCAATGGAGAAAGAAGGTCTGATTGAAAGTTCCAAAAGTCCGTGGGCATCACCGGTTGTACTGGTTAAGAAGAAAGATGGCAGCACGCGGTTCTGCGTGGACTATCGGCAGCTCAATTACGTCACCAAGAAAGACAGCTACCCTCTGCCACGGATTGACGACACGCTAGACACACTATCAGGAGCCCGATGGTTTTCCACTCTCGACTTGAAGAGTGGCTACTGGCAGGTACAGATCCATCCAGAAGACCGGGAGAAAACCGCCTTCACCGCAGGAAATGGGCTATGGCAATTCACGGTAATGCCATTCGGGCTGTGCAATGCTCCGGCGACTTTCGAGCGATTGATGGAATGTGTCCTGCAAGGGTTAACATGGAAAACCTGTTTGGTATACTTGGATGATGTCATCGTCGTAGGAAAAACGTTTGCGCAACACCGAGACAATCTAAGGGATGTGTTTCAAAGGCTTCGAAGTGCCCACCTGAAGCTCAACCCCAAGAAGTGCGCCCTGTTTAGAGCGGAAGTCAAGTACCTGGGACACATAATTTCAGCGAAAGGAGTGAGAACCGATCCGGAGAAGGTCGAAGCGGTGAAAAACTGGCCAGTCCCCAAAGACAAACACCAACTAAGGAGCTTCCTGGGCCTAGCCACCTACTACAGACGGTTCGTGAAGGATTTTGCCGGGATCGCAAAGAACCTGCACCAGTTGACGGAAAAGGGAAAACAATTCAAATGGTCAATTGAGTGCGAGAAGAGCTTCAAGGCACTTAAACAACGGCTATGCGATGCCCCGATACTGGCTTACCCCACTCCCGGGGAAACGTTCGTTGTGGATGCAGATGCTAGTAATGTCGGGGTAGGAGCCGTACTCTCCCAGGTGCATGACGGCCAAGAGAAGGTGGTTGCGTACTTCAGCAAGGTGCTCTCTAAGCCAGAAAGGAACTACTGCGTGACAAGGAGAGAACTTCTAGCTTTGATCTTGGCTACGAAGCATTTTCACAAATACCTCTACGGGAGGAAGTTCGTTCTTCGCACAGACCATGCAGCCTTAAAATGGCTATTACAGTTCAAGAGTCCTGAGGGTCAGGTCGCAAGATGGATCGAAAGGCTGCAAATCTACGACTACGAAATACAGCATCGTAAAGGAAAACTCCACTCTAATGCGGATGCACTGTCCCGGAGACCATGCAGAACGGATTGTAAACATTGTGCGCGTCAGGAAGAACGGGAGCTGGTTTCAATCCAAAGAATGAGAGCCGAACCTATCGTCGGCTGGAGCGTAGATGAGATCCGGAACGCTCAGAAGGAAGACCCGGATATCGAGCCGATTCTGGCCTGGAAGGAGAACATGGAGAAACCGGATCATCAGGACATCTCTCACAGAAGCCCGACCTTAAAGGCATATTTTGCGCAGTGGGACTCCCTCCATGTCCAAGAAGGTGTTCTGAGAAGAAAATGGGAATCCTCCGACGGAAAGTCGTTTGTAATGCAGCTTGTCGTACCGCGGACGAGGGTCAAGGAGGTGTTACAGGAAATGCATGGCGGGGCGACCGGAGGCCACCTGGGAGTGAATAAGACGCTAGAAAAGGTACGAGAACGTTTTTATTGGTTAAAAGCGAAGGAAGATATAGAAGACTGGTGCAGAAAATGCGACGTGTGTGCAGCTAGCAAGGGTCCGAGAATCAAAACTCGAGGTAAGATGCACCAATACAACGTGGGAGCACCTTTTGAACGAATCGCCATTGACATCGCAGGACCCTTTCCGGAAACCGACAATGGTAATCGGTATATCCTCGTAGTGATGGACTACTTCAGTAAGTGGCCGGAAGCGTTTCCGATCCCTAACCAGGAAGCCAGAACCGTGGCGGAGCAGATCGTCTACAATTGGGTTAGCAGATTCGGTGTGCCCTTGGAATTGCATTCTGACCAAGGGCGGAACTTCGAGTCAAGAATCTTCCAAGAGATGTGTCAACTACTCGGAATCAAAAAGACAAGGACAACCCCGCTTCATCCACAGTCGGACGGTATGGTGGAGCGTTTCAATAGGACTTTGGACGAACATCTCTCGAAGGTCGTAGGTGACTACCAACGGGATTGGGACCGGCAGATTCCCTTGTTTTTGATGGCCTATAGAAGTGCCGTGCATAGCACTACTCGACATACGCCGTTCGAAATCTTATTTGGTGGAATAGCTCGTTTACCCAGTGAGGTGAAATTTGGATCTCCTACCAATGAGCCCAGAAATGAAGAAGAGTACGTGGCGGACCTTAGGGAAAGGCTTAGGGACATACACCAAAGGACCAGAAGCCAGATTAAGATGACGAGCGACCGCATGAAGACCAGGTATGATGCCAAGGCAACAACGTCAGGATTCCAGGAAGGAGATCTGGTGTGGCTGTATAATCCCCATCGCCAAAAGGGGAAATCACCTAAATTACAGCGGAACTGGGAAGGTCCCTACAGAATAATAACCCGCATCAACGATGTTGTCTACCGCATCCAGCGAGGACCGAGGGCCAAAATGAAAGTGGTTCATGTGGACCGACTGAGTCGATACAATGGCCGAAATGAGGATGCACTTGTTCGGGACGAACATGTCTAAGAGGGGGGCAGTGTAGCATAATAATAACTACGCCCCCTAAAAATATGACGCAACAAATTCCGAAGTGACTTCATTCTGGCAGAATTTTGGTTCGTACTGTCCTTTCATTCGAGGTTCGTGTCTGGGACGAAGTCTCCACAGCTCATGTCAACGAAAGAGACGAATAATATCAGGGATAAAAGGGAATTATAACTGCAAGAATTATTTCTCTTATTCCAGTGGTCGAAGAATTTGCTAGAAGTTTCTGGCTATCAGAAACTTCTGCTATATAAGGACAGATGGCGGTCAAAAAAAAACAGAGTAGTTTTTAAACTGTGGCGAAGAGATTGGAAAAGTGATAATGGGCGAAGTTGTAATTTGGAACTAAATAAAAGTGGAGAGTAAACAAGAAAAAGTAATTAGTTTGGATTTGTGAATTAAGTAATTGAAAAGAGATAAAGTGATTTGAGAGGAAAGAGACCTTGTAAGAAAAGAATTTGCGAAGAATAGTATAGTGTGAACTTGAATTGTTCTATAGACTAGAAAATAAAGAAATAAATTTCACAGAATATCGTTTTATCTACTCGAGCCGTAGCTCGCATATTACAATATTGTACTATGCTGGCTACGGCTCGAGTAGATAAAACGATATTCTGTGAAATTTATTTCTTTATTTTCTAGTCTATAGAACAATTCAAGTTCACACTATCCTATTCTTCGCAAATTCTTTTCTTACAAGGTCTCTTTCCTCTCAAATCACTTTATCTCCTTTCAATTACTTAATTCACAAATCCAAACTAATTACTTTTTCTTGTTTACTCTCAACTTTCAATTTATCACCAAATTACAACTTCGCCCATTATCACTTTTCCAATCTCTTCGCCACGGTTCTAAAACCAACTGTGTTCTTTCTTTGACCGCCATCTGTCCTTATATAGCAGAAGTTTCTGATAGCCAGAAACTTCTAGCAAATTCTTCGACCACTGGAACAAGAGAAATAATTCTCGCAGTTATAATTCCCTTTTATCCCTGATATTATTCGTCTCTTTCGTTGACATGAGCTGTGGAGACTTCGTCCCAGACACGAACCTCGAATAAAAGGACAGTTCGAACCAAAATTCTGCCAGAATGGAAAGTCACTTCGGAATTTGCTGCATAGACATAGGAGCGTAGTTATTATTATGCTACAATATAATGGAGTTTTAAAATATTCCTAAATTTACAATAATCATCTATATTCATTCCCTATAGTAAAGCTTTAAGATGAGAAACACTGGTATGCAGTCATTAAAAGCTACGTTTATCTTACGATTGCATTCGTAATCCAGGCACCGTATAGGTACAATTAAGCGTGATAAATGGCATAATCAGACTCTTTATTAAGCGCTTTTTCATATTGGGAAGTAGTCGATGAGATGAGTATCTCAAACTCCGTTTCTTTTTACAGTATCTGAAATAGCATTACAGCAAGTCATGTTAGTGTTTATACCGAAACCTAAGTACATAACCTTGTTCACGTACGGAATAATATCTCCATTTACTCGTAAAACTATTGTGGGAAATTCTTAGAGGATTAACATTACTTCAAGAGCAGAGCATGGCTAGAGTCATTCATGGGTTAATTTTTAGTGTATTTAAGTTAGACCATAGTTGTATGCTTTGTAAATCCTCATTCATCCTAGCCACATAGTCCTCCATTAAACCAATTGGACGAGAGGTATATACTAAAACATCGTCCGCATATGCATTGTTTCCGGAAGATCATTTATGTACACAGAGAATAACAGGGGCCCCAGTACAGAACCCTGTGGAACACCAGAGTTTATAATGGATGGACTGGATTAACCGTGCTCCATTTCAACTATTTGAATTCGATTCTTGAGGTACTCATGAAGTAGTTTTAGCGAGGTGTTTGAAAAATTAAAATTATTCTTCAATTTCAACAGCAAAATCGAGTGGTCAATACAATCAAACGCTTTTGAAAAGTCTAAAAGAACCATGAGCAATCGCTACGGATGTCGAACCATCTTTCTTTCCACAATTGAGCTGCTTAAGTATGATACATTTATATGGACTTCGAGAACGCAGGTTTTTGGTCTCCAATCCATTTCTGGGAGGGTTATATTTAGGTGGAAATATAAGGAAAGCATCTATGATTGTAAGTTACCTATTGGTCAGGGTTGTATGTCCCCTCTGCGATTTTAGTAGGACTATTAGCGAACTACATATGACGGTAAAACTTTTCGATTAAACTAGTAAGGGTTGCCCTCAGTGTTCTTTCACTTCTGCTATTATCTATTGTTATTGACCAACTCCTGAACGACTTGAATATATGAAACCCTAGGTTATACAAATGACTTGGTTATAATTATCAGAGGAAATAATAATCTACCATCACTAACCTCATGCAAAGCGCCTTTGACAAAGTTTGGGACTGGTGCCAAATGGAAGGGTTTAGTGTAAGTAAACGTTACCTCTCTTCAAACTTCAAACTGGGCGACCTCAAGTGGCATAAAAAAGTCCTAAACAAACTCCCGATTCATTCTAAACCAGCTATGCTTGTTACAGACTAGAAATAAATCTTTCCCTCACTTTCAACATCTTGATCCCAACTATCAAACATCAGTTCCAATAGGACACTCTTCAACCATATTCCAGGCCGAAATCTTCATACATAGAATTATGTGGTATCCGGGGGGTGCCTCAGACACAATCTCCATAAAGCCAACATCAACATTTTTCTGACAGTCAAGTGGCAATAAAACCCCTTCACTCATTCAACTTTATATCTAAGATTGCCTAAACACCTTAAAGCAGCTAGGTGCTCATAACAACGGACTTTAATATGTGTTCCTGGTCATAGAGGAATTGAAGGTAATGAGATTGCGGACGAACTCGCTAGCCGCGGATTTTCACTTTACCTTTCTGTGGCTTGCCTATAAGCTACCTTAGATTAAAAATGAACTCTTGGGAGTAAGAAGAACTGAATTCTTAATGGAACTCTACCCTAAGCCTTTGTCAAGCTAAGAAATTCATTGACTTTTTGAACAAAAAACGAGCTGCTGAGCTCCTATTTCTTCATAAAAAAGATATAAAGCTCCTAACGAACTTTTTAACCGGACACTGTTCGCTCAACTACTATCTGGAAGAGCAAGAAATTACTGTGAATATTTTCTTTTTTTTTATAATCTGCGCACAGGCGTTTAGGAAAATGGGGAAGAGGAACAGAGGAGAAGCCTGTGTACGTTGGCTTTAAATGTTTGAAGGTTGAAGTGATGGGGAAATACAGAGCCTGGTAGATCATTCCACATTGGTGTCGTTCGGCTTATAAACGAATCCCTATATTTGACAGTACGATATCTTGTATCAATGCCACGCCATTGTTCGCAGTAGGCACAAACTCCTCGGAAAGGGATTCGTTTCTCCATCTGCTATCCGAAACTTATCTCCAAAGAGCATTCTCAGGTTCCTATGAGACCTATACTCTTACCTTTTGCAAGATTAAATCTAACACAATAGATCTTGTCTGGAGGCAGTGTTAAGAGTATTTCCATCCTCTATACCCACCAAAACTAATAATAAATAAAGTATTATGTTTACTGTTTTAAATTTTGGACTATTGAATACAACATTGGTTAAATGGCCGCCACGGGAGTTTTTGTAGACTTCGATTCTTGTGAGGTAATTTTTGATTACTTTTCCTCACATTTCTGGCTGTATTGTGGCCATAACTACACGGATGTTGGCTTTTAAGTGCTCCAAAGTTCGGGTATTGTCTGCATAGACACGATATTTAGCATCTTGGTCACATGATCTTGGTAGCCAATAGGTGTCGCCAAATGTCGAAATTAAACAGCCGAGGAACTTTTCGTGCAATATTCGTAGAGCCAAATTTGCCTGTGTTGCGTGGAACGTAGCACCGTCCTGTTGGAACCACATGTCGCTCACATCAATATCTTCAAGCTCAGGCCCGATCACGATCACGCAGACGGTCCACAGCGCTCACCAAGTTGTCACCCCAAACAATGCCATGACCTCCCAACGATCACACTTGGCGTAGCCGCCGAACGAGGAATGCTCCTCAACGCTGAAGAAAATTATGTTCGAAAAATCGACGTCAATTTGTTGATTTTCCAGCGCAGTTGTGTGTTCTGCGCATTCTATGGTCACTCTGTGGCAAGATACAATAATTTTTATGCACTGAGCGGTAGTTAGGTTAGGTTATTGTAGATTGAAGTGGCTGTCAGCTAAAAGCCAACACACTTAGACCAATAATAGGTCCATTGTGATATCACGTGGATTTGGAAACCGGTCTTTAGCCAACTCATTGAACCATTTGGAGTGTCTGCTGAAGCGTAGAAGGTTCCTAACGTCTATTTTTTTCAGATCGTTTAGGTAGTTAAAACAGAAGGCTCCTAAATGGAGTTTCCTTCTTTGGAAGAGAGCTGGGCAGGTGCAAAGAAGGTGAGGAATAGTCTCCTCCTCCTCCTCGTCCATTCAGCTTCTGCAGAAATCATTTGCGAATACGCCAAGCCTTGTTGCATACTTGCCAGTGTCCAGTAATGACACCAATTACAGCGCTGATATGCAATCTATTAAGAGAAATCAAATTGTTAGAGCGTTTCAGATCCAGTTTAGGGTAAATCTACTTTATCGCTAGACACGTTGTAAAGAGTGACCAGATAGCAATGATAGTTTTTCCAATTGTTATGTTTCAGCAGCTGTCAAAGCTACCAATGATACCCAGCTGTTAAAATAAGTAAGGTTTGCCATTTCATCATGCATCGTTTGACGCTTCCCGAACGTGTGGAAATTATTAAAAAATATCGAAATTCCGGCTCAGTTGTAAATAAGCAACGTGAATTTCGTCGTCACATGGATTCAGTGCGTAGGCAATTCGTCTCACTGTGGAAAAGTTTGAGCTCGAATGCACTCCTTTGGATCTTAAGCCACTAACCAGACAGAGATCGGTGTGAAGTGAAGAAAACATAGTCGCCGTAGCGACCAGTATCTAAGAAGACCCAGAAATGTCGATTAGGCGCCGATCAGCTGAATTGGGCATCGCCGGAGAGTCAACCAGGCTTATTTTGCGGTTGGATTTGGGCCACATCTGTATAAGATTGTGTTGACGCAAAAATTGAAGCCGGACGACCATAGACAACGCCGTCAGTTCGCTAATTGTGCGCTGTAAATGTTGGCCGGAGATCCGGATTTTGGCCAAAAATCATCTTCTCGGACGAGGCCCATTTTGGGCTCAGATTTGCCATTACTCGAGCAACCACAATCCACAAGTGTTCTACCAAGCATCAATGCATCCACAAAGATTGACTGTTTGGTGCGGTTTATGGCACGGCTGCATCGTCGGAGCTTATTTTTTTCGAAATGAGGAAGGAGACACCGTTACCTTCAATGGTCCTCGTTATAGAGCGATGTTAACCGACTTTCTGTGGCCAGAGCAACGCAACGCTCGAAGTGAGAAGGAGAAATCTGGCGACTGGATCATCTCACGGAGAGCTTTCATCAATTGGCCGCTGCCATGCCACTTGACACCCCTCTATTTTCTCTGGGGCTACTACTTTGGACGAGCTCGAGGCCAACATTCGAGCCGGGATAACGACGCACGAATTGGTCCGAGTCATCAAAAAATGGACCGACGGCTTGAAGCACTGTCAGCGAAGCCTAGACGGATATTTAAATGATATGCTATTCCGTACATAATGGGATGAATGTAGCTTCAAAATAAAGCCAGAATCAATTTGATATCTTACACCGCTGTTGTTTTATTTAATTTCTCTTCCTATCGTTCTTATCTGGTCACCCTATACTATTTATCCACCTAGAATTTGTTCTTTCAATAGCATCCAGCTCTAATTTAAGTTTGCATGTAGCAATCGGCATACCCAGTGAACTTTTGTCTGAAAGGATGGCTATTGTGGTTCCATATCTGTCAAGTTCGTCAGCTTTACAATACCCTGGATCCCAAATTATGTGAATATTGAACTGCTCCGCCATCTCTATAAGAGACGATCGGCAGTCTAGAGCTGTTAGAGAATTTATGGGGGTGATTCCAAGGATTTGATTGCTGCTTGGCTGTCTGAAAAGATGCGGATATCAGCGGTTGATATCATGTTTTTATGTAGCCAAGACAAGACCTCTCTTATTGCCATTATCTCTGCCTGGAATATGCTACAATGGTTTTGGGGACGAAAAGAGAGGTTTAGATTAAGCCTCTCAGAGAAGACACCACCACCCAATCCTTCTTTTGTTTTTGAACCTCGCACAGTGGGACCGAAACGGGTACACTGTCTCAAAAATCTGTACCTCTTATGTTTTAAGTGATGTACATGCTTTTTAATGAAATTAGTTTCCGGTGATAACGAACGAAAGAGAATTAAAAATGGATAAAACTTGTTGGTTGATGCATGTACAAAGAGTCTAAATGGACTTTTTACTTGATTTTGGTAGGTTATTTTACATTTGTGTTTTTATTAAAAGGGAGCAGTGAAAGCAATTGACAGTTAATTGTAGCAAGTGAAAGATTTTAGTTACTTGGCGATTAATGAACAATTAAGTTTTGAGCAAATGAGTTTAGTTAACAGTAAAAGAAAAGTAATAAGGCATAAACAAAATTTGAAAAAAATTGAATTTAGAAAGATTGAAGTTGGACGTTAATATATTCTAGAACAAGTATAATATGGTGATTATTCACTTTCAGGCAGATCCAAGAGCATTTTGGTTTCATCCTTTGAGGGTGGCCGTGGTGTAGTGGTAACATCATCGCTTGTCACGCAATTGATTCTCGGTTCGAATCCTGATGTCAAGAATCATCTATTTATTTCGCATGAAATAAATGAAAAAGTCGATCACTTGCAAAAGCTAAGTCAACTCTACTGTGAAGGCATAACACTGGCAGCTAAAATGCAACTTGATCGTGATGATGACATCAGGAGGACGGAAAAAAAATACTGTGAATCATAAGCAACGACAATAATAGCGAAAACAAATAAAATACTCCCCAGTTATCTGGACAGCCACCCTTGGAGTTTACAGAAACTTAATACCACCTGAGTTTCAAACCACATCACTCTGTCTTTCTCTCTGTCTCTTCCCCTTTCCGCAAAAATGCACGTGTTCTAAAAAATTAGTATAAGGGTATTCATATCCCCTTTAACACGTGCAAATTATAAAAAAAAAAAAAAAAATTCCTTGGAAACGGTCTCAGTCGGTGTCCTTAAACTTGCAATATATGCAATATATCTGATGTAAATAATAATGTATTTAAAACATCTTCATTAGATGCTGAACGAGAACACTTCCTGGAATGATGTAATCGGTATCGTCTGTAGTCTTTGTTCCGCACTTCCTGTGCATTTTCAGACAATTGGCCTATTGGTAAAATTGCGAAATGCCTTATAATACTCTCCCCGTGAATAAGGATTTTATGAACAGAGGAGGTATTTATTCACAAATATTTGAACTGTATTCATTGCTTATTGACCGAATTTGGTAGCATTTCAACTCCAGTAATATTGGATGAACAATGATAGTTGGAATAGAATCTTCGCGCAGTATTTCCATCATTACTGTTACCAGCTCCTTGTCGGGGTTTGTCGATATGGAGGCCAAGTTCATTTCGGAATCTACTTTGCACATACTTTTTTTTTTCTTCCTTGCTCGTTTTATTTTCTGGAGTTGTTGCTGACCATTTTTCGAACGAAAGATTATAAGAAATATGCAGAATGGTTGCCATACATCTAATCCAGGCATGAAGAGTTGAAAGGCCATATTGGAAAGCATCTTCGTTTTCGGGTTTGGAAGTAATTTTATTCAAATCATTCATCTCCCTAGGTCATTCATCTCTATAGCTCCACATATAGTACACACAGCACTAGATGATGTATCCGCTATAACTTCAGCAACTTTTCCGTCAATCACCGTCAAGAATAGTTCATGTTTGATCTCAACTACAGTGTCATTTTTACTAACCAGTGATGGAGTGAGTTGGTCAATTTAACGCTTTATATTGTAATATGCAAGCTACGGCTCGAGTAGATAAAACGATATTCTGTGAAATTTATTTCTTTATTTTCTAGTCTATAGAACAATTCAAGTTCACACTACACTATTCTTCGCAAATTCTTTTCTTACAAGGTCTCTTTCCTCTCAAATCACTTTATCTCCTTTCAATTACTTAATTCACAAATCCAAACTAATTACTTTTTCTTGTTTACTCTCAACTTTCAATTTATCACCAAATTACAACTTCGCCCATTATCACTTTTCCAATCTCTTCGCCACGGTTCTAAACCAACTGTGTCTTTTTTTGATCGCCATCTGTCCTTATATAGCAGAAGTTTCTGATAGCCAGAAACTTCTAGCAAATTCTTCGACCACTGGAACAAGAGAAATAATTCTTGCAGTTATAATTCCCTTTTATCCCTGATATTATTCGTCTCTTTCGTTGACATGAGCTGTGGAGACTTCGTCCCAGACACGAACCTCGAATGAAAGGACAGTTCGAACCAAAATTCTGCCAGAATGGAAAGTCACTTCGGAATTTGCTGCATAGACATAGGAGCGTAGTTATTATTATGCTACAATATTATCAACAGTCTCTCTACTCTGCTATGGAGTTTCTTTGACAAATTTTATAGAAATAGGTCGGCAGTACCGAACAGACGAACACGTAGTATTTTGCCAGATCACAGATTTGTTCATAAGTCAAGTAGTTTTATAGGTACAAGAGAAGCAATAAATAAATTGCCATCTGATATTAACTGGGTTTCACCTGGTAATAGCTGTTTATATTCACTTTGCGCAGATGATCCATCACAGCCCCATTTTACGTATAATTTCAGATTTCTCTGCCCTGATTGTACACCGAATTAATTTGAAGGATACAAGCTGCAGTATGATCTAATAGTTCCTGTAGGTTGATAGAAGCTCCAATGTCATTAATTTCGATGCTCGATTTTAGGGGAATATAATCAGAACCAAAATTTTACTTTGCGACATATTTTTGTGTCTAACAAAAAAAAAAAAAGGCAAAAAAGGAGCAAAAAATTTGTATCTTCTTGGAATTAAGACTAATTAAATATTTTAATCAGACAAGTAACTAGGTAGCGGCAAACAGCGCTAACCGTCAAATATCTGTTTGAATATAAAAAAAAACATCTAAAAAAGGGGCAGATTAAAACAAGATCTATCCTCTTCATATTATGCAACACTATTATGTTTGTATTTTTTGTAAATACTTGAAACTCTGCGCTTTCCAAAAATGTATAACACCTACAGTGGCGAGCAAAACTGAGTACCAAAAATGTAAAAACAATGTTATAACATAAATTATAAATCAGAAGTGCAGTATTTTAATTTAACTCATTTTATTTGTTTGTTTGACGGCTTTAATAACTTTGTTTTAAACGTAAAAAATAATTTAGTTTCCATTAGCTTAACAAACAAAAAAATAAAAATAGTTCATAGTCCAAAGTATCCACTTTTGCACGTTTTAATACTTGCAGGTAAAAAGTAGCTTCTAATACATTGTCCATAGCCTTTTGTTTTTTATCACACTTTTTATCCTCTTCGGCATTGATTCTACCAATTTCTGGATAATTTCGTCTGGAATCTTCTCCAATTCCGCCTGAACCCTAGTCCATAGTTTGTTTAGGTTTGTGGGTGGACTTTCGTATCCCAGAAGTTGCCGTTTAACAATGGCCCACAAATTTTCTATCGGATTCAAATCCGGAATTTGTGCGGGCCATTCTAATTTTGAAAAAAGTTGGTTACCGAGCCAGTTTTTGACAATTTTGGCGGTGTGTTTGGGGTCACCGTCCTGCTGGAAGATAATCTCTTCAGAGGGATGCGCACATTCCTCAACAAAATCCAGCAAATTTGTCTGGAGTATTTGAAGATAATCCTCTTTTTTCATTATGCCATAGATTTTCACCAAGGGTCCGACATGCCACCAAGTAAAACTTTCATATTTTTGTCAGATAATGCAGGCTTCTTCTGCTTGATTGCCGATACAAGACCGATTTGTCTAAGTGCTCTCCTGGCAGTCCATTCACTAACGTTTTTATTTATAGCCCTAGAGGCAGCCTTTGGTGTCTTTACTTTATTCGCTCTAAGCATCCTTTCCATGACACGAGCATCGCCATCCGTTAGCAACCTTGGTCTTCCGCCTACATTTTGTTGGGGATTGCAGCTTTTCTTCTTTTGGACCTTAATTACTGTTGTCTGTCACACGTTACAGAGTTTTGCAATTTTTCTTGAACTGCAGCCATTATTAGACAACAGAACAATGTTATTTTCAATAACTTTTGTAACTTTTCCCATTGTCCTATACCTTTTCCCATTGTCCTATACCTTCGAGCACTAAATAACTGAAAACTAATATTGCGTACCTAGAACTGTGAACAAATTTTCAGAATAAAGCTAAAAACAAAACAAGACAAGATCGTGCAAATCTGAGTACTTCAGAGTTATATATCACATGAAGAAAGTCGGTTAACTGAGTAGATTTTTGTATTATTTGATAGAATACATCCTTTTTTAAATAATATTAAGAAAAATATATGCATACCGTACCAATTTTCAGTCCTACATAATAATACATGAATTTTAATTAAATTTGTGTTTAGTTTTGCTCGCCACTTTATATAGTTCTGAATGAAAGATTCCCAATAAAGGCTTTTGAAAAGTCTATACGAGTAATCCAGTCAAATCAATATTCTGACCCACTGCACTTTGGCGATTGATTTTACTAATTTCTTTATAAATAAAAAATTAATTAATATCGAAACTAGATTATATGTTAATATAACTATCGATTTTCATCAAAATAATTCGGGGAACCATACTTTCGTAAAAACCATTTATGAGATGGCGTTGTATGCAGAGTTTCCACTGTGCGTCGGTGTAAAAATGTAACGACTTATCTTCCGTAAATCAACCTTCTTCTCAGAATGCTTTGGAAGGGATGTTGACTTGGAAGTTTTTGTCAAGAAGATTTTGAAATTGTTTAAAATGGAGGCGGTAGTTAAACGAACTACTTGTCACTGTGGATGACAGATGGATTTGACAGATGCCATATGGCAGGGATGTAAAAATTAATAACGCTTTAATAATAATAATAATTAAGTTACTTGTATTGCAAAAAACTCATTTGATTGCATCAAACCAAATACCAAATTAAATTGGACATACAAAAAAAAAAAAATTAAAATAAATAATAACAGGATGTAATAAAACGATTAAATCCTCTTAAACTCAAAAACACGAACTTAATGCAATGTTAACTGATATGAAAATGTAAAAGCACTATAGACCAACCACACCGGAAATAATAATAAAAAAAATGCCAGTCTTGCTATGTTCTGGTGTGTAGATCTGCTTGATGCTTCTATTTGCAGCAATTGCCACTGTTGCGGATGTTCATAGCAATGGTGACAGTGGCAGGCAAGCAGCGGTGCGCGGCCAACATGCAGGGGAATAAATCCTTCTTCCAATTAAACGCTTTGTGATAATTAATTATTAATTATATGAACTTTCATGCCGTAATTGAGTCCCTGCGGAGGATTTTAATCACTCGCTGTTTTTTTTTTTTTTTTTGTCAACTTTATTTCACATCCATTATTTGTATTCAGTTTTTTTTTTTTCAGATCCTGTATTTTTCTGCCGTTTGTCGTATTACCGGTCTGCCACTTACCCAACCCCTGTGAAAGGACGACTGGTGTACAGACCCGCTGAGGAGTACTTTTAATTAGTTTACTAAATAACTTCGGAATATATGGTGAGCTAATTAAATTTTAAATGGCAATAGGTTTGGTTATTATAATTAACGGAGGATGTGATTAACATAAAACATGTAGAGGTGAACGTACATACATATATGCATGTACATATCACACTTATGCTGTACAGCTAATTTTCATGTAATTAAATCTTGCGTTTATGTCGCATGTAGTCGTACTGACGTGGTATCGGCGTTCCCGTGTGGTTGTTATAATGAGGAAATGAAATTGAAATTTAATCTCCTGGACTTTATTTAATTTTGAAGAACATAATATGCAGAGAAAGAAAATCATCGGATTATGGATGCTGGAAAAAGTGCTGCCTGTACAAAATTATTTAGCCAAACAGATACATATCTGTTGTAGGTCATTTGTTACATGGAAATTTATGGACGTATTTACATTGAGTTGAAATATAATCTTAACTACATGGTTTGATTTGGACTATTTCCCGTACAAAAATGCACCATCCTCAGACCCTAAAACTTTTACGTAAAAGTGGTTATTAATTTCGAGGTCGGGATTTCACATCCCTGTCTTATGGCATCTGTCATCCATAGTGACAGGTAGTTAGTTTTTGCCTTGCCATTGTTCAATATAAATCGTATTAAAATTATTGCATCTTAATACAAAGAAATAATAGAAAAAAGTAATCCTAAGCTCGTCAATAAGAGAACAAACTGGAACGAATTCAGAGACAAACTTGACAGTTTTATAAACCTAAGATCCCCTATGCAAACAATTGAACAAATTGATCATGAAGTAGAACAATTTATTGCTGATGTGCAACAGGCTGGAGAAGAAAGTACTCCAACTATTTCGAACTCGAGAGAAACAGAAATAAAATATCCTGTCGAAATAAAGGAGCTGATATTGGAAAGAAAGAAGAGCTCGAAGAAAATGGCAAACTATGAGATTCCCAGATGATAAGGCAGTTTTTAAAAGAATCTGTGCGTTCAAAAATGATTCACTTAGTAGATTCCTGAAAAGTCTGACGACGGATGCTTCTACCGAATACTCCTTATGGAAAGCAGCTAAGCGCCTAAAAAGACCTCAGGCACAAAACCCGCCAATAAAATCTCAAGATGGTAAATGGATCGGAAACCCGAAACAAAAGGCTGATCTCTTCGCTGAACATCTCGCGAATGTTTTTAAGCCATTCCCTTACAGTTTGTTGGTAGAAACGACGAATGTGAAATACCTTTTGCCACGCTCAAAGAAATAAGAAGCATGTGCCAACATAAGTTGTCTAACAAAAAATCACCAGGGTACGATCTAATAACTGCTCAGGTTTTGAAAGAAATGCCTCCAATAGCCTTCAAGAAACTCCAATTTATAATAAACGCCTGCCTTAAATTAAGATATGTGCCACATCATTGGAAAATTGCAGAAGTCATTGTTATACAAGGTAAGCCACCAACAGAAGTAACATCTTACAGACAAATATCGCTTATACCAATCATGGCAAAAGTTTTCGAAAAACTGCTCCTGAAAAGGCTTAGCAAAATAATAGGAGAAAAGAAGACTAATTCCGAGTCATCAGTTTGGATTTAGAAATAATCATTCCACGATAGACCAAGTGCATGTTATGGAAAAGCCACTTGAAGAAAAACAAGTTTGCTCGGCTGTATTCCTAGATGTCGCTCAAGCCTTTGACAAGGTTTGGCACTTGGGAGTTGAGTACAAACTGCATAGGGACCTCCCCAGGCAGTACTACGAAATACTGAAATCCTACGTTACGAACCGACTATTTAGAGTACGGTACGACCAAAATTACTCGGAACTAAAGAAAATCGAAGCTGGTGTACCACAAGGAAGTGTCCTAAGACCAACCCTGTATCTGTTATATACAAGGGATATTCTATTGGACATCAACGCTATCATGGCCACCTTTGCTGATGATACAGCAATCTTGGTGCCAGATAAATCCGTTACGAAGGCTACTGAAAAAATTCAAAAATTGCAAAATGCAGTCGATGAAGTTAGTGATTGGACGCAAAAATGGCGTATCAAATTAAACGAAACAAAATCGACGCATATAAACGTTACAAACAAAAACATAAACAATGTTCCAATTTTTATAAACAGTACAGCAGTACCTTACTCCAATACCGCCAAATACCTTGGAATGACCTTGGATGCAAAGCTTAAATGGAAAGAGCACATCAAAAAGAAAAGAGAAGAACTTAACTTGAAATACAGAAAAATGTACTGGTTACTAGGAAAGAACTCTGACCTATCTATCCAAAATAAACTAATGTTATATAAGCAAGTACTGAAACCCGTTTGGAGGATGGCTGTGGTTTAGTGGTAACATCATCGCTTGTCACGCTACAGGTTCACAGTTCGAATCCTGATGTCGATCAATTGCGTAAGCTTATGTCAACTCTACTGCGAAGGCATAACACTAGCAGTGGGGCGGTCACATGGCTAAAATGCAACTTGATCGTGATGATGATATCAGGAGGACGGAAAAAAATACTGTGAATCATGAGCAACGACAAAAGCAAAAACAAACAAGCTCCCCAGTTATCTGGACAGCCATCCTTGGAGTTCACTGAAACTTAATACCAGCTGAGTTTCAAACCAACTACACCAATCTGTCTTTCTCTCTGTCTCTTCTCCTTTCCTCAAAACGCCCGTATCCTAAAATTAGTATAATGGTATTCATAACCCCTTTTACACGTGCAAATTATAAATAAAAAAAAAATATGGTATCCAACTATGGGGCTGTACAAAGAAAACAAATGCTGAACCCATCCAAAAATTCCAAAGCAAAGTTCTTCGTGGAATAATTAATGCCCCTTGGTACGAGGGTGGCTCAATAAGTCCCTGAAAAATGAAATAAGGAACACTCTTTTCGGTATAAAAACACATTTGTTTTTTCAAGTCTCCTTTTAGTCTCCTTTTAGCTCTATACACTTCATCCAACGTTTCTCCAATTTGTTGATGCCCTCCAAATAATACGATTTCTCGAGCACCTCAAAATAACCTCTTCATTCGACCCAAATCTCTTACCTCCGAGCCATTTCTTCATGTTTGGAAACAAGAAATAGTCGCAGGGGGCTAAATCTGGGGAATATGCTGGATGAGGGAGGAGTTCGTAGCTTAACTCATGCAATTTTGCCATTGCGACTGCGGACTTGTGCGCCGGTGCGTTGTCCTGGTGAAAAAGAATTTTTTTTTCTTCGCCAAATGCGGCCGTTTTTGCTTCAAATCGGCTTGGAATCGATCCAGCAGCTCTGCATCCCAAAAAACTGTCGCCATGACCTTGTTTGCTGACAAACCCGCCTTGGCCTTCTTCGACTTCGATTCACCAGGAGAAGTCCATTGTTTTGACTGTTCCTTGGTTTCTGGTGTGTTGTGGTGATTCCAGGTTTCATCCACGGTTACGAAACGGCGCAAAAACTCAGCCAAATTTTTCTGGAACATCGCCAAACACACCTTTGAAATTGTCAAAGTTTGTTGTCAATTCTGAGCAAACGCGGCACCCATCTTGCGGAAAGCTTTTCCATGTCCAAATATTTATGTAAAATCGAAATCACTGAGCCATGTGATAAGCCTGTGGCCTCTTCAAGCTCGCGCACTTTCACTCGCCGATCGTCCATTATCAAACCATGGATTTTGTCGACCATTTCTGGTGTGGTGACCTCAATTGGGCGACCAGAACGTTCGGCGTCACTTGTGCTTGAACGACGCACCGAAATTGAGTAAACCAGTGGTGAATGGTTCCAATCGATGGTGAAGAGCCCCCATAATATTTGCCAAGCTTTTGTTTGGTTTGCGTGATAGTTTTTCTCGCAAAAAAAGTGTTTAATGAGCACTCGAAACTCACTTTTTTCCATTTTAACGAAAATGCTAGTAGGCGTCTATATAAAATGGCTGCCACAACAAAACTATTTGACAGATCTGTCTTAAAATTTGGGTGCGTTCTTTTGAAAGATAATTCTTGACAACAAAAAATTAAATTTAAGGTGACGACACAATTTGTGTTAATTTTCAGGGACTTATTGACCCACCTACTTATAAGTTCGTATACTAGAACCTTAGCAAACTAATTTATAAAAAAAGTACGAGTACATTCTGTTAGACCTTCACTATAATATTTTTATTTTTTCATAAAGAAAAAAAATAGATTAACCTTCAGAGGAAAATTGCTGATATTGATATCTTTCAAACGTTCCCAGTAAATCTTTCGCACATCTTTTAATTTACAACACAAAAGGGGTTTACATTTGCAAGACCCTTCAGTTCAGTGCTCGTCTACTAATTACTCGTACATTGCAATTCCATAATTATTATTGTACGAGTATACCTACTTGAGCCAAATCAAATATGTTATTATAAGCGGTTTCAGCCTGCGGCTTATGTGTAATATGTTATTACTGTAGTTTATAGTCGAATTAAAGGGTTATAAAAAATTTAGTTGACATAATGAATTCGATTATGCGGTTTCCATTATGCCATTAATTGGCTGTTTTGTTAAACAAAGAGCAAACTTAATTAGGGTCGATTGCAATGATTAGTTGCCTCAGGCTTGTACGTATAATTGGTTGAACATTTTACGCTTTCGCTTGGGTGTGCTATATACGGATATATAGGTATATTATAACATATATGAGTAGATACCGTATGCGTGTGAGTTGTAATTATGTTTCCTAATTAGCCAGGAAGTTGTGTACATAATGAAGTTTGGTAATGAAATTGAATGAAAGAAATTTTTAATAATTAAAAAACTGCACAAATTAGAAAGGATCATTCGGTAAATACTTTGTAATCTGTCCGCCATAAGCACTTCTATCATAATGATTACAAGATAAGGAACAAAATCTATTTTAATACTTTTCAAGTGCTATAGCAACTTTGCCGGCATGGCAGCACTGGTAACTTCTTTGATTTTACTAATAACGATCTAACTAAAGTGTATTCCAAAATTCAGACTATTTATACTTAGGCTTTTTTTTTGTCGAGGCGGGTACACCCTATTGGAGCACTCAGACTCAAAAACAGGTCCATTGTACAAGCAGGCAGAGAACCCCATTTTAATGTGTTTTTTTTTCGTTTTTTGTAAAAAGACGAGTAGACACTTCAGTGATGAGAAGGTCATCAGCACTCACCACATCAGCACCGAAAATCCGCCACCTGATCCGAGCAAAGGCAGGACATAGGAAGTGTTCCGCAGTGTCATCGCCCTCTCCACTGGAGTCGCAGACAGGGGTAGCGCTCAAACCTAGCACATGGAGGTGCTTGGCAAAGGCGAAGTGGTCCTTAAGAACAGCAGTAAGTCGTCTGCATCCTGGAGAGGCATGCCACCTTCGATTGTGTTCACTGAAAACCTAATCGTCAATGGAAGCCCTAACCGAGGATGCTGGCAAACCCAACGTGGGTTCAGGTCCAGAGAAATTAGTTCAGCCTTCCGACCGAATTCGAGGATGTTGTACTTTCTCGAGCTATTTTGGAAGTGGTTCAAGGATTAAGTATTAAGCGCAGCCTGACTGTCACTACAGAGGCAGATAATTCGCCCCTTCCACCTGTTCTTCACAATATAGTCCGCAGCCATTAGGATAGCATACGAGTATATTTCTGCCTGGAAGAGAGATGTGTGTTTTCCCAATGAGAAGTTGTCGCATTTCACGAAAACACCAGCACCATACTCTGTCCAGTTTTAGAGCCGTCCATGAAAATACGACTACATTCCTTTCCTGGTTCAGACTCCGGCCAAAGCCAATCTTGAACATGGGGAAAGTTGACTTCAAATTTGCACCGCAGCCGTAATTCAGGTGTCATTGTATCAGACGGCGTATCCATGAACAGGGGTCGTAGGATAATCGTCGCGCAACGTCATCAAAACTCCACACCCCATGATATAAATATCAAGGCGTCTAGAGCAGAGCCAGGCATACTGGGGAAAGCTCTCTAGCAGCCGAAACAGACCGTTCTTTGGAGTTTAGTGAAAGCACCAGTAACGTATTTACGTGAGACCTTATTCCACCAAACAACTGATGCATATGAGAGAAAGGATCTTATAAAGGGACTTTCCTTGGCGACAACACCCTTGCCGAAAACACCTTTGCATTGCCGAAAGACTGACAGAGCTTTGGAAGTTTCAAGCTCGACATGTTTCGTCCAAAGAAGCTTGCTATCTAAGATTACTCCTAAATATTTAGCCTCCTTGGAGAGTTGGATAGTGACGCCTTTTAGCACTGGCTGAGTCAGACCAGTCAATTTCCTTCTTCTCGTAAAAAGAGCCACTTCGGTTTTGAGAGGATTAACTGAAAGCCCATTCCTAGCACAATGGTCGATTGCGTCTAGAGCCATCTGCACCTTAGAGCAAACAGTCGCTAAGCTCGATCCGACAGACAGAACGCCGACATCATCTGCATATGCTTGAGCGTAGACGTTAGAACTATTGAGTGTGTTCAACAGGGAGTTAACCAGCATGCACCAAAGCAATGGAGACAGAACACCGCCTTGTGGGCAGCCCCTATTTACACCTGCCATAACACACCGGCCACAATCTGCATTTACAGTTAATGTTCTGTTCACCAGCATTTCTTTGATCCACAACACTAGTGATTCTTCTACGCCTTGATTTCTGGTCTTTCCATGCCTTTCAGCAGGAAGGACGTCAGACTAATAGGTCTGTAGCTCTATCAAAGCTACTCTGACTGTTCGCCAGGGGGTTTCTGCTTAGGCAATCTGTAATTTTGATGGAGTTCTAGGTCGGTCTGACCATAATATCCTATCAGCTAAATTCTCGTACTCCGACCACTCAGAAAAACTCCGAAAAGAAAAGTATGGCAATACGAGAAAGCCAACTGGAGCGGCCTTAATAGCTTCTTTAGGAGTTTTAACCCTCGATAGCCAAGTCGATGACGCAGCTGATATTATCACCGACCTTATCCTCTTAGGTCTGAATGACTTTATTTCTAACAGAATAAAGAGCATTAAACCTAAGGCAAACTCGTGGTTTGACTAAAGTTGTAAAGAGGCTATTAGGTTGAAAGAAGTAAGTTTTCGGTCTTATAAAGCCAACAAATCTGAGGAAAACCGAAAGAAGTTTAAACAAGCCAGAAAAGACTGCAATGCCCACATTCGACGTGTAAAACTCTTACATGACCAAAAATTGAGGCAAAAAATCCTACAAAGTCCCAAAGGTAGTAAAATTCTATGGTCATTCGTCAAAAATATTAAAAATTCTGCCTCGTCTGCCAACCCAACGCTTATTTACAATGAGCCTTAGACAAAGCCAATCTGCTTGCTGCTCACTTTGCAACGAACTCCATGCTGCCAGATAATGCTTTGTCTCCAGCGTCAAATTTTCCATGGGATAGGTCCACTTTCGCACTCGTACAGTTGCAGGAGTACTCAAAGGTCTTAACATACACAAATCCGCTGGTCCAGATGGTATCCCCCCCATAGTTCTGAAGAGGTGTTCTTCTACGCTGGCAAAACCTCTGCGTAAGCTTTTGTGTCCTGTATCCTACTTTTCAGGGCTCTTTCCGAGTAGATGGAAAACAGTATTTGTTCAGCACATCCCTAAAAAAAAAGCGAGTCTTCCTCCCTGTCCAATTACTCTTATCTACCCATTGCACTTACGTCCCTTCTTTCCAAGGTCATGGAAACGCTGATAAATCGTCAGCTTATGAAATATCTCGATTCTCGAAAACTCCTTAATGACCGGCAGTATGGTTTTCGTAGCAACAGGTCCACTGGTGATTTGATGGCATATCTCACCGAGAAGTGGAACCAATCTCTCCATCACTTCGGCGAAACCAAGATGGTTGCGCTTGATATTTCAAAAGCATTTGACAGAGTTTGGCATCAGGCTCTTTTGTCGAAAATGCGTGCATATGGCATCGATGAGTCTCTTCTTCAATGGATTAGAAATTGCCTTTCGGGGCGTTCAATACAAGTTGTTTTGGACGGCTTCAAGTCTGGAATTCACCAAATAAATGCTGGTGTTCCCCAAGGCTCTGTTTTGTCTCCGACTCTTTTTCTTATTTTTACAAATGATCTCTTGTCTGCAACTTCTGATCCATTCCATTCCTTCGCTGATGACAGTACTCTCAGTTTTTCATATTCGTTCCCTAACTCACGTCCTTGCTTTTCGGCCGTAGAAGGAGAACGGCAACATATGTTAAACACATTAAATTCCGACCTGGACAGCATAATTAAATGGGGTTCAACCAACAGAGTGGAATTTAATGCTTCCAAAACACAATGCTGTCTTCTATCTCTCAAGCGAAACCAAAACCCTCAACCATTATCCATGTATGGTACTTGCGTCATTGAAACCGAAAGACTTGCCATTCTCGGTATGTGTATTAATAACCATCTTCGATGGAACGATTACATATTGGAGGTCGCCAAAAATGCCGCAAAATATCTAGGATTTCTTAAACAGTGCAAGAAATATTTTACCCCGTCTGATCTGGCCTCAATTTATAAAGCATTCATCTGCCCTAAGCTGGAATATAATGCCCATATGTGGTCTGGTACACCCAAGACCGTTTTGCACATTCTAGACAGGGTACAGAATCGCGCTTTACAACTTATAGGTGATAGGGACATTGTGAATTCCATACATTCACTTGAACATCGAAGAAATATCTCGTGTCTCTAACTATTTTATCGCTATTTTCATAAAAAATGCTCCAGCGAAATAGCCAGTTGCACTCCTCCTCTTTAAAACTTCACCCGCAGTACGCGACATGCTTCGAATGCACATCAGTTCATCCTAAAGCCTAACTTCGGTCGTACTGTAAAATATAGGGATTCGTTTATAAACCGAATGACACGAATGTGAAATAATCTAAGAGGCTCTGTATTTCTCCATCACTACAACCAACAGGCTCCCCTTCTGTTCCTCTTCCCCTTTTTCCTAACGCCGGTGCCCTGAAACAGTTTAAGGGTATTCATAATCCCTTCGGCGCGAGCAGATTATAAACAAAAAATTGCGGGTAGTAAGGAGCTCTAGGCTACTCAAAAGGGATGGAAAATATACATCGATATGCACAAAGTTACAGCTCCTTCAAGGATTATTAATTTATTTAAATATACATACTTAGAGTGTACACAACATGATCTCCGTTAACTGGCTACGACTAACATCGGTTTAATTGAATCACAATTGAATCTGCATCCAAATCGGTTCAACTTCATGAACCGAATCATAAATTAATTAACCAAAACCCTCGCATTCAACCTCAACTGTGTACCAGTTAATAATCCGACACTCAATAACTGCGAGTAACACTTTAACAAGACGCATTTGAATGTTCGTATCCGTATAACACAGCACATCATATGAAACTTATCGTAATAACCTTGTATCGATTCACCACCCACCCTCACTTAGCATAGTGTTGCTCATTACATCCTCTGCCTGAGTGATGTATATTTATTCTTCCTCCTGACTATCCTAGGTGCCGTTCGCAGAATTAGAAACTGCACTACTGCATCATCATTAGTGCTAGCACCATCATCCTCATCAGTACTACCATCACCATCACCATTGCCGTCAGCGTTGTCGTCCTTCAGGATAGGTCCTTATCATCAACAGCGGCATCATCAGTATTAGCAGTATCAGCATTAGCAGGATCAACATGGCAGCTGAAACGAACGAAATGTTTAATTACCTAACCTCAGATTGCACTCAACTCCATATGAAAAGTTGTTAACTCTTCCACTCGTCTAAGAGAAGAGGGTTTCCTGTTTTTCCCCTTTCTGCTTCTTTTTTTCAATTTTACTGCTTCAACATCAATCCAACTACGTTTGCTAATAGCCCACACATACATGTGCTGGCATAGGTTTTGGAAAATAGCTCTGGACTAAGTTGGCCTGCATACTCGTACTGTGCGCGCCACCACCATTATGTCAATCCGCCTCACTACGGCTGCAGATACATACGTGTACCCACCGCCGACGAGAGACGTATTAGCACGACATCAACCACGACGACGGATGACTCCGACGATGACGACTACGACGAGTTGCTTTCCCCTACCCTCTCTCGCAACATCCTAGAACGCTCGGAACGAGTGATTTTTCATTTCGACTAATGTCCAATTACACTAATGCATAAAAGCTTTTTCACATATCCCTCCGACTCGTCAATTTATACTAATGAACGTAAATTTTTAGCTCAGCTTAGGAAAGTAGAAGCATGAGTAAGTAAGGCCAGACACCAATTCACCCATCTCCATTATGGACGGAGCATCCTAAATAGGAGAAAAAAAAAAAAAGACTCCGGATAAACTTCGTTTTGATGTCTGCCCTGTGAACGGAGCTCGGATGATTTCTGGTCGCCATCGCTCTTGATGGTCATTGGGTAATGGTACTCGTAGTGGTGGTCGGGGATGTAGCATGGTCCAAGCGTCCTTCTATACATAGCCAAATGCAGTTATACATTGCCAATGATTCAATATTTGAAGTTTCTACTTCAGTTTTAATGTCAACCATTTGATGACGGAGCTGAATGAATCGATGCTACTCGTAAGTGATTTCCTCCCGTTGCGTTGTTGAAGTGTCTCACGTGAAATTTTGTGTTTGGATAATTCTATCTGGAAACTAGTTTTTATTGATTAGATTCGTGTATTTGCTGTTCGAAGTGATAAAGCAAAGTTTAAGGAATGCAATCCTTTCCAGGACCGCATTTCATGTAATTACTCGTATTTCCAATATTAGGTTGACGATGGTGCGAATTGGTGTTCTAGCAGACATTTGTATTCTTCGAAGGGTCTATAGACATGTAGATACAACAAAACTGAGATAAAATTGAGTGTGGACACTTTTAGGGTGTGTTGTCATCGACTTGGAAAAAAAATATGTCACATTGTCAGCAAAATTATACCACATAACATAATCCTATGCAAATCTCGTAGATCAAAAAAAAGCCAAACTCTGCTTCTGTCTTCTTATACGAGTACCTTCTTCCTGCATCCAAGGAAAGAATATCAAAAAATATGTCACCTTGACATAATTTAGACCAAACAACAAATGAACAATATTTTCGATACGAAGTTCTTATCTTACGAGTATCCCAACCAAACTCAAGTGTTACCAGTAGAGATTTCGTCCAGTTTTTAGAACAAAAAAGAAAATCGGAAGTTACAATTTGTTTTATTAAAATTATGTCACTTATTCTGAGAATGCTAAAATATGTCAGCGTGATTTTGAAATTATGTCACAACCGAAATAATTATATCAACAATGGCATAAATTATGTCACGATGACAACACTGCTTTCGGGTGGAGTGCAGTAAACTGAAGGAGTGATAAGCTACGATTTTGAAGCGATCACATTCAAGGACGAGTTGGGCGCTCTCATCCTCTAGACTCGAATCTGAATCATAAGGATGCTGGAACATCTCCTGCACTCCCTTCCTCGGAAGAAGATAATTCTCAGGCTCACATTCAGTCAACTCCATCTCTAGTCGATAATCCCATGTCGGACATGGAGATGGACATTTCGTTCGACTTCGCTCTCGGACACGGAGGACATGAACACCTCAGTGGTGGGGGTTTCTCTGCCTGACTGTAGCGATGATGCTGCATCTACGAGTAGTACAGATTAATCTCCACCACTCCATAACTACATCTACCGACCTACTTCTCCGTCTCTCCAAGGATAGAGAAGACATCGTACTGATCCAGGAACCTTGGGTGTGGACTCAGGACTCCAGAATACTATCCCCTATATGCTCTGGACAAAGGTAAACCTAGATAACTTTACTCCCTAATTACAGCGATCGAGATATAACCGCAGCAAAATTGGAAACCGCAAGGGGCTTGTTCTACATTGCATCGGCATATCTCGACCATGACCACGTAGAGTCTCTTCTTGGGGATAACCTGGAAAGATTGATCGAAAACGCAGAGAGGCACAAAACTGGACTCATAGTGAGCTGTTATGCTAATGCCCACCATAAGGCATGGACAGCTCTGATATAAACGAAGGAGGTGACCTTCTTTTTGATTATATTCTAAAAACAAACCTCGTTTTGTACAACATAGGGTATAACCCACATTCATAACCACAAACCGGCAAGAAGTCTTAGATATCACCCTTGTCTCCGACAACATCTATCAAATTAAAAATTGGAAGGTATCAAGGTAACACTCTTTTTCCAATCACCGCTGCCTTCAATTTAATATGATTCTTCAAGACCAATAGCTTTTAGAAATCATCGTAAAACCAATTGGCTCAAAAACAGGGAAACCTTAAAGAAATTAGTTGCCACTGAACTTCATACTAGTAGACCTCCTTGCAACACTCAGGAGCTCGATTGTAGGGTTAGGGATCTTACCTCGGCCCTCAATAAAGCTATGGCTTTATCTTGTCCACATGGGTGGCCTGCAGATTTGGGACCACTCAGGAATAATTGTAGGAACATTTTTAACAATGCTAAGAGCACAAAAGATGCGATAGATTTGGATTCATGCAATTAATCCCTAAAAATATACAAGAAAAACGTAAATCTTGGAAGCTTTCTTGTGGCAAAATAGAAGAATCCTCTGAGGCTTCAAGACTAAGAAAAAATCTAACAATGCCTCGCTATTAAAAAAAAAAAAAAAAAAAAAAAACTTGGCTCCTGGACGACAACCAGCGAAGACTAGCTAAATCTGTTACCTGATACACACTTCGCAGATAGCTCTCAAGTTATTAGTGACATAAATCTAAATAGGTCAAATGCACAACTAAACAACTCCCTAAGTCTGATTGCACAGGACAAACTTCCGCGGGACCAGATGATATAATACCTGCCTAATTAAAAAAGACACCTGACATCATTTTGCTAGTGCTAGAAACCATTCTACAGAGTTGTCTTGATCTGGTCTACATTCCAATATTATGGAGAGAAGTCAAAGTGGTTTTCATACCCAAAGCTGGTAAAAGTTCAGACGTGAGTCCAAAGGACCTCAGTGGCCTATCATCATTCCTTCTAAAAACTCTAGAACGACTGATAGATATTCAAATACTCGGTATTTATGTATGCATATTGCAAAGGCAAATCAGTGGAAACGGCACTGCATACGTTAATACGTAAAATCGAGAATTACATGTATCATAAGGAGTAAACAATTGTAGCTTTCTAAGACATAGAATGCGCTTTCAACAACGTTAACACATCAGCGATCATAAATGCTCTGGCAGACCTAAAGGTGGATGATACACTTGGTAAGTAGACTAATCTACTACACACTAGTCGCATTATCAACGCAAAACTGGATGGAGCATCGGCCAGAAGATATGTCAACAGAGCCACCCCGCAGGGATGTGTCCTATGTGTCCATGTGTCTTTGAAATTTGGTGGTAAATTAACTTCTGATAATACTGGAGGCTGAGGGATGCACAGTGATCGCTTATGCAGACGACGTTATACCCGTCTCGGGGAAGCACCTAAACACTTTAAAAGAACTCCTACAAAACATTTTAAACCCCCACAAAATAATCCTCCCAGTCCTCTTTTCTAGGACTGTTAACTTCTTTCATTTATTGGTATAAGCTAGGCATTACTTTGGATGTGAAAATAAGCTGGAAACCCATTATACAATAAAGAGTCAGGAAAGCTACATTAGCTCTTTTCCCTTGCCAAAAAGCTATCGGGAGTACGAGTAAATGGGGTCTGGAACAGTGAATTACTCTCTGGCTCTACATTTCGGTTATAAGACCGATCCTCACGTACGGGGTGGTTGTCTGATGGACTGCCTTGAAAAAGCTATAAACCTCAGCAAACTAAGCAAAATCCAAAGATCAGCTTATCTGTGTATAAGCGGATCACTGAAGTCGACTCCGTCTGCAACACTGGATATTCTGTTTCATTTGACATCCCTCGTCATTTTTGGCAAACAAATTTTAATGTCAGCATCCCTTCCAGATCTTTCTGGAAGGAAGATGGATTTGTAGAAGATAAGTCCATTCACTTTTACACGGACGGTTCAAAAACTAACGACGGTTCAAAAACTAACGATCTTAGCCCCTTCCAAATCAGTGTAGCATGTTCCAGGCGGATATAATGGCGATTAAGGGATTCTTATCCTAGTTAAAGAAAAACGTCATATCAACGACAGATATAAGCATCTTTTCGGATAGCCAGGCAGCAATCAAGTCCTTGGAATCGTGTTCCCTACTCGTAAACCCAGTAACAGCCCTAGATTGCCGATCGTCTCTTATAGAGATGGCAAAGCAGTTTAATATTCACTTTTGCTGGATGCCAGGACATAGCAAAGTCACAGGGAACTGTAAAGCTGATGAAGTCGCCAGATATTGAACTACCATACCCATCCTACCGGATAATGGTACCTTGGGTGTAGCGATTGCTACATGTAAACCTATATTAAAGTTGAATAGAATCGAAAGAACGAGTCTTAGGTGGACGCGTGTTGCAACGTGACTAGCGTCATAACAGATTTGGCGTAAGCTGAAATCAGGTCAAAACTGTCATGGAAGTGTCTTGCAAAGCTAAATAGGCTTAATCAGAACAACAGAATCACCCTCTACTGGCACGTGGGAGTAGAGGGTTTCAGCTGATGGACTAGCAAGAGAGGGATCTGAGACCGCTAAAAATGACGAAAGGATGGTCACTGAGGAAATAAAAGAACCTCAGGAGTCGTCCACAGTACAGATTTTATTTTATTTTTTAAAGAAAATTTTCCAAATCCACTGAGCACTCAGACTGGATCGAAGTCTATTGTACTACGAGCCATACAGAACTCCTTTTTGGTGGAGTGGTTGGCTGTGCTTGCTGTTTCCCCGTTCGGGCTCGAACCTGCACAATTCGGGTAACAAGCGAACACTACACAGTGGCCACCCCAAATTGTAGATACTGTGGCATTGATTAGGTACTTCAATTCCTGCATAGTCCTTGTTATGGTTGAGGATATATTTAGAAGGTTATTTAAATATGAATGCTAATGCGGAGCAGTTTCTGCAAGCTTTTCCTCTGCTTTGGTCTTCTTCTTTTCCTTACGGCGAAGTTATGATCCGGAGTAGAAAGATCACAACCCTCCCACTTTACTGCATCCCCTACTGGTCAGCCTGTGGGTTTGCCGGTTTGGCCTCAGGAAGTACCGGCAGAATTCCCGGTTTCGGATCACTTCGTCACTGACGCCAATCAAATGCTGGTGTTTTCGCATTTGTGTGATCCAGTTGATTTGGTCTGCCTCTTTTGCGCGATTGTGTAGGAACGTTGATTCATATTGCCTTTTTGGCGTGGTTCAAAGGATCTCTCCTTTGAACATGACAATACCAACTGAGTCGGTCGAGTTCTATCTTGCTTGTGATTGGTTCTTATATATGAAGGCTTCCTCGAACCTTCGAACTTCTCATTCTATCAAGCTTTGTTACTCCCGCCCTCATACTTTTTGTATATTGTCCAGCACTGTGAACCGTATGTGAGTGCCGGACGTGCAACTGCGGTGTAGAGCCTTCCTTGCAGCTTAAGTGACATTTTTCGGTCACAGAAGATTACGGAGTTTTCCATCCACTTCATCCACCCAACGCGATGATTGATGTCATCATCACAAGTTGCTTCGCTATTGATCATAGATTCCAGATATTTGAAATTTCGCACTTGGGAAGCACTTTTCCATTCAAGTAAATGTCTGGAATATTCCGGTGTGGATCAAAGACTGGGCAGCACAGATACTCTGTCTCTTTTTAACTAATACGGTACCAATTTCCCTCCAAAACATCCACCCATACATCAAGTCCTCGTTGCAGGGACGTTTGTTCTTCACTTATGATAGCTCTATCGTCAGCAAAGAATAACTGATGCACTTTGGGGTCCGGCACTTTTCCTTTAAGCAGATAATCAAGCACTGCAATAAATAGCAAAGGACTGAGAAAGCTTCCCTGGTGTACACCGAATTTGATTGGGAACTCTTCGGTGACTCCTGCGGGACATCTTACTCTTGTCTTTGTTTCCTCATACATGTCCATGATCATGCGCATATAGGTTTCTGGAACTCCGCGTTGTCGTAGCGCCACCCAGAAGAGATCTCTTGGTTGTCTATCAAAGGCTTTATCAAAATTAACCAACCCCATATGCAAGTCCTTTAAGGCATCACGATGTTTTTCCATTATGATCTTTATACTTTGAATTGCATCTGTTGTTGATAGAACGGTAGTTATCGCAGTTTCGCGTATCGCCTTTTCCTTTGTGCAAAGAAATCAGATAACTTTCCCTCCCCTCCCCTCATTGGATCACTGCTCATCCGTTTGGAGATAAGAATCATGAATCATCTGGACCCGATATCTCCCATCTTTTCCAGAACTCAGAAAGTATCTCGTCTGGCCCAACCGCTTTTCTTTTGTTTGGAGTATTTGACTGCATTCCTAACTTCTTTGACAGTAATGTCGGATACTTCGTCATGGTTAGGAGCAGCTCTTGAAAAGTATACCCGGAGAAACTGTTCGTTCAGTAGTCTTTCACAATACTGTCGCCATCTGTGGAGAATTTTGTTGTCTTCCACAAGAAGCTGGCCTTGAGCATTGTTAATGAACTTTGAGGAACGAATCTCCTGAGCATTTCTTCTTCTCTTTGCGGCCATTTTGAAGATAGTTGTTCAAGTTGTTTTATCGAAGACGATATTTGCCATCACTTTGCAATCTTTAACCCTGGGCTTCATGGAACTGGCTACTAAGTGGTAGTCAATCTGGGTTTCATTTCCGCTGCTGCTGTAAGTGATCATGTGCCGGCTTTGTTTAACGAACATGGTATTTATCACGATAAGACCGTATGACTTGCACATGCTTAGGATGTCTTCACCTGGAGAATTCCCGGTGCCGTCCTCCATGGCAGTCGTCATAGTCTTCATTTGTCTTCCCGACATGTCCGTTCAAATCTCCGCCAATTCCTTTGGGATGTTTTTAATGGGGTTATGAAAATCCAGCCAGATTGCATCTTTTTCTCTCTGTTCGCATCCGACTTGGGGAGCATATGCCCTTACAATATTCCACACCTCACCCAGTATCACCAATTTGATTTATCACTGGACTTTGAAATGTTCAAGATGTTGCAAGTAGCTCTGCCGCGAGGATGATTGCAATTCCGTTTTTATCTTGTTCCGATCCATAGTGTTTCCTCTGCTTTTCTATTGAAAATAAAGTAACCTTGTGCCTATAGCCAGCGAACCATGTGCTTTATACTTACCATCCTTCAAATCGAATCCTAGTTATTTGAAATCAAGTAATATGCCTTCTGAATGTCAAATATCCTTTTGAATGATTCACATTTCAATCTATTTCGCTAGCTTATACAAATCTATTTTATTTTGTTACTTAAAAAATATTTGTTTTATATTTTATATTCATGGCTCCCAATCATTCATCACCAAAGTACATGGTTTGCTTCCTCGAATTAAGCAAACGATGTCCGCCAAACCAAATTCAACGTTTAAAAAAACTGCATCAAAAGCATAAGGAATACCATGAGTTTGTTAAAGTGACAGTTTTGCTCAGAGAAAGAAGTTATTTTGTGTTTCTTCTATTTTGCAGGCGAGAGGATAATATGAGGGAGGGCCTCACCCCCATCGACTGGGAGTATTATAAGCGCAATGTCCGAGCAGAGGCTGTTTCAATGGTGGAAATGTTTGAGAAGAAATATTCAAGTTTCAAAGTTCCGTATCCCGAAGATAAACACACAAAGCAAATTGATAAACTTAAAGAGGAAGTCAAGGTACTGACTGTATCCTTGTGTTTCAAAATTGTTAACTTGCACCTATAAGGACAAGTATTGGTTGTCTGGTAGTTTTCAATCTCGAGATTTAGATCAATCTTGACATTACGAGTACTATAGAACTCAAAACAGTATGTCTCTCAATTCTGTCTGTCTGTCTGTCTGTCTGTACGTCCCATCCCGTCCACTGCAGAGATTTGCTTCAAACTTCATATCTGGGGTCACAGTTCGAGGCAAAATTGGAATTTTCTTTCCGATTTTGAAAAAAATATCGATTTTATCGTAAACGCCTCTTACAATTTTGAACTGGTTTTGAAGTGGCGATGGGTATTTTTAAGGTTTTGCCAAAAAAAAAAACTTTACTTATTGACCGGTTTTCGAGAACCGTGTGAGTGAAAATAAAGGACACATGCGTACTTATGTACATAGGTGCAAGTACGTGCGATCCAGTTGTGCACTTTATTAATATTAGCTTGGCGCACTTTTTTGCAGATTGAAATAGCCGAGTTCATCAAAAAATCCAATGAACGCATTGCGGCATATCAAAAAGAAATCGAAAGGATAAAATCAATGTTGCCATTTGATCAAATGACTTGGGAGGACTATTGCATACTGTACCCAGATAAAGCACCAGATTTTATAAATCGGCCAACATATTGGCCACACAACCCGGAGGAGCAAATTGGGTTTGAAGAAGAAGAAGTATTTGTTTCGGGAGAAGATGAGGATGACTCGCTGGAAAAGAAAGCGGAACTGAAGAAGAAACTGGAAGAGAAATTAGCGAAGAAGAAAAAAAAATGAATAAAGATACTTTCCCTGTGCCAATTGTTATGTTTACTGTTGGGCGCGTTCTACATGAAACTATGAAATTTTTTTTAATTAAAACAAGCTTTCTAGAGCTTGGTGTGAATTTGATTTTTTTCTTCCCTACCACCATTGCCAGACGACCGGACTAACGTTTACCTTTAACTTAGAACGTCAGTTTCCGAAGTTTATCCTGTATGAATGCGCTAATCTGAGGATTAACTAAACGGATTTTGGTGCGGTTTTCAGCTTTGTATAGTTTCTTCCTCGATGAAGATCTAGCGATGAGTGAACATAAACGCACAAGGAGTCGGCAAATGATTACTATTAAAGAATGAAATGTGCCGCAAAAACTACTCGTATAGATATGTCAAGGGTTTTGCAATAAGGACATAACAATTTTGTATTTAAATAAAACACAGACTAATTAAGATATCGGGCTGAAATTTATTCCATGTATAGTACACATGCTAGATTTAAGTACGGAATTCGATCTCGTTCATATGACCACCGCTAAAATTTATTACAGTCGAAGAAAATTTTGATCTCTCTTCTGATCACTCTCCGGTAATTTTATTACTTGGTGAAGCGTTGATCAAGAAAGAAGGACCTCCAAGTCTTACTAGCAATAGAACAAATGCCTTAAATATGTCACTTAAAACACCTTGTGAACTAGAGGACGAAGTTGATCGTTTCGTGGAAGCAATCCAAATAGCGGCATGGAGAAACATTCCTTCTAGAAGCTATAAGATTAACTGCAACGAAAAGTATCCCAGAAAAATCAATGAACTGGTGAGGGAGAAAAGAAAAGCACGAAAGAAATGGCAAATCACTTGTGCACCGCAGCATAAAAAGATCCTTAACCGACTATGCAATCGCCTTAGAGATAGTATTCGTGAATTTAAAAGCAATAAGATAGCGACCTATCTTGAAAACCTCTCCACTGGAAGAGAATCAAATTATTCATTTTAGAAAGCGCTAAAAGGTATCCGGAAACCTCAAATGCAAGCGCCACCAATTCGGAAAAACGATAGAACTAGGGCCAAGAGCGACAAAGAAAAGGCAGAACTTTTTGCTTTGCACTTTGAAGAAACGTTTATGCCTTTCGACGGCCCTTTGAAAACGCCCGACTCCCCAGTCACGACATCTGACAACTTTAAGGTAATAAAAGTTGCATTGATTGAACTGAAGGAAGTGATTAAAAATCTAAAGACGAAAAATGCACCGCGTTATGACTTGATAACGGCGCAGGTGGTCAAGGAATTGTCGACCAAAGCTCTTATAAAACTGCTATATTTGATTAACGCTTCGTTCAGATTGCTCTACGTTCCGAGACAATGGAAAGTCGCCGAGATTATAATGGTCCCGAGACCAGGCAAACCTCTGAATGAGAAGAAATCATATCGACCAAGTCCACAAAATAACTGACGTGATTGAGAAAACTCTTTCTTTGACGTCTCACAAGCTTTCGATGAGGTTTGGCATGAAGGCTTGGAGTATAAATTGCAACGACTACCAAGGGCGGATCCAGGATTTATTTCTGGGAGGGGCACAAAGGTCAGATAGGTAAAGAGTGTACCCCATAGTATTCTAATTCGCTAGTGTTTTTTTCGATTGGCCTGTTTTATCT
The DNA here is from genome assembly GCA_963082735.1 of Pocota personata. Taxonomy (NCBI): domain Eukaryota; kingdom Metazoa; phylum Arthropoda; class Insecta; order Diptera; family Syrphidae; genus Pocota; species Pocota personata. The sequence goes on along the minus strand of OY720432.1, from coordinate 73,251,257 downwards.
GAATCGTGTCTTGGGGGGCCTGCGCCCCTGTGCCAGCCCCCTGGATCCGCCCTTGATGACTACTGCCACGGCAACTCTTTCTAATCTTACGATCGTACCTCACCGAAAGACTTTTTCGTGTTAAGCACGGAAATGATTACTCTGATTTCCAGGAGATTGCGGTCGGAGTCCCACAAGGAAGTGTTCTTGGCCCACTTCTATATGTGCTCTACACGCGTGATATCCCGCAGGAAAGAAACTGCGTCGTCGCCACGTTTGCCGACGATACGGCGATATTGACAACGGGCGATACAATTGAAGCTGCAACATGCTGTTAACAAAGTCCACGTTTGGACGAATTCTTGGCGTATTGTGCTGAACGAAAGCAAATCTACTCACGTCAACTTTACCTATAAAAAAGTGGACAGATTACCTGTATATTTAAACTCGGCTCAAATACCATACGCGAACGAAGCAAAATATCTAGGAATGACTCTAGATGTTAAGCTTAAATGGAAATCGCACGTAAAAAAGAAACGAGACGAGCTCGAAAACAAATACCGACAAATGTACTGGCTACTCGAAAAACATTCGAAGTTGAGCCTACATAACAAACTGCTTACCTATAAGCAAGTGCTAAAGCCAGTGTGGACGTATGGTCTACAACTATGGGGTTGTACCAGGAAAAGCAATAGAAACATCTTACAAACTTTTGGAAATAAAGTTCTTAGAACGATCATTAGCGCACCGTGGTACGTACGTAACGAAAATATTCATCGGGACCTGGGAATTCCTAGCGTCGTCGAAGAGATAACAAATTTTGCTCGTAAACACAAAGATCGTGTTCACGTCCACTGTAACCGTACCGTCATTCAACTACTTGACGCGAACAATTCAATTCGTCGTCTGCAAAGGACAAAACCTTTTGATCTTGCGTCATAGTATATGCCGGTCGTGAAAACAGCAGGAACTTTCATTGGAATTCAACCTGTCTAAAGCACTACATTCTTTTTAAATTACATACGAACATGTTTTTCCAAAAATCACGAGTCTCGTAAGCGAAAATAAAACTACTGGATAAGCGTCGGCTTAGTTGTAGTACTAATCTTGAAGAGTGGTGTTTTTAGTGAGTAAAAATTTCACACTACCATAAGCACGCGCGGTCGGGCCTTATGGTGTCTTTAGAAGATTTTCACCCTCTCGGAAAAAAAAAGAAAAAAAAAAATATGACCACCGCGAGCACGTTTGCAGTAATCGATTCTTTGGAGCCAATTTTCCACCACTCTTCCACATATATCGGCTGGAACGTTGGCAATTTCGCGTTCGATATTATTCATGAGCTCCTCTAACGTTATTGGGATAAACCAACGACTTAACGTAACTACATAAAAAGAAATCCATCGGCGTTAAATCGCATGAGCGAGCTGGCCATTGGACCGGACCATTTCTCGAGATTACTCGATTACCGAACTTCCCCTTCAATAGATCAATTGTTTGACCAACTGTGTGGCATGTGGCACCATCTTGTTGGAACCACATATACGAGTAACTGATGTCAAGTCCATCCAATTCTAGTCAAAAAATTGTCTTCCAAAATGGCACGATAGCGAACTCCAATGACCGTAACATGACGATCATTTTCATCGACAAAAAAATAACACCTCCGAAATCCACACCACACGGTCAATTTTTGTGGATGCAATGGAAGCACATGTGGGTCTGTTGCTGTCCAATAAAGCATGTTTTGCTTCTTGACAAAACCATTAAGCCAAAATAAATAATGCCCACATATATAGTTTGAGTGCATGGTCTCCTATAGGTGAGTGACCCGTAGTGATCGCTGTTAATCTGGCAACGTCTTTACGCGTTCTATTTAGGAAGTCGGTTGTTTTAATTTTGTTGTAGCCTGGCCACAACCTTCTGGATGTAACAGAGTTTGTTAGCCTAGTCCATCTAAGGTTGGTTTAGAACTGGCCTGATCAGTTCATCAGCAAGTTCGTTTCCATAAACGTTACTATGCCCTGGAACCCAGATCAGGGTTACTTTGAATTGTCCTTCTAGCGAGGCTAGCTCATTTCGGCATTCTGATACTATTTTACAGGATATAGTGAATGAGCTTGGCTATCAATGGGTATGGCAATCTTTTGCCTTGGCGCTATATTTTTGTGTAATTTAATCTGGTGAGAGGCTTCGCGGATAGCGAGTAGTTCCGCCTGGAAAATACTGGCATTATGTGGAAGTCTATAAGATTTTGAGATGTTTAATGATTCGGAAAACACACCTGCACCAACACCGCAGTCCATCTTTGAACCGTCTGTGTAGATTGTTACGTCAAAGTTCTTAATCATCTGATCTTGTGCGGAATTGTACGTCGAAACGCTATATGAAGTTCATTTTGGGGATAATGTAATCTGTTGAGGGCGATACGATCTCTCGGTAGAGAGTGCATTACTATGCCCGTAGGGTTTCGCAGTGCAGCACATAGACTCTTTAAGTCTGATCGCGCTATGTGTTGTAATCTTTGTTATGTGTACTTACACAGACGCTTTTTTGTATAGTTGTGCCAAAAGGTGTGTAATCTTCAAATATACCTGTAGTCCGGGGTACTGGCATGAACGATTCGCAAACCTGAATGATCGAGGCCAGGAATACGCCTACGTACTAAACCACACCCTGCACACTTCGAAGCACTCTCGCCGCGGGACTGTCGTTAGATATTACTTCGCGGGGCTGGTTAGCCTTTTAGGCTACGTTCTCTTCTACGCCTTTTGTGTTCTTAGGTTGTAGGTCTAGAGGTAAAAGATGCCGAATGACTGTAAGATCATCTGACGGGGTAGACCGTAGAGCACCTGTAGTGCCTATGCACGCTGTTTTTTGTACTTTGTTAAGTTTAGTTTTGTTATAGGCCTTTTTTTAGAGTCAACCACAATACTATTGACCCATACGTGAGAATCGATCGTACCACGGCTGTGTATATCTATAGGGTCAATTGTGGTTGCAGGCCCCATTTTTTGCGAATGTTCTGTTAAAGGCGTAGAAGGCTATACATGCTTTCATTACCCGTTGTTCTATGTTTTGCTTCCAGTTGAGTTTAGGATCTAGGATAACTCCTAAATACCTAGCACTAGACGATAGTGAGAGTGTTTGACCATTTAGCCGAGGAAGTGCGAAGTCAGGTACTCGTATTTTGGTTTTAATGGTGAAGAGTATCAGTTCAGTTTTGTTCGAGTTAACCCCAAGGCCACACTTTTTGGCCCAGGTGCTTACCTTACTTAGAGCATTTTCCATGATTTCGCTTATTGCAGAGGGGAACATTCCTGACATATAAGTTAGTTTTAACAGTTTTTATTTGGCATTCGTGTTAACAATTTTTATCAAAATCAGTTGTCGATTATTCCTGATTTTCGTGAAAAATCATATCGACTGATGAAGCGCATTTTCATTTACACATACGAGTATGGTTGTGTTAATGACGAATGGAAATCCACAAATTATTTATGAGTCACCTTTACACCCTGGAGAGCGACAGTGTGGTGCGCTATTTGGTCTGAAGGAGTCATTGGAATGTACTTTTTCGAAGATGGATATGGAGTTACTGTTACTGTTATTCAAGAACAATATTGCCATGTAATTGAATATTTTTTGACATGCATACAGCCCATGATGTCAACCCGCGACCATTAGAAGTTTCTAGACTTCTTTTTTCCCAAAATAAATATCCTTTGATTTTCGCTGTGAGCGTTTGAAGTGACATTATTTACTGAAAGTATTTCAGACAGAAATAGAAATCTTTAGAATCTTCTTAGCTGCAGCCAACGTAGTGGGAAATTAGTTTCACCATGTGGATTTACTTCTGGCCACCAAAGGTAAAGAATGTTCTCGAATTTTTTGCGTAAGTGATTTGCTCAAATAGCTCAATGAAGTAATTTCCCACGGCGTTGCCAGAACAAAAATTCCAAACTTTGAAAATTAAACGGTTTAAAGGTTCGATCACATGTGCCACATAAACTGGCTCGATGATATCCCCGGGCCCGTCTAAGCTCTAGGGCGAAGACTCCAAATTCAAAACAGCGAGCCTTCCAACCGCTCTCTTCAAAACAAACATCGGCCATCCGCACGACTTCATACGGACCCGGGAAACGCCTGTCACTCTCCCAAGCTTCCACGCAGAATGAACTTCACCCGGCTGCACCACAAGAACAATGCTGCCGACCACCACCGGTCTCGCCTCGTGATCTCCGGAAGGTATTCAGAGTACCAACGCCTTGTGAACTCTCTCATTAAGTGCTGCGCTCGTCGACTATACAACCTACTCCATTGATCATGTCCAGAAAAAATAGCGGGTGCTGTAACATCTCGGTCTCCGTCACCGAAAAGGATTGAATTTGGCGTAAGTGGCCTTGGATCCTCTGGGTCCACAGGAATGTGAGTCAATGGCCGCCGGTTGATCTGCCCTTGGGCCTCCAATAACGCATTCAGAAGAACATCTTCTCTCGGAATCACTCCTCTTAGAATAAACTCCAAGCTGGACTTGATGGACTTGATAAGACGCTCCCATGCTCCACCCATCCATGGCGAATACGCCGGTATAAAACGCCACGTTATGCCCTCATATTTTGCGCAGTACTCACTCAGAGCTCCCACCATTTCCTTTATGTCTCTCTCTAAGCGATTACTTGTTGCAACGAAGTTAAGACCATTGTCACTATAAATAAATTTGGTGACGACACGGTTGATGAGAAAACGGCGCACCGCCATGGTGCACAGGTCCAAACTAAGATCATTGAGCACCTCAATATGCACGGCCCGGAAACTCAGACAGGTAAATATCATCCCATATCGCTTAGCCGTGCCACTTCCATATTTAATGCTTATTGGTCCGAAGCAGTCCACTCTCACATGACTAAAAGGTCTCAAGTCGAAGGCTAAAAGACCTTCAAGTAGCTGACCCATGAGTGGTATAACTGGCGTTACTACTACGCGTATGCATATAATCCAAGCCCTTTCTCTTATGTCGGAAATCGTTGTTACTATTCCCGAATGAAGATTCGCTTCATGATGATGCTGCACCAGTAAATCGACCAGAGGATGGGATTTATATGGAAAATATTTGCTCTTTGCAATCTCGAATTTAACCGTATTGTACCCTTGTCATCCATACTTGGCGTCAAACTCAATAACGAACTCGTGGGATTAATGGCATTACTCTATCAACTGTTTCCAGACCTGAAATGGTGACATCTAATAGACCGTTTAGAGTCCAATGTGCCCAATATTTAGAACCCTGGGAATCTAGAGATTTCAATCTTCGACCGCTAGGCTAAACCGCCCAGATAAAGGTATGAATCTCAGGAGTTTTCTTAGCTCAATGCTACCTAGCTCATCCAGTTCTGAAAAGAAGAATCTGCCAAAAGCATGACTTCTTTTGCTGGCCAAAGCTGGACAGTCTCACAGGAGATGATGAATGGATTCTATTTCCTCTACGTCCCTGCAGCTTCTACAGTAGTCGTTATGAGGAAACCCTAGCCGTGTTGCGTGATTACCTATCACATAGTGTCCTGTCATGACACCAACAACTATAAGGATATCCCTTCGACTTAGTTCTATAAGATTGATAGATCTCTTTTTGTTGCAGACTGGCCATCATGATTTGGCTGTAGCGCATGTATTTAATCGACACCAGCGTTCATTAGCTTCCTTATTAGACTCGATGTCTATCTTCCTATATAGGGCGCTAGGCGGTACACTAGCCTCGGAAAGGGCTTGGATTTTAACGCCTTAATGGCCACTCGGCTATCAACATAGAAGCTGATTATTTGTCCTGAAATATCTTCCTCATATCCACAGCTTGTTTTATTGCAGCAATTTCGGCTTGGAAAACACTGCAACCACCTTTAAGTCAAAACGAGCGATGTATATTTCAAGACTCACAGTAGACACCGGCATTCATTTTGGATCCGTCGGTAAAGATCGTCAGTTCATTCTCGACACATACTCTTCCCTCATCCCATTCCTCCCTGCTAGGAATTCTAATAGAGAACTTTCTGTTGCAGTTTGGTCTGTTTCCGTCCGGAGTCTCAGTATATTCTATCGGTATCGCAGGGTTTAGCTTTCCATAGACCGGCTTGCCTTAGGCTTAGTGCAATTTTAGCTGCCGTGGTCCCTCAATATATGTCAAGTGGAAGAAGATTCAGTATTGTTTCCAGAGCTGCTGTCGGTGTTGACCTCATCGATCCCGTCACCCCCAGACAAGCGTTTTTCACAAGACTATCGAGCCATAGGTCAAAATGGATGTTACTACCGCAGTGTATAGCCAGTGTACCTCTTTAGGCTTAAAACCCCAAGATTTCCCGAAGGCTCTTCTACATGCATATATAGTGCAAGATATAACTTCTTGATTCGCTTGTCAATGTTAGCTTTCCAGTTTAATTTGGAATCCGGTATTAAGCCGAGATATTTTGCAGTTACTTGAGGTATCAGCTCGATACCATTCATACGAGGGTAATTGTATTCTGGTATTGATCTTCTCCTTGTAAATAGCATTAACTCGGTTTCACTTCCAGATCCCTGCCTTTGACCCAGTTATTCACTACATTATATTCCATACATAATTCCTGACCTTCAATAAAACTTGTGTGTGAAAATACTTACTTTTTAACAAAGTTATTAACAAAAAAAAAAAAGTATACCTTCCCGAAGAACACACTGCATATGCATGGTGCTAAATGACGCATGGTCATTGCATGCATTTGTCACTATGGTGACAAACTATTTTAACAACAGGAAGTTAAGATACAACACAGATGAAGGCGTAAAATACTACAACGTCACTGCGGGAGTTCCGCAGGGATCGGTCTTAGGGCCGTTATTGTGGAACATCATGTATGACGAAGTCCTACGATTACCATTGCCCGGGGGAGTAACGATAATTGGATTCGCCGATGACATAGCCGTCGTGACAGTAGCTAAACAGATTCGTGCAATCGAATCAGCTACAAACGAAGCTATTGCTCGAATAAAAGATTGGCTATCAGCCTCCGGATTAGAACTGGCCGACCATAAAACAGAAGCAGTCCTTATAACCGCCGAAAAATGGTAGAGTTTACCAACTTTCAGGTTGGTAACCAAACAAAGAAGGTCCAAAGGTCCAAAGAAGCGGTGAAATACCTCGGAGTAATACTGGACAACAAACTCCGGTTCAAAACACATGTTGACTATTTAACCAAGAAGGCAGAGAAAATAGAGGGAGCTCTCTCGCGCATACTTCTCAACATTGGGGGCCCTGGATACGCAAAAAGGATACTGCTCTCCAGAGTTATTACATCAGTCCTGCTATATGCCGCCCCGGTTTGGGTGCAGGCATTAAGGACGAAGGGGACCAAAAGAAGACTATTGTCAACATACAGACTCTGCGCGCTACGGACAATCAGCGGCTTCCGAACCATCTCAGACGAAGCCGCGTTTGTTATAGCTGGGATGATCCCTATCGATATCCTTGCAGATGAAACGTTGAGGATATATAACAAAAGAGTCTTAAACCAACACGACGCCAATGGTACCAAGATAATAAAAACTGAAGAAAAGGCAGCATCAGCAGCAATGTGGCAAGCTCGATGGTACAATGCCCCGAATGCTCTAATGAATCCGAATATACGGAACACGCAGTGTTTTATTGTAGACGCTTCACGACATGGAGAAGTACATTAACCAGACCGACGTTACTCCTCGACCACATGTTGCAGTCAGAAGAGAACTGGACGGTAATATGCGACTGCATAACAAATATACAAAATGAGCTGCGGAGATAAGAAAGGCTGAGAAAAGCTACAGAAGCAGGAGAAGCCTCAGTAGCAGGTGACACAAGACGAATAGCTTGATTTGCTAACCAACCCCGCGAAGTAATACTTAACGGCAGTCCCGCGGGGAGAATGGTTGAAGTCTGTGTGCGGGGGCGAGGTTTAGTACTTAGGCCTATATCGGCTGGCAACTCATTGTCAGGACCAGGTATATGAATCGTGCATGCCATTAGCTCGGCCTAATGACCAGAAAAAAAAAAAAAAAAAAAATTACGCACGGTAATTTTTCATGGGCTCAAGTCGAAAGCCTTCCAATTTAAGACCCTGTTTCGTACGTCTAAGGAAAACTTCTGAACTGGTCACTCTAGGATTTTCGCAGGCTACTGGCTTATCTTGTGGCAGGCGATTCCAATGCTGAGCAAATTGACAGTGCAACATCTTTCAACAGTTCGCCATTTTTCATTTCGATCGCCCATGCTCTCACATAGTTTGGCAGTCTTTGCTTACCGTAGATACGCAATATTGTAGCGTCAAAGACGAGAGGTAGGCAAGGTCAAGACTTGAAATTCATAAACCAACCTAAAAACTGATTAATCTGCAGAAATCTAAACATTCTCTATACTCTTTAAATGAATCAACCAACAGTCGCACTTGACCGAAAGGAAATCCCCAAGGTCTCATAAGTTATAAACTTCATTGAAAAACTTCCACACAAAAAGTTTTCACTCGAAATCTTCAGTTTTCTTCTCATAAAATTAGAATACGACGAAAGGGATGAAAGAAAACCAAAACTCTCACCAAACACATCCTACAACTAAAAATCCATGTGTGGGTGGGGTGGGGGGGAAACCAATATATGCGATACATTACGGGAAGTTTCACTGCTACTCTCATCGAAGTAACGCAAAACAATCCCCGGTGGCATTTTTCATCAATCAATCGGAAGACAGAAGTACCAACTGGAAAAACGTAACGATTTTTTTATTTCGGTGACTTAAAATCGCGTCCGCAACGCAACACATACCGAATTGGGTAGTGTACGGATGTACATATGCGTCCTCCTGACTAGGGAACCGTCAGGCCAGGAGAAAGAATATGTGGTCCGCCTTTTTCTAGTTTTCTGACTAAAAGTTATCCGTTACGATTCACTCCATACGCCAATTGGGATAATGCACACTGCTGAAAGATATGCTCCACACGAAGAGCATGATGATGGTGGTGGCATTCCATCATCCCCAAGCCCCCCCCCCCCCCCCCCCCCCCCCCCCATCCAAAAAAAGGGGGCGAGTTAGATCAGAAATTGAATCATATGATGAAGTTGGCGATGCGGGTATCATCAACAATAACAGCAGCAGCAAAAAGCACGAACAGTAGCTAAAAAAAAAAAAAAAAAATTCCCCGACAAATGGCAAGTTGGACTGCCAAGGGGTTGGGGGCTGGGCGGTATGAGAAATCACGATGGGCGAACGAAAATGTTTTAGGAAAATTGAAAAGACACACGAACTGTCACTGGCGGAGGAATGTTTGATTATTATTGTATCCAAAAAGTATCCCTAATAAATGTTAAATTGATGGTTATCCGTTTTTTATTCTCAAAAAATAGCAGTTTAGCTCTCTTCGAGGAGATTTTCCACAACCTCAACGATGATTTCTGTATTCGAAATGATGCTGGGAGTTTACTCTTTTTTTTGTGTGTATGTCCTGATTCCCGACAGTGAGGATCCCCCATCGAACTTAGTAAGAAATACACAGGACACATATATTTCTCTTTTTGAATTGAAAGCAATTGAGGCGGTCATGAATGCGAATTTTTGTGGAAGCAAAAATTTCACATCATCATCATCATCAGCAGCAGCAGCAGCATCAGAGTCATGATGCTAGGGTTGATGTTGTTCGATGGATGGTGGTTAGGAGTTCTGGGCGGCGCCAGTTTAAATCGAAACAGATAAAAAGCTACAAACGGAGGATTGAAAGTAAAAAAATGTGCTCTACTAAGTGAATTTTCTAAATTAAGTTGATATTGGATAAATTTTCTGTGAATTAAGAGGATGGTTTTGGAGAAGGGCGAGCCTTAAGTGCGATTAAATGTTTCATGCAAAAGGCTGATTGGAAGAGTCAGCGTTTTTTTTTTTTTTTCTAAATTCTTATGCGGGCGAATGTTATTTTTCAAGTGAGTTATTGAGTTCAATTGAATGAATGTCATTCGGGAGGCCATATACTGATTTATACATTCTAGAGAAGGTGGCATAAGTTGGGCCCTTTGTCATAGCAGTACACAGTTTTAGTCTATCACAGTTTTAGTCTATCTATTACAGACTCAAGGCACAATGACCCCCTTTTATAGGATAGGAAAAAAATCAAAGAGAGAGGGTGAATTTGCAGTCTTGTTTCCATGGACGAAACAGCAACGACGAACCTGTATAGTAAACTACAAAGAATTAATTCCTGCTGATTTTTTAGACATCCACTCGAGTATGGAAAAATGTAACACCGCCTGGAAACTGTTTTCGATCTGACTTCCAAGCAGTCTAGTGCTTTGATTGTCATTTGACTATCCACGTATAGTCTGTGCAGACCTATCAATGGCAAAGACCTCAGCTTGAAAGATTCTACAATCATCCGGGAGTTCGTATAAGTGGTTGATTTTAAGTGCAAGGGACTGATAACTGAACCCTGAGGCACGCCATTTATTAAAAAAACGAGAGTTACTGAAATTTCCATTTGTGTTAACTTTCTGTTCTCTCCCTAAAACCAGCAGCATATAATTTTTTTAGTAGTATGTCATGGTCAACCATGTCAAATGCTTTTGTCATATCAACAAAGAGATTGGATTTATTATAGTTAATACTCTTAAATAACTGACTACATACTCTAAGAATAGCATGTGGTGAAGGGAGCCACATAGCGAAAAATTGCGATAAGCACCCATCCTGCATGTTCTACAAGAAAAACCACCCAGACAACGCGCATCATATAGCTGGTAGCAGCAGATGCCCGGTCTTCAGGAGAGCTATCACAAGCAAACTACCATAAAGATACTACAGATAAATCTCAATCACTGTAGAATAGCCCAGGACATCCTGGCACAAACGGCCAAGGACGAAAGAGCCGATGTTGTAATGATCAGCGAGCCCTATAAATGTCCCGAACAGAACAATAAATGCTATGCAAGACCCAGCTTGACGACCAGCGAATATCAACTAATGCTGGACCATCTAACCGCGGATGCGCTCCAGAGAGCCCCAGTGGTTATAGGAGGAGACTTCAATGCGTGGGCCACAGAATGGGGCAGCAGGCTCACCAACACCAGATGACATGTCTTATTGGAAACATTCGTTCCCCTAGCGATAGGCATTGCTAATAAGGGCCGGGCAAATACTTACCGGAAGGCTGGAGTAGGCTCCATTATTGACATCACCTTTGCGAGCAACTCCATCCTGGAAACCATAAAGTGGAGGGTCAGTGAGGAATATTCACACAGCGACCATCAGGTGATAATACTGGAAATAAAAGGGAAAAAAACCAGTCCAGCTCCCAAAACTTACTGGCCCAAAATGGAATGACAGATGTTTCGATAAAGATGCATTCGAAGAGATGTTGAACGGTGATCAAACTCCAAGCGGAACAGCGGAGATCCTCGCGCACCACCTCACAGGCACCATCACCACAGCGTGCGACACATCAATGCTTAGGAGAGCAAACACGAGGAAGTCATCACCGTGTTACTGGTGGAACGAGGAAATAGGCGAACTTCGGGCAAAATGTCTACAAGCCCGGCGCAAAGTCCAACGATCAAGAAGGAGGGCGGATTTCCAACAATGCCTGGACACCCTTAGACTGGCGAGACATAGCTTAAATAGAGCCATTAAGGAAAGCAAAACTCTCTGTCAAGAAGCCGACATTAACCCATGGGGCTCGGCATACAGAATGGTGATGACGAAATTAAAAGGCTATAGCACTCCTCAAATAACATGTCCGATAATGCTGAGATCCATAGTAGAGCACCTCTTCCCTCAAAGGCATGCTGTTATGTGCAATATTATACCAGAAGTCATTTCAGAAGATATTCCTTTAATTACTCACGAGGAGCTGCTAAGGGCATGCAGCAAGATAGGTGACAACAAAACGCCGGGACCCGACGGCATCCAGCTGTAACAAAAAGACCAGACCTCTTCATAACAACAATGCAGAAGTGCATTGAAGAAGGAACCTTTCCCGAAAAATGGAAAATGCAGCATTTGGTCCTATTGCCAAAAGGAAAGAAGCCCCCAGGAGAACCAACATCCCATCGCCCAATATGCCTATTAGACACCATGGAAAAGATCCTCGAGAAGATAATCTATAATAGATTACTCGCAGTAGCAGAAGAGAAAGGAGCCCTCTCAGATCACCAATTTGGCTTCAGAAGAGCACGATCTACTCTTGATGCCATAAGAGCGGTAGTCGATATCGCCAAAGGTGACATTGAAGGAGAAAGTTGACTCTACGGCACAAAGGAGTATTGTGCAGTAGTAATGCTGGACGTTAAAAACGCATTTAACTCTGCGAACTGGTCGTTTATTAGAAGGTCACTTGCCAGGATGGATACGCCATACTACCTGCTACGGATAGTGACAAACTACTTCAACAACAGTAAGCTGAGGTACAATACCGATGAAGGGGTAAAATACTACAACGTAACTGCGGGAGTTCCACAGGGATCGGTTTTAGGGCCACTATTGTGGAACATCATGTACGACGGAGTCCTACGATTAACGCTACCTGGAGGAGTACCGATAATTGGATTCGCCGATGACATTGCAGTCGTGACAGTAGCTAAACAGATCCGTACAGTAGAATCAGCTACAAATGAAGCAATTGCCCGGATAAAAGATTGGCTAATATCCGCCGGACTGGAACTAGCTGACCATGAAACAGGAGCTTTTAGCCAAAAAGCCGTCGAATTTGCCAACTTTCAAGTTGGTAACCAAACCATCAGGTCGAAAGAGGCAGTTAAATACCTTGGAGTAATGCTGGACAACAGGCGGTTTAAAACGCATGTTGATTTTGTTACCAAAAAGCATCGCAAATGCAGGGAGGTCTCCGCGTATCATGCCTAACATCGGTGGACCTGGATACGCTTGAAGGATTCTACTCTCTAGAGTTATCACCTCAGTTCTGTTATATGCCGCCCCAGTCTAGGCGGAGGCACTGAGGACAAAGGAAACCAAAAGGAGACTTTCGTCATCATACAGACTCTATGCGCTACGGACAATCAGCGGCTTTCGAACCATCTCTGACGAAGCTGCATTTGTCATAGCTGGAATGGTCCCAATCGATATTCTTGCAGATGAAATGCTGAGGATATGTAACAGAAGAGCATTGAGTCATCACGACGCCACTGGTATCAAGGTGATACAAATTGAAGAAAGGGCAGCGTCAGCAGCTATGTGGCAAACTCGTTGGGCTATTACAACAAAAGGCAGATGGACATACAAACTTACACCGACAATCCAAGATTGCATAAGTCGAAAGCATGGAGACTGCGACTACCATCTAACGCAGTTCCTGTCTGGCCACAGTTGCTACCGCAAATATCTACACCGATTTGGACACGACAACTCACCATCCTGCCCGGAATGCCCAGGTGAAGATGAGGATACGGAACACGCAGTGTTTTACTGCACACGTTTCACGGCATGGAGAATTACTCTGCCAAGTCCGTCATTACTCCTCGACCATATGTTACGCTCGGAAGAGAATTGGATGGCAATATGTTCCTTCATAACAAATCTACAAAAATAGCTGCGGAGAATAGAAAAGCTAAGAAGAGCAACTGAAGCAGCGGAAGAAGCTGACACAAGAAGCATAGCATAAACTGCTAACCATCCCCGCGAAGTAATACCTAATGGCAGTCCCGCGGGGAGAGTGGTCGAAGTGTGTAGGGTGTGTGTTTAGTACGTAGGCGTATTCCTGGCATCGATTACTCAGGTTTGCGAATCGTGCATGCTACTAGCACTCAGGCTATTAGTATCTATGAAGATTACACATCCCTGGCGCAATCCAAAAAAAAAAAAAAAATACTCTTAGAATAGCATCCTCGGTTGACATTCCCCTTCTAAATCCAAACTGACTAGGTACTACTGAAAAAAGTTATTCCTATCTGAAAATGACACAATGCGTGACTTAAGAAGTTTTTCGAAATTCTTAGAGAAGGTTGGGAGCAAGAAAATGAGTCTGTAATTTGATATACTCTTCCTGTTACCTTTTTTAAAAAGTGGTATAATCTCTGTTCATTTAAGGTGCCGAGGAAAACAGCTACGCTGAATACTAAGATTTTTTTTTTTTTTTTTTTGGTTGCGCCTGGAGGTGCAGGAATCTTCAAAAGATACCATTGGTTATTCCCGATTCATATATCTGACCTGATGATTCATAAGTGTCAGCCAGTATATGACTAAAGGCTAAACCTCACCCCCCAGAGAGGCACTATGAGAACCGGCCGCTCGTGCTCATAGTAGTAGGAAATTCGTTCCTCTCATTTTTTCGTTTTGTGGTGACTACGACTGAGTAACCTTAACAAGTAGCTTACACTTCTGTAGTGTTAATCGCGTTAGGTAGGTAGCTTTCCAGCGAAAGCACCTACTAATACCGTCATTACATGCGGTTTTCCCTTACTGCGCCAGATCGTACGGTCTTGTTCTTTGTAGTCGGCGCTCGAGGTTTGTCACGTCCAGAGTACGGATTATTTCATTATTGCAATGATCATGAAGGCGAGTACGAAGTTTGTGAGCAAAGTTTGTTACTTCATCCCTCACGGTAGCAATTCCTAGATCTCTGTGAATATCATTATTCCTTATATACCATGGAGCATTCACAATTGCTCTTAGTGTTTTGTTTTGGAATGTTTGCAGAACAGTCATATTGCTTGGCTTGGTACAACCCCAAAATTGTATACCGTATGTCCAAGATGGTTTTAGCACTTGCTTGTACAGAAGCAGTTTGTTGTATACGCTTAACTTTGAGTATCTCCCGAGTAGCCAGTACATTTCTCTAAGTCTGATTTCGAGCTCGTCGCGCTTCTTTTTAACATGTGGCTTCCACTTAAGTTTTGCGTCTAGTGTCATTCCTAGATATTTTGCCTCGTTTGCGTACGGTATTTTTACCGAGTTAATGGAAATAGGTAAGTTGTTTATCTTTTTGTACGTAAAATTGACATGCGTTGACTTGGTCTCGTTAAGGACGATTCTCCAGGTCTTTGTCCACTCGCATACTTTGTTTAAAGCTCGTTGGAGTTTTCCAGTTGATGATTCGACTGACTCATCTGTTGCGAGGATAGCCGTGTCATCTGCGAACGTTGCTACGACAGTCCCTTCATCTTGTGGTATATCTCTTGTGTAGAGGAGGAACAGGATTGGGCTGAGAACGCTTCCTTGCGGAACACCGGCATGGATTTCTTTGAATTCCGAATATTCTGCCCCATGTTTAACACGAAAGAGTCTATTATTAAGGTAAGATTCCAATATTCTGTAGAATTTATCTGGTAAGATTACCCTTAGCTTATATCTCAGGCCTTCGTGCCATACCTTGTCGAACGCTTGTGATACGTCGAGAAAAGCGTAAGCCATACAACAAATTTAATGTAAAAAAAAACTTCAGAATAAGATATTGTTGGTACTACTAAGACTTTAGTTAAAGGAAGTTTCGTTTCAATGGGAGTAAATTTGCTGGACATTCAGAGTTTCCTCAGTCCAACAACTAAACTTGCACGTTCGTTACACGCTAAATTGGAACTCACTTTGAAACCGAGATCGGTTACGAACTTCATGAACTATTCTGACGTTTTGGATAAACCTAAGGTATGTCAACTGTATTGTAGTTCTTGAAAAATAGAGTGACCAGGGTTCAGACCTAGAATCGCAGTGAGATCTTCGTTTATTCTCACAACAAGATTTTTAATGAGCTCAATAGTCCTTCGCAGAAAAGCTTGGATGCCATTGGAATGCAAATGAAAACCTACGTCCCTACAAGCCCAAGGCAAGTCATTTATGAACACGCCGAAAGGACTATCTCCATCAAACAGATCTTGTCAGACTATGTGTAGGTACATATAACCCATTCCACTTTAACTCTCAAGCACTCATTTGTCGCCTCAAATACTCCTGTCGTATAGTGTATGTTTTGATGGGTGTATTTCATTTGAAGACAGAAATACTTACGGCCATTACTTCCACTTCGAAGGCATTTTCAAAGTTTCATGCCACTACCATACATATGTATGTACGCATTCATTGAATGCCTGGTCCTTCATTCGTCCTTCTTAAGCATTTAATTTAGTGCAGTTATTTACACAGCAATTGCCAGGTCCTTCTAATTTGCAATTTGCTCAAAGAACAACATTTCTACATCTCATTGCACTGCGACTCCAAGAACCCCCCAATTTGCACACGCACACAAGCACTCACTCAGTGCCACTGTGTATTTATTCGAATAAAGGACATGAGCTCTTTGTGATGCTCGTATTCTTAATTTTCTCATTCAAATTCGAATTCGTAACATAAACACTGTAACAATGTCGCCTGTCGCATGCGGTTTTGTACCAAAGAAACCTATAATACCTACTTGTACTTCCTTTTGTACGATACGAGTTAAGCAAATGACAAGAACTAAATTAGAAGTAAATTTCCGCATGTTAAATCAAAAAGAGGATTTTGATTTAACATGTTGTTTAGATTTTCCACTGTTCGTTTACACGAGTACATACGACTATTGCTAGAGTGTCTTTCTGAGAACAGATACCTACGGTTGCGAATACGTTTCAAGGTTCATCCAACCGAAAATTGGTTAAGTAAAACTTTGAACAAGAAAGATCCACCTGATGAGCCAGTGCAAAGGGGTATTCGACCATTACTTCATTTCGGATCTAAACAGCCGGAGGTGGAACGTGTTAGAGTATTTATTCTACTCGTATCTGTTTGGTTTAGTTGTGCAAATAAAAAACGTTAACTTCATTTTCTTCAAAGTGGTGTCCATATAGAGACTACTTAACCGTTTATGGTGACAAAAAGTAGCTGTACAGTATCACTTCTATATGATTATGTGTCACTGTTACAGTGTTTCACACGGAAATTGTATAAACCGTAACAAACAAAGGAAATCTGGTTTAGCTTAATACAAGCGGTAAGGAACTTATAATTAATATTTACAATGGTAACTGGGTGCCTTGTAAGCTTGTCAACAGCTCACTTAGACCACTAAGAGTCCATTGTGCCCAATACCCTGGGAACCTAGAGATTTCAATCTTCGACCGCTAGGCTAAACTACCCAGATAAATGTATGAATCTCAGGAGTTTTCTTAGCTCAATGCTACCTAGCTCATCCAGCTCTGAAAAGAAGTATCTGCCAAAAGCACGACTTCTTTTGCTGGCCAAAGCTGGACAGTCTCACAGGAGATGATGAATGGATTCTATTTCCTCTACGTCCTTGCAGCTTCTGCAGTAGTCGTTATGAGGTAACCCTAGCCGTGTTGCGTGATTACCTATCACATAGTATCCTGTCACGACACCAACAGCTATACGGATATCCCTTCGACTTAGTTCTAAAAGATTGCTAGATCTCTTTTTGTTGTAGACTGGCCATCATGATTTGGCTGTAGCGCATGTATCTAATCGACACCAGCGTTCATTGGCCGCTGAGATAACATCCAATCGTTTTTTACAAATTTGTACGAGCTTGGATCTTAGTGATGTTGACTCTACCGCCTTAATGGCCGCTTGGCTATCAACATAGATGCTGATTATTTGTCCTGAAATATCTTCCTCCATAATCATATCCACAGCTTGTTTTATTGCAGCAATTTCGGCTTGGAAGACACTACAACCATCCTTAAGTCTAAACGAGCGATGAATATTTCCAGACTCACAGTAGATGCCGGCACCAGTACCGACAATCATTTTGGATCCGTCGGTAAAGATGGCCAGTTCATTCTCGAAACAGACTCTTCCCTCATCCCATTCCTCCCTGCTAGGAATTCTAATAGAGAACTTTTGGTTGCAGTTTGGAATGGGGGATGATGTAGTCAGTTTGATCTGCCATGTTCCCGCAGTATATGTCAAGTGGAAGAAGATTCAATACTGTTTCCTGAGCTGCTGTCGGTGTTGATCTCATAGCTAGTATAAATCTACATCAAGACCTGAATGATGGAGAGGAATAAAGGGAGTTTCTAAGTGAGTTTTTACTGCACTGAAAATCGGAAAAGTAATGGCAGTCATTAGCCATGAATAGCATTCGAGACATAGGCTCATTACACCCGTAATTCGTACGGTGAAAGAGAGGTACTGACCTCAGAATAAGCGGATTGGTGCTGAATGATATGGTTTGGAGCAGCATAGGACAATCAATGATGCCTGCTAATAGCTGATGTACAAATAGTATATCGGCAACTTTTCTACGCTTTTCAAGCGATTGCATGTTCAGCAAGTTCAAACGATGCTCGTAAGGATGTAGGTTGAATCTGTCAGACAACGGGAGTCAGGTAGAGCAAAACGGATGAAACTCCGTTGGACACACTCAATTCGATACGAATGTGTATCGAGATAGGGAGACCAAACTTGGCAGGCATATTCTAGTATTGGTCTTACAAATGTGAAGTACAGAGATTTCGTGACGTAAGGATTTGAGAATTCCTTGGACCAACGTTTCACATAACCTAGTGCAGAATTTGCTCTGCTAATAATATTGTCAATATGACTACGAAAATTAAGCTCACTGTCTCAAATGACACCCAAATCACACAGAAAGGTGACAGTGGGAACACGCTCATCGCAAATCACGTACGTTCTAGGAGCTGTCGGAAGACGCTTCCGGGAATAAGTAATAGCTTGGCACATATTGACATTCAATTCAAGAAAGTTTTTATTACACCAAGTAGAAAAGCTGTTCAAGTAAGATTGAAGTGCAATGGGAGTGGAGATGTGTGCAAAAATGTTCATGTCGTCCGCATAAACTGACAGACGGGAATATTTAATAATGCCATCAACATCATTAATTGACAAAATGAAAATCAGGGGACCAAGATGGCTACCTTGAGGGACACCAGAGGGGGCCATAAAGGGATCAGATATAAAGGATCTAAAAAGGACTTCATATTGACGTTCATGAAGGTAGGATTTGATCCAAGCAATAAACCCAGACTGAAAACCGAGAGCTTTGAGTTTCAAAAAAACAATTGCGTGCGAAATTTTATCAAAGGCTTTGCTGAAATCGGTAGCAACAGCATCGACTTTCTTGCCTTCCTCCAATGCGCACAGGGTGCTGGATACGAATTCGGTTAGGTTTGTGGTTGTTGACCTTCGCTTTAAGAAACCGTGTTGGTGAGGGGAAAATATAGACTTACAATGGAAAAACATTGCATCGTAAACAATACTTTCGAATAGCTTAGGTATGCAAGAGAGTTCAGCTATGGGACGATAATTAGAAATTTAATTTTTTGGGCCTTTTTTTTGAGGGAGAATACTAAAAAAGCTTTTCCAAAGCCTAGGGAAAACGGACTGTGAAAGCGACAGTTGGAACAGAGCCGTAAGGGGTTGAGCTAAAGAGTCTACACATTTTTTTTAAAACTACGGCAGGTATACCATCCGGACCAGCAGAGTATTCGCATTTAAGCCTTTCGATCTTTTCTTTCACGAGAGCCACTGTTTGATTGAAGTTAAAGAGATTTGGGCACAATCTCTCATGTAGGAGAAGTAAGAATAGTCGGGCTCTGATGTGCGGTTAGAGAATGATTGACTGAAGAAATGGGCGAATAAGTTTGCTACTATTCGAGGATTGCTTGACGATGTATTGCAGAATATCAGAGTTGATGGGTAGCTGTCTCACTTTTTCGTGGTAAAAATAAAGTGAAAAAATCGTTTGGGGTCAGCGATGATGTCAGATTGAATACGGTCAATATATTTGATATAAAGAAACTCACAAAGTTCAGAAATGCGTATGTGCAAGGAGGTAATTGGAAAAGTTAAATCAGAGCGAAATTCGAGATAAATACGCCAGAGTTTATTTCTTCTGTTGCGAAGTGAGCGTAATTCCTTAGTATACCATGGTAGAGATGACGAGAAACTCTTTTGGGGCATGTAAGGGACGGATTGCATAAAACAGCTGAAAATTTCAAAGTAGAACAATCCAAGTGCATCATCGATAGAAATGTGTGTACTATTAAAAATGCTGTTGAGATTGATAGCACTTAAAAGGTTACTAAGTTTTTTGTAGTCTGCCTTGCGAAAATTAAAGCTATACGAATACTCTGACTGGACAGTATTATTATCGTTATTGTAAGACAATGTAAGGGATAGCGGAGGGTGGTAATGATCCAATTTGGATAAAAGGTGGTTGCTTGCTGAAACAACGCAGTTATCGGCATCTGACGAGAAAATAAGATCAAGTTGTTACACCATCTCCTTCGTAACGAGGACACTGTCGTTTTTTGAGTGGTGGAAAAACTTCCTTAATTCAAAGCGTGGCTTTGTTTTGTTGTAAGAACCCCTGGAGCCATTTCTTACCGGGTAAATTAAAATCTCCAAACGAAGTAACATTTCTGTCAATATTATCTAAATAATTTTTTGCTAGATTCCTCACATTAGCTCCTTTAAATGGAAATCCCCACTCGCTTACAATGAACAGAGCTTCAAAAAAGCTTTTCTCCTCTGTTGGGCTAAAAACAGTTGGAGAGCCGACATTTTTACGATGCAATTTTTTAAGTCTGTTTATCAAGGCTCCCTTTGCTATATTAAATTGACTCGAAGCTTTTGTAATATACAACTCTTTTCGTTCAATTTTTGCAATAGCTTCGCGTATGACGTCTTCCGAAACACTCTTGTACCGCCTACGTGGTTTGATTTGGTTCTTTAGGAGGCATATTGTTATCTAGAAATTAAAATACAACTAAAATTTTTTTTTAACATATGCAGATACTATAACATGCAGTGAAAACGAACCCTAAGAAATAGAACTCAGGAAATTTTAAAAAAAATACTGGTCGGTGGTCAATGTTGCGGACCCATGTATTTATAATAGCTCCTAGCATTGACCAACCAGTCAAAGTTAGGAACCCAACGGTCAAAGTAAGGATGACGGTTAAGAATTTACGAAACTCTTTTTAGTTCCGATTAATTTCAGATAATAATTAACTAATAAGGCACGCTTTTTTTACATATCACTAAAACTTAATGAAACCTCATACTTACTTTACTTTAGGTGGCGCTACAGTCCGGGGTGGACCTGGGCCTCAACCAATACACCTCTCCAGTTAGCGCAATCTTTGGCTAACTGCCTCCAGAGGCGCACTCCAAGTTGGTTGAGGTCCCCTTCCACTTGTGCGCGCCACCTAAAGCGAGGTCTTCCTCTACTGCGTTGTCCCTCCGGGTTGGAATCGAAGACTCTCCGGGCCGGAGCGTTGGTGTCTCTTCCCTCTACTGTCCTAGCCATCTTAGACGACTGATGCGCACTTTTCTGACCAGGTCGATGTCGCTGTACAGCTCGTAGAGTTCGCTGTTAAATCTTCTCCTCCAAAGCCCGTCAACGCAAACGGGACCAAAAATCACTCGAAGAATTTTGCGTTCGAAACGACCAAGAAGATCTTCATCCGCTTTTGCTAGGGTCCATGCTTCTGCACCATAGAGTAGGACAGGGATGATAAGGGTCTTATATAGAGTCTCCTTAGTGTTTCTTGACAATGCCTTACTAATCAATTGCCATCTTATGCCAAAGAAACAGCGGTTGGCAAGTGTAATTCTTCGCTTGATTTCTGCTGAGGTGTCATTATCAGAGTTTACCGCGGAGCCGAGGAAGACAAAGTCCCTAACTACCTCAAAATTATAGCTGTCTATAGTGACGTTCTGTCCGATTCGTCGATGTTGTGTGTCCCTTCTTGTTGACAGCATGTATTTTGTTTTACCCTCATTCACCACTAAACCCATTTTTGCCGCTTCTGCATTAATACTTGCAAACGCACCAGTAACAGCTCGCTGTGTTCTGCCAATAATGTCAATGTCATCAGCGTATGCAAGAAGTTGCACAGACTTTTGGAAAATTATGCCCCTGGTGTTGGCTTCTGAGTTTCGCACAATTTTCTCGAGAATGATGTTGAAGAAGTCACATGACAGCGCGTCACCTTGTCTAAATCCTTTTTTGACATCAAAGGTCTCGGTGAGATTGTTTCCAACCTTTATGGAGCAGCGAGCGTTCTCCATCGTCATTCTGCACAATCTGACAAGTTTGGCAGGGATGCCAAAACTAGACATGGCTCTGTATAGCTCGTCTCTATAAATGCTGTCATATGCGGCCTTAAAATCGATAAAAAGATGATGAGTATCAATCTGGTCTTCTTGGGTTTTCTCCAGGATCTGTCGTAGTGTGAATATTTGATCGGTCGTGGACTTACCGGGCCAAAAACCGCACTGATGGGGACCTATCAGATTGTTGACGAATGGTTTCAGGCATTCACACAGTATTGCAGACATGATCTTATACGCAATATTCAGGAGACTGATGCCCCTATAGTTGGCGCAGTTTAGAGGGTCTCCTTTCTTGTGGATCGGGCAAACGATGCTGAGGTTCCATTCATCAGGCATACTTTCTTCTGACCAAATCTTGGAGACGAGTTGGTGTATGCTCTCCACCAGGTCATCTCCCGCCGCCTTAAACAGCTCGGCAGTTAAGCCGTCCGGTCCAGCAGCTTTGTTGGATTTAAGCTTAGATATTGCTATCCTCACTTCATTTAGGTCAGGTGGACGGAAATCTTGGCTTTCATCGTCCAGGTTGTGTCGTCTTCGCCGTTTAGCAGTCTGCAGAAATAGTTTTTCAATGTCCTCAGCACCGACTGTGACTCTACTACAAGGTTTCCTTGTTCGTCTCTACAGGTCTCTGTTCGGGTCTTTTTGGCATGACACGTTCTTTTTACCTTTTGGTAAAACTTCCGAACATTATTCCTGAAGTAGCACCTCTCTATATCTTCGATCTTTTTTCTCCGGAGGAGCCGATGTTCTTCCCTCCTTTTTTGCTCGTAGAGCTGACGAGCTGCTCCCGTCCTTCTATGCAGTGACGCTTCGTAGGCACTTTGTTTTGCTGCATGTGCTTGCCGGCACTCTTCGTCAAACCAGGGGTTTCGTGGGGGTGGACTGGTGAAACCGAGCACATCAGTTGCGGCGTTTTTGATGGCTTCTTGGCATCGGCACTTGATGCTGACAGCATAGGACTTGATGAAACCTCATACCTGATAACTTTTTTCCACAATTGCACAATGTTTTCTTGTCATGCGGAGACGATTTTACCGACACTTAAAAATACACGATGGAACAGGCTATTCGTTATTGGCGGTTATTTTCAATTATGACAGTTGTACATCTACACATTTTTGTCTGTCATATGTGAATACCCAGGGATGAAATAAGTGGTAAAATTATTTAAATGCCTGGTCACTGTGTGTCTCTAGGAAAGTTTAAAAAATTTAATTTAACCTAGTCAATGTTAGGTCATTCTACGGTACCATCAAAACTATAATATAACTCGCTGGGTCATATCGAATTTATCTTAAACCCAAAAATACAATTCTTCCACACCCTATCGTCACAGAATCTGTTGACCATCTAATACTAATTATTTTCATTTCATATCAAAAGCAACCCATCCCAAAAATATCCCCATCCATCTTAACTCTACTAAATAATCCAATACATTAAACCCCCGCACATATACTGCTCTCAGCAAATATGCGGCGCGTTGCGTTTAATTTCACTAATTAAAGCCCATACTCATTAGCGAAATGGATGTAGGATTGTATCCTCAAACTCATCAACGTCGCAGCGTCTACCAACACCATCAACAACGACCACCCCCAGCCAGTCCTATACCGAATTCCATCACGATGAAATACAGTGCTGCTCGCTCTAAAGCTAATTATGGTTTCCCAAATATAATTATACCTCGCCCAAAAATTATTTAATTAAAAAAAAAAAAAAAAAAAAAAGAAGTAAAAACGACGAACGGACGCGTCCTCTAGCTTTTGGAAATTCGTTTCGGTTGCTTCAGTGGATATACACTTTTTTTTTTTCATTTTCCTCTTTTTTCCTAGGACACGAAGATTCATCAATCATGTGAAGAAGTCTCGCCGATGGCATTAGGTGCAGATGGGGTGACTTCGATATTTTTAACTTCCCTTCGAAACCTGAAATGAAAGGTGCCAAACGATAGGAATTCAAGATCCTGGGGCTTAAGTATTTAATTACACTTTTAGGCAATTTGTTTCGGTTGGAATACGGGGATACATTTTCAAGTAAATGAGAAAACACTGAGTTAATTAGTGCGTAAAGATACTCCACACTCACATAAATTTTACCTTTTAGTTAATCATTCATGGTAAATATGGAGGACGAGGGGTATCCTTGGAATGGTTTCAGATGCCTGTTTTATTTTTCTAAAAGTTACTTCTTTTTTTTTTTTTTTTTGTTCGCTTACATCCTACACGTATTTCCCTATGCAAACGCATACACATACATAGTCACAACATACGGTATACACGTACTTAAGCACCAGCAAAATTAAATGAAACAGGATATCGCCGCTCGACCACCAACACCATCACTGGCAGTACCTTCACAACCACCGTCATCATCATTATTAGGAGTAGGTAGCTTCGCAATCATCATCATCGTAGCCGGCATCCCCTAGTCCACCGCTTTTGCCAATTAACCAAGAAAACCCAACTAAATCCTTAAGCATCCTTATTCACATCCCGCCACCATCATATTCATTCATCCATCCACATCTCCACCTCAACCTCTATCTCTGACTTCTCAGAGTTGGACCACTAGTCATAAACCAAATGTTGCTGTGTTGGCAACAACTGCTGCTGCTACTGCTGCTGCTGCTGCTGTTGCTGCTGCTGCAGATGCTGAAGAGGGGGTGACGCTAAGAGAGTGGGTTGAGTTAAAGGGTGCTGGTGGTGGAGACGCTCTCAGACCACTTTACTCTACTTTTAATTAACGGAAAGTGGTTCATTAGAGCTTATTCATTAAAGCTTGGAGTAATTAGTGAGCTCTAATGAATGCTTCCATATAATAATATCTGGAAACTGAAATGGTGTGCTAAACACAAATGCGCATATACATATATACACACGTAAAGAAAGTATCTATGTACCTATGGAACGTAGAGGAATAGAAGAATGAATGCGAAAACATTTGCAGGTGTTTAATTTTATTTAGTTTTACATGGCAAACAATTAAAAACAAGAAATAGGAAACAAAATTCTTTTCGCTTCTGAAATCGTAAAAAATTAGAAAGAGATCGGCTCTAGAAGTTTTGGAAACCTCTTCATCTAGACCGATCATTAGATACATACCTCGAGTTTTACCTGTTTGGTTGATGTAGTTTTCAACTCGTAATTACGCAGTACCTTTGGCGGATTAGGCTTTTACCGCCACGTAATTGCAACTGGAGCGTAAGCATTTTAGACGACGAATTAGAAACTACGAGTATCTGACCACACTCGGTTTATACGAACGTTACCGAGAATCACTCGAATATTTTTTTCTTTCAAGGTATCTACTCAATTGACTTCAAAGCCGAAAGAAATAGCACGTGATCATCCGCTAAATGTCTGCCCCGGTGATATCCTCAAAATTTATGCCAGACACTAGGCAGACAAAGCCCTTAACTAATCCTCAAACTTGTTGATATCTCGTTCAACGTTCCGCCAAATTTACAGATGTTAATTGTACTTTTCTGATGACATTATCATACAGTGCCGTTCGAAAAATGTTGGTCAAACTTTTTTTTATCGAATTTTGTCAAATTTGTTGCAATAGTTACATATTTTTTAATGAGGATTTGTTTTCTTATTCGGTTTCAATCGTTTCGTGATACATTTAAAGTGTTAACATTTTTCACACGCGGTCACGGGAGCAAAAAGTTGTTAGATCGAAAAATGGGTTTTTTAGGTACCTGCCTCATTTTTAGGGATTAAAGAAAAATTCTTTATTAGTGCAGTGTTTTTTGTTTTTTTATTGCTTCTCAGAAACAGCATTTCCATATGGAAGCAGGTATGGTGTTCCAGGTCCGGATAAGTAAATTTTTTAGGTTTTCAATTGACTCTGGACGCTTTTTCGCAACCTTAAGTTTCATTATTGATCAGATATTCTAAATTGGATTGAGATCTGGACTCTAGGGAGGCCAACTTAATACATCGACATTATTTTCTTCGAACTACTTTTTAACCTAAGAAATAAAAAAAAAAAATGCAAATATTACTTTTAGTTATAAAAGTTCCAGCTTATTTAAAAGCTTGATATTAGTCTTTCATATTAAAAAAAAAAAAAAAACAAGTTCATTCTTACAATTTTGGCTGTATGGCAAGGAGCATTGTCCTGCAAGTGTCACCAAAAAGCTCCAGCGCAGAGGGCTCTATCCAGAACCCGTAGGCGAACTTCTGCAGTGACTTTCGATTCTAGGAAGACCATTCTACCCTTTTCATCTCCAGAGAAGTATCTCCAGACCATCACACCTTCAGTTTTGGGGGGCATCCGTAAGATGCATTCAGAGCTCAGTCTTTCCTTTGGTTCTCTTCGCGCAAGAATTCCTCCCATCTCCAAAATACAGCTTAAACTTTGATTCGTCGACATGTGACATGTCTGGAGTCCAATTAAGATGCTCTTGAGCCCATAGCAATCGTTTTTCTCTGACTCTTTTTGAAAAATCCGGCTTCAGTACTGGCTTGAGTTCTCTAAGTCCAACTTTCACGAGCCTTTTCCTCACTGAGCTTGACGAAATTAAGACAGATAGTTTTTAAGATCCACCGAAGTCTAGAAACGATGCCTACGGCTGTATAGCATCAAAAAACGATCTTCCACTGGGGTCGTCTTTTTTGGCCTCCCTGAGCCTTTTTTTCTGCTGGTAGTCCCGGTCTCAAGATATTTTTTTAAATTCCATGCCACAGTTTGTTGAGCAACATTTAATCTTCTAGAAATTTCACGTGTTGTCAAATTGAGACGTGGCAGACACAAAATATTAGCTTTGCACTTCGGTTCGTTTCGGACTGCTATCACGAGCTAAATGAACCTCTTATTCATAATAACATCGACTTTTATGCACTATTTGAACGACATTTTGCTACCTAGTGCAAAAACCCCGTTGCTCTCATAAATTCCAAGAACTGCGCCCGAAAAGGGTAAAAAATATTTGACCAACATTTTTCGAACGGCACTATATGTTTTGTTTTGCCATAAACTGATTTTCGTCGTCTCTATTTCAAGACCGTAGATATTGTCCTCTGAGCATATTGTCATTTGCGAGAGTTGATCGTTTAGACACTACTCGTACTCATAGTTGCACAAGATCGTGGATCACAGATTTCCGATAAAAAGTCCTAGGCTGGTGGATAGTCAGTGATGATTCAGCCGACCATTATTTAAAACACACTTTGCAAACTTTGATTGTTTGGTAGTGTATAATACTCGTATATGTATGTTGAGAATTAAAAGTAAAGTGTAGTTCTTACAATTCATTCGGTGACACATCAGTACTCTCCAACGCACCACAAACTAATTTACTAATTTACTTCCAATTATGTTAAGCTTCCCGTGCAGGGACGGATTAAGACTATCACTGCAGCGCCCCCCCAGGAGTATACACGTGTCAAAATCAAAAAACGATTAAACCCTAGAATTATGGAAAAGTACGCTAAAAAGAAAAGCACTACCCCGCCAGGCACTACCAATGCTACACGTGGTTGTGATCCAAGGACGAGCCGAAATGCTCCGGTCAGAGCTATTCGGTTTCCGGAGGATAGCAAAATAATGCAACGGCTTAGGCGTAACCTAAGAGTCGCAAGTTAGAACCTTGAAAGTATGAGTGGTCGCAACTACGAGCTTGAAGAAATGATGATTAGAAGGCGAGTGGACACCTTGTGTGTACAAGAAACGAAATGGCGAAACACCGGGAATCGGGCGCGTATTTAGATGTTGCAAAGGTCTCGCGAAGAAGTGTGCCCAATTTCAAGTAAAAAGTATGAAAGGCTTCTATCTGCAGTTTGAGGAAATATTGTCTTCGGCGTCTGATAGGAACCAGGCTCTTTAGGAGCTTTGACAAAACAACTTGAATAAGGGAACAACTCTCTTCAAAAAAGCCGCCCAGAGAAGAAGAAATGCTCAGGAAATTCCTTCCCCAAAGTACATTAACAATGCTCAAGGCCAGCTTCTTGTGGAAGACGACAAAATTCTCTACAGATGGCGACAGTATTGTGAAAGACTTCTGAACGAACAGTTTCCCCGGGGTATACTTTCCAAGAACCGTTCCTAACCATGACAAAGTATCCGATATTACTGTCGGTCAATAACTCCAAAAAAAGAAAAGCAGTATCTGATGACCAGTGCGATCAACTAAAATAGATAATGGAAAAACATCGTGATTCCTTAAAGGACTTGCACATGGTGTTAGTTGATTTTGAAAAAGCTTTTTAGAGACAACCAAGAGATCTCTTATGGGTGGCGCTAAGACAACGAGGAGTTCCAGAAACCTACCTAGATGCCCCGCAGGAGTCACCGAAGAGTTTCCAATCAAAATCGGTATACACCAGGGAAGCGTCCTCAGTCCTTTGCTATTTATTGCAGTTCTTGATTATTTGCTTGAAGGAAAAGTGACGGACCCCAAAGTGCATCAGTTATTCTTTGCTGACGATGGAGCTATCACAAGTGAAGATCAAACGTCCTTGCAACGACCACTTGATGTATGGGTGGATGTTTTGTAGGGAAATGGGTACCGTATTATTTTAAAAAAGACAGACTATCTGTGCAGCCCGTTCTCTGATCCACACCGGCCAATTCCAGACATTTACTTGAATGAAAAAGTGCTTCCCAAGTGTGAAAAGTTCAAATATCTGGGATCTATGATCAATAGCAAAGCAACTTGTGATGATGACATCAGTCATTGTGTAAGCGTTGGGTGGATGAAGTGGCGGGAAAACTCCGCAATCTTCTATGACCGAAAAATGTCCCCTAAGCTGAAAGGAAGTCTCTACACCGCAGTTGTACGTCCGGCGCTCACATACGGTTCACAATGCTGGACAATGTACAAAAAGTATGAGGGCAAATTAAAGGCAGCTGATATGAAGATGATTTGCATGACAGGAGAAAAATTCGAGGAAGCCTTCATGTAAAAGAACCCACGACAAGCAGGTATTTTCATGTTCAAAGGAGTAGGAGAAGATCTTTCGAACCCCGTCAAAAAGGCAATATCAATCAACGCAGACCAGAAAACAACTGGATCACCCAAATGCAAAACACCAGAATTTGATTGGCCTCAGTGACGAAGTGATCCGAAATCGGTACTTCCTGAGGTCAAACCGGCAAACCCCACAGGCGGACCCGAAGGGATGCATTAAAGTGGGAGCGTTGTGATCCTTCTACTCCGGATCATAACTTCGTCGTTAAGGAAAAGAAGAAGACTTCCAATTATGTGAAGAATTTAAAAAGATCGGTAAAGTGGCCTAAATTAGGTACTCGTACATACATTTCTTCCGCATCTCTTGCACTACGGATCTGATTCTTTTGAACGGAGTGTATTTGTTCCAAGTCAAGGTTTCTCCACAAACGATTTATGTTGTTAGTATGCATATATGGATTTTTATTTACTTAAACATGAAAGATTACGTCTCGCAAATGGTGGCCATTTTCTGCTTCGCACATTCGTACTCTTTCCAATACATTTTCCATCAATTTTATGACATGAATTTCATTGTGAATATTGGTTTTCAGTTGGCGCTGGTCGCTGACTAATTGACGTGCACACTTTCTTCCAAATAGGGCCAAAGAAAACAATCGGTGGTGGTTAAATCCGCGGCGATTGAAGTCGCTACTGCGCGAAATAATGCGCTCGTCGAAGATCTCCCATAACAAAGCCAATGTAACCCTTGCAGTATACCATGTGGCTCCATCCTGTTGGAACCATAGTTGTGGATGGCTTTTCACCGCAAAACATGTTCCAACATCGTCCGATATTGAGCAGCATGAGTGGTGACTGCAGCACCGGCTTAATTTTCAAGGAAATGTGTACCAGTGATCATTTCGGACGATACACCGCACCAAACAGTACCCTGAAGTGGGTGTAATTGTCGATGAACTGCTCTTGGATTCTCCGTAGCCCATATACTGCAGTCTTGCTTGTTAACTTAGCCATTTAATTGAAAATTATTAAATTGGATTTGAATTTTGCTCTCTGATTTGCCGCAAAGAAATTTCATAATCAATCTATTGTTGATAGTCTGTAGGCTTCAATTCTTGCACAAGCTAGACTTTATATGGGAACATGTGCAATATATCCAAAATCCTCTGCACGAACCTCCGCTATAGCCCGAGTTGAGCCGAACGTCTCCTTGTTGATGTTTTTGGACTATTCTACATACTCTCTAGTACAAGTTGAATATTTTCATCCGTGTGCGCCTTACTGACTCTTCTTGCCGGAAACGTGAAATCAGACGATTTATTGTTGGCACTGTGGGTGCGATCCGAACATTAAAATATCGGCGATATGCACACTGCGTCGAAACAATTGACCGTTGATTTTCAAAATAAACTTCGATGATTTTTGTTCCTTGTTCTGTTGGCTATCGTGCCATATTTCCCCAAGTCTTGTTGCAAAATTCTGAAAAAAATATTAAAACAAAAATTTATAACGAATTTAAACCACAAGGGTTATTTTGCGCCACCCTGTATATGCATCTACGAGTATATCTACATATCATGGGGTGGCGCAACTTTCTAATGAAGATAAGCTATTCAAATTAAGGTCCTTGGACCGTGCAGCTGATCATTTTGAGTCATACGCTCTGACCTGATGCTTATTGTAAAGCGACATATGCACGCCTCGTCACCCATTTTGTTTTTAGTATCAGCTTTGCTTTGGAAATACTATACGACTCTAAGGAAAAATTTAATTTAATTTCGAGAGTGGCGAAATAGTTGACTTTGAAAGAGAACGTAGAGCTATTTCGATACATTGTAAATTTATACCAACCAACCTGAACGACTGGATTGCCTCAAGGCTCATATGTGGGGTCTGTACTGCTAAATCAGAATTTGCATTGCACCCTAAATTCAAGATTACTTTATGATGGTAAACTTAATAACAACTTGTAATCAGCACTTTATTTGGTTGGTTTTAGAGGGTGAGATTATGCTCTTCACTTAGGCGTCCATTGGCCCCGTTGTGTTCCTCTCGTCTGTCGAATTGTAAGGAATAGTACTGTGATGTGGGAATTATGCGTTGAGAGGGGATGTAAGTATTGGGATCACGGGGAGTATCAAAAGGAGACTATGGTCATATAGTGATCGGGAAATCGTCTTGTTCGTCAATCGAACTCCAATATATCACCGATTCCTTTCTTACTGAGGTGTGTTAGATCCGGTAACCTTGGGGATCGCAGTACCTTCAGTCTGAACCTTGCTGTTGCAGAGGAAGTGTTCTATATCTTCTTACTCCTCCTCACAGTTGGCACAGATTGTTGTATCAACTAGCCCTAGTCTGAACGAATGTTTATTGAGAATGATGTGCCCTGTTAAAAGTCCCACCATCAATCTCAGTAGTGTTCTGCTTGAGTTGATAACCCTTTTAGCTGTGTTGTTACTCGGTTTTATTACTGCAGATCTGGCCACTTTGCAAGTGTCTAGATTCGTCCAATAGTTATTGAACTCCTGTCGTATCTTCTCATTGATTATCGTTTTAATAGTTGTCAGAGGGATTCAGTTCTATGTTACTCGCTCCTTTCCTTGCGAGTTCATCTACGAGTACCTCTTCGTTACTCGGTACATCTTCATGGCCCGGTACCCATGAAAGGCGGACTCTATTGCGCCTGGCAAGTAAGTTTATTTAATTTTGCACTCCCTTGCTAGTCGTGAGTTCAACATGGGTTTTGTGATCGCTCTAATTGCTGTTTTGCTGTCCGAGCAGATGTCGATTTGCCTCTCTTCGCTGGTATTTTCTGCGTTTCGTAATTGCAAAGACGTTGCAAATGGTTCTAGGTGCATAGCAAGTTCAATCGGTGGGTTAGCACAATGTTATGTTACAGCCGTCTGTATGGTATATGCCGATAACCCATTGGAGTTCCTTGTCGTTCTTTCATTTGTCCAGGATTCTCTTGTGGGGAAAATTGTTTCGAAGTTATTGGTGAACGTATAAGATTTTTCAACAACATCGATTGGTGGTGTCATTTCTCTTATCATTTTAGTGATATTTCGATGTCCCGTGTTTGCGCCTTCATTAAAATAGCCGATAGTTCTAAGCCTTGAGGCTGAAAGACCGGTAATCTTCTTCGCTTCGTGGTGCACTGGTAGGATGTTTAAGATCACATCCAAGGCCGCTGTTGGTGTTGAGGATTGTGCCGTGGTACAAGCAGGCCATAAGTGCCTGTTTGTCACTAGCCACCATACAACTACTATGTACTCGTACACCTACCTAATCAATCTACAAAAATGAGACTCAATACAAGTTTCAATTAATTCCGAAAGGATTATTATTATTATGAAAAGGAAATGCGGTTAGTAATTATTTCCACACCAATAGATATGATTAAGGAAATTTAAGATGAACCAAAATTTATTAAATCTTACATCCAATCATTATTCTATTCGTCGTCTGGGGAACCGCCTGTAAATCCTTTCACTTACATTTTGAATGTGTCCTTATTAATAATTTACACTTCGCTGATAACAATGCGTTTGACATCCAATTAAAAGTTTTGCGCCAAATTTTGTGGCGTTCCATTGTTGATTATTCGCGCAGCATAAATACATCCATACGACAAGAATATATACATATCTCCTATCACTTGTTTACGTTCTTATTCCCTTTCACGTGGAATCCCTTGAAACAATCGACCAAGGCAAATTAAAAATAAGGTGCAGAACTGGGTTGAATGTAGTTGTGTATACGAGTACATGCATGCTATTAGTTCATAAATAAAACAATAATGAGTCAAGAAATTTGGATTTTACCTGCGCAAAATTTGTTAAAATCTGAAAACTTGGTAAAAGCTCTATGTATGTGCCATACTTATACATAAAAATGCTAAACAAAATCGATTGAAAGATATTCGAGAAATAACCGGTCTTAAGTTAGTAAGTAAATTACCGCTGCATTATAAAGGGTGTCTCAAAATTCTTGCAAGAAGTAATTTTGATAGAAAACACAGGCTTTTAATTAAAAATTGAAAATGTTCTATTGATTCATAAAGTATACAGATATAGGGTTATGTATGGAATGGCATATCGGCTTAGCTGGCACATACGTACTCTTTTGTCGAAATTTTCCATAACCGTTTTGCATAAATGTGGCTGAATTTCGTTGATACAGCGATCAATACGCTCCTTCGAGGCGTGGGTGGCCGTGGGCTTATTGGCATAAACCTTAGACTTCAAAAACCCCAAAGAAATCGCATGATCTGGGCGGCCAATTCTGATCACCAAAACGGGAAATTACACGACCAGGAAATGACTAATGCAGTAATTGAATTCTTTCTCGGGCTGTATGGCATGGGGCACCGTCTTCTTGAAACCACATATCGTCCACATCCATATCTTGCAATTTAGGTACAAAAAACTGGATTATCATGTCGCGATAGCGAGTACTATTAACTTTTATTGCCTGAACAGCCGCATTTTCAAAGAAGAATGGTCCGATGATGCCTCCAGCCCAAAATGCGCACCAAACGGTGACACTCGTTGACAAATTCAACAATTTTGACGATTAACAAAGCCATCAAGACGAAAATGAGCCTCCACTTTGAAAAATCAGCATCCACTTGTAGTTGTTCCATAATCAGTTCCAGCTTCAGTTCTTGAGTCAATTGCACTTTGTATTCATGAAAATGCAAATCTTTCGTGAGAATATGCTGAAGAGAACTTCTCGACATGTCCAATTCTTGACCACGGTGCCGAATTGATGTTCCTGGACTCTCAACAACACTCTCACGAACTGCTTCTATGTTTTGTGTTGAACGACTTGTTGAAGAACGGCCAGAGTGTCTAAGATCACTAATTGATCCAGTCTCCGTGAATTTTTGAATTAATCTCTTCACATTTGATGAAGTTAAATCTAAATTGCGATCTGTAGCTGCCAAACCTTCATTATTTTTAAAATATTGCTCAACAATGAAAACGCGTTGTTCTTTCGTGCAGCACTCCATTTTTAATAACCCTGAACTGTCAGCTGTCACGCTGTCTTTTTTTCCTTTTTTGTTGGCAACACTTTACCGCCCAAATGGCGCAAAATTCAAATCTGGCGTGAATTTTGGGACACCCTTTATATTTTAGCGATATTGAATTCCGATTTCGACTTGTCCCAAAGATTGGAGTAAGAATAAAAACTAAGATTTAGCCTCGAAGTATAGCCCCAGAGACGACGTTAAGACTGTGAGGTCTCAGCAATAAATATCAAGCTTGATCCAGAAAGTAATATGAAAAGTTTCCACGAAACCAATACTTGCTCTTTACGTACTAGCAGCAAAAAAAAAAAAAAGAGGAAATCTGACTTAAGAGCAGTACGAATCCATTTCACAGATGGCTCCACTGATGTGTGTTCGTCCATTGCCTGGTAATTCGTCAAGAATTTTGATTGCTTTTTGGGAATGGATTTTCCTCCCAATTGCTGAAATTCCTTACACGTATCCGGTAATATTGTCCAATTGAAGTACGAGTATTTCGATTGCATATGCGGGCCAGCGTCAACAATGTCACACTGTTGCCACGAAATCCAATCGTTCTCACTCACACACGCAGAAACATACTATTATGTATTCTATTGACCCTGTACCCTATACATAGTGTAAAAATGGGAGGCCTGCTCCCCCAGGATTTAACATTCCTCCCATTTTCAACTGCTGATGTGCAACGAAACACATGCACACACACGTATAATTTTTGGAGATTCCTCCTGGAAATTCCAACAACTTTTCGTGTTTTGTTGCAGCAATGACATTTTGAGACATTTTCCCCGATGTAATTTCCAAATTTTAGGTTCAATGTGGCAAATTGCTTGGTCGTCTTCGAAAATGTTCATCGCACTCATTGTTGTGACGTGATTCTGATTTCGGTGGTATCTCAAGTAATTGTGTACAATTGAGGTTCTATCGAAGCGTAACAATGTTTCAATGTCGGTTATTTTCTTTACTTTTTTTATATGCAACCACCGGAAAGGTGTGGGTAGAACATGATTGGAATTTAAAATCAAAATTTTGAATAACAAGTGAACGTTATTTTGAAAATCACAATATATTCGCACAGTGGAATTTGTCGTTGGTACGTGGTCCATTTTATTTACTTACAGTGATTGGAGAACAGCAGGTCGACTAGCATATTTAATACTGAGATATAGATTTTTTCAAACCGATTGGGAGGTGTCTTAATTCCTTCTTCGGAAAGTCAGCAGAGTATAAAATCATTTCGGAAAAGTTACAAACCATATCTAATGGATTGTAATAGCCTATGCAAGTGCTAGGTGGATACGAGTACTTCGTCGATTTTTCTTAGACTTGAATTTTTCTCAGAGGAAAATTGGACACGAACATTTAAACACATCCCTGCACTATTAGGGTCGTCGCTGATATGCATTTTTCAGTTTCGTAATAGTTTTGTTTCGATGCCTAAGGCAGTAGCTTTGTTTGTAAATACAAATTAATTTGTTGATTATGTTTACTTAGACGTTTAAAATAGTTTTTCATTAAATCGCGAAGATAACATCGCGGTCCAGTCTTGCTGCCAGAGTTGATGCACATTCGGGCTCGATCCCACAGCATTTTCCATGACTTCCCTCAAAACTTCTAACGATAAATTCCCCACTTCTTATCGGATGTTCTCCTTTAGGACCGCCAGGATCTGTGGCTTGTTCACATAGACCTCTCATTTCAAAAACCCCAAAAAAAGAGAAGTCTGAAACGGTCAATTTTTCGGGCCAGTATAAATCGTCGTCTGGTCGATGTTTGGGGGTCCTCTTGGACATCTGTGGTCACAGCAGCTATATTCTCAATCTAGCGGTTGCGCTGGGACCGGTCATGTCTGCCACTGTCCCGTGTTGAGCCAGTCTTTACCCAGTTGGTGCCATACGACCAGGGAATCGGCAAAGAAATTCACATTGAGCCAAAAACAAAGGCCGATTAAGTACAGCAATCCATGGTTTGTCTATGTGTATTCTCCTTCTGTTTACTTCACAAATGTCAAAGTTGCGATGACATAAGACGACATTTGTGAAAATGAGAGCATAATCCTATAGGGTGATGACTTTTGCTCCACTTTGTATATTAGAGTTGTGGTATATGTACTCGTACCTTATACTAAATGGTTATTCATTTCGATGTTGGGATATCACATCCCTGTCATATGACATCTGTCAAATTCATCTATCATTCATAGTGACAGGTAGTTAGCTCTTGGCTTTTCATTTTACAATATGGATCGCTTAACTACCTACCAACTTCATCACAATCGCCCAAATAAGCAAACAATTCCAAACACAATCACCAAATTCGAACAAATCGATACTGCTTGTGATGTCGTAAGTCCTGTGCATCATCGTAATGCTCGATCAGCTGAAAAAATAGCTGCTGTGAGTGCCTCAGTGGCCGAAACATACACCGATTGGGTGCTGGAAAATCAACAAATTGGCTCCGATTTTTCAAACAATATCTACTTTATGGCTACGTAAACAAATAAAATTGCAGAACTTGGAGTTCTGAGAATCCAAATGTGATCTTTGAGAGGCATTGCATCCAGCACGGGTGACAGTTTAGTGTGCGCTGTGGACCGACGGTGTGATCGGGACGTATTTTCTGAAAACGACAAAGGTGCCACTGTTACAGTGAATTCTCTGCGCTATGGCCAAATTACAACCAATTATTGTTGCTCTGAGATTGAAGACATTGATGTAAGCGACATGGGGTTCCAACAGGATGGGGCTACATTCCACACAACACACGTAAATTTGGCTCTTTTGCACGAAAACTTCCTCAGCTATTAACGATTTGGTGAGATCAATTACCCACCAAGATAATGTGATCTGACCCCGTTGCATTGGGGTATGTCGTGTGTATGCAGACAATCGCCAAACTTTGGAACACTTAAAGGGTGTGGGTATTACCTTTAAGAATGTGACTATAACTTAGTAAATTTATGATTTGACAAAATCAAAAATTTAGAAATTCTATTTCTGTTTGATTAAATTACGTTTAATTATTTGTATGCAGCAGAAATGTCTCCAAGCTACGACTTGCAACGGCTTAGTAATCAAAAACTACGTAAATGAGGTTTTCGGTAAAAAACGATAGCACTGTTCTGAAGATGCTCCAGTTGCAGAGAGTGTAGAGAGGAAATACAATAAATTTTTTTTTTTTTTTTTTTTGCCGAGAGGGTGAAAATCTTCTAAAGACACCATAAGGCCCGACCGCGCGTGCTTATGGTAGTGTGAGATTTTTACTCACTAAAAACACCACTTTTCAAGATTAGTACTACAACTAAACCGACGCTTATCCAGCAGTTTTATTTTCGCTTACGAGACTCCTGATTTTTGGAAAAACATGTTCGTATGTAATTTAAAAAGATTGTAGTGCTTTAGACAGGTTAAATTCCAATGAAAGTTATTGCTGCTTTCACGACCGGCACATACTATGACGCGAGGTCAATAGGTTTTGTCCTTTGCAGACGACGAATTGAATTGTTCGCGTCAAGTAGTTGAATGACGGTACGGTTACAGTGGACGTGAACACGATCTTTGTGCTTACGATCAGAATTTGTTATCTCTTCGACGACGCTGGGAATTCCCAGGTCCCGATGAATATCTTCGTTACGTACGTACCACGGTGCGCTAATGATCGTTCTAAGAACTTTATTTCCAAAAGTTTGTAAGATGTTTCTATTGCTTTTCCTAGAACAACCCCATAGTTGTAGACCATAAGTCCACACTGGCTTTAGCACTTGCTTATAGATAAGCAGTTTGTTATGTAGGCTCAACTTCGAATGTTTGCCGAGTAGCAAGTACTCGGTATTTGTTTTCGAGCTCGTCTCGTTTCTTTTTTACGTGCGATTTCCATTTAAGCTCAACATCTAGAGTCATTCCTAGATATTTTGCTTCGTTCGCGTATGGTATTTGAGCCGAGTTTAAATATACAGGTAATCTGTCCACTTTTTTGTAGGTAAAGTTGACGTGAGTAGATTTTCTTTCGTTCAGCACAATACGCCAAGAATTCGTCCAAGCGTGAACTTTGTTAAGAGCATGTTGCAGCTTTTCAGTTGCTGCTTCAATTATATCGCCCATTGTCAATATCGCCGTATCGTCCGCAAACGTGGCGACGACGCAGTTTCTTTCCTGCGGGATATCACGCGTGTAGAGTACATATAGAAGTGGACCAAGGACACTTCCTTGTGGGACTCCGGCCACAATCTCCTTGAAATAAAAGTAATCATTTCCATGCTTAACACGAAAAAGTCTTTCGGTGAGGTACGATCGTAAAATTTGAAAGAGTTGCCGTGGCAGTAGTCATCAAGGGCGGATCCGGGGGGGTGGCACAGGGGCACGGGCCCCCCAGACACGATTCAGATAAAACAGGCCAGTCGAAAAAACACTAGCGAATTAGAATACTATGGGGTACACTCTTTACCTATCTGACCTTTGTGCCGCTCCCAGAAATAAATCCTGGATCCGCCCTTGGTAGTCGTTGCAATTTGTACTCCAAGCCTTCGTGCCAAACCTCATCGAAAGCTTGTGAGACGTCAAGAAATACACCACAACAAATCTTTTTTCCTCGAGAGTTTTCTCAATCACGTCAGTTTATTTGTGGACTTGGTCGATTGTAGAATGTTTGACTCTAAATCCGAGCTAATGGTCAGGAATGAGATGTAGTAGTTTTTCGAATATTTTAGAGACAACCGGTAATAGGGAAATAGTCTGATATGACTTCTTCTCATTCAGGGGTTTGCCTGGTCCCGGGACCATTATAATCTCGGCGACTTTCCATTGTCTCGGAACGTAGAGCAATCTGAACGAAGCGTTAATCAAATATAGCAGTTTGATAAGAGCTTTATTCGGTAATTCCTTGACCACCTGCGCCGTTATCAAGTCGTAACCCGGTGCTTTTTTCGTTTCTTTTCCAGGCGTTATCAAAGGGCCGTCGAATGACTTAAACGTTTCTTCTTAGTGCAAAGCAAAATGTTCTGCCTTTTCTTTGTCGCTCTTGGCCCAAGTTCTATTGTTTTTCCGAATTGGTGGCGCTTGCATTTGAGGTTTCCGGATGCTTTTTAGCGCTTTCCAGAAGAGATTTTTAAGGTAGATCGCTATCTTATTGCTTTTAAATTCCCGAATACTATCTCTAAGGCGATTGCATAATCAGTTGAGGACCTTTTTATGCTGCGGTGCGCGAGTGATTTGCCATTTATTTTGTGTTTTTCTTTTCTCCCTCACCAGTTCAATGATTTTTCTGGGATACTTTTCGTTGCGGTTAATCTTATAGCTTCTAGGAGGAGTGTTTCTTCATGCCGCTCGTTGTACTGCTTCCATGAAACGATCAACTTCGTCCTCCAGTTCACAAGGTTTTAAGTGATACATTTAAGGCGATATTTGTTTCGCAATCATTTCTAAAGCCTTCTCAATTTGTTCTATTGCTAGTAGGTCTTGGAGGTCCTTCATTATTGATCAACGCTTCACCAAGTAATAAAATTACCGGAGAGTGGTCAGAAGAGAGATCAAAACTTTCTTCGATTGTAATAAACTTCTCGTAAATGCCTTTTGAAACGAAATAATCGATTAGATCGGGAATTTTTTCTGAGTCGGTTGACCAATAGGTGGGTTTTCCTGTCGAATAAAAACAACAACCGAATTCATTTGCCACTGGATAGAGAATTTTTCCTTTAGAAGATGTACATCTTGAACCCCAGAAGGTGTGCTTCGCATTGAAATCTCCACCAATAAAGAAATTTGAACCAAGGGCATTGAAGACACGAAAGTAGTCGTCTTTTTCAAGCGAGCATCGCGGTGGACAGTAAACAGACGCTATGTTGTAGCTCAAGTATTTATTTTTAACCCTTACCACGCACAACTGAAGTTTTTCGAGCTCTATGTTTATATCGACTGAGTGATCGATGTTAGTTTTACTGAATAAGGACGAACCTCCCCGCGTAGCCTCTTATCTTTATTTGCGATTCCCTTGTTAAATGTGTTTCAGAGATCAAACATATGTCTATATTTTCTCTCATTAGAAAAATTTCTAATTCGTTAGATTTTTGTAAGAGTCCGTTTGCATTCCATGTTATAATTTTAAGCAAAGAGTCCATATCTACTTAGATTTAGATATAAAGTTAGCCATACAAAAGCTTTCGACGTTACTGAGACGTTCGAGAATTCGTTTGTTCGTTTCACATTGTTCCTCGAACTTAACGTAAATGCAGTTCAGAATTTCTTTCAACGGATCAGAGGATGGCCCGTCGTTTCGTCTGGTTGCTTTGACTGTAGCCTGAAAATACGTCAGACAACTGGGATTCGTTGGCTTATCCGAGGATATTTTTCGTTAAGTCTTTTTAGTGGACGACTTCGACGTACTTTTAATCAGCTTAGAGGGCTGATTGACTGGTTCAAGAATACAATAAATCAGTAGAAAATTTGTAAGTGACATTATGCCCAATATTTGCTGCTAACCTGACATTCCACTTTTTTCAAATAATTTTTTTTTTTTTTTTTCATATTATGTCATAATCATACCATTTATTCACTCATGTCTCTGTAATGTTTTAAAAGGTTTGTATTGAAAGTAAAGTTGGAAAAAAATATAGGCAACGCCGTGCAAGTCAACTATTATACGTACAAATCCAGGCAGTATCAATCGTAACCAAACTGTTGCACAACTTAATGTTGCATGTCTGCTACTAACTTGAACAAACCAAAGAAACACCGAGTATATGCGACAGCAGAACCGTGTTCAGAGTCACAAAAGAGCTGATAGGTGGTCACAGTTTGTGTCACCACACAGTGAAGGACTTTGATGATTGTCTGCTGGTTTCGGATGAAGATCAATTAGAAAGATATAGGGAGCATTTTTCAAAAAAAAATCATTTTTTGCTCCAAAAGCGAGATTAGCTATCCATGCCCAAAACTCTAAAATTCGCATCGCACATCCAAAATAAATAAGGCTGTAGAGCTTAACGGCATTCCCGTGGAGTTCTACAGAACAACGCCAACGCCATTGGCAGACTTTC
Organism: Pocota personata; assembly: GCA_963082735.1. NCBI lineage: Eukaryota > Metazoa > Arthropoda > Insecta > Diptera > Syrphidae > Pocota > Pocota personata. Next base: position 73,210,234 of record OY720432.1, on the reverse strand, counting down.
TGTACTCATTCATATGTAGAAAAGGCTTGGGAGATCAAGACCTTAACTCACGAATGGAGGAAAGGAATTATTGTCAAGCTTTCTTGGGAGGTCTCCAATAAAATCCATTTTTTGTCACGTTAGTAAGCGATTTAAAACATACAGGAAAGTTACAATCCACCTGGAACAGATTGTATGATACCCTATTCGTCATCTTCTAACCCATTCCTAATAAAGTGGACGTAGTGTTGGGAATTTCTTAAAAAGATGCAAAAATTAACAAAAATAATAGCAATTTTTGAGATTTTATCAGAAAAGCAGTTGTTATGAATTCTCTTAGCAGAAAGTGGGCGTGGCTATCAAAATTTGTAATGAAGTTCATGGACAGACATGGTTAGATCGATATAACTTTTGATGTCAATCGCAAATATATATACTGTGGGCGTCTACCGTTATTATTTCTTTATGTTACAAACTAGTTACCAACATATTTTTTTTTTATTTTTATTTAAGTTTAGCATAAGTATTGCTTAAAGCTAAACTTAATGCATAATACGCTCAGAACTATACTGAAAACGAGAGAGGGAAGAGAGATCTTGAGAGCCTTAAAAACTAAAGTTAACTAAACTAAACTAACATAATTCGAGAAGGAAGGGGGGAGAAATAGAGGCCAGGTGAGGAGAAGTGAGTGCTATGGTGTAAGTGTAAGGCATTCCGTAGTGAGATTTTGCCATTACTCGTATTAAAATCAAAGATGGATAGCGAATTATTTGTATTGCGTAGCAATCAGTGTTTCTTGCTATCAATTGACGCAGAATGAGTATATCGGCAATATCAAGACGGATTTTCAACAACTGTAAATTAATCAGTCTCAGACGATCCTCGCAGGGTTATAAGTTGTAAAGGAGGTTTGTTTTTCGAATTGGCGATACTTTTTCCAGCGATGTGTGCTCAGTATGGTTTGTAATTTCCCCATGCATAGACTTACGCCAGAACAATGCTTGTAAATCGTGCAAATTCATTTTGAATATTGTGTTCCAGTTCGCGAAACTTACTGTGCGCTACGACCACTTTACGGTCGACATAATCATCCATCCGAACAAGAAATTCGGATAACCATGGATCACGCATACTTTAGTTGATAATACGCATCCGCAGAGATGTTTTATGGTGCACCGAAGAAGCTCTTGCTGCTGTGGACAGTAGTATTGAGAAGGACCCGAATGAATCGATTCATCATCGTGTACAGCAATTGGAGCTGTGTCCATCCACTTTATGGAAGATTTTACAAGATCCAGCTCGTGCGTCGTACGTTCAGTTAATGGGCCGGTAACGAGATTGCTCTTGATCCTCGTTTCCATCACAAAATTTTGTTCAGCAATGAGGCTCATTTTTAGTTGAATGGCAACGTTAACAAACAAAATTGTCGCATTTAGAATGAAGGATATCCACAAGCCATTATTGAGACGCGCCGTTACATCTACAGAAATTCACTCTTTGGTGTGCTTTATGGGCTGGTGGTCCATATTTCAAAAGTGATGCCGGCCAGAACGTTACAGTCCATGGAGAGCGCTATAGATCCACGATAACTGACTTTTCCCCAATTGGATGGCATTAATGTGAAAGAGTTGTAGTTTTAACAAGATGGCGCAATATTCCATAAATTTATTGAGTGAAACATTCGATGAGTGCATAATTTCACGTAATGGACATGTGAATTGTCCTCCAAGATAGTGTGATTTAACACCTTTGCATTATTTTCTGTGGGGATATCTGAAGTCGCTAGTCTATGCCGATAAAACAGAGACGATAGACAACTTGGAAGCCAACAGCCGTCGGTGGTTCATGGCACCATATTCGTCGCGTTATTGCCCATAAACGACCCCAGCTGCGACCATACTTGGCTAGCATACTCAAGAAGGGGCCTTACAAAGGTAATATAGAGGGACTTTGAAGCATAAGGATACGAAAATTCCTTAGACCGAGTGCTAAAATTACCCTGCTTTTAGAGTTATCAATATGAGAACGAAATTTGAGTTCACAATCACAGATGATACCCAAACGACGTTTTGACGTGACTGAAGGTACTTGTAAGAGCCCATCACGAATGAAGTAGACCCTAAGAGGTGTTGAGAGGTGTTTACAGGAATAAGTAATAGAGTGACATTTGTCGACATTCAGTTCTACGAATTTTTTTGACACCAGATTGAAAACCTCTTCAAGTCTTCCTGTAATTGCCGGGAGTCAGCAGTAGATGGCATGTGTTTAATGATTTTCATGTCAATACCATAGACAGATAGATCAGAGTATCTGATGATACATTCGGTATCGTTTATCTATAGTATAAAGATGAATGGTATAAGATGGCTGCCTTGAGGGACCCCTAAAGTTGCTAAGGGACTTTGTATTGGCGTTCATCCAAATACGATTTAATCCACGAAATAAACCTCGTTTGAGAACCTAAGGCTTTTAGCCTAAAAAGAATAACTTTGTACGGAATTTTGTCAAAACCTTTCTAAAGTCTATGGTAACAACATCAACTTCATTTCCCTCCTCCAATGTGCAGAGTGTATTTAACACAAATTTAGTTAAGTGGTTATCGATCTGCCTTTAAGAAAACCGTGCTGCTTAGTAGAAAAGATTGGATTGCGGTGAAAGTACGTTGCATCATACACGATGTTTTCAAAGAGTTTCGAAAAGCATGAAAGTTTAGCAATGGGCCGATACTTCACCAGGAATAATATACGAATCCTTCCACAATCTAGGAAACTCCCTGCGAGATTGATAATTGAAACAGGGCAGTAAAGGTTGAGTCATATGGTTCACACATCGTTTCAAAATTATATCGGCCAAGCCATCAGGACCGCGGGAATCATCATCCTGTTTAATTCAAAATATTTTTCTTACGTGGTGAAACGTGTGGGCAGACTGGATCCACTAGCTTCTAATTTAAGAACTACCCACAGATTTCAAGGAAAATTTATTTGTATGTACGAGTACCTGGTTTACAGACGATTCAACAGTTCAATATCGAACTGTGTTGGGACAAGATACAGTTAAAATTCATCAGATATAATGATTGTCAATTAATTTATTATCCACTACTCAAGAACTATGTGGAATTTTGATATGGCTTGTTAGCTTGATTTTGGCTTGTTCGCTTGAAATACAGGGTTTTCCAATAGGGACTTCCGATCTTTAACAGTTGATAGCAGCCATATTGTTGAAGCTACATCTGCCAAATTGGCTGTCATTTATTCAGTCTGTTTTGCCAAATTACCATGGATGTATATAGCGTTCAACAACACGTGCAAATAATAAAATCGTTTTATTAAAATGGGTGTTCTGTTCGGGCAACGTTCCGCGCGCTTCGCCCATTTTACGGTCGCCATAATCGTCCTTCCGAGAGGACTATTCGCAGCGTGGTGGATAAATTTAAGTCCACTGGTTCAATAAACGATCAACCAACACCCATATGTCAACGAAAGTCAAGATCCGCCGAAAACATCGCCGCTGTCCATGAGAGTGTGCAGGAGTATCCGAGGCAGTCGATTTCGCGTCGCTAACAAGAACTCGGCCTTTCGCAGACCACAACATGGCGAATTTTGCATCGTGACTTGGACCTGCACCCGTACAAGATTCAACTGACCCAGGAGCTGAAGGTAAACGACCATAGACAACGACATGTGTTCACTGAATGGGCTCTGGAGTAGTTGGAAACTGACCCTAATTTTCGTCGAAAAATTATCTTCAGCGTTGAGGCCCATTTCTGGATGAAAGGGTACGTCAACAAACAAAATTGTCAAATTTGAGACGATACTAATCCACATAAGATCCAAGAGCGTCCAATGCATCCCGAAAAAGTCACTGTTTGGTGTGGATTTTGGGCTGGCGGCGTCATCGGTCCATATTTCTTTGAGAACGACATTGGCCAGGCCATCACCGTCAAAGGCGAGCGCTATAGGTCGATGATTACCAACTTGTTTTGGCCTGAATTGCATCATATGGACACCAACGACATGTGGTTTCAACAGGACGGCGCTACGTGCCACACAGCTCACCCCACATTAGAAATTCTGCACGAGCGATTCGAGGGCATTGTCATCTCACGTGGAGGTGATGTGAACTGGCCACCGAGATCGTGCGATTTGACCCCGTTAGACTTTTTCTTGTGGAGTTTTCTGAAGTCGCAGGTCCATTCGAATAAGCTTTAAGCCAACATAACCCATGCCATCGGTCAAATTCAGCCTGATTTATGTGCCAGAGTCATGGAAAATTGGACATTTTGGATGCGCGCCACCCAGAGAAGCCACGGCGGACATTTGAACCATGTTATATTCCATACATAATGGCATCGATAGGCCTTTCAAACGAATAAAAAATGTCGATGATGTCTCACACACACTTTGTTTTATTTAAATTTAAAGATAGGAAGCGCTTAATAAAAGACCCTTTACTATTTATATTTAAAGATAGTGTTTAAACTACGAGTATTATTATTTTTTATCTTTACCCCGATAAAATAGGTTTATCTCCCAACAAATCTCAAATCTCCCAACTTAAGCGCAATTTATTTTTGTAAAGAAACTATTCTGGACACAAAACTTTTGAATATATTTCCTATAAGGATACAAGGCTTTCGAATGATGTGATACTCGTAAAAGTAGTTATACTCCCCACATGATTTCATGCATTGGAACAAAAAGTGATACAACTCTAATGCTACTCTCATTAAATGTCCATACATGCAAAATCGATTTAGTTAAATCGCTATTATCATTTCAAACTTTATCATCGTTAGTTGGAATGATATTTCAAATAATAATTGCAATTATTTTCAACACTCTAAAGCATACCATGCCGTAACATCAATCGAATTCAATTAAAATATTTCGCATGACAGTTCCTTCGTTATACAAATTTTTGGTATTAATCATTGTTCGTACTTCGGTATTAGTAAAAACTAAAACACCGACAAGCCAGTTCATCATGTTTCATAAAACAGGACTACATCCCTCTTGAACTATCGAAACCCTAGGCAGCCACCAGTAGCAACAAATTTAATTGCTGGAGTTCTCTAGTTGAAAAACGGATCCATCAGAACTCTCTAACAAGCAATTAGATGGCAGTTTATGAATGCATAACTTTTCCATTTTTATTAGACATGCCACATTTTGCACCTAATTGACCACAAGCTCGGCCCAACCATCTCGTCCATGTCAATTTGCCATTTGCTGCATCTGCTTTGGTCTGCTGTGTTGCCTCATTCCTGCTGACCCTCTGAGAAAGGATCTCGTGCATACCTAACGATACTGTTGTTAGCGTTTCTGTATGATGTGATAGGGTTAGTGCGGCTGTCGTATTCCTCCCAAGTGACATCCGGTTTTAGCATCCGAATGACATCTTGTTATTTAGTTAGTTTCCAAATGTGGGCGAATGAAAATGTTATATTTTGTATAGGGTTTGGATGGGATGAAATTTAATGAAGTTGCAGTTGAATATAATTATAATAGAAGTGCCTAAGTTTAAAAATCCAAATTAGCATCGAATAGTATTACGAGTAAGTGGACTAAAGGCATACAGGGTGGCTGACATGAACTGTTACCAACTTCACGTCGCTGTGTCTGCCAAACTACGAATGACAGCGCGCTGAAAATTTGACAGTTGTTAACTTATTTCATTATTAACAAGCGTGTGTCAGGTTTTTTTTTTTTATCGCGTGTTTAGTTTTTGCTCTATCAACAATGCAATACAAACGTAATAGGGTTAGTGCCCTTTTTTGGCTGTCAAATCACAACCAGCTATTGTTCCTGAGCTGGAACATTTGAAAGTGAACAAATCGTTTGTGTATCGCATCATATCGTGTTACAACCAAACCGGCAGCATTGCAAAACCCTATAGAGGTGGTCCGAAAAAGACTGCAACATCGTTAATAGTGATTTGGAGTGTGGAGGCCAGAATCGAACGAAATCTTCGGCGTAGTTGAGAAAAATGGCTTCTGAGCTAAACATATTCAAAGAACGGATGCAACACATTTGGACTCAAGGCCTTAAAATTCCAAAAAGTGCACGATCTTACACTTGACCAGAAAAAGTTAGAGCAACCAAGCGGCCAATCATCTTCTCTGTTGAAGCACCATTTCGAATTGAGCAACTTGTCAACAAGCAAAATGATCGAGTTTACCTGCCAGGGAGGTCATACGATAATAACGACCAAAGAATGGCCACCAGGAAGTAAGTGCCACCGTTTTTGATGGTTTGGGCCGCAGTGACTGCCGATGGTCGGTCTCCGCTCGTATTTTTGGACCGTGGCGTTAAGATAAACGCGATGGTTTATCGTAAAACAGTCTTGGAAACTGTGTCCAACGGGACTCTGCACCTTCTCACAAAGCCCGAGTAAATCAAGAATGGCTGCGACAAAACGTTCCGCACTTCATTTCCTCGACACAGTGGCTATCAAATTTTCCCGATGTGAATCCATTAGACTTTTCTGTCTGGGGCATTTTGAAGGCCAAGGTTGGCACTAAAAATACCAAACAACGGACGCTCAAGCGCTCAAGTTAGCGCTTCGCCAGGAATGGAAGCGCATTCCACAGACACATTTGTGTGTTCATTTAATTAAATTCTTTATTAGTTAATTATTAATTAAATTCTTGAATTGCAATAAATTTCGTTAGATTGTTTCTATGCTTATCACTAGAATTATTCAGGCAACACTAGATAACAGCAACATAACTAAATTTACCAACAGGGAAACGCCTCAAGGCGGTGTTATTTCACCTTGTAGACAGAAAAAGAATTAAAGTAGTCAAGTATGCGGACGACATGGTCATAATAGTATCAGGAATGTTCCCGTCTGTAATAAGCGAAATGATGTAAAATGCTTTGAGTAAAGTATGCACCTGTGCCAAAAAGTGTGGTCTTGGAAAAACTGAACTGATGCTCTTCACCACTAAAAACAAAATACCTGACTTCGGTACCTCGGCTAAATGGTCAAACACTCTCACTATCATCCAGTGCTAGGTATTGAGGAGTTATCCTAGATCCTAAACTCAACTGGAAGCAAAACAGAGAACAACGGGTAAAGAAAGCACATATAGCCTTCTACGCCTGTAACAAAACAGTCGGCAAAGAAATGGGGCCTGCAACCAAAACTGATCCTATGGATCAGTGGTAAGATCGATTCTCACATATGGGTCCATAGCTTCGTGCTCGGCTCTAGAAAAGGCCTATAATAAAACCAAACTTAACAAGATACAAAGAACAGCATAGGCACTACAGATGCTCTACGGTCTACCCCGGCAAATGCTCTTACAGTCCTCTAGACCTACACACAACAAGCATTACAGCAACATAAATTGTTCCTGGCCGCATAATGTCAAACAGAGATGATATGATTTTTTCCATTTTAACGAAAATGTTAGTAGGCGTCTATATAAAATGGCTGCCACAACAAAACTATTTGACAGATCTGTCTGAAAATTTGAGTGCGTTCTTTGGAAAGATGATTGTTGACAAAAAAAAATTAAATTTAAGGTGACGTAAACCAAACAATTGGTCAATAAAAAAAAATTGTAAAATTGTGTTTCATTTCATAGTTAGTCAAAAATATCAGCCTGCGCCATAAAAAAATACACCCTGTATAACACACAGAGCACTATGAAATTATGAATTAATATATCTAATATTTTATGAGACAATGTAGGTCTTACGTCAGTTGTCAAAAATGACAAATGGTGACTTCTGCTGGAACATTTCTAATTAAAAACGGTCTACAACAAGGTGCGGTGAATTCACCGATCCTTTTCAACATTTACACGAGCGATCTCATAGGATTACTTCACCATGCTGTAGCGTACGCAGACGACTTGATCGCGTACAGATCAGGGCCAAAAATCGAGGTCATTGCAACGTGACTTCGATAAGATTCGGCGATATTGAGATGACTGTAAGTTTAAGATCAACTTCCAGAAATCGGAAACAATTCTTTTTAGGACGCCGTTGTCTGAGGCCTCTAGGGATACCAGAAAGAACTGGCGAAAGTTCTCAATCGTGGGACCGCAGTCACTTGCGTGTCGACGTGTAGTTAGATACCTAGGGCTCTGGTTAGACAATATCTATATTTTAACAAATATATAGATGCTGCTTTGACAAGAGCCAGAGGTGCGTTTGCCCGTACAAAGAGACTTTTTTATAGCAAGCAACTCGATGCAAGGGTAAAGGTAATCTGCTACATGGCCCTCATCTGGCCCATGCTCGTATATGGATGTCCGGTGTGGTTCAACGTGGAAACAAGCTTGTTGGAATAGATTCGGGTGTTTGAGAGGGTTTGCCTATCTATCCCAATGAGGGCCCTGTACAACAGAGCTAACCTCCTTCGTCGTTCCCTCTCAATCCGGGGTAGCTTTCTCCAAAAATTTGTCTTAGTATTTATTAAACAATAAATTTATTAAACAACAAATTAGAAATTAAACAATAAGACGAATAACAAATTAAGTAAGGTACGTCGAAAGACTAGTTTTAAGTATTAAGTCTGGCTTAAAGCGCCAGCTTAGGGCCAGTAAGTTAGAATAGCGTAGTTAAGTTAATTAAGCTAGTTTTAAGCGTGTTTTGTCTAGCATTTAAGTTGCAATTGAATTGGATTAATAAAAATACAATTAAAATGAAATATGAAAGGCTATACATAGAAGGAGAAATAGGGAAAGTAGGCGTATATTTCTAAGCCGCGCCCAGGCAGAAAAAGAAAATCTTCGGCTCGTGAAGATCGGATTTTTGCCCGGGAGTCTTTAAAAAGAATCATCAAAAGACATCCTCTAAACTTGCTGGTTCTGTTCAATGTTACGCTATCTGCAAAAACCCTTAGAAGAAGGCTAAGAAGATGTTGCAGGGCCAGAAAAAACCCTGGCTTTCTGAGGAGAACAAGAAACGACGTCTTGAGTGGGCCTAATTGCATAAGGATTGCAGCCATGAAGGTTGGCACAATGTCATGTGGTCAAATTTGGAGGTAAGTAAATTGCATACACTTCTAAAAACAAAATCAAAAGCAGATTTACGAAATCATTGGACATTTTTTTAATAAAAGTCGGTCCGAACTGAACACCAAATCAGAATGTGTGTCTTTACAGACTTTTGAAACTCCTCGCGCAGTCTACGTACGCAGGAGGAAGGGAGAAGAGTACCATCCCGATTGTGTGGTACCCACAGTCAAGTTTGGTGGTGGTAGTCGCATGGTGTGGGGCTGCATGGCTGCAGGAGGCATAGGAGAGTTATTCACGTGCGAGAGAAGAATGAATAGGGACAGTTATATTGATGTTTCAATGATCCCCTTTTCAGAAAGATAATGTTCCGTGCCATAAATCCCGAAAAACGATGGCATGGTTTTCAAATCAAACAGTGGCCCGACCTGAACCCTATTGAACACCTGTGGGCACTTCTAAAAATGAGGATAAAGAATTATAATCCGACATCCTTAGTAGGCCTGAAGAGCACTCTACTACGAGAATGGAAAAAAAATCAGCTCGGGAGAATGTTTTAATTTAGTTGCTAATATGCCTCGTAGGGTTCTTGTAGTGTGCTTTCATTTATGACCAAGGCTGTATATTTTTTGCCGAGAGGGTGAAAATCTTCTAAAGACACCATAAGGCCCGACCGCGCGTGCTTATGGTAGTGTGAGATTTTTACTCACTAAAAACACCACTCTTCAAGATTAGTACTACAACTAAGCCGACGCTTATCCAGCAGTTTTATTTTCACTTACGAGACTCGTGATTTTTGGAAAAAGATGTTCGTATGTAATTTAAAAAGACTGTAGCGCTTTAGACAGGTTAAATTCCAATGAAAGTTATTGCTGTTTTCACGACTGGCATATACTACGACGCGAGGTCAATAGGTTTTGTCCTTTGCAGACGACGGTTACAGTGGACGTGAACACGATCTTTGTGCTTACGATCAGAATTTGTTATCTCTTCGACGACGCTGGGAATTCCCAGGTCCCGATGAATATCTTCGTTACGTACGTACCACGGTGCGCTAATGATCGTTCTAAGAACTTTATTTCCAAAAGTTTGTAAGATGTTTCTATTGATTTTCCTGGTACAACCCCATAGTTGTAGACCATAAGTCCACACTGGCTTTAGCACTTGCTTATAGATAAGCAGTTTGTTATGTAGGCTCAACTTCGAATGTTTGCCGAGTAGCAAGTACTCGGTATTTGTTTTCGAGCTCGTCTCGTTTCTTTTTTACGTGCGATTTCCATTTAAACTTAACATCTGGAGTCATTCCTAGATATTTTGCTTCATTCGCGTACGGTATTTGAGCCGAGTTTAAATATACAGGTAATCTGTCCACTTTTTTGTAGGTAAAGTTGACGTGAGTAGTCTTGCTTTCGTTCAGCACAATACGCCAAGAATTCGTCCAAGCGTGGACTTTATTAACAGCATGTTGCAGCTTTTCAGTTGCTGCTTCAATTGTATCGGCCGTTGTCAATATCGCCGTATCGTCGGCAAACGTGGCGACGACTCAATTTCTTTCCTGCGGGATATCACGCGTGTAGAGTACATATAGAAGTGAGCCAAGGACACTTCCTTGTGGGAATCCGGCCACAATCTCCTTGAAATCAGAGTAATCATTTCCGTGCTTAACACGAAAAACTCTTTCGGTGTGGTCGGACTCCCGCCCTTGGGTACGCCTATGGCTTTATCTAGATTGTTCGAATAAAAACCCTGCATTGTGCGAGTTGCCGATGCAATGACATTTATGTATGTCAAGTATCTGGGCGTATTTATAACAAATTATTCAATTAAATTTTTTTTTTTTAGGTACTTATTCACGCATATACTCATACATTGATGTCAATTAAATCGCAATTGACTCCAATCCACAAATTAACACATTCCTTGAGTAATTAAAAACTTCGCCTCTGCGCTAAAAAAAATATATTTACAGAAACCGTGTAGGTAGATCAAATACAATATGCTCCTGATTCCATAGTCAAACACATTCCATTGGACATTCTCCATCTCATTAGCAGTGAAATAGCAAATTTCCCTCCTTCTACGGATACCTCCTTCCAATGTGAAGAATGGAAAACATCAGATATTGCAGCCATACGTACTACTGCCTGTGTGTATGTGTATAAATTTTGTAAGCAGTAGAGAAATTCCTAGCGAACCATAGGTCGCATCTCAAATCCCGGATGAGCTTGATTAATCGGAATGTGCCTGACCCGTTGTTCGCTGAAAGTAAACTATGGAATTAATTAGACGCATGTTATTCACCATTCACCCATTTACCGCTGTATTGAACACCGAGATACAAAATTGTACACCAAGCGAGCTCCACTCACCCACGCCACCACACCATTACCACCTCGAAACAAACGCTCATCTAACGACCCAGCAGTTGATAGCTGCACCCTTTCATCGGGGGAGGCGATAGTGGATTCGGTGGAAGTGGTTGATTGTATCTATGTGAAAGTCTGTATGTGTTTGGTGAACTGCGTTGTATTTCGCAAATTGAATGTAAAGCAGTTGATATGGAACACAATAGCTAATTAAAGCGAATGTTATACACAATTAATTAAGCTAATTAGTAGAGAAACCATAGCCTCGCAAAACACAATGCTCCTGTACATCTGTCTGCATGAGTTGCGATAGCGTTTCACGTTGTGTGTGTGATCTTATATTTCTAACTGGCTCTGGCAGATACGTATGAATACGCTCTACATGACTGTAGACGGGGTACCAAGCGAGGAACCTTGTATACTCGTAGAACCTTCATTCGGACAAATTAAAATAACGACTGACACGTTCTCTATCTTTCCTTATTTCTCAATTAAATTTGTAACTTCAGGTTAAGACGTAACGAATAACCTTAAATCTATTTCTAAAGGATTAGCTTAAGCACCAATATGTTCCTGTATGAAAGGAATATTGAACCTTTTCTAGTCTTTCATACCGAAGTGAGAGAGTAAAACACATTACCAATTCTAAAGGATGTTTGCTTCTCTGTGTGTCCGTCAAATACTTTTAACTTTCGAAGAGCTGAACCGGACTTATCATGGTATTGACTAAATATGTAGAATTAAGGAAAGAAGTTAAATAAATATGTCATGCATACTGTCTGGCACACAGATACGAGCAAAATAAAATATAATCTTGTCCCCATTAAGTGGTGAATTATAAAACATGAATAATGAAAGCTGGTGCACTGAAAAAAAATCATTGGTCGAATACAAAAATTATTGAATCAAAAAACGTTACGACAAAGTATTATTAACGGAAATTGTTTAATTTTAACATGCTTGTAATTTATTTATACAATTTTTTTTTTACATTGAAAATTGCATCTTCAAGTGAAAAAAAAGAACGCTTACCATGTTAAAGTATTTCACGGCGCACTGTGTGGTAAATCGCCAATCTACGTAGTATAGCCAGTTGACTTTAAATCATGTGTTAAGCTTCTCAATACAATAGGTAACTGTAATTCATATTTTGTTTTTATCTCTGATTAGGAAAAACTAAGCTTGAAAGTCAGTTGATTTCAACAGGTGCATAGAGATACGAGGGCTAAGTGAAAAGTTATCGGCTTGACGCGGAGATGGCGTTCCAATCAGCATAAATTTATATTTCCTGCCTGGGTGCACTTCTCATTCGTTCGTATGACAAGTTTCAACTTGGTCTCTCAAGTAGTTTCTTTACACGATTTTTTGCAGTAGACGTCTCCCCTAAGGAAATCCATCCAAAGTTGACAAAAGTTTACGGGGACTCTGCTCCTTCCATGTCAACCGTTAAAAAGTGGGCAGCTGAATTTAAACGTGGTCGCACGTCCCTCGAAGATGACCCACATGAAGGACGACCAAAAACCGCAACCACACCCGAAACCATCGAAAAAGTGATTGATATCGTGTTGGACGATAGACGAGTGAAGGTGAGTGAGATAGCTGAGGCTGTGTGTACATATCGGAAGAGAGAGTGCGAAAGATCTTGCACAAAAACTTAACGATGCGAAAGCTCTGCGCAAGATGGGTGCCACATTTGCTGAATGCCGATCAAAAGCAAATACGGAAACGATTTTCGCGGCAATCTTTGGACCGATTCAATAGGGATCCGACCGATTTTGTGCGGCGAATTGTCACCATGGATGAGACATAGGTCCACCACTACACGCCAGAAATGAAACAGCAGTCGAAGCAGTGGGAGGAAGCCGGTGGTTCAGCTCCAAAGAAAGCGAAGTCGATCGCATCTGCCGGAAAGGTCATGGCCAGTGTATTTTCGGATGCGAAAGGGATCCTGTTAATTGATTACCTTGAGAAAGGCAGAAAATTACAGGCGAATATTACTCCAACCTTCTTGACCAGCTGGATGCCAAAATTCACGAGAAAAGGCCTGGCTTGAAGAAGAAAAAAATCATCTTTCACCAGGACGATGCACCTGTACACAAGTGTGCATTGGCGATGGGAAAACTGTGGGATTTGGGGTACAATTTGCTCGGTCATCCCCCCTATTCACCTGATTTGGCACCCTCAGACTTCCAACTGTTCCCAAACTTGAAGAAATTTGTTTCTGGGAAGCGCTTCGCATCCAATGCAGAAGTTGAGATGGCCGTAGATGAATATTTTCACAGCCTTCCAGACTCTCATTTCCGAGAAGGAATACTGATGTTGGAGAAACGCTGGGCCAAGTCTATTGAAGTCAAGGCAGATTATGTAGAAAAATAAAATTTTTTAACTGAAAATCGCAGTCTTTCATTGTCAAGCCGAGAACTTTTCACCTTGTCCTCGTAACACCGAATAGCGTATTTTTGGTGTGAGTTTGGTTAATGAATTAAAACGCTATGGTGATTTTATTGTTATAAATTTTTTTATTATTATTATTATTAAGCTCTATTTGAACTTAAAATATTATAATTTTTATTTAATAATTCCCATTGCAACTATTTAAAAAAAAAATTCTGTGAGAAGGTCAAAAAGTGCCAAAAATAAAATATTGAGACAAAGTTAACTATTCCGCATAATTCCGGTCAGAAACTACATTTATATCATTCTGTAGGGTATGCTGATTAAAGATACCAAAGACATCTAGCACGTTTTTGAGACCGCCATACAATTTTGTTCACTTTTCCAGAATGACTACCCCTCTGTCGCGAAAGCAAATTTTTGAAACTTTCGAAGAAACTGCCAAGATACATCGCAAAGACGTGGTTTTGGCATTAATAATGGACAGATATTGCCTTCAAGACATGCCTGAAAATGTAAAAAAAAAAAACTAAAAGTTAATATTAATATTCTATGCTTTAAGCTTAGCAAAAAATGGGAAAAAAGTGGAACGCATCGAAACCGCTTTTTAACATCAAATTCAATCTGGCTTGATGAACTATATGACTCAGAAGGCATTCTACAAACAGCTGGAAGAAAACCAAAAAGTTTTAATGAGTGCAGTGAAAAAAAAAAAAACGAAAGATACAAAGTCTTGTAGATTCGATCGACCAAATAGGAAAACGAGATTTTTTTTTTTTTTTTTATAATTTGCACGTGTTAAAGGGGATATGAATACCCTTATACTAATTTTTTAGAACACGTGCGTTTTATGGAAAGAGGAAGAGACTGAGAGAAAGACAGAGTGGTGTAGTTTGAAACTCAGGTGGTATTAAGTTTCTGTAAACTCCAAGGGTGGTTGTTCAGATAACTGGGGAGTATTTTGTTTATTTTTTCGCTATTGTTGTCGTTGCTTATGATTCACAGTATTTTCTTCCGTCCACCTGATGTCATCATCGCGATCAAGTTGCACTTTAGCCATATGACCACCCTACTGCCAGTGTTATGCCTTCACAGTAGAGTTGACTTAGCTTTAGCAAGTGATCGACTTTTTTATTTATTTCATGCGAAATAAATAGATGATTCTTGACATCAGGATTCGAACCGTGAATCAACAGTGTGACAAGCGATGATGTTACCACTACACCACGGCTACATACCACTTCAGCCAGACTCGTGAAAGATCTATCGGAAGCTCCATCTAGTAAAGGTACAGAAGTGAAAAGACTTTTAAAAGATTTAGCTCTGAGTCTGTGTCTTCACTGGCTCTTTCTTCTGACGAAGCAGTATCGTTAATGATAGATGCTAATTTGTCGAAACATCAATATGATGTTATACGGCAAAAAGTCACTGCAAAATGCAAAGATCTTTTTCTCTCCTATATTAAGGTTCAGAAAGTAAAGAAGAATTGCTATAGTACATGCAAAAAGCCAACTCCAGTCTTTGGATAATCATACCATAGAAAGGCTTTATTTGGCTCAGAAAGATTCTTTACTCGGTATATTATATTGATACAATGGGGATGCGATGGTGCTCAGCAAAAGCAATACAAACAGAAATTTTCATCGGAGGGCCATACATTTTAATGGTTCCCATTCAAATGAATTTAAGTTCTACCCTAGGAAAAATAATTGTATGGCAAAATCCAGCTCCTTCTTTTATTTATATTTGAGATCAGCCTCGAAAGTTATGCTGATCTAGCCATGTTCGTCTGCCTGTTTGTCTATCTGTCCGTTCGTCTGTCTGTATGTTCCTAGATTTTGGGCCTTAAATTTTGAGCTAAGAATATGAAATTTTAAACATTAGCTTCTTAGAACCCGAAGCAGTAAAAGTGTAAGATTTTTGAAAAACCACTTACAAACACGCAAACTTTTCGAAAAATGTCGTTTCTTCAATATTTTTACTTGAAACTAAAAAATATTTTTTTTATACAATATATATAGACGTTGTCATTATATACAATTCATCATATTGTAATATGCGAGCTACGGCTCGAGTAGATAAAACGTTATTCTGTGAGATTATTTCTTTATTTTCTGGTCTATAGAACAATTCAAGTTCACACTATACTATTCTTTGCGAATTCTTTCCTTACAAGGTCTCTTTCTTCTCAAATCACTTTATCTCATTTCAATTACTTAATTCACAAATCCAAACTAATCACTTCTTCTTGTTAACTCTTAACTTTTAATCTATCACAAAATTACAACTTCGCCTATTATCACTTTTCCAATCTCTTCGTGCGGTTCGAAAACCAACTGCCCCTGCTTCGATCGCAATCTGTTCTCATATAGTCGCATTTCTGCAAATTCTTCGACCACTGGAACGAGAAATTTCTGATGTAATAATTCCAAGATGACAGCTGCAGCCAATAATCTCTTGCGGTTATAATTCTCCCTTAATTCCGCGACGTCGTCTTAGACATAATCCGTACACGAACCTCGAATGGAAAGACACTTCGGAATGTGTTGCCTGTTTGAGGGCGTAGTTATTATGCTACATTATGTTACAATATGTTATATATGACCACGCCCACATTTTGGAAGCATTTTCATCAAAAATTTCAAAGATTTTTACGATGATGATTAAGTCTTATTGTGAATATTTCATCAGAATCCGTGAACTTTGGTTATAAATACCAGCAGCCATGCCCACTTTCATCTAAAAAAAAAAAGGCGTAACAACAGCTTTTCTGTTGGAATCTCTTAAAAATGTGGAAAATTTGCCGAGTTGAAAGATGGCATCGCAGTTGTATTAGAAAGTTCAGATGTGTTAGAGGATGAGGATTGTAACTTTTCATTATCCTTTTTTTTAAATTCAATTAAAAGTAACGGATATTTGGAGGTACTGAAAGATATTATCCTTATTCCCATTCGTATTTATCGATTCAACTGAGTGTATCAATGCAAGTTAATTCACAATTAAAGAAAATTGTATCTAAGGCGAGTTATGCGGAGAGAAAACATACGAGTATTTCTTAGTGTATCTTTACTCAAACAATTAACTTTTTAATACGGTTTTGCATACGTAATGAGAACATGTTGGATATGAAATAATAAAAATTCATCAAGCACGACTCCATTCGTACATAGATTTTAAGAAACCATATAGAAAACTGCACATCTTTGTCTATGCATGATTTAAATAGTAAAAAATACATTAAACCTTGGATGACTACTGATCTCTTAAAGAAAATAAAAAGGAAAAACAAAATTGCAATAACCTTAGGCTAAAAAAAACACTATGACAAATTGTGCATAGATGTAAATAAGGAAGCAATAGAAACACGCTATCATTACTATGTCAATAAGATGCAAAATACTAAAGATATTATTAAAGAAGAGTGGAGAATTGTAAGATATAAAGTCTAAATCAATCGATGTCTTGGAAGTAGATGACATTATCTTATCTGATTCAGGCAGCATAGCGAACAAATTTAATGAGTATTTTATTGAGATTTCAGAGAGGCCTGAAAAGGCTTCTGCAGGACCAAACTACACTTGCAATTGTAATACTTCAACCGATATGTATGGTGTAAGTTGGCAGGTTAATAGCTTTGTTTTTAGCACAATTTCATCTGAAGAAATATTTAAGCTCATAATGTCTTTAAAAAATAAAAGTTCTAGTAAAGGGTGGTACAATTTTAAGGGCCGATGTTGAATGTGAACCACACCTAAACGTCAAGTTTTTTTCTGCATTTTATTTGACATTTCTCAATTTCAGACTAACTCAATTTGAACCATGGAAAGATACACAATCGAGCAACGCGTTAAAGTTTTTCTTTTGGAAAAATCGTGCAAAAATTTGTGCAAACCGGGTCTGTAGGAGATGTGAAAACACCAGTGCATGCTCGTACAGCTCGTACTGCAGAAAATATTGCTGCTGTTCGCGATAGTGTGGCTGAAGAGCCGTCCACCTCAACTCGTCGTCGTGCCCAACAATTGCACCTCTCACGCTCGTCGTTGATGAACATTATTCATAAAGACTTGCATTTACGCGCTTACAAGGTGCAATTGACTCAAGAACTAAAGCCTCTTGACCATTTCAAGCGTCGTCAATGGTCACAATGGTGGCAAGAAATGGCAACAGTGGATGATCAATTTTCGAAGAAAATCATCTTCAGTGATGAAGCACATTTTCACCTCAGTGGATTCGTCAATAAGCAGAATTGCCGCATTTGGGCGAATGATAATCCAAGAGTGATTGTCGAAAAACCAATGAACCCACAAAGAGTGACTGTTTGGTGCGGTTTATGGGCTGGCGGCATCATCGGGGCGTATTTTTTTCCAAAATGAGGCCGGTCAGGCAGTTACTGTGAATGGTGTTCGCTATCGTGAGATGATAACGAACTTTTTATGGCCCGAATTGGAAGATATGGATGTGGACGATATGTGGTTTCAACAGGATGGTGCCACTTGCCACACAGCTAACGAAACAATGGCTCTTTTGCGCGATAAATTCAATGGCCGTGTTATCTCACGTGGTGGCGATGTCAATTGGCCGCCAAGATCATGTGATTTGACACCGTTGGACTTCTTTCTTTGGGGTTATTTGAAAGAAAAGGTGTACGTCGATAAGCCAGCAACAATTCAAGAGCTAAAGGATGAGATAATTCGGCACATTAACGGCATAGAACCTCAATTATGCCTCAGCGTCATCGAAAATTTGGACCATCGGATGGAGGTGTGCCGCCGAGGTTGCGGCGAACATTTGGCCGATATTGTGTTCCATACATAATTGAACCATACCAATATTATCATAATAAAAAGAAATGACAGTAATTTCCTAAATAATTTGTGTTTTATTCAAAATCAACATCGGCCCTTAAAACTTAACCACCCTTTACAAGTGATGGTATTACAAATGTGCTTCTAAAAAAGATTGCCTTTAATATAAGTGATATACTATGCTACTATCATAGCATAAGCAATGGATGTTTTCCACAATCCTTGAAATGGTCAGATATTATACCTCTGTTTAACAATGGAAATCGCAAAGATGTTCGCAATTATAGACCTATATCTCTGCTTCCGACCTTTTCTAAACTATTTGAGAAGCTACTAAAATCGCGTATGGTTTCATTTTTGGATGATTAGAATTTCTTTTCTAAAAATCAGTTTGGTTTCAGGCCAGGCAAATCCACAGAAGTTTAGTATTCTCAAGTTATGTACCCAATTGTATCAAGGGTTTAATTGCTCCAAATTTACAATGGCTCTTTTCATAGACATGACGAAAGCGTTTGACATGGTGGATCACAATTTGCTTCTAGATAAATTGTATAATGCTGGTTTCAGGGGAGTACTTCATTCGCACATACCTTTTAGATAGGAAGCAAGTAGTTAATATTAATGGAAGTTTTAGTAGTTCCCTTACAATAAAGAATGGTGTTCCCCAGGGCTCTGTCCTAGGTCCACTTATGTTTTTAATTTATATTAACTCCCTCTTCAATCAGAACTTTAACGGATTCCCTACTGCTTTCGCCAATGATATAGCTTTCTCTTATCAAGGATTCCCTCCGTTTGATTGCATTACCAAAATTGAGGAAGATCTACAAAGATTAAGACAGTGGTTTGCATCTCACAAGCTGATTATCAGCAAGAAAACTAAATTAATGGCTTTTAAAATGTTGGGAAATGTACTTACCGATTTCAACTTATCTTTGCATCCACATGACTGTGAAAGGTTTTGTTTACCTCTGCATACGTGTGGGTGTATAAATTTTAATGAAAACATTCAATGCTCAAATAAGTGCTTTAAAATTGAATCTGTTACTCAATATAAATATCTGGGGGTAATAATTGATTTTAATTTGAGTTGGAAAGCTCATACGCAAGCAGTTAAATCTCACATGATGCGAGTGGTACGCAAAATGTATCTTGTAAAACCTTATTGTTCCAAAAAAGTATTAACCATAATATACTATGGCCTTGCAAACTCTAAGTTACAATATGGTATTACGAGTTGGGGAGGATCATATGATAACACTTTTGGTTCCTTACTTATAGCTCAAAAATATTTTATTAGAATAATTTGTGGTAGAAATCGCTTTGCTCATAGTTGGCCGCTGTTTAGAGAATTGGGAATTCTTCCATTAAGACATCTTTATGTTTTCAAAGTTCTCGGGGAATTCTTTAAGCAAAGTGGTAACACTCCAAATAGAAACTCTAGTTTTTATAGCTTACGCGTTAATAACCTAGCATTAGTCAATGTTCCGATCGCACATAAAACCAAATTTTCTCATTTTTTTACTCTTACTGCGCCTAAATGTTTTAATAAATTACCGATTGCTGTTACACGAACTTACTTTTTTCACTCATTTGTAAATAAAGTAAAAAAATTGGTTATTTACTATCGAATATGTTAATATAGAATGGTTGTTCCGATATGTGTCTTAATTGTAATCTTAAGTTCATTTGCTCTATATATGTTTTCATATTCTTCCCTAAATTTTAAAGTTTCCATTCGCTCCCTATTTATTGTAATACTGATAACTACCCCACATCAGTTCCTTGAATTGTACAAATTTTAGTTAAGTGTCATTCAACACTAACTTAAATAGTTACAGAATGACTACTATTATTCCTTCCACTATTATTGAAGTAATTTATGAATTATTAATTGTTAAGAAATTTGTTTTTAACTTGGAATGAATAAAAATTAAATGCAAATAGAATTTTTTTTTTTTTTTTTTACAATTTTACAAATGTTTGTTTACACTGCGACTAGTTATGAAACTAACGAGCAGTTTGCTTTTCAGTATTATTAGCGGGAGAAAATTGTAAAATTGTGAAAAATAATTGTAATTTGTTGTATGTTAACTTTTAATGACAGTAACAAGAGCATAGATGGGATTTAATCCATCCAAAGCGTTGGTTCACTCCGAGCGCCTCTTTTCGTTCGTTGTTGTCGCTCTGTTACTATCTAGTAGAGTACGTGGTAAGTCCTGTCACGGTTGCCTTGCAAGATCTGTCGGTCTTATACGTTGCAGTCGTCTCACGCCATATACGTTTAGAAAAATTGTTGCTTCCTCGTTAATATGCTCCTGAAGTCTCTTCTCGTGTGCTTTGGCCCTAGAGTTGATCTCTTCAAGAACAGTAGGAATGCCTAGGTCCCAATGGAGATCGCTGTTTCTGATGTACCATGGAGCGTTCACAATACTTCGAAGGACCTTATTCTGGAATCGTTGGATGACTGCAATATTGGTCTGGCTGACACATCCCCAGAGTTGAGCGCCATAGTTCAACACTGGTTTCAGGATCTGGTTATATAAAAGAATTTTATTATTAATTGATAGTCCTGACTTCCTGCCTATAAGCCATTCTAATTTTCGCCATTTAATGTCTAATTCTAGTCTTTTGATTTTAATATGCTCTTTCCAACGAAGCTTGGCATCTAGAGTCATACCTAGATACTTCGCTGATATTGCTATAGGGGAGTACGAGATAGACTTATTTGTGAAGTCAATATATACAGATTTACTCGAATTCAGTTTTATACGCCATCTTTGAGTCCACCTAATAATTTGGTCTGCAGCAGCTTGCAGCTTTTGCGTCGATTCTAGCGTTGTATCTCCTACTGCTAAGACTACCGTGTCGTCGGCAAAAGTTGCAGTCTTGGTGTAGGGCATTGTGGGTAGGTCTTTAGTGTAATGAAGGTATAACAGAGGTCCGAGGACGCTTCCTTGAGGAACTCCGGCTTTAATCTTCACTAGATTAGAGTAGTAGTTTTCTTGTTTTATACGGAAGTATCGCGATGTTAAATAAGACTCCATTAGGTGGAAGAACTGTTCTGGTAGGTACACTTTTAGTTTATTGAGTAGACCTTAATGCCATACTCTATCGAAAGCCTGTGCTACGTCTAAGAAAATTGCAGAACATACTTTTTTTTCTTCTAGTGCTCTTTCGATTTCAGTTGTTATTCTGTGAACTTGTTCTATTGTGTGTTTGCTTCGAAAGCCAAACTGGTGATTTGGGATTAGGTTTCTTGACTCTACGATTGGTTTGAGACGCTTAAAAATCAGTCTTTCAAACAACTTTAATGTTGAAGGAAGTAGAGATATTGGTCTATATGAGGATACCTCGTGAGGGTCCTTACCTGGTTTAGGGATCATTATCACGTCAGCTACTTTCCAGACACTTGGTACATACTCAAGGCTAATTACTTTATTCATTAACCGCAAGAGTTTAGCTAACCCTTTGTTTGGCAGTCGCTTCAGGACTTCAGCAGTGATCAAGTCAAAACCTGGAGCTTTTTGTCTTTTAATCGCCTTATCTCATATTTTAACTCATGTATTTTAATCGGAGGAATCATAGAACGGGCATTTTCATTGAAATTTAGAAACTCATCACAGATAGCATCATTAGGCTTAAAGGTATCCGCTAGGTGGTCTGCAAAAGCAGTAGCTTTTTCCTCATTGCTTTTAGCCCATTGACCATTACTGCATCTTATTGGAGGAATATGATTTGTTGGTCGCTTAAGATATTTTGTATTTTTCCAAAGTGAATATTCAGTGGTCTTATCAGCAGTTAGCTCTGATAGATATATTTTCATTGTCTCATTTCGGATAAGCTTTATCGCAAGCTTAAGATCTTGTGTGGCCTTGTTGAGTCTTGTTTTATCGGAAGGAAATCGAGTTTGTTGCCATCTACGCCGAAGTTTTCTTTTATTCCTTATGAGCTCCTTTATTTCTTTTGGTTTCATTAGAATGAAGATATTTAAATACTGTAACTATTATTTCATATGAAAAGCAGACACAGTATTCTGCCGATCGTATTCTTTTATAATCCCTGAATTATTGAACAGATTTGATTGAAATTTCGATTGTTAGTTGGAGGACTTTCTAGGCAAGTCTGCAGATTTTTTCCGGGATATACGGGAAAGCGATTTCAAATGAACAACCCGTTTCTTACATAAGACATGTGATCTCTCGAAAAATAATAATAATATTAAAATCAGACTTATTTCTTGTCATAGATCTAAAAATGCTCTATTATGTTTAGTCGTATCTTGTTTGCACTTTTATCGATGACGTGTCTGACAATCTGTCCAGTGGCGTTAGGTTCGGAGGTGTGGAAGTTATGGTTCTGCTTTACGCTGACGATCTTGTAGTCCTGGCCGATAGTCTACATACCTTTCAGCTACAAATCAATAAGTTAGAGCGCTACTGTGATATATGGAACTTGAAAATCAACACAACCAAATCTAAAATTATGATTTTCGAAACATCGTCACGTAGAAGAAGTGTGAAGGAGAAGTGACACTTGAGAAGTGTTCCTATTCAAGTAGTAAAAAATTTTAAATATTCAAGAGTCGTAATCTCCTATAATCTTGATCTCCGTTCACATGTCAAGGGAAAAACTCTAGTGGTATTAATCTGGAGTGGATTATTCTGCAACAAACAGGTGGATATATCCTCAATTTTTTGAGTTTTTGACGCTGTAACTAACAACTAATTTTGCTTTGCACATCAGGCTTTTGGTTTTCAAGAACTTGAAGAATTCGAATGCATTCAACTCATCTTTTTTCAAATCTATTTAAAAAATCTGAAGGCAAATGCAGACTGCATAATAAAAGTGATGCATAGAGATGATAATAATCTTTCGCGTTTTAATGCCGCTCATCGCCCTTTTGAA
Organism: Pocota personata; assembly: GCA_963082735.1. Lineage (NCBI taxonomy): Eukaryota > Metazoa > Arthropoda > Insecta > Diptera > Syrphidae > Pocota > Pocota personata. The sequence goes on along the minus strand of OY720432.1, from coordinate 73,186,811 downwards.
GAACGGTATGATATCGCTAGTGCACATGATTTGAGCTTCGACTTTACCGAGGGGAACACCAATGGTTGGCAAGGCAAGTTCTACCATTGTATAGCAAGAGTCGATGAGTATTTTTACAAACAATGTCTGAATAGAGCGCAAACACCATCAACCAGGCTTGCCTATAAAACACTTAGCCACTTCCTGAGTACTAACAATTATTTTTGCAGAGAGAGAATAGCCATCCAAATAAGCTTAGTCTTTGAAATGTAAACGGATATATTAGGTTTTAACTACATACCACACAGACAGGACCTTCGATCAATTTTTAGTCTCTTCAATCGTAATGAGATCGATGATCTTAGCTGTATATCCAGCCAATACTGCTGGAACTAAGAGGATTGTATTTCTCTAAGAAGTATCTCACACTTGAAGAAGCCAAACAGAATTTAAACGGGTCATATAGCTGGAAACCAAAGAGTCTTTCATTAAGCGCTTCCTATCTTTAAATTTAAATAAAACAAAGTTTGTATCTCACACGAACTTTGTTCATCGAAGTTTTTCATTCGTTTGAAAGGCCTATCGATGCCATTATGTATGGAATATAACATCGTTCAAATGTCCGCCGCGGCTTCTCTGGGTGGCGCGCATCCGAAATGTCCAATTTTCCATGACTCTGGCGCATAAATCAGGCTGAATTTGACCGATGGCATAGGTTATGTTGGCTTTGAGGGCCGCTGTGGTTTGTGGCTTATTCGCATAGACCTGCGACTTCAGAAAACCCAACAAGAAAAAGTCTAACGGGGTGAAATCGCACGATCTCGGTGGCCAGTTCACATCACCTCCACGTGAGATGGCCATGCCCTCGAATCGTTCGTGCAGAATTTCCAATGTGGGGTGAGCTGTGTGGCACGTAGCGCCGTCCTGTTGAAACCACATGTCGTTGGTGTCCATATGATCCAATTCAGGCCAAAACAAGTTGGTAATCATCGACCTATAGAGCTCGCCGTTGACGGTGATGGCCTGGCCAATGTCGTTCTCAAAGAAATATGGACCGATGACGCCGCCAGCCCAAAATCCACACCGAACAGTGAATTTTTCGGGATACATTGGACGCTCTTGCATCTCATGGGGATTGGTATCGTCCCAAATTCGACAATTTCGTTTGTTAACATACCCATTCATCCAGAAATGGGCCTCAACGCTGAAGATGATTTTTCGATGAAAATTAGGGTCAGTTTCCAACTGCTGTAGATCCCATTCAGCGAACACACATCGTTGCCTATAGTCGTTTACCTTCAGCTCCTGGGTCAGTTAAATTTTGTACGGGTACAGGCCCAAGTCACGACGCAAAATTAGCTAAGTTGTGGTCTGCAAAAAGCCGAGTTCTTGTGAGCGACGCAAAATCGACTGCCTCGGATTCTCCTTTTTTTTTAATTTGCACGTGTTAAAGGGGATATGAATACCCTTATACTAATTTTAGAACACGGGCGTTTTTTGTGGAAAGGGGAAGACAGAGAGAGAAAGACAGATTGCTGTAGATGGTTTGAAACTCAGGTGGTAGTTAAGTTTCAGTGAACTCCAATGGCGGCTGTCCAGATAACTGGGGAGTATTTTGTTTGTTTTCTCTATTATTGTCGTTGCTTATGATTCACAGTTTTTTTTTCCGTCCTAATGATGTTATCATCACGATCAAGTTGCATTTTAGCCATATGACCACCCTACTGCCAGTGTTATGCCTTCACAGTAGAGTTGACTTAGCTTTCGCAAGTGATCGACTTTTTTATTTATTTCATGCGAAATAAATAGATGATTCTTGACATCGGGATTCGAACCGTGAACCAACTGCGTGACAAGTGATGATGTTACCACTACACCACGGCCACCCGCACACTCTCACGGACAGCGGCGATGTTTTCAGCAGATTTTGCGTTTTGTCGACATACGGGTGTTGGTTGATCATTTACTGAACCAGTGGACTTAAATTTATCCACCACACTGCGAATAGTCATCTCGGAAGGACGATTATGGCGACCGTAAAATAGGCGAAGCGCGCGGAACGTTGCCCGAACAGAACATCCATTTTGATAAAACAATTTTATTATTTGCACGTGTTGTTGAACGCTATATCCGTCCATGGTGATTTGGCAAAACAGACTGAATAAATGACAGCCAATTTGACAGATATAGCTTCAACAATATGGTCGCAATTGTCAAAGTTCGGAAGTCCCTATTGGAGGACCCTGTACTTTCTCGTTCTAGATTGAATAAAATTGAAAAGAACCCAGATATGAAGATTTAGTTAAATCGATCAGAATTCAGTTTGAGGTTGTACAGACGAATTGACACACGGACAGCTCATACTTTCAGCAATTTTTATGAACTTTATCCATCGTTATACGACCTTTTCTTGGATTTCATATGGCTTGAAGGTTTATGCAGAAACAGAGACTCGTATTGGGCAACCTTGTGAGCCCTACAAGCAAAAGTATTTATGTGTTTGGCTCAACCGCACTTCTAGCACTCGAGCAACCTCAATTGCGATGAAAAAAAAGTCTTACTAATCGTAAGTGCCCAAGGGTGGTGCATTTTCACACTTTGTCTGCCCTGAAATATTCTGTGCTGTCAGCTTGTAGTAGTAACCAAAATCAAAAGTAACTCGTCTTTATTAAGCTCAAAGTCTTTCACTATTTTGACTTTTCAAGTTGGTCGTTTAGATACTCGTACTATGACAAATAAAGAGGATTGGCATGGTGTCGTTAGATTCAACAATGTAGACCTATTATCATTTAGCAGTTATTTTGGTTTTACCTGCTTACTAACTTGATTTCACAGACTCGACTCTCAAATCGTATAACATCAATCTCCACTTGCCACGCGGTACCACTTTAACAGGATTCAATTAGCATCCAGCTCCATCCCAACTCAAGTGTAGTAAATAATTATTATTTCGCAGCATCCCCTCGCCGAATATCGAAGAAGCGATGTCAGCAGCCACCCAGCGACATATCCAATTATTCAAAGCACCGTCTATGTGACAAAAGCGGATTCACTGACGCCGAATAAAAGTATCATAAGCTAAACGCAGCGGTAGGAGTAGCATAACAGAAAAGATCCTGAAACGGAGCCCTTGTCATGTAGCGATTTCTCTCTGTCGCAAAGACTTTGGTACTTTTGCGCGTATTATGCAGGCACACAAATAAAACATCCTGTACCCCTTCTGCGGCGCACCTCCTTGTAATATAATTAGTGACACAACGAGACGCGAACAAAAGCAAAAACCCAGCGAGAGAACTTTGGACGAAGAAGCAAGAAAACTGGCAAAGTGAAAGTACCTGCGATGGTGATGGTCGTGGTGGTGTAGTTGAGGGTTGTTCCTCTCACGAAACACCAGAAGGCGAGTTAATTAAAACTTGATACAAGATATTAATTAAAACATGGTCTCTCCTGTTGACTAAGAGTCATTGAGGGAAATTGTCGTGCTCCCCCTCGGTCCAACGAAACTTGCGCGTCCCTTCTATTCTTCGAGCTTAACCAGTGTGATGAGGGGAAGTGTACCTACAGCGCTGATCTTGACTGGGCTACATCCATGAAAATCTGTCCACTCGAGTTTGTTGGTGCGGCCACTTTGTTGGTATATTTTTTAGGAGAGGGGGGAGTGCAATGCGTCAACCAATTCTCGGTGTCAGTGAAGAACTCGAGTGGTGGATAAGAACAATGGAACAACTTCCTTGCGTTCTTCTTTGACAAAGGAGGCCCTTTATGAATTTTGAAATTTCTTATGCTGTTGCTGTGGGGGTGTAACTGCTTCACTTATTTTTGTGTATTTCAGTTGATCAGTCTAAATTTTACAGCTGTATAGGTACTCAAATTTGGAAGGTACTATTGGGGTGGTTTTCGGCTTGTTCTAATATTTGTCAGAATTACAAGTTGAGTGGCTTTCTCACATTATTCATGCTGGGTGATCTTAAAAGGTGCTGTTTTCATATTTATTCACATCTTAATTAGCGCAACCATGAAGTGTGTATATTCGTTATTTTAATGAGAAGAAGTCGTCTCAAACAACGACAAAAAGGATGAATGAAGAACATTTTACAAAGTTGTGTACTTTAGTCACAGGCTATAAATGTAGCTTTACTTGTAGCCTTACTTTGTTCTAACAACAATGGATTTCTTTTTCTCAGACTTTTGTCTATATTCATACAAGTCAGCTCTAATCAAATTTGGGGGTAGGTCCAATATCGAAACTATTATACAGGGTGAGGTAATCAAAGTCAGACGTCTCAATTCCTGTAAACTTTGAGAAATATGAAACAAATATCTAAGAGCTAAGCATTTTGATGGAACTATGCTGTTGTACAAAGTAAAAAATAAAGAGAATACTCCTATATCAGATATCGGCACAAAAGGAAAGAAAGAGGTAGGTGGTGTTAAAAATTTAAATGATTAAGATTGTTCAAATAAATCTTCACCACAGTAAGGCTGCCAGCGCCAACATCGACATCGACATTATACAGGAGCCCTGGATATTAGGAGGCAAAATTAGGGGTCCACATGCCATAAATCTGGTACTGTATAAAACGACAGAGGTAAACTCGGATAAAAACTATAGAACATGTATCGTAGCTAGAAAACAAATCAAACTTTTCTTTCTATCTGCATACAGCGATTTTGACAATACAGTGGTTAAATATGAAAAGAAAGGCCTTACTCCACTGATTATCTCATCTGTTTGCATGCCATATAATATGACAGAGGGACCACCCCCCACACTTACTGCATCACTAGTCCGGAAACACAGCAGGAAAAGTAGTATCTCCTGATGGGATGCGATGCGAACTCCCATCACTTCTAATGGGGCAATAAGGATATCAACAAACGAGGTGAGTTGTTTTTTAGAATTTTTAACTGAATATAACCTGCTAGTGGGTAACAGAGGCAACGAACCAACGTTTGCAGTTAGCAACAGACAAGAGGTTATTGACGTTAGAGTCATTAGTAATTTCAAAAGTAGAAATTGAGGAATGGAAGGTTTTGAAGGAAGAAACCTTCTTTGACCATAGGATGATAGAATTTACCTTACAAATTAGGAAAGGATTGCCTACACCATATAGAATCCCTAGGAAGACAAACTGGGATCTTTTTATTAGTGATGCTAATAGAATGAAAGGGAATCTGCAGGACCATGAAATTGATGAGGCAACGTCAATATTAACAAATATACGTATAAGGCCTATCAAACAGCCTGTCCGCTGCGGACAAAGAAACAAAAAAACGCACCTCCATGGTGGTCTAAAGAATTGTCTAACATTAAGAAAGAAACTAGGAAACTTTTCAATGCGGCTTAAAGCGCAAGATTAGACGAAGACTGGGAAATATATAAATCTGGTCAAAGAAAATTCAAAACAGAGACGAAGCGCTCTAAGCGCAACTAATGGCGAGCTTTCCAACTGCAGAATTGGAGACTATACTGACTATATTACCTTTAGATCTATTTGCACAGGAATCTGCAGCCAGAAGTGCTCTAAGATTAAGCCAATCTGAAGGTTGGAGGTCAAACTTGACGGGGTATGCGCAGATTTTACGCAAATACATGGGCGGAGATGTTAGCATAGACTTCCATAAGCCGTTTTCCAGTTCATTGGCGAGTCGGGAATAATGAGAAACTTATATCCTGCTAAATTATAACTCCATCTCCATCTACACAGATGGACGTGGGAGTAGGTGCAGGGATTTTTTCTGAAAAGTTCAATTTGAACAAGTCAATTCGACTTCCGGACTATAACAGTGTTTTCCAAGCGGAGTTCCCCGAGACGCTGCAATGAAAGCTATTCCACTCGATGATATTGCATTGTTCATTGACAGCCAAGCAGCGATAAGAGCGATTTAAGACTTACAAGAACTATCAAATGAGTGGATTAATAAGATAACCAAATTTATCAGTGCATCGGATTGGTTTAAGAACCCATAGAGTTCACGAGTGGGGAAGGTACACTCCTTGGGCATCACAATGGATCTATATTGATCTAAGTGTGGCGTAGTAGGTCCTTAACCCTCTACGTCAACCCATAAAACCTAACCTAACCTAACTTATGTCGGATATAAGTTTGGTATTGCGGTTGAAAGAAACTTAGATTTATTATTAAATACTTAACTCGCAGGTGGAAGTATGGTCCTGAATGGTTTTATGTGAAAAAAAAAGGTTGTTCCTGTTTGGCACCGAGCCTATAACTTTTCGGAATAAAAAGAAAACACTTAGCAGGACCATCCTTAAAACCAAACATATTCAACGACATTCAAGGTTACCAGGCATTTTATTCTTTCATTCCTAACAACTTCACTCAAAGCTCTTTTCTTTTTGAAAAAACTCAAACTTTCCTTTCTTTCGAACCTGTGAAAATGTTAACTTTTTGTTAAAGTAAGTACAGGGTTTTTCAATAAGGACATAACAATTTTATATTTAAATAAAATATAGAATAAATGAGATATTGGACTGAAATTTATTCCAGGTGTAGTACATTGTAAGTATGGAATTCGATCTCGTTCATATAACCACCGCGAGCAGGTTTGCAGCGATCAATTCTTTGGAGCCAATTTTCTACCACTCTTCCACACATATTGGCCGGAACGTTGACAATTTCGCATTCGATATTGTTCCTGAGCTCTTCTAACGTTGTTGGCTTGTTGGTATAAACCAACGTCTTAACGCAACCCCATAAAAAGAAATCCATCGGCATTAAATCGCACTAGCGAGCTGGCCATTCAAGATTACAGATTACACGATTACCGAACTCCCCCTTCAATAGATCAATTGTTTGACCAGCTCTGTAACATGTGGCACTATCTGTTTGGAATCACATGTCACTGATGTCAAGTCCATTCAATTCTGGCCAAAAAATTGTCTTCCAACATGACACGATAGCGAACTCCATTGACCGTGACGTGGCGATCATTTTCATCGATGAAAAAATGCGGTTCAATCAAAGTTCCGGCATGATATCCACACCACACGGTCACTTTATGTGGATGTAATGGAGCCTCTTGAAGCACATGTGGGTTTGTTGCTGTCCATTAAATCAAAAATGAGCTTCGTCGCTAAAGATGATTCTTCGATGAAATTCAGGATTTTCTTCAAACTTTTACAGAGCTTAATCGGAGAAGTTTCGAGGCTTCAATTCTCGAGTTAATTGGATCTTGTAAAGGTGTAGGCCAAGATCTTTACACAAACTTCGCCAAAATGTGGACTAAGAGATTCCCAATTCCTGTGAACGGCGTGGAATCGAATGATTTGGCTCATTTTGAACTGAAGCACTTACGGCTGCGATATTTTTGGTACTTCGACCGGTGAAGCACGGGAACATTCAATAGTGAATATGTTGACTCAAATTTATCTACTGTAATACGCACAGCCTGTCTGGTGGGACGATTATTACGACCGAAAATTGCAGTAAGCTCTCTTAAAGTTGCAACCACCGATTCAGAATTTCGGTAGTAATTTTTAATAATTTCCAAACGTTGCTCGTTCATGAACTTCATCATGATAAAAATCTAAACTGACGTTTTGACATTAACAGATCATAAAAAAATTTAATGGTGCCTTTGTATTAAAATACACAATTGTTTTGTCCCTATTGAAAAACCCTTTATAAATTATTGATTTTATGATTATTTTCCAGCTTGGAAATTTAATTATTTTTGCTTCTAAAGGGTGGGACCATCTGCTGATTTGTTAAAAAAAAAAATCCATTTAATATTTTTCCAAGTTTTTTACTTTGTTGAAGAGACTACACCTTTCGACTATTTATGGAAAATAATTTCATTTAAATGGCTGCCGCGGCTGACTTGGCAGTAGTCCATCCTGGCAACCCAATGTTGCAGCATATCTTCGATTGGTCGGGGCTCTATTTCACAAATTTTAAGTTTAAGGCTTAAGTGTTTGAATTGTTTCTGGGTTGTCAGCATAATATCGATCTTTAACGGCACGTCACAAAAATAAAAGTTCAATGGCGTCAAATCGCAGCTCCTCGGAGGCCAAGCAACATCACCAAAATGGCTGATACATGATTATTGAACTTAGTGCGCAAAAAATCGATTGTTGACCGTCTTGTATGGCACGTAGCACCATCTTTCTGGAACCAGAGATCGTCCAAAGTTTATTTCCTCAGTTTCTGGTAAACAAATAAAAAAGAATCGATTATCATGCCTCTGTAGCGTACGTTGTTGCCATTTTTGTCTTCGAAGAATGACGCCATTCCACAAATACGTCAGTTTTGCTTGTTTACATAGCCGCCGAGATGAAAATGCGCCTCATCCGAAAAAAATATTTTTTTTAGCAAAATCGACGACAATTTCAAGCTGCTCTAAAGCTCAAACAGAGAAGCGACAGCGAAGAATTATAAGGAAATAATACGAGACCTTTATGCATGATTCTCTTCAGGCTACTGCGGTCTGAGATCTTTGACTAGTTGAGGTTCTCGGATTTAGTTATTATCGACTGATCGCACAGGACGAACACGAGGATAACACTTGTACATGCCAATCTCACTTTCTTCACAAACTTGCTCACAGCAGGCCAACCGAAATTTCTTCAAAACTCGCACTGTTTGGGCAACACAGCCATATGTAATATTTTCCACCGTTATTCAAGCGTAAATCGATTCATTTCGTACCGCGAAGATATGATTGTGTTTCTGTCAATTTTGTAAGGCCCAAATGAGCTGCCTGTGTCAAAATAACATGTAATTTTTAAAAAAATCAATAAATGGCCACCTGTTATTAGCAAAGACGAACTGGACTGCCATTGCGAAGAGCAAAAACAACATCACTCCGGGTGAGGATATGATAAATTTTGAGTTATTCAAAAACACATCAACTTATTTTGTGCAGGTATTATAAGAAGGGTTTAATAATATTTTCACTGCTGGCATTGTCCCTGACAGTTTACTCAAAAATAAAATATTCCCTATATTTCAAAATAAGTTGATGTCAATGATTTGGGAAACTACTGGTGAATTTCTTTCCTGAACACAAAGCTGAAGCTTTTTACGAGCGTCTTGTTGCAACGGCTTTCAATGTGGGTGGAGTCAAAAGAATTCCAGGCTTACTTCCGAGGTAATTATTCAACAGTAAGCAATACCTTCGTTTTGTTCAACATAGCGAAACTCTAATTAAATAGAAATATAATTTCTTCGTCGACTTTCGCTCAGCGTCTGACACGGTGGATAGAAGGCTACTATTTTATAAACTGAGCTCGAAAATGTTGAACGTAATACAGAAGTAAACTGAGCCATCTATTTTTCTCCAAACGTATCTATGTACTTAGCTGCATTAAAATATAAAACCCCCTCCATATAAATCCTACTTTATGCGGGCGACATAGTCATTCCAGCGGAGACACCAAACATACTGCAGTTAATAATCAACAAGCTAGAGCAGTACTGCACACTGTGGAATCTTCAAGTTGACACTAGTAAATCCAAAATAATGATCTTTCTAAGTGGTGGAGGAAGATTCAACAGCGAAGAAAACTGGAGCTTTCGCGATGATCGTTTGGATATTGTTAAACAATATCGTTACTTTGGCGTTGTTTTAACCCCAAATTTGTCAAACTCCACTAAATTGCTGGTGGCGCAAAAGGAAACAAAAAGTCTATCAAGAGTAGTTGAAGAGAGTCCTCGGCGCGTCAGATTCAGTAAACTTACTCGCTGCCTACTATCCATACCCAAGTTGTAAAGACATCCATACCCAAAAATATTGCACTATGTGTCAGCCTGTTAGTTTTTTAGTACAGATGGAGCGTTCAGTCGATCATATCATAAAGATTAGTTAGTACGTGCGTCCCATAAAATCGCCTCCAGCAGCCTTAAATAATTTACCTGTTAAAAGGTTTCATGCAGCAACCTGGGTTTTTACTATTGTTCTAAAGGTCCATTCACAGCTTAGCGACTGGCGAATGGGCGAACTGCGACCAAACCATTTTTAGTACATTTAAAGGCGCACAATTAACAACTTTACTATTCCAAAAGAAAAGAGCGTAATATACTCGTAACTTCAAAAAAATCTAATTTCGTGATATGGCACGATTTTGTCCGAAACAAAGGATGACGCGGCCGGGAAACTTTGCGTGCAATAGCTGCATTGTTTTTCGAGCTGTGTGGCAGTTGGCACCATCTTATTGAAACCGCATATCTTTCACATCAATATCGTCCAATTGGATCAAAAATAATTTGTAATCATAACCCGATAACGTTCACCATTGACGGGTACAGCAACAGCACCAGAATTTTCGAAGAAGTACGGGCCAAAATCCGCACCAAACATTGACTTTTTGTGAATGCATTGGTTGATCAGGAATAACCCGTGGATTTTCATGACGCCAGATGCGACAATTTTGTTTGTTCTGGTAGCCATTCAGTTGAAAGGGAGCCTCATCACTGTAGATGATTTTGTTTTGGACAATTTGGTGGTTCTCTAACACCCACTCAACAAAGTCACGACCCTATTCATGGTCTACTGGCTTCAACTTCTAAGTCAATTGGATCTTGTAGGCATGCAGATGCAGATCTTTTTGTTAAAATGCTGCATGAAGCTGTAGGAAAGGTTCAATTGCTGGGAACGATGGCGAATGGATTTTGATGGATTGTCACGAACATTGACACTTACTGCGGCGATATTATCGCGACCGGCTACTATGAGGACGCACTAGTCTTTGCACATCCAACACTGACCCGTTTTGATTGAATTTTTCCATTAATTTCTTAACCGTTTCACGAGATGGACAGTTATGTATACTCGTACCAACATCATTTCGCAATGCGCAAAACGTGTTGGTTAAATTTTCTCCATTTCGGTTATTGTTCTCTTGTATACCGTTCCATAATTAGAAATGTCAATTCTTAGCATTTACAGATGTCAAATATTAGATGGTTATTCTTTGACAGAACCACAGTGGTGCCAGATTTAAATTGTAACCTCTAATTGAATATGCGCACAGCTTCGTGAAATTGCTCTTAATTTCGAGTGCAATATTTTTCCCTTTGTTCGAAAATTACAGTTTACGTTAATAGCAAAAGGCGACAAACTTGTAGACCGATCGGTGGTCAGGTTATACGCCGCCAAATGCCTTCGCTTGAAGACAGCCGGAATGTTAAATGTTGGTATTTTCGCCATAAATGTTCAGAAAAAATATAGTTCGTCTGGTTAATAGTAATTCACATATATTGCATGCAGTATTTCGAAAAATTGGCGTCAACTTACAGATACACAGATATTACAGAACTGCTATTTTTGTAGTAAGTTGCAACAATTCTAATGCATTCAGCGGTAGTTAAGCGTTCCATATTGGCAGATGCCATATGGCAGGGATGTGAAATCCCAACCTCGAAATGAATAACCCTTTATAATTTGCAAACAATTAAAATTAACGCGCATCGTTGCCTCGCTCTCTCTCTCTCTCCTTATCTGTTCACTCCCTAACTCGTCTCTATACCTTTTCCTTTCACTCCATCACTAGGTTTAACAAACTTCAAAAAATATAATTCTACTGGTGGAAAACAGTGGCGTCAAGGTCCTTAACCTTATTTTTGGAATTCACCTAATTAGCATCTCAATCAGGTCTTCAATTCAAATGTTTCATTTTGTTATTAAAAATTTCAGAAATTAAAGTTATTTTCACTAAACTAAATGGTGTCCCAAAATTCACGTAAGAAATAATTTTGATAGAAATCACAGGTTTGTAATTAAAAATTGTAAATGTTTACTGATTCATAAAGTATACAGTACAAGTATAGGGTTATGTATGGAAAGCATATCAGGTAGATGGCTTCCACGGCTTTGCCTTCACATACACATTCTTTTGTCGAAATTTTCCATGACCGTTTTACATAAATGTGTCTGACGTTGATACAGCGCCCAATTTGCTCCTTCAAGGCGTGGATGGTCGTGGGCTTATTGGCATAAACCTTGGAGTTCAAAAAACCCCAAAGAAAAAAGTCCAACGGCGTTAAATCGTATGATCTGGATGGCCAATTCTGATCACCAAAACGAGAAATTACACAACGAGGACATGACTCATGCAGTAATTGGATTGTTTCTCGGGTTGTATGGCATGTGGCACCGTCTTGTTGAAACCACATGCCGTCTACATCCATATCTTTCAATTTAAGTACAAACAACTGGATTATTATGTCACTCGTGGATTTTCTGAACCCCAAATTCGACAATTTTGACAATTAGCAAAGCCATCAAGATTAAAATGAGCCTCCACTTTGAAAAATCAGCATCCACTTGTAGTTGTTCCATAATTCATTTAACGAACTCTCTTCGCTGTGCGTGGTAGGCTTCAGTTCTTGAGTCAATTGCACTTTATATGCATGAAGATGCAAATCTTTCGTGAGAATACGCTGTAGAGAGCTTCTCGACATGTCCAATCCTTGACCACGGTGCCGAATTGATGTTTCTGGACTGTAAACAATACTATCACAAACTGCTGTTATGTTTTGTGTCGAACGACTTGCCAGAGTGTCTAAAATCATTAATTGATCCAGTCTGCCTGAATTTTTGGATTAATCTCTTCACAGTTGATGAAGTTAAATCACTATTCCGATCATATTTTGTACGAAAATTGCGAACTTTAACTGCCTAACCTTCATTATTTTTAAAATATTGCTCAACAATGAAAACGCGTTGTCCTTTCGTGTAGCACACCATTTTTAATAACCCTGAACCGTCAGCTGTCACGCTGTCTGTTTTTTTTTTTTTTTTCGTTGGCAACACTTTACCGCACAAATGGCGCAAAATTCAAATCTTGCGTGAATTTTGGGACACCCTTTATAAGCACTACTGCAAAATTGGGAGGGAAACGACATCTGTCGCTTGGAAGAAGTTCAATAAACTGATATATGCTTACGATATACTGATACTGGCTATCAGAAAATACAGCCTTGAACTCAATGCAGTGAAAACATGCGTGGTAATTATAGTTAAAACCGAGAATGGCCATAACCAATGTATGGAAAGTACAGGTACCAATAAAAAACAGCAGATTACAGCTGATCGACCAGACAAGATTGAGAACTTTAGGGATCCAAGGGAATATGTAGAAATATTTTCATCTAAAACTGGCCCTTTCACACGTGCAATGAAAATTAGTACCTTTAACAACTTAAATAATTAAAACACTAAAACGAGTGCATCTCTGAATACTGTATTGGCTCACGTACCATTATGCGCTTCCAACATCTGGTTCCCATGTAATTAAATTATTTAACTGACATACATCAATCAAATGACAGGAGAGATGATACCCAGCACTCCTTTCTGGACAGCACACTCATCCTTTGCATGAAATGGTACGGGCCATTTACATACACGTATGTATATACATACATATGTAGGTATCACCTAGAGGATCCACTTTGGTGTCCCCAAAACCCTGCCTATTCGTTCTCAATACTATGGGAAATTATGCTGGCGTCACTTCGTATGGCAGCCACCCTTCATCATCTGTCTGCATCCCTTATCGTTCGTACGCGCCGCGTTGTGTCCATCACAGCCATGCCAAACACCCTCTCCCGTCTCTTCCTACAGCTCTATCTGTTTCGTACCAACATGATGTGATGCAAACTTTACTTATAATGGAAAAAGGTTTTTTAATTAAATTTCGCGGGTTATTTATTGCTTTATATTGTTACCCCTCATGCTGCCGAGTTGCTTTCCTCTCAAGGGGGTGCGTAATGAAAGAACAGTTGTACCTCCACTCAGAAAATGTACGAAGGAAAAAAAAAAAAAAAAAAAAAAAAAAATTAGGTAAAAAAGAATTTAGTCTGATAGCCCGGCAAAACAATTCAGCAAACATCCATCTCTCTCGACGCCTTCTAAAGTGAATTTGGCCCTGAGTGGTCCACCGGAAATGAGTTCAGAGGAGACATTGTAAATATTTTTAATTTTTTTTTTTTTTTCTTCGAACATCGTAATTGCATCCCGGTGGCCATAATAAGAGCACTTTTTTGAATTAGGCTGCCTTGTAGTATGGTCGTCAGTTTAAGGACGTAATCGTAGTCGCACACGCCGGTTCCGTAAACATCGTCATCAAATTTTCAGATGCCATTCCGTCTCTCATATGTACACACATACGAGTAAGCCGTCGTCGCGTCAGACCAACAAAATGTACTAGCGCTCTACACACACAGTCATACGCGCTAACTAAAAGCGGGAGCACAAATGGATTTCCCTTACGGCAGCAAAAATGCAATTAAAATTTTCATTAATTTATCTGCTTTTTGTGCGATAGCACTTTATTTGTTTAATTAAATTTTAATTAGCCTCCTTCTCTTCATCTTCATCATCATCTTTCCCGTCGCCGTCGCATCGCGCAGCATCTTGATAGTGTGATGTGTTGCCTTTGGTAGTGAAGGGTTTTTATTTCTTTTTTTGGGACAGGACTGGGCGAAAAGAGTAAGATTAGGATGTGCGTTGGTGAGAGGGTGGTATTGTTATCAAAGAAAAGGTTATGTTATGTTTATGGGGTGTGTTATTTTCATTTTTTTTTTTTTTTTTGGCAGGACTATGAAAATAATGTGCACGACCATGACGTGTGTTCAATTGCGTCACTCCGATATGAAATTTAAGGGTTTTCTTCTTGGAATTGCTTTCCTATAATAGCATGAACTTTAATTTTACTTACTTGCCTTACTTTACTTTAGGCCTCAAACCAACAAGCGTCTAGAGGCAGCTCGATCTTGTGTTAGCCGCCTCCAGTTTTTCACATGGAGCTGGTTTGGTGAAGACCATCAAGACGTTGATGTCCATTCTCTTTACATGTCGTAGCCATCTCAGACGATGAATTCGAACCATTCGGACTAGGTCGATGTGTCTGTACAACCGGTACAGTTCGTTGTTGTATCCGTATCTTCTCCTCCATTCATCGTCGATACAAATAGGACCAAAAATCGAAGAATTTTTCTTTTAAAACAACCAAAGATGTATTCATCCGCCTTCTTCTGCAGATAAGGGTCTTATACCTTAGTTGCACGAGAGAGGGCGTTGCTACTCAATTGCCTTTTGAGCCTAAGGAAACAACGGTTGGCAAGAGTTATTCTTAGCTTGATCTCTGCGCTGGTGGTGTGTTTGATTGAATTCACTACCTTCTTAACTACCTTAAGATTGTAGCTATCTATTGAGACGTTCTGTCCAAGTGGCCGATGTTGCCTGTCCTTTTTTAATGACAGCGTTTAAAGAGTGTTTCGTTGGAAGTTTATTTTGTTTGATTGAAAAATTGTTGGTATTTAATGTTTGAATACAATTTTGGGGCATATGACCACCACGGTTACGTTTTATAAAGGTCAGCCTGTCAGTCCAATTTCTGACCACTTTTTAGAGTAAATCGACCTGTACATCGTGAATAGCAATCACAATATTGGGTTCCAAGTGGTCAATAGTTGCTGGTTTAGCCGCATAAATCAATGCATTCAGGTGGTCCCAAAGAAAATAGTAAGAAGTGTCAAATCGCATGATCTTGAAGGCCAACTGACGGGTCCATTTCGCGAAATCACCTTCTCGCCAAATTATGATTTCAATTAATGTTTTTCGTTACTGTATGGCACGTAGCGCCGTCCTGTTGAAACCACATCTCGTCCGAATCATTGTCATCCATATTTTGAAAGAATATGGGCATGATCCGGTAATGATCTCCATTAACCGTAAGGTAAGCTCTGGTCTCATTTTTGAAAAAAAAAAAATAAGAGCCAATGATGCCGCCAGCACTGTGCATTTTTCTGGATGTAATAGAGTTTCAAGAACCTTTTCAGGATTCTGTTCACTCCAAATGAGGCAATTCTGATTATTAAAATACGCGTTAAGCCAGAAATAAGCCTCGTCACTGAACAAAAAATTGACGAAGCGCTCTATAAGTTTGGCGAACACAACACGAATTTTGGAAATAAATTTCCACGACACGTAAGCGTTGTTGAGGCGTAAGACTTTCCATTATGATTTGCCAATGTACTACATACTAAACAAAACTGTCATATACATCTGCCAAATTTGACAGCTGGTTTAACAGTTATTGTTATTGAAAGTTCTATCACTCAAATAAAAAAAAAAACATTTTCGCCGCTTCTGCTTCAATACTCATAAAAGCACTAAACTCAGCCCGCTGCGTTCTTCCAATTATGTCAATGTCGTCGGCGTTCCCGAGTAGTTGGACAGACTTTTGAAGGATCGTACCCCTGAAGTTAGCTTGAGAAATCTGTACAACCCTTTCATGTATGATGTTAAAGAGATCTCATGACAGCGCGTCAACTTGTCGTAGTCCTTTTCTGATATCAAAAACATCGGTGATATTGTTTCCTACCTTGATAGAGCAGCGTGCATTCGACATTGTCATCCTGCGCAGAGAGCCAAAACTAGACATGGCTCTGTATAGCTCATCTCTATAGACGCTATCATAGGCGACTTTAAAATCGATGCATATGTAGTGAGCATCAATTTGGAGTTCCTGGAATTTTTCCAAAATCTGCCGCAATGTGAATATCTGGTCTATGGTTGGCTTTCCTGGCCTAAAATAACATTAATACGGAACGATCAGATTGTTAACAAAATGTTAAGGGTGTTCACGTAATATGGATGTTGAGGAGACATCAGAGGTCCCCTTTCGTGAGGATCAGGAAAACGATGCCATTCGTCGGGCATACTTTCATCCGACCATATATTACAGATCAGTTGATGTATCCTCCATACAAAATCGTCTCCAGCTGCTTTAAATAGAAGATGGTTATCATTTGACCATAGCACAGAGAATTCATCGTAACAGTGGCGCCTTCCTCGTTTTCAAAAAAATACGACCCGATCAAGCCGCCGCCGGTTCAGAGCTCACATCAAACTATCACCCGTGGTGAATGCAATGGCCTCTCAACGATCATATTTGGATTCTCGGAACACCAAATTCTGCAATTTTGTTCGTTTACGTGACCGCCGAGCGAGAAATGCACCTCATCGCTGGAGATGATTTTGTTCGAAAAACCAGCGTCAACTTACAGATACACAGATATTACAGAACTGTTATTTTTGTAGTAAGATACAACCTAATAAAAATATTTTCACAGATTCCAAAATATGCCCAACAAGTTTACTACACTATTGAATTAAATTATTCATTATTTTCTGTTTAAGCCCAGTGAGCTGTAATTTGATTCTCAACTAAAGTCTCAACAAACATTTTCCCAACACTTTATTGACAATCAATTGTAGCAATATTTGCGGTTGCAGTTAATTATTTTGACAATAGTAACTTAAATTGTAATTGATTGTCACTTAGACCACTTGAAGTCCACTGTGCCCAATTTGTTTAACATTCCGGGAACCTAAAGATAAATGAATGAATCTCATGAGTTTAATAAGCTCTATATTTTGCAAGTCCTCCAGTCTTGAGAAAAAGTTGCTACCAAGAATTTTTTTTTTTTGTTTAAGGACAGTCACATAGTAGATGACTAATAGATTCTGATTCTGTTTCATCTTCCTCCCTGCAGTTTTTACAGCAGTCGTTGTATGGAAGTCCTTTGCCGCACTGCATGGTTACCTATCGAGCAAAAGGTGAAAGATAAAATTGAAGTTAACGTGGAATAAGTGGATCAAGTAAACCGCTCTTGCAGTTTACTTGATCAGTCACCCAAATATTGAAGAGGAAACTGAGATGGAAATAGATTCTAATTGAGTCGAAGTATGAAGTAAATTTTTGAAATTTCCTAAAAATTGAAGATCAACTTCGATTGAAGTAAAGTCACATTGATAATCGAAACAAGCTAGCTTCTGCAAGTCGGAGCAAGCTCTAAAATCTAGGGAGGAAAACCTGCAGAAGTTTACTTCCTGTAACTATTTACACGGCGACTGTCACTACAAGTTCTTGCGCAGTAACTTGCAGAACTAACTTGTTAGTAGTCAAAGCGCCTTAGAGCCGTTTTCGAGAATATACGAGTAGATTTTTTTTTTCAAAATTAGCTAATATTATTAAAGTACCGGTAACATTTGGGGCTATTAAGAAAATTCAGATTGAGCCTCGAATTGTGACCTCACAGAGTTTGAAGAAAATACGCCCAGCCGTTCTAGTCTGTCTGCCTGTCTCTATGACTGCATGTATGTAAGCTCGACTGCAGACAAAACTGCTGGACTGATTTATCTTCAAACTTTTTGTCTAGGATCTTTCGGGTCACAATTCAAAGCGAAATCGAAATGTTCATTCTAATCTCAAAATTAATGATATATAGATACTCGTACAGGATTCAGTTTAAAAATGACTCCTACTATTTCCTTAAAATTTAATATTTGAGTTATGATAGGTTGAATAGTTAAATAATTTTCTGCCTCACCTAAGACTATGTCTTTTAAAGTTTATTAATCCAGTGATGGAGAAAGGGGAAAGGTATAGAAGATTATTAAAGATTAGAGAGGAAATGATAAATTTAGCTAGAGTATGAACGCTGTGCTAGGTCTGCGTGCTGGCGAGTAATGTTAGACACTAGCAGCCGCTCATTTCGGATCCGACGCTGCAGAGGCTTATATGAAGGCGACATTTGCTCGTCTTCTCGATATTGGACCCATTTTCAAATCTGAGAGTCTTTCAAATGTAAGTACGTGCGACCCAGCAATTCCCGAGCTGAAATGATTATCTGCTAATCATCCATATATGTGTCTATTCATCTCTTGCTTCCTCATTACAAGTCTCAAAATAAGCTCTGTAATATATAGGTAGAATAAATAGAATAAATAGAGAACAGTTACAAAGTTAACTTACGCTCAATAGCGTAAAGCTCGGCCTAGAAAACACTAGGACTCTTTTCAAGTGATTTCGTAATCTTGTGATTGGATCCATACACACCGGCGCGAACTCCTGAATCCATTTTCGATCCAAAAGATTCCTTATATCATATATCACGGTTTGGGATCTCAATCTCAAACCTTCTACCAAAGTAGAGTGATTTAGGTGTAAAGTCAGAAACCGTGATGAGCATATCTAGTTCGGGGAAGTCGATTAATAGATCCATGAGATCCACATGCTCCCATGCACTGTTAACATCCGACTTTCAAAGATTAACTGCACTACGAATTGCCTCTTGTTAGCCCAGTCCTTAGCCAACTGCCTCCAGTTGCGCACTCCAAGTTGATTGAGGTCCTCTTCTATTTGTGTGCATCACCTAAAAGGATATCTTCCTCTATTGCGTTATCCTTCGAAGTCTTTGCGGGCCGGACCGTTGTTGTCCATTTGCTTTTCTAGGTCGATATCGCTGTACAGCTCGTATAATGCGTCGTTGAATCTCCTCCTCCAGAACCTGACAACGCAAACAGGACCAAATATCTCTCCAAACGCTCAAGTATATCTTCCTCCATTTCGATATAGTCTATGATTTAGCGCCATGGAGCAGAACCGGGATTATCAAGGTCTTATATAGAGTCTTCTTAGTTCTATGTAATAGGGTCTTTGACATCAAAGGTGAGGTCGTTGCCGGCCTTGATTGATCGCTCGAGCAGCTAGCATTTTCTATCGTCATCCTACACTAACATACGAGTTTGCCAGGGATGTCGAAACTAGGCTTGGCTCTGTATAGCTCGTCTCTATAAATGCTGTCTTAGGCAGGGTTTTCTCAAGAATCTGTCGAAGTATGAAAATTTGATCGATTGTGGACTTTTCTGGCCTAAACCGCAAACCAATCAGCTTGTTTATAAAAGGTTTCAGGCGTTTACACAATATGGCAGATAAGATCTTGTACGCAATACTTAGGAGACTGATGGCTCTGTAGTTGTGGATCGAGTACACTATGCTGAGAGTTGCATCGGGCATACACTCATCTGACCAAATAGTAGAAATGAGTTGGTGTATGCTCTCTATCAACTCATCTTCAGCTGCTTTAAATAACTTCGCTGGTAAGCCGTCAGGTCCAGCAACCTTATTGGATTTTAGCTTGGATATTGCTATCCTTACTTCATTTTGATTAGGTGGACAGAAGTTTTGGCTATCATCGTATAGGTTGAATGTTTCATTCTGAGAAATGTTGGTCTCCTTCGCCCGATATACAGTCTGCAGAAGCAGTTTTTCCATATTCTTAGCACCGACTGTGACTCCTACAAGGTTACCTTCTTCATCTCTTCAGCTATCTGTATGGCCTTTGTTTCTTTGACACGTTCTTGTTACCTTTTGACAAAACTTCCGTATATTGTTTCTGGAGTAAAATCTCCCAATATCTTCGATCGCGCGCTTCTCGGGCTCTTTCTTCTTCTTTAGAAGAAGCCGATGTTCTTCCCGGATCTTTTGCTCATAGAGTTTGCGAGCAGCCTTCGTCCTTCTTTGCTAGTTTCGTTAGCGATAAATACAGAATTGAGCATTCATTAGATTTTTTTTTTTTACTAATAAAAGTTAATTTGATGAAGATGAACAGTTTCTCGAGTAACCCTAGACACACTCAATGATTTCAATAACATACTACATATGTATGTACAGCCCGTGCCAAAAAAACGCCGTACTATGGAAATTTTATGATTTTATGACTTCCGGGTGCGTTCTTAAAATATATGCAGGTACGATTGCAGTTTTTCTGTGATATGCTTATTCTTTTTATGTTTAAAAGAAAAAAACACTAAATAACACATTAGAGCTCTAGATGCCAACAAAATGTTTTGTGAAGAGTTTAGTTTTACGATGGTTTTGTGCGAAGCAGATAAAGGACGTATTCTCGCTCTTCTTAGCAAACATTTTTCAAATAAGCCTGGGAGCAGATGACCCAAAAAAACGGCAACACGGCACGATCGGATTTTGGAGCACATGTCTCTGAAAAAGCGGTTCACAACTGCCAAGGAATTGAGAAAAGACTTGAAAGAAAGACGTTCTATTAACATCAGCACGCGGAGTGTTCATAAAAAAGCCACTTCTCTCTGCAGTAATGAAGAAAAAAAATTGATACGTTCCAAACAGCATTGGGAATGGATCGTCAACGACTGGAAAATGTCACATTTTCTGACGAATCCAAATTTTATTTGATTGGACCTGACGGAAAGAGAAAGCAGAGTGCGAAGTAGAGCTAAGGAACGATATTTAGACAAATGTTTGCTTTCCACCTTTAAGCATTCACCATATGTTATGGTTTGGGGATGCATCACAAATTGGCCGTATTTTGCTTTTGAAAGGTTCCTTAAATGCAACGAAATACAAAGAAATCATTGCTGATGGTGTTGTTCCTACTATAGAGGAGTTATGCAGCTACATCCCAAATCCCATATTTCAGGATGATTCAGCTCCCTGTCATCGCGCTCATTCCGTAAGTTAAAACAAATTTTGACTTTAAATTTAAACTCAAAACCACTTCTAAATATTGTTTTCTTCAACAGGTAACCCAATGAAAGGCAGATATTGGCCTAGAATACCTAAATTGGCCAGGAAGTAGCCCTGACCTATATTTGATATAATAGAGAACTTGTGGTCAATTATGGGTCAGAAAGTAACAACAGAGGGAATCTAAAAAATGTATGACTCTATGCCATGAAGGGTCCAACAAATGTGACATTTTAGCCTTTGGATAGACACGTAATTATTACACTGCTTCCTTTTAGGAAGACATATTGCGTTTCTACCCAGGGATTTTCTGAAACCTTCAATATTTTGAAACTATGAATATTTGACTATTGGCTCATGCATTCCGTTTTCGTAGCTAATTATTTACTCGTAGATGCCTAGCAATAAAGGAATGCATTTCATTCAAATAAAATAAGTAGTCCGTATGTATTTTGTAGTCTGTGGCAGAGGTTTTAAGCTCTAGTTATGATTGGAGTTTTGTGCCATCTGTTCGTTTTGGCTGTTTCGGATAGTTTCTCCTTTGCATTAACAGGTTTGCCCGATAGCGTACTTAGTTTCTGCCTCTTCTAAGTCCCTTGTAGGTTATCTATGAAAATAGATATGACGGACTATGATCTCTTCGACTTTCAAAGTTATATTCCACTACTTTCCTCAAACTATCCACTCACATCCTTTTAATACGATATTACTCAAAACCTTAACTTCAAGTTGTATTACACACGGTAACGCATTACATATTAATAAAGAAGAAATCTTCAAAATTTCCACAAAGACACAACCTATAGTAGTATCTCTGTGGAAAGTGAAAAAAAAGCAACCAAAACAATGAATACAAGTAAAAACACATTAAGTAGAATCCTTTCATAAATAACACTGCGACACCATTAACGGAAGCTGCAACGTGCACATTGCAATCAATTATGATGATGGGGCTTTATTGAAGATTTATTTCAATTAAAAAGCTTTTAAGTATTTATCCGATTGACTAACGTTCTCGAAGCACTTAAATGGACTCCTTGAGGACCCAACGGCCAGGAGAACGGGTGTTGCGAAGGGAGTGAAAGATGGAAAAATTGAAAAGAAATTGTGAAAGGAGCCCAAAGTGGCTACAACACTCAGTACAATCTGTGTCCCAAGAGTGGATCGATAGTTTCATCCTACTCTCTCTTGTCATCAGTCATTTTCGTCCTTGTGAAGGACTAAACAAAGTTCTTCCCTTCACTGCACGTTCATGTTTATGCAAATTTTGATTTTTAATTGGAGAAGAAAAGCGCTCAACGTTACAAGAAGTACTTATGGGTCGGATGGATAAGGCTGATTTTCAAAGTTCATCATCTAAAGAGCTGTAAGTCGGTTCAAGGATTATCTGAAGGCAGCACTCATGTATTTTGTTTTCTTAGTCGAAAGAGGACTAATTGCTTTTATTTAAATCATTACATGCACTTATACTACTCGAAACAAAATAAGGGTTATCAAGTTATACACCAGAATTTTTAATTTTTCTCTAAAGAACAAGAAAAGAATCTTCTATCTATTAATGTCGTTCGCAAAGCTTACAGTAGGTATTCGTTAATATTTGAAATCAAGTGAAGTGTTGTTTAGTTTAGATTTCTTTAAAATAGTCAGGAATAATAAAAGTATAAGAGCAGATAGATTCTTATTTTGTTTTGAGTAGTGTGAAATAATTGAATTAAAAACTCTTGTTGGGAATGCATTCAGATAACCTAATTTCGGTATAGAATCTTTGGAGACAAATGTCATTGGATTTAATCGAGTTCTAGTAAAATATGAACTGTGGACTGACCAGAGTTGCCACTTTGCTACGATAGTAGCAAATTTGCTACATTTTTAAAATAAGGAAAACATTTATGTTATAAAATTTATGAGGCTTTTGGTACGGATCACCAATTTACCAGTAAAATAAAATACGGTCAAAAGTATGATAGTAAATGAAACCTGATCATGTCAGAATATTAAAACTGTATGCTTCTGATGTTCTCCCATGCTTGCTTTGTACGTCGCTGTTTTATTATATGCGCTTGGCGAGACCCTTTCTCAAGATAGGCTCAAATAATGAATCTTGTCTTTAAGCTCTGGAATCATTTGGGGGTCATGGGGGTTATGAACATAAACTTTCAGATTCACATAAGCTGAAAAAAAAATCGAACGTCGTGATATTGCACGATCTTGGTGGCCAATTATGGTCGCCGAAACGAGAGACGACGCGGACAGGAAATTTTATGTGCAATAACTGTATTGTTTCTCGCTCTGTGTGAGAGATGGTACCGTCTAGTTCAAGTCACGTATCTTGAACATTAATATCGTCCAATTGATGCTAAAAATACGATCATCATTGACTGTTACAGCAGCATCACGAGAATTTTCGAAAAAGTACGGCCCAATCACGCCATCGACCCAATATCCACACCAACCAGTCTCTTTTTGTGGATGTATTGGTTGTTTGTGAATTTCTCGTGGATTTTCATGACCCCAAATGCGACAATTTTGTTTATTTACGTAGCCATTCCGTTTAAAGTAAACCTCAAAGCTGAAGATGATTTTGTTTGAAAAATCGCCATTAACTTGGTGGTTTTCTAACACCCAATCAACGAAGTCGCGACGCTGTCATGGTCTGCAGGCTTCAATCAGTGAGTCAATTGAATCTTGTAGGCATGCAGATCTTTTGTTAAAATGCTCTACGTGGAGCTGTATGAAAATTTCAATTGTTGGGAACAATCACGAACGCTGTAACTCACTGCAGAGATATGTGACAGCCTGACCAGCCATTATGTGAACGTACTGGTCTTTGGACATCCAACGCTGACCCAGTTTTATCGAATTTTTCCATCAATTTCTTAACCGCTTCACGAGATGGACGGTTATGTATTTTCACAATACACGAATCGTGTTGGTTAAATTTTCCCTATTTCGGAGATGAGAATACGTTGTTTACTCGTATACCGCTCCATAATTACAAATGTCAACAGTATTCACAGATGTCAAATATCAGCTGTTAATCTTTGACAGAACCACAGTAGTGCCAGATTTAAATTGTAACCTCCAATCGAATCACTAATCTGGTTGACATCAAAATTTTAATTAACGATACTTTACTAATAGCCGGATTTTGGAAAAAATGGTTTTTCTGGAGAACGGCTTCAACGTTTTTGTTTAAATTTAATATTTGGGTTGAGCTGAATATGTGCTATTAAATGGGGTAAACAGTTTTCAATTTTGTTCAAGCAATATTTGACATGCAAGGGCATAACATACTAAGTATCCAAAATTGTTAACGTATTTTTTTTTTAGCGCATTTAAAAAATATCTTTTAACAATTTAGCCTAAATTTCAAATCTGTCGTGATTTGCAAATAAACCCCAGTTGGTATTCTCCTCTTATATTTTTTCTTGTAGAGCTCGCATTTTGCTGCGAACGTGTGGTAACACTGTACTCACCCAAATGTCTATTATCCTTAGTCCATTAAGACAGTAGATAGTTATAGAGATATTAATTAAACTTGTATCCTCATTCATTATATCCTTTTGCTGGCAAACTGCTTTCATGTCAGTTTCTGCTACCAGTACCTAGTCAAGTCATAAATAGTGGTACACGCATTTTTAGTGATAAAATACGAACAAGTATTTTTTGATTAAAACTTTAATTAATTTAGGAAACAATATTTAAACAATTTATTCGAAATGGCCGCCATTTGCATTTACGCTGACCTTGAGTCGCTCTGGCTACTTATCGATCGCAACACGCACCTTGTCCAGTGGAAAATTGTTCAATAAGCGCGCCCTTCAGGGACTCAATATGTGGGTGTCGAGGAGACCAAGCTATCGCCAATAAAATAGACCACAGCTTGCAATCCAAATAATTGAGGTCTGACAGCTGCTGCTATGAAAACCGGCACATCGTTTTGGAGCCACACTTCTGTAGTTTTTGCCTTATGAGCAGGCGCCTTCGACTCGCGGAATGAGTTCTGATGATTCTTAGGGTGACTGGCCATAGACCCTAGTCATTTTGCTTATTGAACTATTCCTCAATAGTACACAATTTTTCAACCGTGAATAAAATTTCCCTGTGACCATTTTGCGTGTACCGGCGGCGTAGTTTTCCGTTTTTGTTTAATTGGGCTATGAGTAATTAAATGCGTTGAGTCCCACATTTTGTTTGGTAATATGAGACATTGATTTCTACGATATCTTCATTTCTCGTGACAAGATTTTCTACTTTCACAGCGGTTTCCGATTAATCCTTGCTTTAACAGCTTTTGTCGCCTATGAAGTTTTTTCAGAGGGAGGGCGTTCAGATTTTTGACTCTCAGTTTCTCCATCAGTGTCTTCAAACAATTTAATAGTTCGACACACAAAATCCGGGTGATTGCGGTCGCAAGGTCCGGAAAATATCGCCTCTTTCCATATTACACTTGTGAGGGCCAATTACCACAACACGGATTTCAACATCGCTTCACTCCATATTTACTTGTGTAAATCATTTTGCGCGTTATCTTAGTATAAACGTCATTCATTGCATACCTGTCAATATGGAATGGATGTGTTCAATACTAGTTTCACGGTGAGTGCATTTAAACGTGCACCAATATTTATGACATGACTACTGGGTATGAATGAAGTCTCTTTCACTAATAATAATTAGATCACAATACAAGTATAGCTAATTCGTAGTTGAAATAAGGCAAATACTCCAACTAGCCATTTTTAAATGTCCACTAGTTCTCCATCGCTACATATCGCATCATTCAACGAAGAAAGCTGGATACATATAAATATAGGGTCATCCAAAAAGAGGTGTCATTTTAAGTTTCGCGCCATTGTTGAACTGTCACATTCAATTATCATTGGCATCACTTCTGATAAGTAAAAACTAGGAGATTATTAAATATGGATCGATACACACTCGCACAACGCGACGTGTTGAAATAGTGGAAATTCACTACAAAAACGGTGAAAATATCGCGGAAACGTTTCGTAAAGTTCGCACTGCTATTGGTCATCATCAGGCGCCTTCTCGCACAGCTATAGTGAATTTAATCGATAAATTTGAACGTCTTGGACAGGTTAGTGATGTAAAGACTCCAACTCGTGTTCGTCCGGCATGGTCAGCTGAAAATATTGCCTCCGTAGCTGAGTGTGACTGAAAATTCAGGTGTGTCCATTTCGAGACGATCACAGAAACCACTTTGCACCGCATTTTGCATAACGATCTTGGCCTACATGCTTATAAGATCCAGTTGACACAAAAATTGAAGCCAGCAGACTACGCATAACGCCGTACTTTCCCTGATTGGGTGCTTGAAATGAATGAACAAGATCATGATTTTCTACACAAAATTATTCTGAGTGGTGAG
Organism: Pocota personata; assembly: GCA_963082735.1. Taxonomy (NCBI): domain Eukaryota; kingdom Metazoa; phylum Arthropoda; class Insecta; order Diptera; family Syrphidae; genus Pocota; species Pocota personata. The sequence continues at coordinate 73,160,124 of OY720432.1, read as the reverse complement.
GCTCATTTCCATTTGTCTGGCTCCGAAAACCCAAGAGAAATAGTGGAAGAACCTCTCCATCCACAACGAGTGACAGTTTGGTGCGGTTTTTGGGTTGGCGGTGTCATTGAGCCATATTTTTGTGAAAATGATGTTGGTGCGATCGTTTCAGTGAATGGATTGTGTTGACTGACTTTTTTTGCCTGAAATTGATGCTATGGACGTGGGTGACGTCTATTTTCAGCAGAACGACGCTACTTGCCACACAGCTAGTGAAACAATGGCTCTATTGCGTGAGAAATTTTCTGGACGTGTGATTTCTCGAAGTGGAGACTTCAATTGGCCGCAGAGATCGTGCGATTTAACACCATTAGACTTTTTCCTTTTTGGCTATGTTATAGATAAAGTCTACACCAATGCTCGACCAACGATTCATGCACTAGAAGAAAATATCAGCGCTGTTATTCGCGAAATACAGCCGCATTTATGCAAAAACGTGATGAAAAATTTCATCAAATGAATGACTATTTGTAGGCAGAGTCGAGGCGGGCATTTGACAGATATTGCATTCCATTACTAACCCCAGAGATTGTACTTTAGATTAAATTAAAAATATTACAACTTTTCATAAAAATGTTGCTTTTCTCCATTAATTTAAAATGACACCTTTTGTTAGTATCAAACAGATTTATAACTTGTGTAACGATCCCAGAAACAAATCATTACAATGACTTGATTACACAACAAAAGATTAATTAAATATGAATCCCAACAACTTTAGAAAGTACTGAAATAAAAATAAAACACTAATTTAATTTATTTGCAATTATCAGGAAATTTTTATTCGGCAATAATTGTTCACTTTTTTAATTTTTCTTTTTTTTTACGTTGTTCATTTCTGTTTCCTCTTTTTTTTTAACCTTAAAACTTACATAATAGATTAATAATATAATAATATAATTAAAGTAATAACTATTTATTGCTATTTACAGTTTATATACACTGGCCACGATTTGTGAATGAAATAATAATAAAAAAAAGAAACTGGGCCGAAAACAATATTCAAATCTAATTTTGTAAAAAAAATATTTAAATATAGAAGATTTCAGGACACGTGATATTATTAGCAAATGTAAGATGATTTATTAACATAATTGTGTCGCCTTATGATTTCCATAATAATAATAATAATAATAATATATTAATAAGTAACATAACTACTTTGCAATAGTTATTTTATTATCACTTTACGTTTTAACTTATTCAACTACAATAATTCCTAGCTTTTATATTCTTTTTTTTATTTATTGTTGTTTTTGTTTCTTTGCTTTTAAATTTAATTCTTTTTACAGTAGTTTACAATAGTTTCTTGTTTTCTTTTCATTTTATTATTTGCATAATTTCGTTGATTTTACATTGTCATCAAGTGAATGTGATTTTTTTTTTTTTGTTCATAGCATTGTTTAGATGATTAAAAAGAAAATGATTTGAAAATAAAATGGTTGTATCTAAAAAATGGTAGCCTTGCAAGGGAGATCTTATAAACATAGGTTCACTATTGATTAGAAAAAGTATGCTGTTTGTTGGTACCACTGTAATGAATACAGACGTAAGGACAAGTCATTAGAATTTTCACGGAAGTCTCTAAATATGGAATAGTTCATGTACATTCCATTTTATAGCTACACTAGTACAAAGTGACACAAGACTAATGACCCTATATGAAATGTCTATAATTTCTGCAAATGGCGTCTGCTGTCATTGTGATATTGACAGTTGTATAGTAAACGCTATACTCCTCAAGAACGGATGGGATAATTGTGTTGATTTTTTTTTTGCGGAATAATTCATTAGAGATAAGAACACAACGGGATAAGACAAGGGCTGGCAGACCACAAACAGGCCGATTGGCCGAGAATATTAATGCTGTGCGTGAGGATGTGGAAGAGTGTCCAGAAACGTCAACGAGACTACGGGCCACGCAATTGGGCATTTCCAGGAGGTCTCTGCAACGTACTTTGGTGAAAGACTGGAATACAGCCACCGCATCATAAACCTCAACCATGAAGAGAACAGTTTTCCTTCAAAATTAGTCATTAGTGACGAAGCACATTTCCATCTCTCTGGGCATATCAATAAGTAGAGTGCTCGCTTTTGGAGCACTGAAAATCCCCGTATTACTCAAGAATCGCCTTTACATCCACTAAAAGTTACTGTGTGGTGCGGTGTTTGTGCTGAAAAGGTGATTAGGGCCTACTTTTCAAAAACGTTGTTGGCAACGCGATAACTGTCACTGGCGAGCGCTACATAACCACGTTACGTGACTTTTTTGATACCCGAATTGGATGGATTGGGGTTGGAGCACATGTGGTTTCCACAAGACGCCATTGCACACACAGGGAGCGAGAGAATGAACTTAATGAAGGATACTTTTCCAGGCCGTGTGATCACCCGTTTTGGCGATTTGCATTGGCCCACAAGATCACACGATCTGACCATTCCATACTTCTTTCTTTGGAGTTATTTGAAGTCATTAATCTATGTGAACAAGCCACATAGTCTCACAGCTCTCAAAGACAATATTAGACAAGAAATAGAGATCATACCGGCGGCAGTATTCAGAAAAGTGATGGAAAATGCCATAAAATGGGCTCAAATTTGCATAAACGCTGGAGGCCAACATTTGAACGATATCATCTTCAGTGATTAATGGAACAAAATTCATGGTCCAAATAAAATCGCTTTTCAATTTAGAAACAAAAGTTAGCGCTTTAAGTAATGGTGTCTGATCGAAAAAGTATTCACAATGCAAAACAATTTTATATAAAATCGGAAGGTACCATTATCCTTCTCTACAATGCGGTAGAACATTTTCTGAACACCCACTAGGCTGTATGCTAATTCCGTCTGTAATCAACACGCTTCATGGCCCAGCTATATTTTTTTTTTTTTTTTTTTATAATTTGCACGTGTGAAAGGGGTTATGAATACCCTTATACTAATTTTAGGACACGGGCGTTTTGAGGGGAAGAGACAGAGAGAAAGACATCTTGGTGTAGTTGGTTTGAAACTCAGCTGGTATTAAGTTTCAGTGAACTCCAAGGGTGGCTGTCCAGATAACTGGGGAGCTTGTTTGGTTTTGCTTTTGTCGTTGCTCATGATTCACAGTATTTTTTTTCCTTCCTCCTAATGTCATCATCACGATCAAGTTGCATTTTAGCCATATGACGGCCCTACTGCCAGTGTTATGCCTTCGCAGTAAAGTTGACATAAGCTTTCGCAATTGATCGACTTTTTATTTATTTCATGCGAAATAAATAGATGATTATTGACATCAGGATTCGAACCGTGAACCTGTAGCGTGACAATCGATGATGTTACCACTACACTACGGCCACCCCCAAATGTGCACTAAAGTCGGGAAAAAATCAACAGTGCTGTGGATGAGTTCAAAAAGATCTCCAAAAATAATCTGCGAGAGCATATACCTAAGGCCACTAAGCACTTTTTATATTTCCATTGCTTTAACGTTCTGTTCGCTTTCGTACCACACAACTTGAGAACAACTGAGCCGATTTCAATGTAGTGTTCTTCCACCTATTGACCATTTTATTGAAAATGATTGAAGCTACATTTGATTATTGCCCGACATCAGGTAGCCACACACTCGAGGAATGTATTTCACAAGTCGGGAGTCCTAACTCAATTCACTATCAACGGGTACCACTGCAAGTTCGTGGCAAATGGGTTGATAGTTTTGTCTGTCTGATCTTCTGCCGTCCTTAGAATAGGTACTCTCTTTATGTATGTAAACCTTAACCGTAGGGAATGGAACAATATCATGATCCTTGATTTTCGAAACAGAGGCCACGGGAGTGTGCCCGATGGCTTTTTGGTACGGCCGAAGCCGAGATGGTTTGTAAGTTTTGAGATATTGTAGACAAAATATGGTTTTGCGTTTTTCACACTCTGTAACACCTGTATACATATGGCATTATACGCGAGAAAAACTTAACGCCTGCTATCAACACGAGCAGCACTACGACTGAACAAAGCCATGCCTCCACAGGCTGCAAACAATTCAACGAAAAGTTTGAAACAATTTAGAAATAAGTTTGAATTAAAAGTGTCATGTTCAACGATACCGTGTTATTAAGAATTGCAGTCAGCTGGAAGTTCTTTGGGGCATACTGGTAAAAATAGTTACGTAAATAACAGGCAGTTTATTACCTTGACCGACTTAAAGGCAGCAGTAAAGTCCGCCTGGACCACAATTCTGCTGGATGTCTTAAAAAATTTGGTCGACAGCATGCACGGTAGGCTTTCGCATTAGTGAAAAACAGATGACCCATTAGTTACTGTGAATCAAATGCCTAAAGTTATAAATGTAATAAATTAAAGTGATATAGTTTTGAAATTAATTAAAAAAAAATTTTAGACTTGCGTTTTTGTAAATGAATTGAATTTATGTGTATTCTGTTAAAAATTTAAAAAAAATTTAATAGGAAACAAATAGGAGCATTTTTGAACAGAAAAGATATCATCGTTGCTTGGTAACGTAAGAGTGATCCTTTATGTAACAGCTAACAGGCTAAGATGTGAAAGTAGCAATCAGGAAATAAAGTGCCTACTCACAGACCAATTTACAGAACCAATCTGACGTTTTGAATAGGCATTCCACTAGGACCTTCATGCCCACCTGACGACCGCCGAAGCATTCCTCTATCTGAATTAGTTTTCTTACACAACAAGTAAACTTTGGAATTCACTCCTAGGAAACATATTTCCAGAAACTTTGAACCTTCAGCTATAGCAAAATCATGCATTGATTGACGCTTATCCTGAGAGAAGATTATAAAAAGAAACTGTATGTATGAAGCCTTCCGTCTACAGTCGGAATAACCCAGGTTTAGGACACCTAAGCAAGCAGTGGAGCCCGCTATCATAGGATGGCAGACAACCTAGCTGACCGAGAAATACTTATGTTTTGTTAAGTCCTCAAGATTGACCTAGGGAAGAGATGTATAGAAATGACGCCATGCACTACCAATCTCTATCTAGCTATATATCTCGTCAGAAAGTCTTAAAACTAAATTTTTGAGTTAATGCTGATCTGAATATCCAATCCTTCGTTCCGAATACGATCAATCTTATGAACCACTGCAGTGTTATACCTTGAAGGAAGTAGCATAGATGCTTTGCGAAACCCATCGATATTTGTAGTCGTTTCAAAAAGTCGCCAACCCTTAACGGGTAAATTCTAATAAAGCGCGACGGACTCTCATGAAATGAGAACCATCATGCTGGCACCTAGATCGACAAAGATGAAGCTGCAATGAGTTCACGTAAAAGGACCACGCAGGTAGACAAACGAGCTCTATCATTATCTAGAACGGACTGGGACAATTGCACACCTACACTTAGTAGGGAAAAATGATCGCTCGCATGTTTCGTGCTAAGACTACCAGTGAACCATAGAAGCTAACTTAACTACCTTTCAAAGCAGCTTTCGAAATTGGCCAGGGTATTCAGTTGTGTTACAAGTCGGTTGGATCATAGGGCCAGTTGAAGAACCGTTATCGCGGTATATTGCTTTTTTTTTAATGGTTTACTGTGAATAATTTGTACAAGAAGACGGTCTGGTCTGCAAATACAATGGCGCAAAATTATAGTCGCATAAAGTACACTTTAAAAATATTTTAGCATGTAACAAAGTCAAGATTAGTGTTTTCCTATTTATACTCGACATAAATCCACTTTATAGTTATCAGCTCGCGCTAACTTTAAAACCACCAAAAGTACCTTTTAACTTTTAGAGTGGGATTTTAACAATCTATCATCTGTCATTTTTTCAAATTCAAATTTTAGCCAACCAACGGTTGTAAACTGTCAAGAAATGTGTTCGATGTCTGTTCGATCTGTCAAATTCATTTAAATTTGATACAACATTATCCCTTAAACTGTGTTTTTGTTCTCAAACTTTAAATTTGTGGGTTTGTTTGATTAAAATTTGCTGTAAGTCAGTTCTAAGGTCGATACTAGTTGTGGGTAGGTTAAAAATTGTTTATAATTTAATTCTATGTTAAGCACTGGCTTTAAAGTTAGTGGCTACTAACATTCTTTAAAATCAGATGACTATAATTTTGCACCAATGACTCTAACTTCGGCAACAGTGAACAATGAATCGCGATGCTTCGAATAAATGGAACTTCGAGGTAGCAATGGTTCTGAGAAGTCTTGATGTCAGAAACTGAAGAGTAAATGATAGAAAACGTTTGAAGCTAGTAGTTACGTGTCGAAAGCATTCAGTTTTATGATTTACTAGTAAGCATCCCGGCTCTCGTTTGCCTCGCTCATACAGAAACCCTGGCAGCAGCAGGGCATTGTAAAAAATGCTAAACGATGATCCTAAAGAACGGTATGCAACTAATATACCACATTAACAATCAGTGAAAGGTCGAAATCTAACTCGAAATTTCAAAAATCTTGTTCTGCACAATCAGGCACTCAGATCTCAGATTTCCAAGCGTTCCTAGTGTCTTTGCATTTCACTGACTGTTTTGTTTCAAACAAACATATCGAACAATTATTTTTACTGCTTCTATTACACATCAATTAAAAGCATAGGCAAGTCAACAAAATATACAAATTAAAGTATTAATAAAAATTAAAATAAAAATACAACTTAGCACAAATTGTTACAAAAATAAAAATATGTACATTTACATGTGTGTAAAAATATTAATAATTCAAATAGGTACAAAGAATTTTTGTTCCACGTTTTCTTTTGTTTAAGGTATTGATTGGTTGGTTTGCAATAATTTAATGTTCTTAATTAATATTACTAGAAGTTTATTAGTTTTAGTTTTAGTTTTAGTTTTTTTTTTTTTTTTTTTTTTCATTTCTTTTATTTTCTCGTGTCGTGTGTGTGTCCTTAGCTTATTTATGATTTTTTTTTTCTTCTATTATTGAGGATTTTGTGTTCCATTTTCCGATTGTTCCACAGGCTTTAACATGATTTTTTGAGAATCAAAGGACGGGAGTGAGTAATAAAAGTGTAAACATAGTGTACACTAGGGTACACGTCATTTGCATTTGATTTGTGACGCAAGATGAATGCCTGTCGGGCGATTGTTTCTCCTTCTTAAGTTTAGAGAGCGTTTTTTTTTTTTTTTTTTTCTGTTTTCACAACACCTTTTGCTTTTGTTTCTTGTTTTTTTTTTTTTATATTATGTACAAAACGACTAGAGATATACTATTTAAGTTTAGATCAGGATTTTAGAATAACTTTTTTGTTTTTTTCTTAATTTTCGATGTTAGCAGATCACAGATTCCGCACCTGATCGATTGGGGGGGTAGTTAGTTTACAAATAAAATTATAAAATTCTTGTAGTTTTGTTGGATTCTTTTGTTGTGAGTGTGTGTGTATATGATTGGGATAGTAATATTCCTTTTTTGATTTCAATAGGGGATTGGTTTTTACTCTTTGGTACGTCTAGGTCTTCCGACTTTACCCTTTCGAACGGCTGGTGTTGTGCCATTTGTCGTTGTTGTATTTTTAATAATTTTATGCCAGTCCTGTTCACATACTAAACTACCCGCCAGCATTGTATATCTAAGAGAAAAAACAAAAAAATATATTTTTATATTTTAATAAACATTGATGTCAAGTATTTAAACACAGAAATAGTATAAAAACAGGTACATTTTTTATTATAATAACGGGGTAGCTATATATAGGAACTTAATAAACTTCGACTTGATTCAAATTTCAGCAGGTGACTTTGGTGGATAATGTCTGTCATAACTATACGAGTTGCACCCATCACAAGCGTGTTGTTTACAGAATGCTGTGTTAGACCGTATTTGATTCAACTAATATTCAGCACGTACGTCGTAGTGTATTAAGGTTTTATGCAGGATCCAATTACTTTATCCATTAAATGCTTCTCTGCGACTACTAAACGTTAAAAGGCAATAGTAAGTTGCCGAAGTTATTATGACTCCAAAACAGGGAAAAACTCCAAGCAACAAAAAAAATCGTACAGACCGATACGCTCCTGCCGATAATATCAAAAGGTATTTGAAAAACTCCTGTTGACGCGCCTACAAGCGGTCATTGAAACGTTTAATTCCTGATTATCAATTCGGCTTCAGAATCGAGCATTCCACAATCGACCAGGTTTATAGAATAATCAATGAAATTGAGAACGCCCTAGAAAGGAATATTTTCTAGCACGTTCCTTGACTTCTCTCATGCCTTCGGCAAGGTATGGCACGACGGATTGAAGTATAAGCTAAGGAAGGTTCTTCCGGAATAGTTAGAATTTGGCTACCTTGCAACTGACTTTTCCGTCTTAACTGAATAGTCAGCATTTAAGAAAATCACTGCCGGAGTTCCACAAGGAAGTATTCTTGGTCCGGTCTTGTTCCTATTCTACACTCGAGACACACCTCAAAAAGAAGGCACCATTGTAGCCACGTTCGCAGACGATACAGCTATACTGGCAACGGAAAGTTAAGTCGAATCAGCAACTAAAAAGCACCAATGAGCTTTGGATGAAATTCGAGAATGGACAAAGATTTGGTGCATGACAATAGACGTGAAACTTAAATAGAAGCCGCACGTTAAAAAGAAACGCGACGATAATAGATTCAGACTATTCAGACTTGGCTAATTGGAAGACATTCTAAATGAAGCATACACAAGAAACTTTTTTTATATAAGCGAGTTCTAAAACCTATATGGACGGTATGGTAAAAAACTTTTCGGGTTGTACTAAACTAAGTAATAGAAGTATACTACAATCTTTCCAAAACAAAGTGCTAAGAGTAATCGTGAATGCTTCATGGTATATTAGGAACAATAATATCCACAGAGACTTGGGAATAGCTACCGTCGTAGACGAAATAATAAACTTTGCTCACAAACTCCGTATTTGTCTTCATGGCTCCAAACTCCAAATTCTGGACGTGACAAACCTTGAGTGTCGACTACAAAGAACGAAACCATTCGACTTAGCGCACGTAATGTCGATATTTTGATGGAAAGCTTCCTGTAAACCGCTAATATTCTTTGAAAATTAGACTACTAGATAACGTAACTTAGTTGTAGTCAACAAGAAGAAGGGAGATGTTTTTAGTGAGTAAAAATCTCAGACTGCTATGAGCAAGCGCTGCCTGTCCTCGTAGTATTTATGAAGATTTTCACCTACTCACGTAAAAAAAGAAGTGCTTTCTCGTATATACGTACATAAATAAAGGTATTATGTAAAGGGTTATTCATTTCATATCCCTGTCGTAATGTCATCTGTCATCCACAGTGACAGGCAGTTGGTTCTTGCCTTGCCATTTTATGGCCGCAATACAGCTAGAAATGTGCCGAAAAGTCATCGTTTGAATCTAGGAAAGAAAATTGCACTTTCATTGCCTACCGGATTGTGCCAGTGCCTCTCACACCGAGTTACTTACATTTGGGAAAGCTTGTTTGAATACTTCAGGGCGTTTCAAAGGCACACCCCATTCTCAAACTGGTACATAGAACAGTTCCGGCATAATATTCTGCTTAAATTCAGGATTCCACGTCATCCTAATTAATAAAAAAAAAAAAAAAAACAGTATGAGTCACTCCTCGCACGGTTAGTGTTCCGTACCGACCAGGACCAGAAGGTCAATAGAAGCAACGATAGATGGCTGTGTGCAGAGCCTTCAGATATCCCCCCATGTGAAGCACACCAAGTTTTGTGCCAGTGTGATGGTCTTTAGAGTAGTGAGCAGTAAAGGTCATGTTATGCCTCCCTTCTTCCTCCCCTCAAGTTCTTCGAGTGAATGCTGCCAGATACTCCAAGGTGCTAGAGACCATTGTTAAGCCTTAGACAGACAGTGTGAGTGGTAGAAAACCATACATGTTCCAGCCTTAATCCTTTGGATTAGTTTGTGTGAGGCATAGTTGAACATGAAACCAACAAACATCCCCACAATACCATCCAAGCTCTAAGGGATGCCATTGCCCAAGTAATGGCCAACATCAACAAAGACCATTTAATTCCAGCATGCTCACGTTTCCGGTTTTTTTTTTTTGCATAAGTTAAAAGCATATCAAATTTCCCCTAAAATAGCCTCCGCACCCTGTATATGCAGAAGAATTTCTGACCTCCTTGGTTAAGAATGTCTAGTACGACACCAGCAATGGATCCAGTACAGCTCCATTATTAAAGATGTTGCTGGAACACAACGAACAAAATTTGGACAAACGAATCCGTAGATTATGGCGACGATTGCATAAACGAAAGCAAAAAACTGACGGATAAGGCATCAAAAAAAAAAAAAAAACAACCGACACAGTGTTTCAGCTTAATGAAATCGAAAAGCGATCGAAACGGAAATTTTTCAAAAAAGAAAAATCTTTAAGGCTTCAAAACTTGAGCGTCAGCTATTCTTCTTTTCCTTACGGCGAGGCTATCATCCGAAGTACAATAGAAGGATCACAATCCTCCCACTTTACTGCATCCCTACTGGTCCGCCCGTTTTGCCTTTTGCCGGTTTGACCTCAGGAAGTACCGACAGACTTCCCGGTTTAGGATCACTTCGTCACTGAGGCCAATCAAATGCTGGACTTTTTGCCTTTGTGAGATCCAGTTGTTCTTTGGTCTGCCTTTTTTGCGAGATTGTGTAGGAACGTTGATTGATATTGGCTTTTTGACGGGGTTCGTAGGATCTCTCCTTTGAACATGACAATGATGGCTTCCTCGAATCTTCGAACTTCTTATTCTATCAAGCTTTGTTACTCCTGCTGTTATGTGAAGCATCTTCATTTTAGCTGCCGTTAATTTGCCCTCATACTTTTTGTACATTGTCCAGCATGTGAGCGCCGGACGTACAACTGCGGTGTAGAGCCTTCCTTTCAGCTTAGGGGACATTTTTCGGTAACAGAAGATTGCGGAGTTTTCCCGCCACTTCATCCACCCTACGCTTACGCGGTGATTGATGTCATCATCACAAGTTGCTTCGCCACTGATCATAGATCCCAGATATTTGAACTTTTCGCACTTGGGAAGCACTTTTCCATTCAAGTAAATGTCTGGAATAGGCCGGTGTGGATCAGAGAACGGGCAGCACAGATACTCTTTCTTTTTTGAACTAATACGGTACACATTTCCCTTCAAATCATCCACCCATACATCAAGTGCTCATTGCAGGGACGTTTGATCTTCACTTATGATAGCTCCATCGTCAGCAAAGAATAACTGATGCAATTTGGGATCCGTCACTTTTGCTTCAAGCAGATAATCAAGGGCAATAAATAGCAAAGGACTGAGGGCGCTTCCCTGGTGTACACCGTCTTTGATTGGGAACTCTTCGGTGACTCCTGTGGAATATAATACTCTTGTCCTTGCTCCAGCGCCAAATACACATGAAATAGTAGATATTAGCACCTACCAACTATGTAGACACTAAATGGCCGTCAGATGGAGAGAGCAAGAAAGAAGAAAACATAGATCGCATACGGTGAGTTAGAAGCAGATTATTTTTTAACGAAAGGCTGTATTCGCGTGGGACTCCGATCGCCAAACTACAAACTTGTACCGCCTATGAAGTTCCACACAATTGAGATTCGTTCTGAAGTGTTTCTAGTCACGTCTTTCATACAGCTAATGTGTTGTCCTTCAATTTCCTTCCAACTTAATTTCATAGACGTAAATGTAACATATGTAGGTACATACTCGTATCTATACATACGTAGCAGTTTAGTCTACTAAGCATATTTACCATTTATCATATTCTTTAGTCTTTCTGCAGGTAAATGTCCGCGATGAAAGAATATCTCACAAATCAAATTAGCAAGCCTACCCGTTTTAACTATGTAATTATGTTTCTATACTTAGATATACACATACTCGTATTAATTTTTCATTTAATAGTCTTACCTATCTCCAGGTCTCAGGTGTGCGCCACATTTCGTACATGAGAAACATTTCAAATGAAACACAAATAGATTGTTTGGACTATTTTTTTGGTTATCTAAGTTCGTTGTTTGTTGATTGATTGGTGTCATCGCTTTAGCTACCAATTCATTGGGTGGTATTGTTTGTCCGCAGCCCGAGCATGTACCCGAACATCCAAACATACTGCAAGAGAAAGAAGAAGAACAACAAGAAGAATCAAATTAATTAATTTCTCTAAAGTTTTTAATTTTGTAAATCGATTAAATTCCATCAACAAGCAGAAGATATTATTGCAAAGTGGTCCCTTCAAGTTCGCCGAGCGCGCCGCGTTGATAGCGGCGACGGCGACGGCGACGGCGACGGCGACGATAGCAGCGGGTGGGTAGGGTTGGTGTGGTGTTTCAGAATGAGATTAAACAGACTAAGGAAAGCAACAACATGAAAAAGAAAGACGACATAACGCCGCCACCGCTCCACCAACATTCATTTTGTTATACAATATATATTGCTCCAACACTCAACCTCTTCGCCCTACCATCCCACGCATACACAATTAAAAGAGTGGTTTTCATCAAACCCCAGCTAGCTCTCGCCTGACTCGCATAAATACACTCACTCATACTCGCCAACACAAATACACACACATACACACACAACAAAAGGATTCAATTTAATTATCTCATTTAATTATCGTATAGGAGAGAAGAGCAGAAGAGACACCCCTCGACATAATGAATTTAATTTGATAAATGGACACAAGGGTGGCCATCAACCCTCGCAGCTGAAGCAGCGGCAATAAAGTAGAAACAACCCGACGGAGTTTCACATCTAAGCACAACAGGCACAGGCAATTTAGAAATAGCTGTACCGGAGGTGGCCGTCATTTAAAACAGGCAATAATTCAAAGTAGGATTTTGTCTAAGACAGGGGTCGTGTCATCTACAGGACTTTGGTTTAGTGAGTGTTGGTTACAATATCATTTTACACAATAAATTCACTATTTTTTTTTTTAGCGTCGCACTTGAAGTGGTTATACTTAATACTTATACTAAGTTAACATCTTAGGGTCCATCCTGTGTACTCTAGAGTTAGCCTTCAGCAAGAGGATAATATTTTTGTTGCCACAAGTTAAAATCCCCAACCTTTAATGCTGATCCTTGAACCCTGTTGTCATGAAGAACACCATGTGATCATTTCGTTCACATTGTGTAATTTTGCACTTGTCATCGAACATCAAATGATGCTGGAAGTCTGATAAATAAATTCTTGAATCCGAAGTTAAAGCTATAGTGCCGCAGATCCCGGAAAAGCCTCAGTACATGATTGCACTCAAGACGTCTTAAAATATTTTAGAAAAATTATAGATTGTATGAGCAAAGTTTACATAGCGTGCTCAGGGAACACCATAACTTCGAACAGTTAATACACCACAACCTGGTTGCAGATACTTTTAGCATACTCGTACGATCCAATGTATAAATGGCTACCTCTCGAATGCCAGAAAAAGTTCGACGTTAAATGGCTGCAGTCACATGAGACTATCATGTCAGATCCCTTGCTGATTGAGGTAACATTACCTCCAAGCCATTAATAATGCCGTCTCTGATGTGCACTAGGTCACCACAACGCAATTCCTGTTTTTTTTTTTTTTTTTTTGTTGACGAAGAGTGCTGACGTGACGATTAGATGAGAGCAGTTCGTGAGCTGCGCGAGCAAAACAGAATCACTTTAGGTGGTTTGAGAGCAGGAGAGTAAAAACAACATCAAAAGACTATAAATCCATGAAGCCTGAGGGCTAGTTGAAGCAGTCGGAGCTTCTTATGAAGCGGAGACTGTTTCTGACGTCAATATTCGCCAGGTCGCTGCGGTCGTCGAAGAATGGAGCCCCTACGATGACGGTGCTGATCTGCGATGATTTTAGCAAAACCAATCTATCAGAGCGATTTTTTTTATCTAGCTTGGGCCAGATTTATCTAGAGATTCTGTAAGTAGTAAGAGTGTCCCATCTTTGATTTGTAGCGATAGGCGTGCCTATTCAATCGAGCTCATCAGCAAGTCTGATGAGCCGGTATGTCTCTGTGGCCTGGCACCCAGCGTACGTGAATGTTTAATTGCTCCGTTATCCCCGTGAGAGACGAGCGGCAATCTTGAGCAGCCCACGAAGTGAGTGAGCATGATACCAAGCTGCTTGGCTATTCGTGGAAATGTTAATATCCCCAACAGATACTACATTACACTTCAGCCAGTACAGGGCTTCCTTAATCGCCATTATTTCCGACTGAAATACGCTACAGTAATCTGGGATACGGAAGATGGTGCACAAATTCAGCTTTTCGGAGAAAACACCTCCACCCACCCTATTTCCGATTTTAGAACCGTCAAGAGCTCGCGATAGTTCCTAACGATTTATTTAATAATAATAATCTTTTAAGGGCTTTTAGTAAAAATAAGGATAGGCTGACTAACTGGAAGTTTATCGGTAATGTGTGACATACTATTAGCTTCTTATTATCAGTATGACGAACACTTTAACTCTCTACCTCCAGGATTTGGGGTTGCAGTCAGCGCTGACACTTCGCTACGTTTTAGACTTTTCATCAGTTTGCTATGTGATCGTTTCTGAAGTACAAAAAACTATTGCTTTCCGATTCCACAATTTCTATTGATTTTTTCATTCCATATAACAAAGTGCTGATAGATATGAGTAGTGGTGAGTTGTAATGCGCGTAACTCAAGAACCACTTATTCAATTCAGTTCTTTGGTTTAGCGTAGACGGTCCCATTTGAAAATTGTAAAAATCGTGGTAAAATATTAAAACGTTCTGTCGCATGTCTGACTTAAGAAACGTTGCACGATTGTTTTGGAATAGTATGAAGGTAGTTTTTTTTTTTTTTTTTTTCGAAATCCCAGAGCACTCAGACTCAATTTTCTGTCCATTGTACTACCAGACAGAACTCCTTTTGGTCTAGTGGTTGGAGAAATTTAGATTTTATTTGTTTCGGCTGCTGTTCCCCGTCTGGGCTCGAACCTGCATACTTCGGGTCACAAGCGAACACTCGTACTTGTATAGGGTGACCAGATAAGAACGATAGGAAAAGGAATTTAAATAAAACAGCAACGGTGTGAGATAACAAATTGATTCTGGCTTTATTTTGAAGCTACATTCATGCCATTATATATGGAATAGCACATCTTTTAAATCATTAGCGCCGTCTTGTGGAACCACAGCTCGGATATATCGATGTTGTCGAGCTCTGGCCACAGAAAGTCGGTTAACATCGCTCTATACCGAGCACCATTGACGGTAACGGTGTCTCCTTCCTCATTTTGAAAGAAATAAGGTCCGATGATGCCGCCTTGCCATAAACCGCGCCAAACAGTCAATCTCTGTGGATGCATTGATGCTTGGTCGAACACTTGTGGATTGTGGTCGCTCCAATAATGGCAATTTTGCTTGTTGATATAGCCGCTGAGTCAAAAATGGGCCTCGTCCGAGAAGATGATTTTTTGGCCAAAATCCGGATCTCCGGCCAACATTTCCAGCGCCCAATTAGCGGATTCACGGCTTTGTCTATGGTCGTCCGGCTTCAATTCTTGCGTCAGCACAATCTTGTACGTATGTTGACCCAAATCCAACCGCAAAATAAGCCTGGTTAACTCTCTAACGACGCCCAATTCAGCTGATCGGCGCTGAATCGACATTTCTGGGTCTTCTTCGATACTGGCCTCTACGGCGGCTATGTTTCCTTCCCTTCGTACCGATCTCTGTCTGGTTGGTGGCTTAAGATCCAAAAGAGTGTACTCACTCTCAAACTTTTCCACGGTGCGACGAATTGCCTGCGCACTGAAGCCATGATGACGACCGACCTCACGACGAAATTCACGTTGCGTATTTACAACTGAGCCGGAATTTCGATATTTTTTAATAATTTCCACACGATCGGGAAGCACGGAGTAAACGTGTGATTTGGTGATGGGGGTTTAAAAACGTGCATGAGGAAGAGCTGTACTATCAGTTAGCCAGTTAGCAGATGCAGTTCTAGTCAAATTAAGGAGACGGTAACAAAAAACGTAACAACGTTCACCCCTAAATGTTCATAAACACGTTCTTATAAAGAATTCGATTTTGCTACTCTGTTGATCCTCTCGATAAGCTTTTTTGCTACGGAAAAACATTTCTTAATGGCAACACTGATTGCTGTCAACTTCCAAAGATATGGTGGATCGAAGGACTTAATACGTTTTAGCCATGTTGTAGTTCCAGCGGAGTTACTTCATCGAGTCTTGTTAGATTTAGAAAGGACTGTGCACTCTCGAAAACTGACGATTTCCTTTGGTATCAAAACTCTTTGATGGTCTGTTTCTACTTGTATGAGTAGTTCTAGTGTCTGTTCGCTGGAGGTCCAGTCCAAGACTGGACGTTATCAAAGAGGGTTTTTTTTCTTCTTGTTCTTCCAGGTCTTCGCCGGTACCATTAATTTTGACGGAATATAGAAAAGATACAACGTATTTGATTGTAAACGATTCCACTGGTACTCGTACTTATGTAAAACAGTTAATCCTGTCTTTCGTTCTCATTTGTTTCGAATTGTAATATTCTGAAGTTCACCATATGCTACAAGCAAGCAACTACTACAAGATAGTAGCAATATTTGCAGAATACTTCCAATTAAATTCATAACCTTTACCCTTTTCACCCACTAAAAAACAAATTACTATGGAAAACTGATGACATCATGTAAATGTAACTCAAAAATTGAGGGCAACGATGCTAAGAAGATACGCATCTACATACCAAACCAAAAATAAACATCACACTATACACCAAAACTTTAACTAATTAAATTAATTGAATTGCGAAGAAAAGCAATTAATTATTTCATTACGATAAGATTAGGTTTCTTTAATGGAATAAACACAGGACCGAGGAACTGGTGGCAGCACAGATTGCACAGCACAGCACACACATACACACACGTAAACAACCACACAGATACACCAAATACAAATCCAACGGCAAAAAATGTGTTAATTGAATTTCTAATTAATGAATTCATTAAATTAATTTATTTAATTGAATTACCAAAAGGAAATAGAGTTGAGGGGGGGGAGTAGAGAGACCGATACGATATCAGCATGGGAAAGAGTCATCAGAAGAGGACAAAAGAAGCGAAAAAAAAAAAAAAAAAACCGTCGTCGTAATAAAGGATTGGCCTACACGAAAAGTTTGTTTTTCTTTTCGTTAATTAAAGCCAAATTGGAAGTTGTTAATTTTGCAGTGCGTCACATGGTGAACACCCCTTCTTGTGCTGTTGCGATTGTTGTCAGTGTGTGTGTGTGTTGCCTACTATGCCAGCTTGCTGCCTGCCTGGCTGGTTTGCTTGCACAATCCATCCGAGAAAACCCATTATAATGGGAGCGAGTTGAGAAGCTCGTAAAAATTCGATGCTATTTGCCATATTCTGGCCAATTAGTGAACGAATGAAATGAACGTAGTTTTGGCAGCGTGTTCACTAAAGAACACCCCACACTCGTCTCGCTGGCCTCCCCCCTCTCGTACTCTTGCCCGTACGCCTCCATTACTCACTAACTAATAACTGAAATGTCAAGAACCTAAAAACGAACTGCTGCTGCGGTGGTTCAGTGCCTGTAACTGGGCTAATTAGTGACAAGACTTTTTGACTTTGACTTTTCCATTTGTTTGTGTGTGTGTGAGTGTGTAGCCTGGATGTGAGCTCCCAATAGTACAGCATCCCTCTGGTTCCCTCGTCATCTTTCCCCCTCCGCCATTTCACTTTGTTACTTGTTATTTATTTCTTTTTGTAAGTTTATTCTTTTCTGTTGGTTTTTTTTTTTTTTTTCTGTTTCTTTGTTCCTATCTGTTTCAACTATAATCCAGCAAGTGAGGGCAATGCTGCGGTGGTGGTGATGGTAGGCAAATGTGGGGGCGGATTTGATGGATGACAGAAGTTGAGGAACCAGTAATTTATGCTGTAATCTCGTTCACTTTGTCTTACACTTCAATGGGAGTTTTATGGACTGGCAAACTCTAATTGGCGGCAGTGATTTAAACAGGAGATACTTTTTTTTATTTTCTCTTTTTGACTGTTGGCATTTGTTGGGTTTTATTTTCTTATTGAGAATTGTTTCCAGCTTTGTAGATGCGGTGGAAAAGAGAGTAGGGTTCTAGCCGCATTTGGGAGTTTTTATTTGAAAAAAAAAAAATTGAACCTGGTTTTCACTCAATTTGACCTTTTATGCCTCTAATTAAGTTGCTTTGGTTTTAACAGGGGAGGGGTTGGAATCATTTTCCGGTTGAAAGACACATAATACAATATACGCTGGGAACACACTCCGAAAAGTACATAAAAAAAAAAAACACTTCGGTTTGCAATATTATTAGTTTGCCACTGTTCTATAAACTGGAAGAACGAATTGAAAAATTCGTTCCTCCAATTTCGAGCTACTTAAAATCAAAAATGAAGCATAAAATCAGTCGAGCATTGCGTCAATGGCAAAATGGCTATTTACATGCAAATGTGTATACAGTTTGATGAATTTAGGCTATGAACTTCTGAGTGTTGACCTCTAAAAGTACGAATAAACATGTGTTTGTAATATTGGGGTCATTTGGCGTAGTGTGATTTAAACGATAACCATTGGACAAGACTTCAAAGTACCGCCTTTATACTAAGTCGCGCATTTTTCTTATTTCAGTTCGTTCAAGTATCAATTATTGACACAAAAAAGTATTCAAACTTATGTACTTTAGTTTTACAAATAACATTGATTAATGTTTTGGGTGTGAATTGTGCTAAATATTTATGCATACACAGTGTGGCAAATAATATCCCGGGCACGAACCATATCTCAGCAACCGAGAGCGCCATCTATTTGTTCGAACATGCGTTTTAAAGCTTGAATCTTTCTCTACTATCTGTCAACATTTGGTTGACATTTGACAAAAATTATTTTTCCAGAACACCTTTTCACCACAAGCTAAACAAAATACGAAAAGTTCCTTCAAAAATCAAGACAATGCTCATTACATACTTCGATAGCAAAGGAATTATCCACAACAAATTCATTCCAACTAGTCAAACAGTTACCGCCGCATATTATCTTGAAGTTTTGAAGCGTTTGATGGTCAGAATCCATCGTATTCGACACGATAATGTACCGAATCACACAGCAGTCATTGTTTGTCAATATTTGGTTCGAAATCAAGTGTTTGTTCCCGTGGCACTTCTTTTTGTTCCCGAAATTGAAATTGAAGTTGAAATGATGCTTTTTTGACGACTTTCCGACCATTCAAGCAACTTCGACAAGGGCACTGAAGACAATTCCGCAAAATGAATAGCTGTAACAAGTGTATTGAATCGGGAGGGGAATATTTCGAACAAAAACACCGAAAAATAAAGAGATACGAGTATCGTGTTTTAATTATTCTAGAGCCAGTCCGTGATATTATTTGCCACACTGTGTACGAGTATACTTTAAAAAATGTGACCGGTACTTACAAGTAAATACCTACCATCAATCACATTCGGTGACATTCCATGGTAACTCGCGTTACATTCAGAGCTCTAATTAGCATTATTATTCGTTTTGGTTACCATATCTTGCCTTTTAGGAACGGGTTATGTTTCCTAGAGCTAAGAATACAACAAACTACGATACCTTGTTATAGATAATTTATTTAGGAAAGCATTTAACTTAAGGGAAACAACATTGAAACAAAATGTTTTCTACACAAGCTTCTTTTAGCAAGTTCTGCTTAATTAACCAATTAAACAATTTGAGATTCACAAATATTTTCGCTTTACAAAAACGAACATCGTCACCAAATTTTGAATTGAATATGATTCAAAATCAACATTTTCCAGAGTAACTCCTGTTACATAAATTTGGTAACCCACGTTACTATTGATTTTCAAAATGAATTTCGTTTATTTTTTAACATTTTAGTGACAGTAATAGTTCACGTATAATTGCATCAGAGTTGTGTAATTCCAGCTTTTACTAGGTACAGCGAAATGAACGAGACGTGTACTTGTTTGTACATGCGAATTTCCACTATTTTACAAAGATGCACGGAACGCTTAATCACTGTAGAGAGTCTTACTTCGTCTTAATATTATGAATTCCGCAAAAGTAAGCGCTTGCACACAAATTACTGAGAAACGCTTATTCAGAGCCTTCAAAAGAAGGCAGAAGTAAGCTCTTTCATCAGTATATAGAAAAGGAGATGTATGGCTGTGGTACTTTAACCTATAAACTTCCGCTCAAAAATCCTGTACACTATTTTGATTTCGTCAGTGCAATAATCCAATCAAGTGCTTCAAATGAACTTACGAACAAAGTGTAGAATAATCGCTTACCCACAGCTAACGTAGGAAGCGCTTAATATGTTCTTCGCTGGGTTATCCATTTGCCACATGCTTCACATTGCAGAAACTGTCACACTGACAGCTGATCTCATAAATAAACTTTAAAAAACTGTATAATCTGAAGTTAACAATATTTTTTTTCTCTTTTTTTCGCATTTGGGAAGCACTTTTCCATTCAAATAAAAAACATATCTGGAATAGGCCGGTGTGGATCATAGAACGGGCAGCACAGATAGTCTGTCTTTTTTGAACTAATATGGTACCCATTTCCCTCCAAAACATTCACTCACACATCAAGTGCTTGTTGCAGGGACGTTTGATCTTCACTTATGATAGCTCCATCCAAAGAATAACTGCATCCAAAGAATAACTGATGTACTTTAGGGTTCGTAATTTTTCCTTCAAGTAGATAATCAGGGACTGCACCGACTTTGACTGGGAACTCTTCAGTGTCTCCTGCGGAACATCTTACTCTTGTCCTTGCTCCCTCATACATGTCCATGATCATGCGCACGTAGGTTTCTGGAACTCCTCGTTGTCTTAGCGCCACCCATAAGAGATCTCTTGGTTGTCTATCAAAGGCTTTTTCAAAATCAAACAACACCATATGCAAGTCCTATAAGGAATCACGATGTTTTTCCATTACGATCCTTATTAAGTTCTTTTTGCTCCTTCTTAAGTTCTTCAATCAACTCGGGTTGAATCGTCTTGTTTTATTGCGGTTCAGTGCCCCACAATTTCCTTGAATATTGTATGGATTCTACTTCGCTTAAGTACAGAATCTCGAAGTCGTGTCGCTTTCTACAGTGCCTTGCAAAAATACAACCGCACCCTAGAAAAGGTATTTTACATGAGCTCAAAACGAATACAGTACCCTAATTATTTTATGGCTATTGTAATCGAATAATTATTTTGTTACTAATAGAACGGTGAAGTTGATATGTAATTAGTTATTTTATTTTGTTAGGTTAGGTTTTTCTTTCGCAAAGATCAAAAAAAAGTTCAGTCTATGAAAATAGCTAGAATGCAGGAGACGCCTCCTCAAGCAGATCTGCAAAGGCTTGGGTAAGTCATCTTACAGATCTTCTGAAACGTCACAGCAGTTGCAAGTACGGAGTCATGAACACGCCGAAAATATGAAACGGCGGTGAGCTGCCCCGAATGCCACAAAATGAAGAGCAAGCTGATCGGCAATCGAGCTTAAGAGCGGTTGAAACGCCACAGCAGTCGCTAGCATGGCCTTAACAACACGCCGAATATTTGGCATCGTAGCGAGCTACTGAGACTGTTGAAGATGCTGAAGCTCACAGACTCGTTGTTTCTGAAAGGTCAGTACAACGACAGCAAACTTAGAAACACATGGGCCGTATTTGAAAAAGCCGCTTTTGAATACGATGCGACTCTTGACTACTACAGTCACATGCACAGGCATAGCTTGCTAGGGTATTTTTTTGACTTTATAATCCTGCAAAGAAGTCCTTTACTTTACGGAGTTTTTTTTTACTTCTTGCAAGGTTTAGACATGTTTCCGAGGAGTACTTGTGCTTACCTCAGTTTGAGAAGCTCTTTTGATTTTCTCCTCAACTGATGCACCCACCCATTCCGCAGAAGAGTTTCAGGTCCTTGGGGACGGGAGTGCTGCTAGTTATTTTGCCAGCTTCTCGGCTTCCTCATTACTAAATAAATGGTAACAATGGTTATCTTACGAGTACCTATAAGTTTGTCTAGACTTTCGCATACCATTTTTCAACAGATTCCGTATGAGCTCAGTGTTTTAATGTCAGTTTGGCTGTCTGGCATTTTATTTCTGTCGAGGTTATGTTGAGGAAACCTCCTGATCGCTTTAATATCTGTCTGGAAATTGATAAGGAGCTTGCCTATTGGTTCGAATGGCTTCGTTCTTGGCCCAAATACCCCTTCTCCAGTCCCCTCAACTATCCTAGAGGAAGCCCCGGGTTTTAGTAGCTCTAGTTGAAGAATTTTTACAGATTTTCTAGAAGCTAGATGGAGTCCCAATAGCTGTAGGGCCACCGATACATGCGATTTAACCTTGTACTTAATCGTATGTCCACAAAACCACGTATTATAAGCACACATAAACCATTTACATACAGTATATAAACTCATCAGCTAAATATAAAACAACACCACAGGCGACAACTTAATTTTTACCCACAAAGGAACACAAAAAAAAAAAAAAATCAATTTTCTAAACCCACCATCACCACGACGCCGACAATTTATTTCAATTTCAATTCAGTCAAGGCGGGCGTAGCAAATGTATCGCAAACACGCACTTTCGTCCTGAATTACTTCAATTCAATCCTTACCAGGCAAACAAAATACCATCAACGGGAACGAGTAAAATGTCACGAGAAAAAAAGGACAAAAATCAGGAAAGCCAATGTGTCTTATAATATTTCATTATAGACCCAATGTGATTGTCCTCTTGAGCGCTATGGCACTCGAACGCCTGACAGTGGCGCGGCAGCGTGGGCTGTCAGGCAGCGCCCCTTCCAACTTCACTGCGTTCAACATGCTACAATCAAGCGCATATAAATTGACAATTGACACGAAAATTAACCAGCCACCATCGAAAATACTTTCACTGTCACAAGTGACAGTCAAGGGAAGAAGTGCGGCAGTAGAAGAGAGGCCGTAGACCGATTGTGGGCGTAGGAATCCCCCCAATTTGTTATTACGTTAACAGTAATTCTATTATGACAACGTATTTTTTGATTGCCTTGTTAATAGTCAGGACGACGTAAGCAGGTCTTGGCGAACGTGATGTGCCATATGAAGAAGTTCAAGAATACGACAGCGGTAAGGGTGGATTATTCCAATAAACTGTCAATCAGTGGGGGTGGAAAATATGGTTATAACGCACACACGCACACATCCATACACACATAAACAAGTTGGTAGGAAATTTGTAATGATTTGTTTGGTATTTTGGTATATTGAATAATGGTATGCAGTTTAGTGTTTGGTGGTGGTAAACAATGTTGTGGCTGATTTGAATTTGAATTTCAACAACTAGAGGTAATCAAAAGCTGAAACTGAACAATCGGGTGTAATTTGAAGTGAGGAATGTGACAGCTGAAGAGGTATACTTGTTCATAAGTGTGGTTTGCATTACAACCAAGATAATAGATAAACCAATTTTCAGCGCTCTAGTTCTTCGGGGTCGACCAAGTTGAAAACTTGGTAATCATAAAGCTATGGTACTTCTGGTTCTCATGAATTTCAAACAAAAAGAAGAGAATTTTCGTGTAAATGCGTTGCAATATGGGAGAGGTAAACTGCAAGTTGTTATCGAAAGAAACTATTCGTCTAGGATCTGTTCTATGATGATACCCTATGCTCCATTTTTTAACTTATCTCTAATAAAGTAAGCTAAGCATTGCTAAATTCTCAAAACAGATGCATTAATATCTTTTTATACCGAGGATTTATCCGCGATTTTAAAGAAATTTTATCACAAAACTATTGTTATAGCTTCTTCTTAGCAAAAAGTAGACATGGTTCCCAAAATTTGTAACCGAAGTTCACGCATTCTAATGAGATATTCACAGACTTAACCATCACCGTAAATAGCTTTGAAAAGCAATATGTTTTTTTTTTTTTAAGAAAACGCCCCCGAAAAGTGGGCGTGGACATGTATAATATATGGGGGAAATGTAGACAACGTTTACAAATGTTAGCTAGACAGTATTTTTCAGTTTCTAGCAGAAATAATGAGAAAAACAACATTTTTTGGAAAAGTGGGCGGATTTCAAAAATGTTTACACTTGTACTGCTTCGGATTTTAGAATTCGGATATACCAAGCTTAATATACCCCGGATAGGGTATAAACACGTTCTAAGCGGAAAAGATACTGTTAGTTAACTTTCCATCCTTCTAAGAAAAATCAAAGGAAGTTCAAACGAGCAAGGAATGACTGCAATGGGATTTGCATTTGAAAGACTTTCAATTCATTTGCTCCTAAAAACATTTTAGACCTTCTGATCTGGCCGCTATAAGGCATATGTACATTCGTCCTAAGCTTGAGTATAACATCCACGTCTAGTCTCCTGCTTGCAGGACCATTCTGTACCTGGATAAGATTCAAAATTGTGCGTGAAATGGGATAAAAATTTAGGGAAGTCGATAGACCGCTCCAAGACTCACTGCCTCTGTCAGTCTCTTGCTTAATTCAAGTCCTCCAATAAAGAGTCACTGGTCAACAAATTTTAATCATTGCATTCAGCTACCGGCTTTTGGGAATATTCAATGGTCAGCAGAGCACTCAGGGATGAGATTTGACCATGAAAATGGTACTACTGACTTTGAAAAATAATTTAAGTGATCATTGGCAAGCAAGTATTGAGCTACACCAATGTCCAACTTAGCAGCTGATCTTTGAAATTTTGCAAACCCTCAACGCTCAATCATGTTAAGGATATGAAGACCAACAGCTTTGATAAGATTTTTTTTTATGAATTTTAAAGGGGTGTCGTCACAGAAAAATGGCGCTTTAAATGCTCTTTGAGGTGGTCGCGGCTTTTAAAAGCTCTAAAAGAAGATGAGAGATAGATTACCATACGATCCGTTGCAGGCTGAACTAGATTTGATTAGAACATTCAATTTCTAACTTTGTGGTTTAAAAACTGGAACAGCTCTACAGTTCCTTTAATAATCGAATCACTATCGCTTGTTACTATACATTTGGGCGTGGTGTATTGGCAATGTGCTCAGTTGTTAAATGAAAGGTTCTTTGTTCAAATCTCAACCTTAGCAGTGGTATAATACCATAAAATACAGAAAACAGTACTAAAAATTATAAGCGAATGGAAAATATCACCGATTAGTTCGGACATCACCCATGAAAATACCAAAGACTGGCTAAGACATGTTCACATGTCATTCGAAGGATTTAGAGCCGCATCTTGTAGACTAGAACTACAATTGTACATGGTTATAGATATAGAGATACCTCTGACAATTTCAGTGATTTGACAGTCGGTCATATCAACCTCAGTGTCAGTGATTTCGACAATATGCCTGCGCAAATTAAAGCCGAGTTGGACGCTGTTTACCGTGAAAAGAAGGGCATCTGAATTTAAACGTGGTCGTACCAGCTTGGTCGATCATGACCCACCAATATTCGAAAAAGTTCACGAAATGGTACTGAATGACAGTCGCATCAAAATTAGAGAGTTGGCAGAGGCTGTTGGCATATCAAAGGAACGCGTTCATGAGAAAGCTGTATGCGCGTTGGGTGCCGTTCACTTTGAACCAAAATCACATTCGATTGAACCTGGCTGAACAAGGTAAGAATTTACAAATTGGAGTTCGAACAGATACACCATCCACAGCATTCACCAGATCTGACCCACTGTGACTTATATCTAATTATTGTGCTCAAAGTTTGGCTGGGAGAACAAAGATTTTCATCGAACGAGGGGGCCGTAAACGACTATTTTTCAGAACAAGACCCCACTTCTGTTTGAATGTAAAAGTTTTTCAAATTAAAAGGAGATTATGTTGGAAAATAAAACTGAATTGAAAAAAACTAGGATCAAAATAAACAACCCTCATATGTAGAGCGAATGGACATCTATACTCCTGCCTGGAAAGTGGCACAAACAACGAGTAAAAAATAATCCCAATCAATCAGCTAAGGATCGACCTGGATGGAGAGACTTTTTAGCTGAGATCCGGGTCCATTCCGGCCTGCAGCCCTGCCTAAAGTAAATAATGGTAACTGAAGGCAACCCATTCATTTTATATGTATGTATAGCCCAGTGTTACTTGTGGATTAGAACGAGAATGGGGACAGTGTTCCCCCCATGTCTCTTTAAAAATCATGTGGTATAATAGCCTCTATTCGGCGTACGCCAAAACCCCAGATATCACCAATAATTCTAGCACGATTGTCGGAATAAACAACGACTCTTGTTACAAGCTGTTCCTATAAAGGTTATGCGAATAGGGTAAAGATAAAGTAACAAACCATTATCGCTATCTAAAGCACACCCCTTCTGTTAAATTGAATGTATTGCAAAAATTCCAGCTACATCTTGATTGCATCTAATCGATCGCATTGCTTTGCTGGGATTGCATCATTCCATCACCAAAATTCAGCACATTTATCAACTTCTAGTAAACAAATTCAATGTCCAACTTCAGGAGAACTTATAAAGTTACGAGCAATTTCACGCCTTTGCATCGTCTCGAATGCATAGACACTTATTCCAAAGGCATACACATACGTACACACATAAATGCATGCTTTTGGGCAAGACAGCTCAACAGAAGTAAGTTAAATTGCTCAATTAATTAAATAAATGTGCGAGGAAGGACGGAACCTTCCTCTATGGTCGCCTCATTCCTTGGACTTCGAACTACCAAGCTCCATTGAAATAGATGTGTGTGTCCTCGTAGATATTTGTCCAATGCATTGCACTCATTGGATAGTTCTATAGAAGCCTGCCAGCAGTTCGAGAACACCGTGCGTATAAAACAAGAATCTTCGTGTGAGTGTGTTTGTAAAGATATTTCAGTTCAATTTTATTATCTATCTACCTACGTACATACATACCTATTCTCCCATCAAAATCGTAACCGCATAGTGCAATTGTGGAATATTTGATAAAGGATGGGTGTGGTGGATTGAACGATGAGAGTTCGTTCAGGGGCCCTGGTGTCCAAAATCACTAGAGAGTTTGCTATCCCTTGTATCAACACAATCACCTTGATTGCGGGATAATGAACAATCGATATATACTTATACAAATGTATAACCAATGAAAAGAGGGAGAGAGAATCGCATGCTACACTCCGAGAAGGGTGGTAGATTGAAAATTTGAGAAATAAAATGAAACAAATATTTCATAGATTGATGACCCTAAGGAACCGTCAAATCACATCTCTTAGATGCAACCACCAACCAATAAAATCCTAATGAATATTAATTTTGAGATACATGCATTGAAAGTCCAACAGACCGGCTTGCTGCACAGCTTTTGGGGGCGCCTAACTGATCTGCCACCAAATATCATTCTGGCTAATGACCACCAGCCAAAGTCAACAACAAGAAAATCCCATTCCGAGGATGTTCGATGACTGGCTGATGCTGATGAGGACAATGGGGAGCATGACAAGAAGAACCATAAAAGGGGCTACTAATGCTGGTCGTGTCCCTTTCAATTTACGTAATGTTTGCATATTATAAAAGGACGAATCAAAGGGTGTTTGGTGGTGGTGTCCTGGTGTTCCAATCCTGGCGATGGTGGCTCCCGTCGACAGTGTGGTTGAAATAAGATAAGCACACACAGAATTTCATTCTCTTCTTTGCCATTAACAAGGCTGTGTGCCACCGCTGCCGCCAGAGGCTGAGAAAACCCTGATTCAATTAAATGTGTACACATCACCGAAATTGTCCCATTCTCTCTCACGCTGTACGTATCTCTCCCACCGCACAAACAAACTGCAAAAACAAGATAGCAACGAAAGGGTGCCTGTGCCTGTCATCAGGAGTGCTTTCCCCCACCCTCCCCGGTTGCAGAAGGATAACGATGCTAAAACGAAAACCAAGGCAGTGAATGAATTTCGTGTTAAAGAGAAAGTGTAGTGGTGAATATCGATGCAATTTGCCCACCTGTCTCTCCAAAGGTACACCCCCCAATTTCCTTTATCATCTGTCCTTGGTAGGCCCAAAGCTGGTATTATCCACAACACGTTTACTTTAATATCCATTTAACTAGGCTTGGTCCCTGAATTCAATAGACCCCCCCACCACCCACCATCGATGGCCGCCACCCTTCAAGCATTTTGTTCCTGGCATAGTTTTATCTTCAAATTGGAATTGGTAAGAGTACACAACAATTTAGCGACAACGACGCGCGGTGGACTTGAGTACATAGACTAGGCAGGGATTGTTAGAGAAACACTGCAGTAGCCCAACATACCCACAACTAGCTCTACCGAAGTAAACATTTTGTGGGGGAGTTTTTTGAATTTTGTGTTTATTTTAGACTAAACAATCTACCAACGTTCTAATTGGATTCATTAATCAAGGGTTTTAGCAAGAACATTGCAGTTTAAATAGTTCATCTGTAGATCAGGGATTTAGTTAAGAGATACGAAGTTTCCAGATTCTTAAAGATTTTAAAATTAAAAGACGATGCTAAAACCAATACACAGTAGAGAATACCAATCAAGTAAGAGGCCAACGACTATTAGGAAGAGTGCCCGAAAAATATGGCTTCGTTACTATTTTGTCTGTCTGTCTGTCCGTTTGTAGGACCAGAATAATGGATCTACGGTCAGTATTTGTAAACATAGGAGCTTGGCCGTCGCCGTTAGAAAATGTCGAGCGAATGGACATCAGCACTGCGAACCTGAAAGCCTTTGAATCCATCCCGGAGGGACGACATGGTAAAGGAAGACATCACCCAAGGCGGCGCACACAAGTTGAAATGATTAAGTTGGCTAGAGAGGCATGTTGGTATAAAGCCCACATCCTCCCCGAAATATCGGGCATTAGGCAACAATACAAGGAATATAAACTTGAGACCGTTTTCTGCGGACAAAAGACATTTTTTTTTTGTTAGTTAACGATTTCGCGCCATCAGTGCTCTTTTTTGAATAATGTATCCGAACAATAAAACCAAATCCAAAGCAAGATAAATTGTTTAGGACTACATAATCAGCACATGTATATGACTAACTTAATACCACTCTTAAACTCATCGGATTCGACACTTGTACGTACTTGGAAATTTCGTTGGTAACTAATCAACGAGAAACTTCAAACCCTTGGGAGGAGGGAGGAGGGAGGAGTTCGTAGCCTAACTCATGCAATTTTGCCATTGCGACTGCGGACTTGTGCGCCGGTGCGTTGTCCTGGTGAAAAAGAACTTTTTTCTTCGCCAAATGCGGCCGTTTTTGCTTCAAATCGGCTTGGAATCGATCCAGCAGCTCTGCGTAATATACGCCGGTGATCGTTTAACCCTTTTCAAGGTAATGGATGCGAATAACACCGCGCGCATCCCAAAAAACTGCCGTCATGACGTTGTTTGCTGACAAACCCGCCTTGGCCTTCTTCGACTTCGATTCACCAGGAGAAGTTCATTGTTTTGACTGTTTCTTGGTTTCTGGTGTGTTGTGGTGAATCCAGGTTTCATCCACGGTTACGAAACGGCGCAAAAACTCAGCTGAATGTTTCTGGAACATCGCCAAACACACCTTTGAAGTTGTCAAACGAATGCGTTTGTTGTCGATTGTGAGCAAACGCGGCACCCATTTTGCGGAAAGCTTTTTCATGTCCAAATATTTATCTAAAATCGAAATCACTGAGCTATGTGATAAGCCTGTGGCCTCTTCAAGCTCGCGCACTTTCACTCACCGATCGTCCATTATCAAACCATGGATTTTGTCGACCATTTCTGGTGTGGTGACCTCAATTGGTCGACCAGAACGTTCGACGTCACTTGTGCTTGAACGCCCGCACCGAAATTGAGTAAACCAGTGGTGAATGGTTCCAATCGATGGTGAAGAGTCCCCATAATATTTGTCAAGCTTTTGTTTGGTTTGCGTTACAGTTTTTTCTCGCAAAAAATAGTGTTTAATGAGCACTCGAAATTCACTTTTTTCCATTTTAACGTAAATGCTAGAGACGTCTATATAAAATGGCTGTCACAACAAAACTATTTGACAGCTCTGTCTGAAAATTTGAGTGTGTTCTTTTGAAAGATGGTTCTTAACAAAAAAAAAAAATATTAAATTTAAGGTAACGACACAATTTGTGTTAATTTTCAGGGACTTATTGACCCACCTTCGTATGACTGAGACGGTACATTTTCCCATCATTTTCTTTTTAGTTACTACAAGGTTAATATGTTTTCAGCCATTGTAGAAAGTAACACCTAGATGGCGCCTCTTTAGAAACCATTTCCAGTCAATTACGAGTATAAAAACGAAAATGTCACAAGGCCGGAATCCAGTTCGTTGACAGTTCAGAAAGTATCACATACCTACAAGTTCTTCGAAAAGTTTTGAGCCTCAATCTGAAGATGACATTACTCTCAAAACTATTCTAGTACTACTATTGTACATTCTTTGAAAGACACTTCTGACAGTCGTTCGTTTGCATCAGTCTATGCCAGTGTTTTTCTAAAAAAAAAAAAAAAAACATCGAACAATCGTAAAATTCTTGCAATTAAAATACAATACGTCAGCCCAAATTAAAGCCGAGTTAGACGCTGTTTACAGAAACATTGTTCCATCATTTGATACAGCGAAAAGGAAAAGATAGATAGCTAGATTTAGACGTGGTGGTACCAACAACTCTGATCACCACCGATAACATCGAAAAAGTTCACCAAATGATATTGGATAAGGCTGTTCGAAGGAACGCATTCGTCATGTTTTTCCTTATAAAATTGAGCATGAGAAAGCTGTCACTTTGGACCAAAAACGCATTTGATTGAACCTGGCAGAACACGGCCAAAATGATAGTGGTATTCACAAGATCTAATCCCCAGTGACTTTTCTGTTTCCTAAGCTCACAATTTGGCCTGGAGAATAGAGATTTTCATCGAACGAAGAAGTCATTGCATCCGAAGATGGTTATTTTGCAGAGCATAGCGCTAACTTCTATTTGGATGAGTTAAAGAGGTGGACAAAGTTTATCGAAATAAAAGGAGATTGTGTTGAAAAATAAAGCTGAATTCTCGGTTAGAGTCAAAACTTATTAACAACTCTCATATATAATATCCGAATATCCCAAATTGTTGAACTGTTCCAGCCTGGAGAAAATATATATTATTTTGCCTAGAGTATCAGATGTGTGATTACCTAAGGTCCTCTGCTTGGATTTTATAGACGAGTAATTAACAAACGTAGGCAAACAAAAAGTACACACATTATGCAAACATACCACACTTCAAGGTATCACCTACTGCCGGAATCGCCCTCAGAATTTCAGAGAGTGCCAAATATCTAAGATTTTTAATTGTACAGTAAAATTTTCGGATAGACGAAAACTCAAGATTATTCTTTGGATATATAAAGACCTATACTAACATATGACAGACTGGTGTAGTGACAAAACCCATCAACCTTAAGGTCATCACAAAGATACAAAGACTGGTATGCATTGGTACAGCCAGTCCACTGAGAACCATATAGACAGTGGGACTTAAGACCATCTTCAACCTTCTCAATCTGCAGATAAAGGTGTTGTGATTCAGTCAAACGAAAAGCTGGAAGTCGAACACAATGGGATATACGCAGATCCTACATTTCTATAACAGACTACAATAAGCCTTACATGGATTTCAAAAGCCCGTTTTTTATTAGAAAAAGAATTTGTATCTTTTTGGATGGCTTCAAGATGGACACGAGTGTATGCGCGGGAATCTTTTCTGCGACTTACAGATAACGAAATCAAACTGACTTCTAGACCACAACAGGCAGTAAAAATAGCAACTCGTGAGTAATAGGAACCCTCTGTCCATCCTCGTTGGATTACTCATGATGTGCAGGACCCGGCTGTAGACCATGACTAAATTTGGCCTGATGACGACTGTAGACAATTAATTTATCATCTTGGGCTCGACATTAGGGTTTCTCATTTCCTGGGGTTTTCGTAATATCGGAATTCCGGGGGAAAATCAGAACGATCCGGGGATAGTCCCGTGATTTAAAACAGAATGTGATTTCTGTTTGTTTGTTCTCGATAAACCCCGAAACTACTCGGCCAATTGAGTCCAAACTTTAAACATAAAGTATGTCTTGAAGAGAGGAAGGTTATGCCCATAGTACTTTCCCCGATAGGTGGCGCCTAACAACAATTTCGAAAAATAAAAAATTGTTTCTGTTTGTTTGCATCCGCTAGTGTTATATAAATTTCAAAATCAAAAAGTATTTCATTATTTTAAACATACGACAAGTGTTTGTTAATAAAAATATTAGTTAATATTTTCAATATAGATAGATAGAGGGTGGTTCTTGATGAGATGCACTTAGACCACGGATCACGTTTCCTATCTGCTCCTGGAAACCATATAGTCCTTTTGATGAAGACATAGATTTAGCCAGTGCAGGTTCTGTTTAAATCGGTTACACTGGTATCTTTTGATATCGGCTAGGGAGGAAGATGTTCAGAGGACTATAATCACCTATAGTCTCCTCCTTCGTCTCATCTTGGCAGATTATGCAGAAATCATTGCTTGTAAGCCCAAGCATGATGACGTTTTTATGTTTGGAGATGTTATCCCTTAGGTGTCTTAGCAGTTCCTTTGACTTGTTAAGGTCCAGGGTCGGCTATATTAGTGTAGAGGTTTTGCAGTTTTCATGATTTGTCCACCCACGCGTATGGTCCGCTTTCCCACTGTTTCATCGTGAGTCAACGTACTTCACAGATTGAATTGGCGCTTCTCGGGATATCGCAATTATCAGAAACCCAACAGAGAATGATATTATTTGTTATTACAACATTAATTATTACTTTAATCTTGTTAACTCAAAATGTGTAAAGGACTGCCTTGTGGCACTTAGATCTATCAATCACCACACAGTCTCACTCTGTTGGATCTCTGGACATATAGGAGTAGAAGGGAACGATAACGCAGACAAACAGGGACGGCTCTGACATGGATATACTGCTTACAGACAGGCAGGTTCAGCCGGACTTTAATGCAGTTAAGAATATTACAGACAGCGTCACCATAAATATGGCAGCACACTGGTGGCTGTGCGATAACCCGCAGCAATCGACGCAAAAAGATCAAAGTCCCTATTGTCGGCGTTATAACCGAACACTGTATCATTGGAAACATGGCCAGAAGACAAGGTATCTTCACTAACGATTTCTTTAGAAGCTGTAGGGACGAATAAAATATAGAATCAGTAGAATACCTACTATGCCACTGTCCGGCTCTCCAGGAACGTCACCTAAGATGCTTAGGCACAAAATTCTTGGACCACCTGGCAAAGTTACCTCTTAACTGACCTTAAGAAATTTATTAACAGATCCAAATGGTTTTTTTAGTCACATGTCTTCCATGTACTTTAAGGGTAGTCACAGTGGGCTGCATACAGCTCTCCTAACCTAACCTATTACTTTAATTGTTTTTGATTTTAGCTCAGAGAGACGTTGGGAATATTTCATACAAGGAATAAACATTTAATCGTTTTCAAAAATTAATTAAAATATTGTCTACTAAAGCTTTCACTCACACAAAATTGTGCCGAATGATTTTCACACTTCCTTCTTCTTTATTTTATGTCGGAATGTTTGAAATATTCTCTTTGATTATTTTCCCGGGATTATGAGTTGTGCATTTTGTTACGGGATTCCGTTTAAGAAATCCTACTCGACATCTGCATTGGAAACAATCCATAAAAACTTGATGTCTCTTTTGACAATCTATCCTCGAAAACCATTTTTGAAAGCATAAGCTGCACCTCCGAGACGGTACCTTCAAAATATTCAAAATATAGCGTCGAAGCAGTGCTCATTTAGGGACTGAAGCAGCCTATCAACGTTAAGGGAGCAAAGCAAGTGCGAACCAACACCTTTCTGGGGACAACCGCCTAGACAGCCACATTATCAATACTGTTGTAGATTATTCTTTTATCAATTACCATAAGCTTGGGTGGTGGACTCTTCCCACATCCAAGAAAGGGAAGGGTATGTATACAATTAAAACTCGGAGTGGGTCTTCTGTTTTTTTTTTTTTATTAAAAAGTAGATACAGGTAAAAAAATCTTCTTAGGATTAATCAAGAATTCTGCCTCTGTCTTGCAAAAATACGCGCATAGTACATTGTACGGATTCCCAGAACACTTTCGCTAAAAGCGAAGGCATCTACATGGCATCCCCGTGACAATTGTACTAATTTTACTGCGATATCTATTGAATTGTAAGATAATCAAATCTAATTTTAATAACTGAAATGTATCCATTCTGCTTTAGTACATATCTGGTGTAGTCTCATCAGAATGTATTGGAAAACTTTTTTTTTAAACAAAACCTGACTTATTACAGAGCGTATCTGTTGTGCCAAATAATCACATTCTTGAACACTCAACACACCCCCCTCTCGCCGACAATCGACATGCAATTTTCAAATGGCAGCAGGCGGCAATCTCCTTCGTGCCACCTGACAACCACCCTAGCCCCATCCCACACATATTTCCAAACAGTATCTCAATTATAGTGAATGTGCAATATATCCTTAAAGGAAACTCATCCATTCTCCTCCTCATTCTCCATCCGTTTCCCGGCCTGTCCTATCGCACCACACATTCTTCATCCTCATCCTGGAGGAAAATATGGGGAAGAAGTTATAAATTTTAAAAGCTTCACAAAATCAGTTCAATGAGGAAGTTTTCAATCTGGAAATTAGTTTTTGGGTGGAATACACTCCAAAATGGGATGAGCCGGCCGGCCGGGAGGTAAGTTTGCATTCTTTTTTTTTTTTTTGCTCCTCCTTTTTGTAATAAAATAATAGTAATACCTACATACATATGCTGGAGTAGTCAAATTTTCCTTTTTCTCGATATGAGTGAGGTGTGGGCAGGAGGAGTGAAACTAAATCCATTAAAGGAAAACAGGGTTTACATGGATAGTAATACAAGTCATAGAGGAAAGAGTTACGAGAGGCATTAGGGCAGGCACCCCATATATGCGCAGTACACCTGGCATCAGTTTTTTGCCACCTAGGTGTACTCGTACACTTAACTCAAGAAGGATGCCAATGCTGATGAGCATATGTAGAGGACTGATGATCAAGATGATGATGATGATGATGGAAGCAAGCACACACTCACCCATCTTCATACATCAAAGAAGGAATACGTAATGAAGTCAGGTAATTAATATCGATTCTTGATGAGTTTTGAAATATTAAAATGCGACTAAAATATCCTTGGGTGGTGTGGCAGGTGCTTATACGGAGTTCGTGTTGTTTTATTGGTGGCCATGGGTGAGGGGGATGGTACTGTAGTGATGGTGAAAAATCAAATTACTTTCGGAGCAAGTATGGAATGGGGTGAGAGCGGTGGGTGGGGGACCGTCGTTGGTATATTGTTAAGTTAATTGGCTTCGGTACGGCAAGAGAATGCGGTAAATGTATTGCGGAAATTAGTTCTTCTTTGATGCACTCATTCTCCGCATTCTTAACAGCAAAACCGCCACCACACGAAGGTATACAACACATACATACATATGTACATATATACACATATCCTATTTTCATTTGCAGCATGGAATTTCATGTCTGAAGGGTGCTGCTCGTTGGGTGATTGGTTGAAAAATTAATTAAGGATGAAAGTTTGTTGCAGGGTTTTTTTTTTTTTTTTTTTTGTTCACTCGTTGGCAGATAGGTAGGTAGGTAGGTACAATCATCCCGTATTTTTTTTTTTAATTTAAACATTTAACGCTTAATTGGCTGCCAAACTTTTACTCCATCCAGTCTTGTTAAATGGAAAATTGAAGAAACTGAATTCCGCCCATCCGAAGAGGAAGATCAAGAAACTAATTCCCAATGACATAGCATTGCGCCACAACATGCGTAAAATTGTTTGATAAATTAATCGAATCAAACAGATGACGATGACGGTGGTTGTGGGTGGTGGTGGTGGTGATGGTGGCAGACAGTGAAGGGAAAACATCAAAAAGTCATTCAAGTCAGTCGGATTCGTAAGTTCTAAAGTAATTTCATTAGCAGCGTAGTGTGTAGAAAAGCCAATAACACCTCCGTCTCTCGTCGTTGTCGTTGTCGCTGTCGTCACCTTCATCATCGTGGCGTGGCATTTTCACACCCCGAAAGATACAACATCACAAAGTAGACGACAAGGCACACCAACCACCAGCTAATTTGATATGTTTTCTCAGACGTGGTTAAGGCGCAATTGAACAAACTGCCAGATGGGGGCGGAATGGTGTAAATTGATGGAAAAATATTTAGCAATAGATGAGATATTAACAACCAAACAACTCTTACCTTGTGTAATCCTTTTTGCATAGTATTAGACCTCGTCGTGTATAACAACTTGAACCCATATCCGCTAAATTTGCACCACAGCAATGGCATTTTAGGCACGAATTGTGCCAGTATCTGTCTAAGGCGTGCAGTAGAAATCGATCAGCAATTTTTTCTGAAAATAAATAAATTACAAACTTAGAAAGGAAAAATTCGTAAACAAGGAGGTTATGTAAATTAGTGCTGTACGTGGACATTGCAGGCGATGCAGAATGACTGTTATACGACTAGTTTTGCGAATAATTTTTTAAAACCCAAACTGAATGCAAATGAACAAAACAAAGTTCTTCGACATTTTCTGCGAGACCATAGACCAGCAAATGGTCGCAACAAATCACAACAACGGCATAGAACCCCTGAAAAGAAAACTGTTTGTAATTTCAACAATAGCCACAGCGAAATCATAAGTCTACTTCTCTAAATTATAGATTATATGGTTTTAACTAACCATTCATTCCATAAATATTGGGTACCAGAATCCTATCAAAAAGAAACGAATTCCATACACAAAACCTCTATAAATCTTCAGTGGTTGCGCATATCGGCTGCAGAGTTCCGAGTTGGACTACAAAATTTAGGATTTTGAACTGATTAATTGACTGCTGATATTACTATGTCAATATAATGTTGAAACATTGACATTAAACTTGAAAAATGATATCGGCCAAATGGGCGCCACGACTGGCCTTGCAGATGAAACCTACCATTAAGGTCCATTCACAGCTCAGCAACCGGCGAATGGGCGAACTGCGAGCAAACCATTTTTAGTACATTTAAAGGCACACAATTGACAACTTTGCTATTCCAAAAGAACAGAACTTAATTTATCTCTCGATTAATAGAAAAAAAGTTAAATATTAATTAGTCTCTGCGAAGCAAAAACAATTCGACAAGACAAATACTTCTTGCGAACTGTCAAATTTTATTCACATTCCACAGATGTGGAACCCAATCCACATTCGTGCGACCAAAACATTCGCGAGAGTTTAACCTCACAATTCTTTTATTTTGTTGTTGGTGGTCGGTCAGAGCGCAACGAATGACAAGTAAAGTTCGCAGATTACTGCGACTAGAAAAAAAAAAGTTGCTGTGAATGAAATGTCGAAATTTGTTCGTTCGTATTCGCAGGTCACTGAGCTGTGAATGGACCTTTACTTGTCGGCATAAATCCTTCGGTAATTCATAAATAACGAATTGTTTAGGGGTCACATAATCCTAAAGAAAAAAATCCAACGGCGTAATATCGCACAATCTTGGTGGCCAATTTTGGTCGCCAAAACGAGAGATGACGCGGCCGAGAAACTTTGGGTGCAATAACTGCATTGTTTCTCGCGCTGTGTGACAGATGACACCGTCTATTGACTTCCACATCAATATCGTCCAATTGATGCCAAAAATACGTTCACCATTAACTGTTACAGCAGCACCATGAGAATTTTCCATGAAGTACGACCCAATCCCGTTGTCGGCCTAAAATCCGCACCAAACAGTGACTTTTTGTGAATGAAATGGTTGTTCGTAAATTGTCCGATTTTCATGACCCCAAATGGAACAATTTTTTTCGTTTACGTAACCATTTAGTTGAAAGTGAGCCTCATCGCTCTAACGGTCGTTCTCTAGCACCTAATCAACAAAGTTGAACGGCTTTGTTCATGGTCTGCAGGCTTCAATTCCTGAGTCAATTCAATCTTGTAGACATGCAGATGCAGAACCTGTAGGACAGGTTCAATTTCTGGGAAAGATGGCGAATGGATTTCGTCGAATTATCACGAACACTGTCACTCACTGCGGCGATATTTTCGCATGACCAGCCACTACGAGGACGCACTGGTCTATGTACATCCAACACTGACCCGGTTCCATCGAATTTTATCATTAATATCAACAGCGGCACAAGATTGGAGGTTATGTATACCGAGATTATTTCGCAATACGCTAATCGTGTTGATTAAATTTTCCCCATTTCGGTTGTTGTTCTTTTGTATACCACTCCATAATTACAAATGGCAATGCATAATATTCACAGATGTCAAATGTCAAATGTCAGCTGTTTACCTTTGACAGAACCACAGTAGTGCCAGATTTAAATTGTAAACTCCAATGGAATCTCCCTTTTATTAGTTAAGGCAGTAACATACTCGTAATTTAATTAATATACAATAATTATTCTATCATTACTAGATTTTTACTGATATTACTCGTACACTGAGCGTCACTTGAATAAGATCTTGTTTCAAAGTTTATCGACGGTTTCTTGCTTTTAAAATGTTGTGCTTCGGAATGTTGAAGGAGTACATTGTAGTGAATACAATTAAAAACTCGTGAGGAGAACAATTTTTTTTTTTGTATTTTCTGTGACTCGAACCTTGAATCTTTCGTTCGGTGTTCGTGCACTTAACCCCTGAGCCAAGGCAGCGCTTGCTTTTTTTTTGACCAGTTTTTCTTTAGCTTATTTTTTTATGATGGTTTGTATGGCTCGATATATGCATCTTTTCATAAATGTATCTCCATAAGTGCAGCTTTTGTTCTTCGAGTTTGGTTAGGATACGTTAGTCGATTTACAAACCAGCCACAATTTTCGTCTTCGATCGAAATTAAACCTAGACGGAGCGAAATTGGTTGCTGTCCCAAGAATTAACTGCTTGTCCTGTGGTAATGTCACTGCTTCCAATCCTATAGAATAAGTTTTACATAGCTAATTGCATTAACTACAATATATTCCTTGAACACTTCAAAGCAAAAGGTTTTGAAAGCAAGGAATCGTCTGAAAACCACGATCAGCCGACCTTGATCAAGTGATCTCAAATGAGTCGCACATTCTAGATATAATCCGAAAGCTTCGTGACTCCCAACAGTTCAAAAGAACACAGCACTTATCTTCGTCACAATTTCATCTATTTTTCCACACACACTAGTGATGAAGGTGAACTAATTATATGCCACCTTACAAAAATTTCAACTGATTACAAAGATTACTTGCATCCACGATACAAATATACCCAGGTATGTATGCAGGTAGACTAGAAAAGGAGATGACGTCACCCCAAACTATTTATTTTTTATTGTTTGTTGGGACGTCACACGCTAGGGTTACGAGTATTGTTTGTCGTGACTCCATCGAAGCATTAAAATTGGGACCACAACTAACTGACCACATTATGAGTCATACATATGTATTACTAAATCGATAGCATTTTAAATAGTTATAAATACTCGTAAGTATACTATACAGGGTGCGCCATCTTTTATGTCGGTATGTGAATATTGAATAACTTTAAAAAAAAAAAAAACCGATTTCCATATACTCGTATTTTTATTTAATTTGGTCCTTTACAATTTATTTGGACTAGTTTTTGAATACAACATCAATCAAGTGGCCGCGCCTCTATTGACCGAAGCAAAATGTGCCCTTTTTGCTGCGTTTTCTTCCATCACTTTTCGAGTATATCGGGCGGTATAGCGATGATTTCGGCACGAATGCTTGCCTTGAACTCGTCAATGGTCTGAGGCTTGCTGGCGTACACTTTGCTTCTCAAATAACCCCACAAAAAGAAGTCCGGGGGGTCAAATCTGGAGATCTGGGTGGCCAGTCAATGTTTCCATTTTTTGACAGCACACGTCCAGGGAATTTTCGTTGCAGAAACTGCATTGTTTCATTTTCAGTGTGGCATGGCGCACCGACTTGTTGAAACCAGTAACCGTCCAGACATAATGAGCCAACATCCAGCGATATTGATTCCTATTCCTATAAATGGCCCAATGATGATTTTGACGCAAACGTCGGCCAAAGAGTCACTTTTTGGTCATACAATGGTGTTTCATGGATCTCGTGTGGATTCTCCGTTCCCCAAATACGGCAACTTTGCTTGTTAACGGCGCCAGAGAGTTTTGCTTCCAAAAATCAGGTTCAGTGTCAAACACTCGAGCGACTGTTTGGCCGTATTCCAAGCGACGTGGACGGTCTGTCGGCAATATTCTTTGAGTCAATTGCACTTTATACGGAAACAAATGCAAATCATCCTTCAAAATGCGCCGCAAGGTGGT
The DNA here is from genome assembly GCA_963082735.1 of Pocota personata. Classification (NCBI taxonomy): domain Eukaryota; kingdom Metazoa; phylum Arthropoda; class Insecta; order Diptera; family Syrphidae; genus Pocota; species Pocota personata. Next base: position 73,119,727 of record OY720432.1, on the reverse strand, counting down.
TCGACTGACGTAAAAATGTTGAGCGCGGTGACGATACTGCACATTCTTTCTTACCGCTTCCACCAGTTCATTGGAACGTCTTGGGAGTTGATGAACGGAATGTCGACGATCTCCCACTGTCCAGTGCTCAACAAAATTCGACACCAAACGACGAATAGTGTTGTCAGACGGTGCTTGTTGGCCACGATATTTTCGACGATATGCACGTTGAGTTAACACAACTGAACGACTATTTTCAATGTACAGCGTCACTATTTCGGCGCGTTGTTTCGGTGTGAAACGATGCATGGTTAAAATTGTACTGAATTGACGTTTCAAAGACATATCTACTCAAGTCAATCGGTTGATAAATGTCAAAGTTATTCAATGTTTACATACCCACATAAAAGATGGCGCACCCTGTACATACGGTGAAACCTCCTAGATTTCCGCAACACCTAAATTATTATCATTGTTGACTAGGATAGTGCAACTTTTGAAAAATTGAACCGCGATAAGTGAATAAGTTTGTGCTTTACGTCTTACTTTATTTAAGCTGTAAGAAACTGAGAAAACCTCTAATTACATACAAGGTCGTGTTCTGACGAATTCGAAGCAGTGTTTGAACGTGTTCACGCGTAATCCGAACGAGTTTCTTCGTCGTTTCGTAACTGCTGATGAAACTTGGATACACGTTACATTACTACTGGATTTCGGCTGGCAAACGTGTACCAAAGAAAGTTCCATAGCCGGAAAGGTCATGACCATCGTTTTTTTTTTGGGATTCGCAGGGAATAATACACATCGACTATTTGGAAAATATAAAAACAAATACCAGCGCGTAGAGTTATTGGACAGATTCAACGAGAAATTGATGAAAAAAAGTCCTCGTTTGGCAAAGAAAAAAGTGATGTTTCACCACGATAATGCCGTGGCTCACGAATTGCTTCCCCATCCCCGAATTTAGCTCCTTGTGACTATTTGCTGTTTCAAAACATGAAGAAATGGCTTGGAGTTAAGAGATTCGCATCAAACGAAGAGGTTATCGCCACAACAGAGGCCTATTTTGCAAAATTCGACAAATTTACTACTAAATAAATACAGTGATGTGTGAAATAATAGGAACGCGAAAAAACTAAGAACCTACATATATGTTTCATGATAAATTACAGCTGTAGCATGCATCCTAATTTTGCACATTTTATACTTCTTTTTTCTTTCAATTATCATTTTGTTAACTAATAATTTATATATACATTCAACTTTTATACTTACATATTTCTTATATAATAATCACCTCATGTAAGAAAACACTTTTCTAAATATAAATTTCGAATGTGCTCCACCGATGTAACGTTTTACCTCTCCATACACACAATTGATCGAAAGAGAAACAATAAAGAAAATCAAAAGTTTAAAGCTAAGGACCGTTACAATTGTGTGTATAAAAGAGCGACACGATCAGGAGCTCGTCGCAGTCTTTCCCAGTCAGTGTAAGCAAACGATTTCAATTGGAGCTACACGACTAGTTAAAGTGTTGCAGTGTGGACAAATTGAACAATACAATTTGGTCGTTTGGCCCTCTGTCTCCTACTCTTTTGGAAGAAGAATTGCTGTAGTATTTTAGTAATATTCGGAAAATAAAGTGAAAAAGTTTTTCTATACGCAACGAGTTTTGATTTAAACGCTTCACAACTTTATATTAATTGGTTTAAATGTCAATAGTATAAAAATAAACAGTTTGGCCTAAAATGTATGCAGGGTGACTGACATGAACTGTTATTAATCCAAATATATGTATTTTTTTTAATTGTGAATATTTTTTATTGAAACCAAAACAAAGAATATTGGAAATTTATTCAAATTCAAGGATTTAATTAATATTTTCGATATGGCCCCTTTGGCACGAACAATTTCCTTGGCTGCACGCAAGTGTGTCTGTGGAATCAGCTTCCATTCCCTGCGAAGCGCGCTAACTTGAGCGCGTCCGTTGTTTGGTATTGTTAGTACCAACCTTGACCTTCAAAATGCCCCAGACAGAAAAATCTAATGGATTCGCATCGGGAGAATTCTAAAGCCATTGTGTCGAGGAAATGAAGTGAAGTCCAGGGTCTTTGGCCGAATACAACTTCCAAGACAGTTTCACGATAAACCATTGCGTTTATCTTAACGTCAAGGTCCAAAAACACGAGTGGAGACCGACCATCGGCAGTAACTTGCTTACTGGTAGCCATTCTTTAGTCGAAATTATCGTATGACCTCTCTGGCAGGTAAACTCGATAATTTTGCTTGTTGACAAGTTGCTCAATTGGAAATGGTGCTTCATCAGAGAAGACGATGTTTGGCAATTGGTCACTTGCGTGCAAGCGGATCAACTCCTTTGCTCTTTCCGCTCTGACTTTTTTTTGATCAGGTGTGAGATCGTGCATTTTTCAAAATGTGTTGCATCCGTTCTCTGGACATGTTTAGCTCAAAAGCCATTTTTCTTCCGCTACGCCGAGGATTTCGTTTTAATTCACACTCCGAATCACTGTTGACGATGTTGCTGCCTTTTTCGGACCACCTCCATAGCGTTTTGCAATGTTGCCGGTTTAATTGTAACGTGATATGGTGCGATACACAAACATTTTGTTTACTTTCAAATGTTTCAGCTCACGAACAATAGTTGGTTGTGATTTTCCAGCCAAAAAAAGGGCAAGACACTATCACCTTTGAATTCCATTGTCGATAGAATAAAAATTAAACAGGCGATAAAAAAAACACACGCTTGTCAACAATAAAATGAATTAACAACTGTCAAATTTTCAGAGAGCTGTCATTCGTAGTTTGGCAGGCACAGCGACGTGAAGTCGGTAACAGTTCATGTCATCCCGTGAAGTTATTACCGCAATACAACCAGAAAAGTCATCGAATCTTTGCAAAAACTCCCGTGGAGGCCATTTAACTGATGCTGTATTGCCATACACCAGTGGTTCCCAACCTTTTTCAGCCCGCGGCGCACCTACAAGTTTAGTATTTTGTCACGATGCCCTACCCTAGCTATTTGAAAAAGAAACAGTCGAATGAAATAATAGATAGATAGGCACAAAAATACAATATGAAACTGAGTTTTTTATTATATTTATAAGAATTCAGAGTTGAAACAGAAAACAACAAGAGAGACTTAAGAAAAACAAAAATAAAATACAATAGCTACTCAGTCAAATCAATGTGACGGGTCAGCCTGCTGATCTCCACAAAGTTTTTCAAAGCGGGGAATAAGGCTTGACACTGCTACTCTCATTTCTTGCTCCACATTGATCCTTGAGCGACATTTGCTATTGATTACAGCTACAGCTGAAAATCCAGCTTCACACAAATATGATGTTGCAAACGGAATGAAAATTCTTAAAGCTTTTGAAGTTAAATTTGGATATTCATTTTGAATCGATAACCAAAACTCCACCAAACCGGAACTGATGAATCTAGTTGTAAGACTCCTGTCGCAAGAGAGTTCAATAAGACTCTCTTTCTCTTGTGATGTGAATTCTGGTGGAGCTTGTGCATGAAATGGATCTTGGATCCACGCAAACTTTTCGATATCATTATCTGCAAAGTATTTTGAAAACCATTCGATGAGTTTCGAAAGGGCTTGTAAGACAACCAGTTCATTAGATGCCACATATTTATACAATTGTGGGAAGCAATCTTGACCGTCACCATCATTCATCTTTTTTATCCACAACTGCAATTTCTTTCTAAACGCCGCAATCTTCTCCAATAGTTTCAGAATGTGCGTGTTGTTGCCTTGCAAAGATAGATTCAATTTATTAAGTTTCTCAAATATATCGCACAAATATGGTAGTTTTAGCAAAAAATCTGGTTCAGCAAAGTATATGGCGTTTTCATGACGTTCTTGTTGTAAAAAAGTGCGAATTTCTTCATGTAATTCGCCATCGTGAATTGCAGTAATATAGCAGGTCCGTATGTTCAGCTCCCCTATTTGTGCATAGTTTTTTGAAAAGTCTGGCCTTTAGCGGCCTAGTTTTTATGTAGTTTACTGCACCAATGACACATTCTAGTACTTGGTTCAATTCAGAGCTCATTGACTTTCATGCAAGAGCTTCCCTATATGCGCACACTTTGGGAACCCCTGCCATACACAATCCACACATACTATACTCGTAGCAGAACCAATTTTCATTGAAAGCTTTTATTTTATTTAAATTAAAATCCCAAAGCACAAAATGACTAACCCTGTACCACATTTCCTTAAAAATTGGTCAGTCAGCCGAAGAATTTTATTTGAAATCACCTCAACATTGACCCTAATAGTAGGAGTAATTAAAAAGTAATCAAATGTAGAGACAAACTAAAGTATACGTGTGTAATATCAACAGAAATTCAAAATTATCTGTTTCCACACAGTGGGTGCCGCCGCCGGTGTATTAATTAAATGTCATCCCACACAAATCTCAACTGTGATTGCAGCAAAGATTAATTAATTAAATGACTTCCATTTATGGGTGTACACAAAATGAACACCCCCACGTATGTTCTCATCACTAATAGAAAGGGTGGGGAGAGGAGGAGATGTTACATCGAAACAAAGTACTTTTCTGAAACTCAATATTGGTTCTATCAAAATATTTCCTTCGTAGTGGTGACAGATGCTGAGAGGGGGAAAGGTAATATCATCTCCATCAAATGTACTGAAATTCACAACAAATTCATCCCCTATAACAAAACAAATGATAAAACTAATAAAATTATTGAAAAATGATTAATTAGCCCTCTCGGGCTTGCAAAAATTGCCGTAGCGGACGGTATTTCACGTCCTCATGGCGGGGTATTGGTTAAAGTTTTCAACTAGCAATAATCGCACCTCGGTAGGACCTCATTGGTTACGATATCGCCTCTGCGCAAAGCTGACGAATCTGCTCATCTATATTACTCTTATGATATTTTCTGTAAAAAGTTAATGTGAATTATAAAATTGAATGTAAAAAGTATTTTTCGTTTCTTTCCATTTTCCATTCGCTTTCTTTCACTGATAAGTTTGAAGTACATAGATACGAATACCTACTGCTGTCAGAAAATATAATTGATCGCGAAAAAGGAAAGAAATCCAGGTAAAGAGAGGCTCTCATTACACCAACCAGGTGTGCGCAATGAAAAGATGTTTCTTGGTAAGGATTTCGTTTGAAAGAAGGATTTCTTCTTAACAACCCAAATGGCACACATAATTGTTTGAAGAATCTTTTGTTCCAGGACATATGGACGGAAATAAACCAACAAAATATAATTTCATGAAACGTCGGTGATACAGCATCACAGTATAAAGAGCGAGCTCTTAATGTCGTGGTCGTGTTTATTGCTTACAGGTTATTATTTTTAGACTAAATTATAGAAAATTGCTTTCAGAGGTAATTACTTATTGACCAGCTTATGTCGCTACATCATCAAAAAATTAAAAATGCTCAAATCAACTGTTTGTTCTGAGTTAGAGGTCAGTCCAAGTATTTGGAATGGTACTGATATTCGGTTTCAAGTTATCACATAATACTCGTATGCTTGATATTGGTTTCCATTTAAAATATTTTACTTACTCTGCTGAATAGCTATCGAATAGTGTACTAACGATGTGCGTATGCTGAGTCTAACTATATATGTGCAGCTGAATGGTCTGACCTACGCAAGCACAGATGAGTGACCGAAAGATGCGTCTCAGAAGTCTAACAAGAGTCCAACAGAAGGACTACGTACGATAGCGTCAACAGTCAGGACTAGGGATATCCTATAAAGGGTTTTTCAATAAGGACATAACAATTTTGTATTTAAATAAAACACAAAATAATTGAGATATCGGGCTGAAATTTATTCCAGGTGTAGTATACATGTTACGAGTAAATTCAAGTACGGAATTTGACCTCGTTCATATAACCACCGCGAGCATGTTTGCAGCAATCGATTCTTTGGAGCCAATTTTCTAGCACTCTTCCACACATATCTGGCGGAACGTTGGCAATTTCGCGTTCGATGTTGTTCCTGAGCTCCTCTAACGTTGTTGGCTTAGTGGCATAAACCAACGACTTAACGTAGCCCCATAAAAATAAATCCATCAGCGATAAATAGCATGAGCGAGCTGGCCATTCGACCGGACCATTTCTCGAGATTTCACGATTACCGAACTTCCCCTTCAATAGATCAATTGATTGACCAGCTGTGTTCCATGTGGCACCATCTTGTTGGAACCACATATAACTGATGTCAAGTCCATCAAATTCTGGCCAAAAATAGTCTTCCAACATGGCACGATAGCAAACTCCATTGATCGTAACATAGCGATCATTTTCATTGACGAAAAAATATGGTCCCAATCACACCTCCACACCACACGGTCACTTTTTGTGGATGCAATGGAGACTCTTGAAGCACATGTAGGTTTGTTGCTGTCCAATAACGTATATTTTGATTATTGATAAAGCCATTAAGCCAAAAATGAGCTTCATCGCTGAAGATGATTTTTCAATGAAACTCAGGATTTTCTTTAAACTTTTCTAGAGCCCGGAGAAGTTTCGGCACTTTATATGATCAAGAGGCTTCAGTTCTTGAGTTAATTTGATCTTTTAAGGGTGTATGCCAAGATCTTTACGAAAAATTCGGCAAACTTTGTTCGTTCGTGAACTTCACCATGATAAAAACGTAAACCTTGACTGACGTTTTGACATTGACAGATCATACTTGAATGGGATAAGGATCTGGCCCTCCAAGTTGGTGGTTGTGCCGTCGGGATAACTGCCCAATTACATAAAAACAAAAATATAGCTTACACGCGACAGCATTTCCGGAAACGGACTCAGACTAATCGATTTTGCGGCGGCACGAAACAGCACTGTAACTAGCACACAATTCTGGCACCACAATATTTATAAGAGGACCTGACCTTCTCCGATGCAACTAACTGTCAACCAGATTGATCATTTTGGATGTTTGCACTTTCCGAGCAGTTAGGATTACAATCGCATGAGGCTGCCAGAGCCTTCGCCGATCGAGTATCACTGAACCTCTTAAGACCAATACCGTCAACTCTAAGCTCAGATTACTGGTCATTTTCAGCAAACCAACAAACACGCGGCCTAGTAGTACACTCACAGTCGGTGGTCAGAATTTAAAAATACCAGTTCTGCAGACTGTTAAACGGCGGTGATGACCAATATTTTGATGACAGGCAGCATGCTCTATTCAACGAAGACGACGACCATCAAACATTACGTCCAACAATAGCAATATCTAAATTTAAATCCAACAAGGCTGCTGGTGGCGACAGTCTAAGCGCCGAGCTATTTAAAGCAGTTGGGGATGATATGATACGGCAGATACAATCGGATTACAAGGCCAGGAAAGTCCAATATAGATCAGATATTCGCATTGCAGCAGATCTTTGAAAAAACCCAGGAGCTCCAAATCGATACTCATCATCTTTGATCGATTTTAAAATTGTAAAATGGAAAATGTTAGGAGCATCATGTATAGCCCCGTATCCACAGTACGGCGTAGTACCGCTGTGCATGTCCAGGAAAAAATATTCTCGCATGTCCAGATTTGACTGTATTATGGATAATTTTATAGTTTAACGCTTATCCACACCAAAGAATCATTACGGAAAATCTGTCTTAGAAGTTTTTATAAAAATGTTTCTTTAGTGTAGACAATCCTTAAGACATGAGCCTTTTAAATTTCAATACAAATCACACAGTGCCATATGATCAGGCCTTAGGTGTGAGCAGTAAGCACGGGAATGAAATGTCAAATGTCAAAATGTGCTAAGTGTCAAGCTGACAGTCATTAATTAAGGTTTTCTTTGTGCAATCGGTGTAATTATTTGCCGTTCCGTAATTTTAGCTAAATGAATACGTATATTAAAAAACACAAAAGCATGCCGAGGAGATTTAAAGCGAAAATCGCAAATCAGCCAAAATTGGAAACATTTTCCCCAAGCAGAAATGCAGAAGCCGACAAGGACGCAGGTAAAAGGGCACACTGTAAAATCACAAAATCAAATCACTCTAAGTTTACATGACAAAAAAAACTAAAACAATTGAATAAAACAAGATTTTACAAATGTCGATTTTTTTTTAGTTTTCTCTATGCGCATGTCCAGTATTTTCCAGCTGATTACGGGGCTGATCATGTATCTAACGGTACTTCTATTTTATTTCATCCGGTGTACGGATAATTTTTTGAGTCAAAAAAGGGAATTAACTTCAGTTTTTTTATAACTTTTGCATCATGTGGTGTACGGACAGTTTTTTGATTCGGTGTATGTCCAACTAAACCCATGGCCCAAATTTAATCAAAATTCGTTGTGTGGTTCTTGAGTTTGAGAAGAATAACTCGAAGATTTTTAAAACTTCTCCCAATATCTTACACCCACATCATCCGATTTAGATATTTTTTTCATAACTATGTCACGAGAAAAATTTCATCAAAATCTGTTCAGACATTTTTGAGTTAGGCATCCAATAAAGATGATTTAAATATTTCAGAAGCCCAGTCCCCCCACACGCCATTATATTTTGACTAACAAGCAAATCGAATCAAAACAGACAGGTAGACATTGATTTGACCTAACCTTCAAATACGAGTATGATCATAGGTATCCCTTTTCTCCAGATTTAAGATGCAGTTAAAATGGCGCACTTGACGAATTTCGTTTGCTAATTGTATGTTCCTTCATGTAGCGTGATACTCTAACTGATATTCTCCTTCTCAGATAGAATCGGTAATGATGTGCAAGATTTGGCAAGTTCATTAGTCTTACAGGTGGGCGCCGTGGCTCAGTGGTTAAGTGTGCGATCACTGAGAGACAGGTTCAAGGTTCGAATCCAAGAAAACATAAAAATAAAAAAATAAAAGTTTTCTCACGGTCCCACTTCTCGCGAACGTCTGACAAACATCCGAGAGTCAAACTGTCATGAAAAAGCTTCTCTCAATCAAAACATAAAACTATAAGTAATAACCATTCGTGCGACGCACAGCACGTGTGGCTGCGAGAAGCTAGGCCAAGCCCTGCATTGAGCTGTTAGCGCCAAAATATTTATATTATTAGCCTTACAGTTTCCTGGAAGAGAACGTGGGTGAATGTTGAACTGCTCAGTCATCTCGTTAACAGACAACCGAAAATCTTATGCGGTATTAAGGGACGACTATCGACGAAAATACCCCAATTCCCGTTGTCGTTTTTCGTTTTCGACTATTGTCGCTTTATTCGTAATTTATTCCGCACGACAGATGTGCAATAGTGTCCTAGACATCAAGTCAAGTCTCCCTCCTAGTATTTTCTGCAATTGTGTGTACGAGTAATGGTGGTCTTGGAAGTTGGAAGTATTGATGGATCAAACATAATTCATTATAGCACCATTCAGATAGCTCAGAGCTCTGTCAAGGCTATTCAAACCCAGTGCAGAATATAATAATGAGAGAAACGAAAAAACATATAATATAGAAGTAGCATTGATCTTGCAGATGAAGTGAAAGGAGCAAAAATAATTTCGAAAAAAAACTACAAGATCGTAGTCATGGTGGAAGACGAACGATCCCTAACGGGATGGGTCTGATATGATATTTGATTCAATATTGACGGTGTACAGGGTTGCAAGTCGTATTATTTATTATGCTTTGCGATTAAGCCCCATCGGGAATTTCGAGGATATTTTCTTCTCCCGGACACCCACTTGAACTCAGGAATTAAATTTTGCGATCGTGATTCATCGTCGGAACTAATTTCTTTTCGAATCAGTTGTCCCCATTTTCGAATATTTTGCCAACAGGAAAAGGAAAAAATTTTAAACTTAATATTCATCGCCGCTTGGACGCGATTCTTTCAATAGAAAAAGAAAATTGAGACAAGTGATACAGAAACAAAGATTGGTCTTGATGTCTTCTAGTTTAAATGATTGCCATGCGGACTTTTAAGTAACCTCTTGTTGATGTGGTGATAAATGAAATTCTATGTGCTAGACCACTTCTTAAATGTTTTCAGTATCTTAACGTTAATAAACTTCAGATGCCAATTAGGATCATGTTCATTCATCAAGATTTGTATCATTTCGTAAAAAATCAACTTTTATTTTGAATGACTTGTGCAAAGTCTAGACATCCTGTTGATACATTTTTCGATAGACCTACAATCTATGGACCTCCATTCTCTCTCTGTCTTTCTCTCTCTCTCGAAAATTTGCCATAAAGATTTATCAGAAGAAGGATTTTCTCTCGAGAATTTGCCATAGAGATTTTTCAGAAGAAGGACATTGTTTGAGAATCCTTCTGTTAAGCTCATTCCATAAAAGCTCTATGGGATTAAGATCTGGGGATCTTACCTCAATTTCTTTCTGTCCAATACAAAGATTCGGCAAAGCTTAGACGAATGCTTGAGATCGAATGATTGTCCTGCTAGAAAACGAATGATCGTCCAATTAATCGTATGCCCAATGGTAAAGTTTGATTTTGTAGAATCGTGTTATACTGCACTTTCCTAAGGGTGCCTTTGATTCTCACAATATCTTCTACTCCTGCTGCACAGAAACACTCATAAACACCATAACTGTACCACCACCGTGCTTGACCGATGAAGCACGCAATCTGGACGCATGTTTTGTTCTTTGTTCTACGAACGAAACTCAATGTTATAAGCCAAATACTTCAATTTTCAATTCATCTGTCCACAACACCTTGGATCAGTTTCCAAATGTAGCTCATGGTATGACTGAATAACATGGCTGGTTCTTAAAGCCCGTGAAACCATTAGGTAAGCTTCCCTACCTTATAAAAGCTGCTTTTAGATTGCTGTACGTACTAAGGCAATGGTATCAAGATACGGCAGGTATTTCCCGAACCGCTATGTAATAATCTTGAAGACGAACTCTTCCGTGTTAAGGGCGATAACGAATAATCCGACTTCAAAGAAATCGCGGCTGGGATACCGGAAGGGAGTGTCCTTGGTCCGCTTTTGTACTTGTTATACACGCGAGATATACCGCAATTAGAAAACACCGTTAAAGCCACATTTGCGACACAGTCATATTGGGAACGGGCTACACGGTCGAGAAAGCTATCAAAAAGTTGCAAAAGCTAAATGATTGGACACAAATTTTGGCGATCTACTCATGTAAATTTTACATACAAAAAAGTGTACGAGGTACCCATCTTAATTACGTCGAAGCAAAATACCTGGGAATGACACTCAACGCAAAATTAAAATGGAAGGGACACGTAAAAAAAATGGAACTAGAGAACAAGTACAGAAAATATTGGTTGCTCGGCCGATATTCCAAGCTCGATATCCAGAACAGGCTGCTTCTATACCAGCAAGCGCTAAAACCCACCCCTGTGGACGTATGGTATACAACTATGGGTTTGCATCAAGAAAAATAATAGAAACCTTCTAAAAACTTTTGAAAATTAAGTCCACAGGGGAATCGTGAACGCACCGGGGTATGTTCGGAATAACGATATCCACAAAGATTTAAGAATAGTCTTCGTCGAAGACGAAATTAAAAATTTTCTACAAACAAAAAAAACCTTGTCCTTAAGATTTTGGACAATAGACATATATAGTTCGTTGAAAGAGTAAAACCGTCCGTTTTAGCTCAGTAACGAGCAAGCGCACGTAACTAACGGTACAGCAGACACTTACGTTGGAAAGTCACCTGAAAAACGGTACTAGAAAAGTTTAACTTAGTTGAAGTACTAATTATAGTTGAAGGTAGGTAGGGTGTTTTTAGTGAATAAGAATGAGTAAGAGCACGCGCTGCCGGTCCTAAATTTGTCTCGTAGCCCCATCCTGTTGGACCCACATGTCGCTCACATCAATCAATGTCTTAATTTGACCATAGCGCAGAGAATTCACTGTGACGCCTTCGTCGTCAAAGACGGCCCGGCCCGGTTACTCTGCCAATCCACACCGCGCACCAAACTATCACATGTGGTGGATACAATGGCCTCTCAACGATCACATTTGGATTCGCATACAAGTAACTCCAAATTCTGCAAGTTTGTTTGTTTAGGTAGCCGCCCGAGCGAGAAATGGACCTCATCGCTGAAGAAGATTTTGCTCGAAAAATCGCGATACACAGATAGTACAGAACTGTTATTTTTGTAGTAAGATGCAACAATTTTAATGCGTTGAGCGGTAATTAAACATTCCATATTGTAAAATGGATTAACTACCTGTCACTATGGATGACAGATGGATTTGACAGATGTCATATGGCAGGGATGTGACATTCCATCATCGAAAATTATCATATAATGTTGAAAAAATCTAATTTCAACATTTTAAGAAAAAGGGACATAGCTTATCTTAAAAAAGCCTTGATCTCAACTATTTGATGAAAAATACACTTTTTCATACGTGGGGAAATTTATTCACAATTTGGCTGAATATAGTTCTAAAACAAAAAGCAACAATAGCCCACCCCAAGTTGTTCTTTACACATACGAGTATGTATAAAAACTTTCGCACCCTCATTAATCAACCAATCAACATAACGCCCACGACTGGTACCAATCGATGCCTTCGCTGCAATTTAAACATGAAATTGTATCAGAAATCAGTAACACTTACTATACAGCAAGATATGTAGCAAAGTCATGCTAAAACAGAATGGCCATCTTCAAAATACATGCAATCCTAAAGTGAATCCCATCTTCACGAAAACCTTGGCTAAGCTATGCAAAAAGTATCGTTTGCTTGGACGCAATTCTTAATCATTCTGCTATTCAGCATGAAAATTACAAAAAATCGCATAAGGGTGGCCGTGGTATAGTGGTAACATCATCGCTTGTCACGCTGTTGGTTCTCGGTTCAAATCCTGATGTCAAGAATCATCTATTTATTTCGCATGAAATAAATAAAATAGTCGATCAATTGCGAAAGCTAAGTCAACTCTACTGCGAAGGCATAACACTGGCAGTAGAGTGGTCATATGGCTGGAAATGCAACTTGATCGTGATAATGACATCAGGTGGACGGAAAAAAATACTGTGAATCATTAGCAACGACAAAAGCAAAACAAACAAGCTCCCCAGTTATGTGGACGCTACCCTTGGAGTTTACAGAAACTTAATACTATCTGAGTTTCAAACCACTACATTAAAATCTTTCTTTCTCTCTCTCTCTCTCTCTTCTTAACAACGCCCGTGTCCTGTAATAGTATAAGAGTATTCATATCCTCTTTGGCGCGGGCAAATTATAAAAAAAAAATCATCATGTCTTTGATTTGAGCAGATCTAAATAATTACCACCTAATCCACTTAATTATTCTTGAACACAACTTATTCTAAGCAAATTTTATCTGTAAAAACAATCAAACTTACCCCCACAACCGGCACACAGCTTTATCGGACTGTTGTTGTTGGTGATCTGCTGGTGATGGTGGTGATGATGATGATGGTGATGGTGAAAGTCCGGTGATACATCTTCCATTGGCGTCAATTGTGGTGTATGTACTCCCCCGCCGCCTCCTCCTCCACCGCCGCCACCACCACCACTATGCCCATTGTGATATCCACCAGGCATTGGCGGATAATTATTATTATCCGGACTTGGCGGATGATGTGGCGGCGTTATATCCGAATACGGATGATAGGGGGTGTTCATTGCTACGGTAGCCGCCAGTTTGACGTTTTTATTATAAGGCAAAAAATCAGACGATTCTAGATCTGACGATGAGTATGAGTCTGTCATGCGATTTGTAAACTCGCGTTTATTGTAATTCTGTGACCTGTTTTTTTTTTCTCAGATACAAATTTGTAGCGATTTTTTTTTTCCCCGGTTCAGGACAGTGTTCTTAATGTTTTGCCGCTTTTAGATCTTTCTTTCTTCTGGATGAAATTATTCTTCTTTCTGTTATTGGCAATTTGTTTTGTGCAGCTCCTTCGTGGCACACCGGGCGGTTGTTTTTTTGTTTTTTTTTATACAACCTTTTTGTGTGTTTTTCTTAGTATTCTGCTGATCCAACAGGTTGCAGCAGCTATGTATAGAGTATCTGTGTGTGTTCTGAGATTTCTCCTTGGAAAGTGGAGAGGTAGTACTTCAACTTATTGTGATGCTGTACTTGTATGCATCCGAAAGGATGTTGATACTTCTGGTTGTAGTGGTGGTGATGGTATTATTGTATACCTCCTTCTCATTCGCTTTCATTTGTCCTCACTCCGTTCGTAGAAGGGGGAGGAAGAAACAGCAACTAAACCAGATTTGTGAGTTAATAAAACTCATGGATGCAGTGCTTGAATTTTTTTTTTTTTTTTGGTTTTATTTATCTACTCTGATGCCTGCGGTCGATGTCGCTATGTTTCCGATAATTATGTTGATGACGACGACAACTATGGCCACAACGATGTTGATGATGACGATTATTATTGGTATTAGTGTTGTGCTATCTGAAATTAATTAAAGGGAGGGGGAGAGAGAAAAAAACAGAACACAGATAAGAATTATTGTTAATTGGGTGTATTACTAGAATGGAGTTCATTTATTAATTATAAGATTATTAAGCGATTTTGTTCTTTTTTTTATTATTATTATTGTATGTTCTGTCAATTATCAATTACTATGCGGGCAACAGAGATTTCACTAATTTGCTACTCACCGTGTAGAGTTATGTCTTGTGTGTAGTGGTAGAGCGGTTAACCGCTGCAATAAATGACATTATGTTTCTCGGAATTAAAAAAAAAAACCGATTAGAGATAAATTTGTATGCTTAGTCAAGTCATAAATGCCGGGGTACACGCATTTTTGGTGATAAAATAAAAACGAAAAAGTACTTTAATTGATTATTTGGGAAACAATATTTCAAACAATTTATTCGAAATGGTCGCCATTTGCACACTGGAGACTCATCGATCGCAGCACGCACCTCCTCGTCTATTGGTAAATTGTCCACTGTACGGAAAAGTGTGCGCTTCAAGAACTCAATATTTTCGTGTCGAGTAGAACAAGCCATCGCCTCCAAAAAATAGACCACAGCTTATAATTTTAGGGGTGTGGGACATACGAGGGTGGGTAAATAAGTCCCTGAAAATTAACACAAATTGTGTCGTCACCTTAAATTTAATTTTTTTTGTCAAGAATAATCCTTCAAAAGAACGCACTCAAATTTTCAGACAGATCTGTCAAATAGTTTTGTTGTGGCAGCCATTTTATACAGACGTCCACTAGCATATTCGTTAAAATGGAAAAAAGTGAATTTCGAGTCCTCATTAAACACTATTTTTTGCGAGAAGAAACTATCACGCAAACCAAACAAAAGCTTGACAAATATTATGGGGACTCTTCACCATCGATTGGAACCATTCACCACTGGTTTACTCAATTTCGGTGCGGCCGTTCAAGCACAAGTGACGCCGAACGTTCTGGTCGTCCAATTAAGGTCACCACACCAGAAATGGTCGACAAAATCCATGGTTTGATAATGGACGATCGGCGAGTGAAAGTGCGCGAGCTTGAAGAGGCCACAGGCTTTCGAGTATCACATGGCTCAGTGATTCCGATTTTACATAAATATTTGAACATGAAAAAGCTTTCTGCAAGATGGGTGCCGCGTTTGTTCAGAATTGACAACAAACTTTGATAATTTCAAAGGTGTGTTTGGCGATGTTCGAGAAAAATTCAGCTGAGTTTTTGCGCCGTTTCGTAACCGTGGATGAAACCTTGATTCACCACAACACACCAGAAACCAAGGAACAGTCAAAACAATGGACTTCTCCTGGTGATTCGAAGCCGAAGAAGGCCAAGGCGGGTTTGTCAGCAAACAAGGTCATAGCGACAGTTTTTTTTGTGATGCGCGCGGTATTATTCACATCGATTACATTAAAAAGGGTAAAACGATCACCGGCGCATATTACGCAGAGCTGCTGGATCGATTCCAAGCCAATTTGAAGCAAAAATGGCCATATTTGGCGAAGAAAAAAGTTATTTTTCACCAGGACAACGCACCGGCACACAAGTCCACAGTCGCAATGGCAAAAGTTAGGCTACGAACTCCTCCCCATGCAAAACACCTCCCTCATCCAGCATATTCCCCAGATTTAGCAGCCTGCGACTATTTCTTGTTTCCAAACATGAAGAAATGGCTCGGACGTAAGAGATTTGGGTCGAATGAAGAGGTCATCGCTGAAACAAACGCTTATTTTGAGGGTCTCGAGCCTCGTATCGTATTATTTGGAGGGCATCAAAAAATTGGAGAAACGTTGGATGAAGTGTATACTCGTAGAGCTAAAAGGAGACTATGTTGAAAAATAAAATGTTTTTATACCGAAAAGAGTGTTCCTTATTTCATTTTTCAGGGACTTATTGACCCACCCTCGTACAGTTATGGACAATAAAATAGCATTTTTTACAAATATTTTTAATAGTCATGCTCCTCTAAGAATACCAAAACTTGGCACCACTTCGAATGATCATAGATAATGGACACTCGAAAAACCTTTGTCACTCGTGTTGAACAAAAGACAAAAAAATAGGGTCAGTGTTGGAAAAGTCGGAATACATAGTTTTCATAATATTGTAAGTGTTTTGTTTTGAGTTTAACATATTTAGATAAATTGTAAAATATGAGAAAACACAAAAAAAAAAAAAAAATGGGCCGAGCAAAACATTGTTCTGACGAGGAACGCAAGTTAAGAGACGAAGGACAAAGCCAACGCCAAATAGCCAAAACCTGGGGCAGGTCTCAGAACTTAGTTTATAATGCTTTGATGCCTCTAGACTGCGTAAACGACTCCAAGAAAGGACGACCGCATCAAACTTCTCTCAAGTCGGCGAGCCTTTCAAGGCAGCTGCGACAATTCAGTGTGAATTAGGAGCTCCAATTTCATCTCGGACGGTAAGAAGACAATTGGTGGACAAAAAATCTCTTTGGTAGAAAATCGAGAAAGGTACCAATGCTAACAAAGAGGCAGAAAAGAAATCAAATATTGTTCGTGAAATCGCACCTGAATTGGGATGGCCCAGTTGATGGGAAGAAGTGACGTAAAATTCTGTGGTCTGACGAATCTAAAATAAACATGATTGGTCCCGATGGCAGACCTTCAGTAAGGAGGCCAAAAAACGTCGAGCTGTATCGCCGCTATACCACTAAGAGGTGGTAATATAATGGTATGGGGCTTCTTTTCGTGGTATGGAGTCGGGCCCCTTTTTTTAGATTAAAGGTACGATGGACAAGCACATGTACATACATATGTTAACATACTTAAAGACATAATGCTGCCTTACGCCGAGTAGGGAAAATGCGACTGTCTTGGGAATTTCAACAAGACAATGAAACGAAACACACTTCGGGTCTAAGCAAGAAGTGGTTTCTGACAACGGTGAACATCTCATGACTTAGGCTGCGCAATCCCCCGACTTAAATCCAGTTGAGAATTTATGGGAGATTGTTAAGAAACAAATCGGACCAAAGTAGAGTTGTGGCAAAAAGTACAGTCGGCTTGGTATGTATAACAAAAAGTACTTGTAGGGCGTTGGTACGAGGGCAAAGGTGAAAAGTTATCGACCTGACAATGAAAGATTGCGATTTTCAGATAAAAATTGATTTTATTTTTCTATATAATCTCCCTTGACTTCAACACACTTGATACAGCGTTTCTCCAACATCAGTATTCCTTCTCGGAAGTGAGAGCCTGGAAGGCTGTGAAAATATTCATCTTCGGACCTCTCAGCTTCTGCATTGGATGCGAAGCGCTTCCCAGAAATAAATTTCTTCAAGTTTGGGAACAGATAGGAGTCTGAGGGTGCCAAATCGTACCCCAAATCCCGCAGTTTTCCCATCACCAACGCACACTTGTGTACAGGTACATTGTCCTGGTGAAAGATGAATTTTTTTCTTCTTCAAGCCAGGCCTCTTCTCGGGAATTTTGGCATCCAGCTGGTCAAGAAGGTTGGAGTAATATTCGCCTGTAATTGTTCTGCCTTTCTCAAGGTAATCAATTAACAGGATCCCTTTCGCATCCCAAAACACACTGGCCATGACCTTTCCGGCAGATGCGATCGACTTCGCTTTCTTTGGCGCTGAACCACCGGCTTCCACCCACTGCTTCGACTGCTGTTTCGTTTCTGGCGTTTAGTGGTGGACCCATGTCTCATCCATGGTGATAAATCGCCGCACAAAATCGGTCGGATACCTATTAAATCGGTCCAAAGATTGCCGCAAAAATCTTTTGCGCATTTGCTTTTGATCGGTATTCAGCAAATGCGACACCCATCTTGCGCAGAGCTTTCGCATCCCTAAGTTTTTGTGCAAGATGTTTCGCACCCTCTCTTCCGATATACACACAACCTCAGCGATATCATGCACTTTTTCGATGGTTTCGGGTGTGGTTGCGGTTTTTGGCCGTCCTTCACGTGGGTCATCTTCGAGGGACGTGCGACCACGTTTAAATTCAGCATCAGCTGCCCACTTTTTAACGGTTGACATGGAAGGAGCAGAGTCCCCGTAAACTTTTGTCAACTTTGGATGCATTTATTTAGGGGTTAACCCATCCAAAACGAAGAATTTTATATCCATTTTAACGAAAAACACGCAAGACGTCTACTGCAAAAATTTGTGTAAAGAAACTACTTGAGAGATCAAGTTGAAACTTGTCATACGAGTACGAACTAATGAGAAGTGCACCCAGGCAGGAAACATAAATTTTTGCTGATTAGAACGCCATCTCTGCATCAGGCCGAGAACTTATCACCTTGCCCTCGTAGATGTAAGTCTGTATGCGATCAAAAAGGCCAGTCGACAAAGTACTAAGCACATATTAATCAATTTTATCTTTGCTAATCAGTTTTATTCACTTGTTTATTTGTTTTTTTTTTTTTTTTTATTTGACGTTGTGACCCTATTTTATTGTCGTTCAAAGAAAGCATTTTTTATTATGTTTATAATTTTTTAAGTTTACTCAATGAAGTTGCCTCGTTTTTTTTGTTTTGTTGATTTTTCAAATTGAGATTTCAAATTTATATGTCCCACTGGTAAACTAAACATCATGAGTTGAGTTCTGAACCAGTGGGACAACACCCTGTGAGTTCTAGATTAACTTTTGCCCCATTGGTATCAACATACTTCTTCATGGGGCACATGCGTTCCGTTGGTAGTCTAGGTGTTAAAAGACTTAGACATCAATTTTGAAATAAATCATCTAAGCCGTAACCGAGATATGGCCAATTTACAGAAGTCTGCAGAAGTAAAGTACACTAATAAGTGAAGTTTCCTTCTTTTGGCTAGAGCTGGGCAGGTAGAAAGAAGATGAAGAATAGTTTCCTCCTCTTCTTCGCCCATACAACTTCTACAGAAATTGTTTGAATATACCCCAAGTCTTGTTTCCTATAAAACAGTGCCCAATGATGGCACCAATTACAGCGCTAATATGCGATCTATTTAGATAAATCAAATTCTTAGGCCAAATCTGTTTTGTCGCTAGACACGTTGTACCACTTATTCACCTAAGATTTGTTTTCCCGATAGGATCCATCTTTAATTTAATTTACATGTAGAGATCGGTATACCTTTGGTTAGTAGAATGGGTATCATGGTCCTATGTCTGATAAGTTGATCGGCCTCACAATTCCCTGGAATGTCCCTATGCCCCTGTACTCAACAAAGATGAATTTTGAACTGCTCCGCCATCTTTATAAGAGACGATCGGCAATCTATACCTATTGTTGAGTATAGAGAAAACGCTTCCAAGGTTTTGATTGCTGTTTGGCTGTCTGAGAAGATGCGAATATCTACTGCTGACACCAGTTTTTTTTTTCTTAGCTTCGATAAGACTTTTTTTTATTGTCATTGCGCTTGGAACACGCTACAATGATTTAAGAGACGTAAGGAGAGGCTAAGATTAAGCCTGTCAGAGAAGACGCCTTCACCTACCCCGTCGTTTATTTTTGAACAGTCGGTGTAGAAATTCTATACATTTCCCTCCCAGAATGACCTGGAAGGGATGGTCCCTCCCAGAATGACCTGGAAGGGATGGTGACTTGGAAGTTTTTGTCAAAATTTACCCTAGATATGGTGTAGTCAATCTTTTCAGGAAACAAGGCTTGACCAAATCCTTTACTGGACCACTGTAAAGTTGTTTTAAAGCGATTAGCTGCACATGCTGCCATTTGCCTACCAAAGATGTCCAGTGCTGCAAAGGATGTTGTGCTGATTGTTCGGCTTATGCACAGATAAACTGATCGTTGGACTTTGTTCAGTTTTTTGTGGTTTATGGCCTTATCAAAGGCAGTCCACCAGACAATCACCTCAGTATGTGAGGATCGGTCTAATGACCGAGATGTAGAGCCATTTGTTCCCAATATCTTTTTTGCAAGAGAAAAGTTCTACCGTGGCTTTCTCTACTCTGGTTTCCAGTTTACTTACTTATCCAAAATAAGACCCAGATATTTAGCTTATAACACCAAGGAGTTATTTAAGGTATTTTAAGGTAACAAGGTACTTTCCACAGACTACTATAGCAACGTCGTCTGCATAAGCGATCAACTCGCATCCATGATTATCAATAGTTTATTAACTACCAAATTCAAAAGAAGTGGGCATAGGACACCGCCTTGTGGTCTACCTCTTCTGACAAATTTTCTAGCGGATGTCCCAACCAGCTTTGAGTTGATATCCCGAGACTAAGCATAAATTGATCAACTTTTTGTTTAGCTATCCACCATCAAATTTGACAGTGTATTTGGTATCGCTGATGTATTGCCACGTACGTGGATATCAATCAGTCGTTCTAGTGATTTTAGAAGTAATGATGATACTAATGGGTCTGAGGATAATGGCGATCTGCAATTGATATTCTCCATAATGTAGAAAAGTCCAAGTGTGCTATTGCCTCTCAGTCAACAAGACGGACAACAGTCGGGAAGGACAAAAGCTACAACTGAACGTGTGAATAGGCTTATTGCAACAACCAACAAACAAAGTAGACGGATGACATGTGCGCATAGGTTAACAAAAATCGGTCTAAACCTGTGTTTCCCACCACAGCAAAAAGGCATTTAAAAAGAGTTGGACTCTTAGAACGCACAATCTTGAGAAAACTATTGATTCGACCTAAATGCTGCCTGACATAACAGCTGTTCCATTGTGGTCTGATTCACATCGATGAACATTCATGGCCAATTAACATTTAAGTTAAATACTCGTAGAAATTCAACTCTCCATATTTCCGATTGATCCATGACTTGATATTGGGTATAACCGCACAACTCTGTGCTCTCATCTTTGTAAGGGAGATCTCATTTTTGTTTAGATTCGTCATCGCTCGGTATTTTTGATGCTGTTCTGCTCGCCAGATACGTCGTATCGTATGGCTTTGTGCTTCCTCTCAATGCATTTATTCGGCACACCGCTTCCGCCCAGAACCCATTACGAGCTTGTGGTCCATTTTGGAAAACCACAACTCACGCAATCCGGTTGTTTAAGTGTGTTTACTATATGGAGAAATACGGAGTCCTTAGAGTCTTCCCGAGGATATCTGGCTCAGACTAGCCCCCGACATCCGCAGAAGGGGAAAAGAATACTTAATATGGAAATGTTGAAAGGGGATGCCCAGTCTAACCGCATGGCGGTTGCGCGTACTTATCGCCGCAATACTGGCGATGTCTGGATGGGTTCTATTTTGAAATTCCTGTGTCCTGGCCCAGTTATAGGTGGGCCATATCTTCCTGGATAAGGCGTAATTATACAAACTGTTCCACATACAGCTAATAGAAAGTATATTCTTTCCGCAAGGGCTTTGTGAAATGTTGATCCCCTGTTGCGTAGCCCGTTCATTCCCCTCTATGTTACTATAACCTGGAGCTGCTTCCAAACTAGCAACTCACAAATAAGAATAGGAAATTCTACGGCAATTTATCTTATATTTGTTTTTCTTTCACGCGAATGGAAGGGACCTACGTGAAATAGAGCAAAATTTACCTGTGTTATGTGGCACGTAGCCCTGTCCTGTTGGAACTACATGTCGTCACAATGTCTTCTATCTCAGGCCAAAAAAAAAAAAAATGGTTATCATTTGACCATAGCGCAAACTTGCGTTTACAGAAAAATACGACCCGACCACAGCACACATCAAACTGCCACCCGTGGTGGATGCAATGGCCTATCAACGATCACATTTGGATTCTCAGAACCCCAAATTCTTTAATTTCGCTAAGAAGATTTCGAAAATCACAGTCCACTTACAGATACTCGTACACAAATATTACAGAACTGTTATTTTTGTTAGTAAGTTGCAACAATTTTATTGAGTTGGGCGGTGGTTAAACGATCCATATTGTAACTACCTGTCACTATGGATGACAGATGGATTTGACAGATGCCATATGACAGGGATGTTAAATCCCAACCTCGAAATGAATAATAATAATAATAATTAATCAAAAATGACTAGCAAAAGTCACAAGTTTCAAAGTAAATATATGAGTACGCTCTATCCAATTGCAATAACTAGACGAAAGATAGGCGCCTAGTGTCACATGAATAACCAACCCTTATTGACACAACATTCCTTTTTAAGCTATTTAAACTAATCAGTTTTGATTTTTATCATTTAACAAGAAAAATGTGCAATTAATTGACACTAAGATTAGATATCTGACAACATGTAAAACACAATTTTAAGATATGAGGTTTAATCTTGAAAAAAATTAAACTCCGGAAATTGGTTGAACTAAATTAACTTTATATAAACATTGAAACGTTCATTCGCCTATCGCAAGTTCGATGTACCTATACACATATGTATGATTCATATAGTGCTGATAAAATGACCACAGCTAACAATGAAGGTCATTGTGTCGATAAAATAAGTAATAATAATTAGAACACAAGGCAAAATAATTGCGTTCAGTTAGTAAATACGACAAAGCGCGGCATTCTTCCAAAGAGTAAAGCAAGGCGGGCTTTGAATGTAAGAACTGATTTCTAGTGATAATTACTCGTGGGGGTAATGTTCGTAACCATATCTAAATCAAGTGAAAAGTTTCAATGCTTTTTGTGGAATATGCATGATTTGCAAAAAAAAAACACGAGAAGAGCACTTAAATATGCTTTGCTATCCAATTGAATTGATGAAAAGTATTGGCCGTATACAAAAATCGAAGTAAGGACAGCCGAAATCTTTCGAAGCTTACCTAATCAAACTATTTAATGAAATTTTCGATGGGGAGAACATGTAAGGCAACGTGTAGTAGATTAAGTGCGGAACTTCATCACCGCAGTCACTTTGCAGGAGAGTTCATCAATTGTAGGACTGAAATCGCTCCATGCCTTACTCAGTATATGTACCTCTGAAGATAAGTGCAAAGATTAGAGGTAAACTTAATTTGTTGGTGACTTAAGTCAAGAGATCTACCGATGTCTGTTCAAGTAACCAATTATGATTAGCCCGACGGTTTATTCTACCGGATTGTTTAAGGAAGTATTTTCTAAACCCAGAGGAAGTGATCAAAAAAAGTAAAAGCACTTTAGACGAAGAACAAGTAAACCTTGAAGACTCTTTCCCCGCAGAATAAAAGTCTTCTAAAAAAAAAAATTCGTCAAGCAACTCCAATCAGCTCACCTCGAATAAAATCCTTCCCTGGTTGAGTGCTATCTCCACAAACTGTCTGGATCTAAATCACATTTTGTTGGGTGTGAATTGAGTAGTAGTAGAAGAGATTGATAGATATCTATATTCACTGTAGCATTGTCTCAAACTTGCTATCAGTCTCCCAACATGACGTAATCGTACACAGATGACGTTGCCATAAGCAACGTAAGCGCCTACGGTTAGAAAACTCTTGTAGAATACCCTCTTTAAGCTCTATTAAGTGTGGGTTGCAGGTAAAGCCACACCAAACTTCATCATGTTGACCATTCAAAATTGCATGATACTAGACTTGCTTTCGCAGGTAAAGTAAAATACTTGGCCCTTATTTTCGACACGAAACCTAGCTGGAAAATTAATATTCAAGAACGCTATTTAAGTATCTATTGTCAGGCCAATAAAAATATAATTATGACGTGATCGCTTTGTGGAGTGCCTTTAACTTTAACTAAAAGTATGAGATGAGAACGAACTCAGAACGAACTATACCGTTTGTACAACCACATCGACCTAGCCAGAAGGCTAGGGAATATGCAGATCATATGGACACCGACATTCTCCAGACTGGAAAGTCTGCCAATCCATTCCGGAGGAACGATGCAGTAGAGGTGGCTCACACAAGTGGAAAGGGACCTCAATAAACTTTGTGTGCAAAACTGAAGGCGGCTAGCACAAGATCGTGTTGATGAGCTGATAGGCAACTTACACGGCAGGGCAGAACCCACTTTATATCGCCGATGTCCTTTGATACCGACGCACAGGCTATGTCCCTTTAATTTCCAAGTCGACTCTAGATTATCACTTGTCTCTTAACAAGATGATGTAAGTATGTCCTATGATTCTTGAGCACAGCGTTGGTAGAAAATAAGAAAAGAGGATGAGGTGTCTTAGGTGTCCGCTTGAATCTCTGCGAGCGAAACGTATCCTGAAATACAGTCGAGGGTAATTTGTTTCACAGGTGAATTGAACGGGTTAAAACAGGAATCTAATCTACGTACCTCGGCACGGGGACATCCCAAGGAACTTCATGCCCCACAAACTCGCGGGGCATGCCACAAGCACAATCCTAACGAAAAGGGGAATCTCCCTACATGTAGGTACTTACATACATTGTTACTCAAGCTGGATGTAATTAGTGAAACCAATCGTAGATGGCACTACGTTGCACGTCACTAGACAGATTTGGCCTGCCTTATTGCCTAGTACGCTAAGAGGCTTGACCTCTTCTCAAACGATTTCTGCAGGAGCTTTGTGAACGAGAATTTTCTTTTTCCTTGTCCAGCGCTCTCCGCCGGAAGAAAGCATCATTTGGGAAAGCTTTCCTTCGACTGTCAGATGTCAGATGCTTCCATCGGTTCATATACAGCTCTAGCTGGTTCTGCGGGTAGCTCTGATAAATCTCAAGATCCTTGCAGTATCGCAATGAACCTACTTCTAGTTTAACTTTCTCTTTATTCTATGAGCACGCATGCATTCGAACATGACTTATCCTTTCTTAAGCTAAAAAAAACCTCTATCGAGTCCAATGAATGAGAACTTCTATATCACACCTGTCCTTTGATGCGGACGTAAAGACTATGTAGGAACACATCGCACTGATAGAGCATGAACAATTAGACGTACGATGACTGAAGAAAAATCTTATCTCAAAATTTGCCCATTTTTGATTTGTGGTCATTTTTTGCTGGCTCTACAGTCTACACCACACCCATAAACCAACGCATATAATTGTTTCTCTCATTTCGGCAAACCACATCAAATTGAGTCCCTGCTTTTCCCAAGCGACACGATTTCAGTACAATTTGCTTGAACTAACACCAATCTTCTCCAGCCGAGCTTTTTTCAAAATAAAATTCCTTAAATGTCAATGCCCTTCCAAAAAGGTTCATCCACATTTTATTATAATTGACTTTGACAGCAGCAAACTACATACATATATTCCCCGATGTCATTTAACAGACACAAAGCAAACAAAAACCTCACATTCTCACAGAAAACCGATTGCATATTGCGGTTAATTATAATGATGTTGGATGATGAGTCCCCAAACGTCAATCATAATTAGTATCAAGTTTCGCAATAAAAACATACACACACCAGAAATTTCAATAAAGCAAAAAATTGAATTGAAAAAAAATGTGTCCCCGCAACTCCTTTCTTACACTAGGTGGCGGCCCCTCCTTCCACATCGCAGCAATGCACAACGGATAACACAACTGTCAGCTCGTATTAAGTTACGATGACACTTCTCAGTGTCATGCCAGAGCATAACAATAATTACTTGTTGTTGATTATATATGCCTACACGATGCGACAATGGTGACAATGTCAACAGCAACACAACTTTACTCATACAGCAACAGCAACAGCAACAGCAAAAGGAACACAGCAACAGCACCAGCAACGCCAAACGGAACAATAATGATTATGATACCCGACTACGACGACGACAACGACGACGAGATGAAGATGATGATGATGATGATGAGGATGGAGTTGATGAAGAGGATCCAACACCCCACCAACAGCACCACCGGTACGACGACCACCATCGAGGAGAGCAAGTGTGAGAAAGAGAGTGAATGGATCTGTGATTGTGGATAATTATCCGGTGTGCATTTTATTTTACTCAAGCCTTTGCTCTACTACACTTGCCTGCGTCTCTCCTTCGTATGCAAAAAAAAAAAAAAAAAAAAGCGCGCGCCAAAGGAGCGCTGAGAAGTGGGCACAAGTAGGAGTAGTAGGATACCATCTCCCCCTCTAGTGGGGTAAAAATCGACGAATCAACTACGTGTACGTGCAATGCGAGGCCTATCAAGCAGAATGGAAATAATAACAACCAACCAACCACCACGTAGATGATGCTGATGATGACGGCGACAACGACTACGACGACAAAGTCTGAAAGATTTATTAATTAATTAAAGCGACAGGCTATAATATCACTCTTTTAATTAAGTTCATTATTTTTAATTGGATGCGGTTTGTTCTTTCGCCGACTTTCATTAAAACGACAACGCGGCCGACTACGACTACGGCGAAGACACGACGAGTGAGTGTCCATCCAAAGTTGTGGTTGCTACTACCACTACTACTATTGGTAGAATCCTCGGCCTTTTAACTGGGCCATAAGAATGTTACAGGACGGCTAAAGTAGATGTATACCACGAAACACCAAATTCCAGAGACGTCAAGTAAAATTTTGCGAGTTAATTCTGAAGAGTCTCACCAAATTATCTACCGCCCCTTACGCACGGAAAAAAAAAGAGGACACCAAAGGACTTTAATGAAATGAGAGTATCTACTCTCGGGTTAAAGAATTACATACATGACCAATTATTAACGAAAAATCACGAATAACATCCCTGCACACCGACGACAGATCTTCCATTATCGGCTTTCTCACTGCTGTAGCACCAGTTGGCTGATGAGCAAGTTAATGCTTTTGATGTTGCAGCGGGTGATGCCACAGACTGCGCTTTGCCGGATTTATCTTCTGTCCGACGCACGTCGACGACGCCGACGACTACGACAGCGAAAGAGGATGAACGTGATGCAAGGATGATGTAGGGGTTTTCTGTCCGGAGTTCTTCTTCTTTTTTTTCTTTTTTTTAACTGCAAGAGTTATATGCCTCACACGCAATATACGCGCGCAGAGCACACAAACAACCATCAGCGCCAACAACAAGAGCGCGGCATTGGGTGAATGGAAATTATTTTTAATTGGGCGAAATGCTTGTTAACGGTGTTGTTGAAGTGTCAAATATTATTTAATATCGATGGTGGGCATTTATCTCAGATTTTTTTTTTTTTTTGTTTTCGCCTTGCATTTATGGATTTCAACTTTAATTTGTTTTAACGATTTTTATTTTTGTTCGCTTCGTTCGCGGTGACAAGATTTCTTAATTAAGTTTCATGAAATTCATTATTTCGAATGGAAGATACACACGCATACATATGTGCTATTGTAAACATTGAGCTTGGAGTAATATAGGGAGGCATGGTATATGTACAAAACATGTGACAGGATCAGCTGCTTAACTTAATTAATATTTCAATTAGTCTTCAGAATTTTTAATGGGAACCAGTCTCTATACATCAACAACAGGGTGAGGATTTGACAGGGTTAAGCATCTGCTCCATACGTTAATATAGGAGAAACCTAGTTGTGAGTGTGTTGGATCCAACTTGATCTATATAAAAAAAAAAAAAACATCAAAGATTTCTTCTGATCGCTGATGGCTAGCTCATCCACTTAGCTACAATCGTAGCAAATTTGAAAACAAAAAAGTGACAGTAGAAGTAGAAACACTGCGCTCATACAGAGCAAAACCAAATGGCGCTTTAACTTTCCAGATCTAGATATCGTCAAGCATTACCAGAGGCCGGAGAAGAATAATGGCCACAACGCAATGTTGCTTTGACAGATTTTGAGCAACTTTACGATATTTGCTTGAACTGTCTATATATAACACTGTAAAGTCAAGTTGAGTTTATCAATTTAATGTATGATATTTAATCCGTTTATTACAGTACAAAAAATTAATACTAAAAAGTACAAAAATTAACGCTAAAACTACGAGTTACAAAAAACGCGATGTTGCAAAGAAAAAAAGAGAAAATCCAATGAATAAACAAAAGGTCACACTGGCGGATGACAGCTGGAATCGCGTTCCATGATAGTGGTGCCTGGTGCATCGCTGATTGCAACGATGATGTAGGAAAGTGTTCCCAATTGTAGCGATGTTCTAGGGAAGAGTTCCTAATTGTAGCGATGTTGTAGGGAAGAGTTACTAATAGTACTCGTCCGCTACAACACTATGCCTACTAACCTACGCCATTATTAAGTTCTATTTATTTACTTTTCATCGCCAAAATACTTAAGACAAAAAGGAGACTCGAAGTTTGCTTACATTTGTATTTTAATTCTGTTATCAGCGCATATAAATAGTTTAAATAATTAAAAATAAAAAAACGCTCTCCGCAGATAATTCGACAAAAAAAAAAAAAAAACGAATAACAAATTTAGAGCACATTCCAAGAACTAGTCCTAGAAGAAAAAAATTATTTCAATACGAACACACCTGCGAAACTATCAGGTGTGAACTGTCAGAACGCCCGACATAGTAGAAAGTAGATCTACTCGGGCGAGAACGACCTAATGCGATATTGCGTTTTGGTCATAACTGTCCGAACACAATGTGGTAGCTGTGGCATAGCGCGTCGAGGTAGTAGTAGGGCGTCAAAAGTAGAAATATATACAAACTCAATAGTGCGCCCACAATGAGCAGATGTAGCGGTAGTACGAGTTGGTTTACTTTTAACTTTTGTAGCGCTACAAGTTTGGC
Organism: Pocota personata; assembly: GCA_963082735.1. Classification (NCBI taxonomy): domain Eukaryota; kingdom Metazoa; phylum Arthropoda; class Insecta; order Diptera; family Syrphidae; genus Pocota; species Pocota personata. The sequence goes on along the minus strand of OY720432.1, from coordinate 73,090,784 downwards.
AGCTCGCTAAAAACAGAAGAAATGGCAGAAGGCGACGCTAAAAAATTCGTTGAATCTTGGAAAAAAAAGGAAATATTGTGGGAAATTGAAACACGTTTTTTTTTCATAAAAGTAATCGTGGTCTCGAAAAAACCTTTGGAACTCCTTTCCTGGTGCAAAGAGCGCACCCACCATCTCCGCTTTTTCTCTTTCAGTAGCTTGTATGCAAGATAGCACATCTGAACCACAGTCAGTAAAAATACAGCTTCTTCTTCTTCATCCATTTTATTTTAGATATAATTTAGTGTATACATGAAAAAATATTTTTCACAATATATTTTCGAAATACAAGTAACATAATTCCAATCAGCTGCATTTCAAGTGACAATTAATTTGACAGAACGCGCTACACCATTGTTGGCGAATTTTATGAGTGCAGCGCCACACCATTTGACAGCGCGTACTAGTGCTACTACTACGCCACAGCTACCGTGCATTGTGTTAGGGCAGTAAGTCTCTACTCGAGCCGTCTTTAATATTTGTTCATGTTTGAGGGATTGCATCCATTGGTTGTTGCAAGTGTTCCGAGTGATGGAAAAACAAATTATATCGAAGACTTTTTTATATTTTCCGAAATGTCAAAGTCGGACCGCAACGATAAAGTTACTAAAAGTCTGCTAAGTTCCAAGCAATCTTATCTGAATCTTATTAGATGTTGAGTTAGAAATATTGACCACATTTATTTTTAAAACCCAAAACTAGTAACATTTTCGAAATCCACAAATACGCCTGCAACGAAAGGAACAAATTTAGGCGGCTCTTACATCAGAACAATAAGCAACCAGTACTCGTATCTAGCAACTAGCTATAAGAAACAAACAATATTATTTTAAACTTTTCTCGCACTAAAGAAACGAAAAACGAGCAACTTTGCTGTGATCGCGGTGGTTATACTCGTCATCATAGACACAAAAAATTTCTATCTCTTTGGGCATTAAATATATCAAATAATTAATTGGATTTTTATTTAAATACTCGTATAACCAAATGCCGAAAAATTGTTCTAGCAAGGTAATGCGATATACATAGCTTTCGGATATGAAACAAATATTTATCAACAACAGGCGATATCGCGTTGCTTCGGTGTGAGACTGCAATTTTATAAACCTTGTTGCTTACTTCCAATTCTTCCAACTTGAGAACCGCTTTAAAGTTACTTTTGGTAAGGTTAAGGCCAAAACCTTAATTATAGATACAGCATCTCCGAATAAATCGATTCATTCGTGTGAATGAAAGTATGTATAAAACGCGCGACTGACTAAAATACCGCCCTTTTTTAAATCGAACAAAATGCCTTACCAGGCTATATTAAGTTTGATACATAGTTTGTAACATAAGGAAATGATAACGATAGACCCCCAAAAGTATATTTGTGGTGATCAGCATGGTCGATCTAGCCATGTCCGTCTGTCTGTATATCACCATTTTTGGTCTTAAATTTTGAGCTGGGAACATGAAATTTATAAGGTTTCTAGAATTTGAAGCAGTGCAAGTGCTTAAACTGTTAAAATACACTGACGGACACGCCCACTTTATAAAAAAAAATTCTCAATATTTTTGCTAGAAACTGAAAAATATTGTCTAGATAAAATATGTGGACGTTGACTTTCTCTACATTTCTTCCACACATTATACATGGATACGCCCACTTTTTGGGGGCGTTTTCTTATAAAAAAAAAAAAAAAAAAAAAAAAATTCAAGATATCATTGCATTACTTTATTAGGGGTGAGTTAATAGATGAGGGACATATGGTATCATACAATCCGCTCTCGACGGATTGTAACTTTCCTATGTAATGTCAAACATTAACATTAACTTGCTCTACATTCCACCTAGTTATGCAGATATTTTTTTGTTTAAATTGTTCGCATGCGTTGCGTAGATCGGAAAGTGAAGTATAGAAAGAGAAAGACTTGTTTTTATTTTCAGCAAGAATTGTTAAGTGTTTGTACATTTCATTGTTAATTTCTAACCATTAAATGCTTTTTGATCAGAGTGTCGCTCATAGGTGGCATCATGTCTGAGAGCAAGACCTGGCATCCAATTTGTTGAGCGTCGACTGATCTAGGAAGTTCCAACTAAACTGATATTTTGGATTTTAGTTGACGAAAGTTTAAGAACTGCATCTACGATATCCGAAATATATGCAGATGTAGAGGTGGTGATCGGAATGAAACAAGATCACCACCTTATGGTAGCTTAGATCCATCTTTGTACTACAGCTTTTTGAAGAAACAAAAATACCGCACTTCGAGCAGCCAGGGATGACACCAACAAGCCGAAGGATTCCGTAGCGTAGTACGTCAACATCTACATTCAGTAGCGCCATGCCAGTGGATTTAGAGAAGTGCTGTAAGGAAACCGGTACTTGTAACCGGAGCTTACAGAGGTATACAACGTAGTTCACCTGAAGATGGATCGAGGAGCGTAAACAGCTTAAAGTTCGTAATGCAGGCATCCACGCAGAGGGCAGAAGCGAGTTTGAGTAGCAGGAGCGCATGAAAATTGACGAAAGTTTAGCGTAGCGTACAATTTTAACAATGGATCGTTATGAAGGCTGCATTTTTCTATCGTTTTAAAGCACACTGTGTATGTAGGCACGCCCTCTTGTCGAAATGAGTTATCCGATGACTATAGGATTCGCATTCCCCAGCAATGTCGAGATCAATATAAACAGGGCTGCTTTAGTGGAGCTCTACAAAGCTTAGTCAGCAACAACGGCAGACCTACTGCTCCCCTCTGATAGAAAATGCTTGGAGAATAGAGAAAAGGAATAATTGTTAAGCTTCCAAAGCGGCTCGGCGTTCTTCCCATGATCGTCGAAATAATAGCTACACATCTCGAGTGAGGAACAACAGGGAAACACTCTTGATAATGAGCAAACAGGTTTCCATTCTAAGTAACAGCTTTCAATACATCATCAAACAATGCGTAGGGTATACCTATAGATTTCCGATGCACCTGATTTTCTTTCAAAAGCGAAGAGAGTTCATATGGGAATAAGAAGGACAAACTAGCGTTTTTTTTTTTTCAAGGCAAGTAACGAAAGCACGAAATGTCATGCGCTGCATGAGAGTAATCTGTTGGATGAATTTGAGATTCGAAGGAGGACAAAGTTGTCTGGTACTACAACCACTATTTTGATCGTGTCTTGCAATTTATTTTTAAAACCTCCACTACAGCGACGATGTTTGCCTCTTATCACATAAAAGTATGGACTTGCGACAAAAGTCCACCGGTTTGGTGACAAAGACAAAAAGTAAAACTCTCATCCGTAACTGCTGAGAACAGGTTACCCTCAAAAGTAACCATTGTGATAGTGTGTTTCCTTGCGACTCGACCTTTGCAGGTTCGAGCCCGAACAGGGAACAGCGAACAAAAGCCACCAGATCATAAAAGAGAAACGAATAAAATCACACTGTTTCCCCAACCACTACACCAAGAAGGGGTCTCTGCTTGGTTATACAATGGACCGAAAATCGAGTCTTAGTGCTGGGTTTGAAAATTTCCCTAAAAAAAAAAAAAACACAAAACATTGTGGTACCGACTTAGAAGCATTAAGCAAGCAGTCGAATCGAGAAAGCAAAGGCTGTCTCTTCCATATATTAGCTACGATCTGAAGAAGCCATTCGATTACACCAAGTTCCGCTTAAACGAGGTGCTGTTATATGTATGGATGTAGTACCACACCAATGTCACAATAAATTGTTGTCTCAGAAACATATTGCGGTTGTTCTGGCCAAGCCGTATTTTAAACGAACAGGATCAGGACAGTATAGATCTGATTGCACCCTGCAAAAACATAATAATTGCTCACTGGAAAGTAAGATGGTTACATCCAAGGCAGAAGAAAAGCGAGTCCCCCACGAAAAACCTGACGTAGCCGAAGAGAAATCTGGGGAAGAGCTGGTAGAAGCTCAGACACATCACCATTAGAAGAAAAAGGACCTACGTTTTATGAAAAGTTAAACACATGGGAAGTTTACGAGAATACTCGTAATAGTATAACAAATCTTCTGGCTCACTTGGAAAAAAAAAAACACCCTTTTGGGAAAAAAGTTCGCACCAACATTTCTTACCACATTTCTGCCCGACATAAGTTAAACCCTAAATTTAATTAAAATCCGTCAAATGGTTTTTTAGTTAGGCGTGTGAAATGAATGACTTGAAGATTTTTAAAACCGCGCCCCATATCTTACACCATCGTACCCAATTTTCATAATTTTCAAACTTACAAACCAAATTTCATTAAAATCTGTTCAGTGGTATGAGAACGAACAAACGCGGTACAAAGAGTGAAGGATAATCACTAGCTGTAAATGTGAAATAGAGTCATATTTTCCTACGGGATTGAATTCGCTACAACGAAAAGGTCTATGCAATACCAGGATGTACTCGTATGCGGTAAGATGGTCAATTATCGAAATAAAGCGAGCGATCACAGCGAGTTAATTGACCAGCACTCTAATTAATCTTTTTTAATTAGTACAAATTCTTTGGCAAAGTATATTTTTATCAAGAAGAATATTTTAGCATGTTTCTTTTTTAAAAGTGTCCGCTTTTAAGATTAATGATTATTGCACTTGGCAAGAGCAAGATATATTTACATATTCTGTTTGTTAATTATTCAAATTATGTGTATTGTCGTGGATTAGATAGTTTTTAGTGTGAACAATGCGTTCAATGTAATGAACGAAAGGAATCATTCAATTTGTGGCGGCAGCAAAAATTAGGGCATCCCAGTTAGTTTTTAGTGTTTTTGAGGAAAGCAACGGGGAACTGACGCATGTGTTGTTGAGCTTTTGTTGCTTGCTTAAAACAGGATTGCATGTCTACTACATCAAGTCACATCAAATTTCAACGATCCCGTCGTTGAAGCAAAATGGAAGGCCCCTAATTATTCAAAATCTACGAGTACTCGAGTAATTACTGGCAACAGATCGAAATTTGTTTGGGGCATGTATGGCCGATATTGAAAGTCTGTGCTTATACCAACCACTTACACTCATTGATCGTGGAGATCTGAGATTCGAGTCCTAGTAGCGCATGAATGTTTTGTTAATATTTTGCTTAATTTTAAATAAATCACTTAAATATATATTATTAACAAATCAGAAGTTTAGCTTTTCCTTCCTCAAGCCTTCAAGCGACAGAAAAGTAACCTCTTGGATCTAAAAATGAATTAAGCACCACCGCACAGGTGAAGGTAAGAAGAAAATAAACTCGTATATATACATATGTCTGATAAGAACTTGTGGCGTCAACGAACCATCATCGATGCTATGTTCACACTTGTCAGCTTCAATTCGATAACTACACGCAATCGATAACCTCGCCTATCAACGCACATTTGCAACTTGATCATCCATATCATTTCTCGCACCTCGCTGCTTTCTGACATAAAAAGCAACGTTTTGTTCTTCCCTTTTTCTTTTTGGCACCGGATAGACTGGACGTGGCTCGTGGTGGCTAATCTGCCATTAAATTTTCTTTGTGTTACAATGTATTTAGTTGTAAGGAAAAACAATAATTGATGTTGCCGTAATTTCAATAAAGTAATCAGTAGTGATTAAGTCAATGAAAAAAAAACTTATTGGTGTTTCATGTGGAACAATACCAAACACTGATATATTTCGCAGCATTTGTCAATGCATTGCGGAAATATGATACAAATAAGGTACACCTGACGATTGCAACGATATGAACACATTGCGAGGATCACTTTTCAAGGAACTGCGGTCACATTCGAGAATATTACATTTTCTAGAGTGGGTAGTTCTCCGGCCCAATTTGTCCCATAACACAGGACGCTATTAGTCATTTGTCCTCACTTCAGTTCAATATCTAAATATTTTAAGTATCTATAAAAATTGGATATGACCCAGTTGGATTCTGTATCAATTAATTTCTGAAACGAATTAGGTAGACTAATGAAAATAAATGGGCTCTATTTATAGTTGTGTGGGATCAAAATAGTTTGAAATATTCCATGATAGAACACGTGCCTGCTGAACTCACATCTGATTCAGTAGTCTGCTTAGATTAGATTCTGTGGGGTGACCCTACGAGTATCAATGCAACCACAAACGATTGCGATTTATATGATCATTCTAAATGTATAAATATGTACAGTGCCGTTTGAAAAATGTTGGTGAAACATTTTATTACCATTTTCGGGCACAGTTCTTGGAATTTATGAGAGCTACGGAGTTTTTTTGCACTAGGTAGCAAAATGTCGTTCAAATAGTGCATAAAAGTCGATGTTATTATGAATAAGAGGTGCATTTAGCTCGTGATAGCAGTCGGAAATGAACAGAAGTGCAAAGTGTCTGTCACGTCTCAATTTGACAACACGTGAAATTTCTAGAAGATTAAATGTTGCTCAACAAACTGTGGCATGAAATTTAAAAAAAATATCGTGAGACCGGGACTACTAGCAGAAAGAAAGGCTCAGGGAGGCCAAAAAAAGACGACCCCAGTGGAAGATCGTTTTTTGGTGCTGTACAGCCGTCGGCATCGGTTCGAGACTTCGGTGGATCTTAAAAACGATCTGTGTCGAGCTACAGGAAAAATAATTTCGTCAAGCTCAGTGAGGAAAAGGCTCGTGAAAGCTGGACTTAGAGCCAGCATTGAAGCCGGATTTTCCAAAAAGAGTCAGAGAAAAACAATTGCTCTGGGCTCAAGAGCATCTTAATTGGACTCAAGACATGTGGAACAATGTTATCTTTTCCGACGAATTAAATTTTAAGCTGCATGTTGGAGATGAGAGGATTCTTGCGCGAAGTGAACCAAAAGGAAAGACTGAGCTCTGAATGCATCTTACGGATGCCCCCAAAACTGAAGGTGTGAAGGTCTGTGGATGCTTCTCTGGAGATGAAAAAGGTAGAATGGTCTTCCTAGAATCGAAAGTCCATTTTGACCGCCTGTTAGTTACTAGTATCATGGCCCTAAATTTTAAGGTAGGAAGACGAAATTTTGTACATGTTTTTTTTTTTTGAGAACCAAACAAAGTAAAATCGTCATCCCTTGTACAGTGCAGACACACAACAAGCACACAATCTAATCTACTGTTGCACCGCTGTTGGCGATGGTATCCGCTGATGCAAAATTGATGGTGATTTTGTGAAGAAGTCAAACTTGTTATGTTATTTTCTATCTTCAGTAAAACGTAGAATTTAAAGCTTCAAATGGTCTGCTAAAAAGAGTTTTTTTTTAAATCGAATAACCTGTTTTTAACTTAGCCACTTATGGATCCTTCGACTACGATCTGAAAGGAATCGCCACTCAAAACTTCGAGTTTTTGAATCCAAGACTTTCGGGAATGCCGGTTTGAACGTGTTAAGTTAAGTCGGTGAGTTTGGTTTCTTACAAACTCGTACCCACTTTTTCAACTTGCTAATTAATTGCATCTTTCGCAGGCAGACAGAAGCTCCTGGAGCATCTAGAAAGCTGAAACTTTGCGTACTTATAGCACGATCCAATTTTCGAAATGCAATGTGTTGCTAAGTACCCATCAACAAATTTGCTAAGAAATTACCTACATAATTTTGTCTAGAGATGTCTTCGGTATGACTTAGAAAGCTTGTACACTTAAAAAGCGATTCAAGGGTGAGGGTGGCCGTGGTAACATCATCGCTTGTCACGCTGTTGGTTCACGGTTCAAATCCTCATGTCAAGAATCATCCATTTATTTCGTTTGAAATAAATAAAAAAGTCGATCAATTGCGAAAGCTAAGTCAACTCTACTGCGAAGGCATAACACTGGCAGTAGAGCGATCATAGGGCTAAAATGCAACTTGATCGTGATGATGACATCCGGTGGACGGAAAAAAATACTGTGAATCATGAGCAACGACAAAAGCCAAACAAACAAGCTCTCCAGTTATCTGGACGCCACCCTTGGAGTTTACAAAAACTTAATACTATCTGAGTTTCAAATTCTATACGAAAAAGAGACAGAATGTTACGCTGGTTGTTTTCTTATATAAATTCTAAATGATTGAACCGATTTGGGGGAATTTTTTTTTTTTTTTTTGTTGGGTATAAGACTTTCTAGGAAAGTTTCTAGATAGACTATGGTTCTTTTTTAATGCTCCTTCAGGATACGTTACATATACTTCGCTAAGAAATTGCCTCCTAAATTCTGCCTCGGGTGCAGAATCACACGGATGACCTACAGAGCTGAAACTTTACAGGGGAGAATCACTACGGGTTGATTTTTGAGTTTTTTAATGCAGTATGTGGCACAGTATTTTGGTACCACAAAAATTAAAGTAAAATTACAAGTTGCGTCGGAATGGAAGCTTCGATCGCCTGTCATGAACAGGCTTTTGAATTTGTCTATGTTATACGAACAAGCAAAAAATGGTCCTGTTTTTTGCTTGTACCGATGGAGCCGACTCTAAAATAACGGTTTCTTGAAATATTACTCTGGCTTTGTATTTGAATAATTTGTTGTACATAACTAATATATATAGCTAGAAGGTGGTGACGGACAGACGGACGGAAGAATGGAGAGCAATAGGGTTCCGAGGTCTATCTACGAAGATAAAAAAAACACGACCTTTCCATGCAGGTACATGCATACATAGCTTCATAATTATTTTCTGTCGAAATGGGCCCATTTCATTCCATTATTGTACCAAATGGCCCATTTGGGCAACAAGGCTGGTTACCATCTCTCTCATTTCACAAGTTACGAGCTATGCACCAATTGACTTAGGGGAGAAGCTTAACAAATGTGCCGCCTATTGTCCACAGAAGACCCTCAAACAGAGATCCAACCCTAAACTTAATGATACACTTTGGATGATTAGAGCTACGAATTGGACTTTGATTCTCGAACAAACTGAAGCACTCTTCACCTCTCTGGTTGAAAAAATGGGAGAAATATATAAAGCCAACTGCGTGTAAGAAAAAAAATCGCCGGGAAAGTGTGCCATGGATTACCAGGGACATCATACAGAGCTGTAGGAAATTTAACAGAAGCAGTTTAACATACGAAACCGAATATAAAAAAAACTACGGAACCATGTCAACACAAAAAATAGTTAGGAGTACGGATCAATATTACAAAGGGAAGTTCGAACGAAAATTCGAAGATGATCCCAGAAAAAACGTGAGCGTTAATTATTGAAGTGTTTGCTTCGATATTAACAAAATTGATAAAAAAAAGCTTTGACGCGTCGATGATACCAAAGAATCTTAAAAAGGCAGTTGTTCGACTAATCCATAAGAGAGGCACTAAGAAGTAAACGGCAAACTATCGTTCCATAGCATACAAATATTAGCCTAACGAATATGGAAATTCATTGGTTGGCGACTTTGCGAATTTAATCAACACCAGCCTTAGAAAACGTCATCACGTCTTAGTATTATTTTTCGAATTCAGCAAAGCCTTTGATACTCTGGATCACAATAGATTCATCGACGCCATACAAAGAATGGGGAAGTTAACAGACTGGCTAAGAGACTATCTCACAGCGAGGACCTTCCGTATAAAGATCGCAGATTGTTGTAGCAGTGAACACCGAGTGCAGTATGGAGTTCCGCAAGGGTCAATACTTGACCCTTCACTTTTTATATTATGTATGTATATGCTACGCGTTCGCTTATCCAAATGTCACGTCGATTGTTGTATATCGCAAGTCTTTACAAGAAACAACATGGATGATGTAGGCCGAATTTGAATGGTCTAGTAATCGATGGGTCGAAAAAGAAGCGCATGAACTTTAGAAGCCCACAATTTTCGACGTCACAAATTGAACCGAAAAGTTTTCAATTGAGCCAATCCGTCCAACAGAGATGTAAGAGAGATAGTGGATACATACAAGTACTTAGGTATCACAATTGACAGCCATTTCCTCTGGGAACATCATATCAATTATTTCCGAAAAAAGTTGAGGAGTTTCACGTTTCCGTTGGCTTGCTTACAAACACAAATCGCCGATTCGCTTGTAAAGTCAAGGCATGGCATCTAAGCATGTGGAGAATCGACAAGCTGCAAAATATCTAAGATAGGACAAATATCCCAAATTTCATCAATGTATACGGCAAGACGCTACTGAACTACACTGTGTTTGACGTATCAAACAATCTTCCTCAACATTTGAAAAACATAAGCCAATTTAACTTAACGAGGTGGCGCAAAAGTCATCACCCTATCGGAAGATGTTCTCATTTTTGCAAATGGGGTCTTATGTCATTGCGACTTTGACATTTGTGAAGCAAATAGAAGCAGAAAAACACGTAGACAAACCATGGATTGCTAACTCTCCAAGAACGCGGAATAATTGTGTAAAATGTTTTTGACAAATAATCGGTCGGTGGTTTTGGCTCAATGGGAATCTGGTCGTCGATTCTCAAACATCAACCAGACAATGGGCCACGCAATTGGGCCCTGCAGGAAATTGACGAATTGGGTTTGGAGAACATGTGGTTCCAGCAGAACGGTGGTACAGTGGACATTCTACAGCAAGCGTTTCCCGGCCGCTTAATCGTTTGGTCGATTTGCACTGACTCACAAGATCGCCCGATTTGACCGTTCCATACTTTTTTTTTGAGTTTTTTGAAGTCATGGGTCTATACGAACAAACCACAGACCTTGGCGGACATAAGTGGAGAATTTGTCGCCAGAAGATTTGAGAAGAGTCATGGAAAATGCTGTGGAACGATATTATCTTTATTTATATGAAAAACAAATTTAACCGCATTAAAACGTATCTTAAATATTAACTTGTGAAAAACTTAAAAATGTTCAGATTCCAAATTTTAATTTAATGGAAAACTAAGTAATATTTGAACACAGTAGATATGATATTTTACTGAAACATTAATTTTGATGATAGAATAACGGGTGGCTTAAATCACATGTTATTTTGACATTGACAGCTCTTTTGCGCTCGAAAAATTGACAGAAACACAGTATCATATCTCCGCGGTACGAAATGAATCGATTTACGCTTGAACAATGTTGAGAAATATTGAAAACTTATTTCCGAATAGAGTGGCTGTGTTGCCGAAACAGTGTGAATTTTGAAAAGCAATTTTTGTTGAAATAATGCACCAACAGAATGGTATGGTAATTGATACCTCAAGTTATCCTCGTGTTCGTTCTGTGCGCTCAGCCGAAAATATTGCTGCTGTTGCCAAAACTGTATGCCTAAACCCGAGACAGATCTCAGCAACTGAACATTAGCTGCACTAGTCTGAGGAGAACTATGCATAAAGACTTCAGATTATTCCGTTACAAAATCCACCTGACTCAGGTATTGAAGCAAAACACCAGCTTTGTTGTCACTTCTCTCTTTGGGCTTTAGAGCAGCTTGAAATTGACGCTGATTTTGCTTAAAAAAAAAAATACTTTATCGGATGAAGAGCACTTTTATTTCGGCAGAAACCCACTCCTAGCATGTGACTGTTTGGTGTCGTTTGGGGAATGGAGGCCCTTTTTCTTTTTTTTTTTGCCCAGAAAGTTAGGAAATGAACTTGGACTATCTCTGGCTCCAGCAAGATGGCGCTACGTGTCATACAAGACGTCCAACAATCAATGTTTTGCACACTAAGTTCAATAAGCGTGCATTCAGCCGTTTTAGTGATATTGCTTGACCTCCGCGATTTGACACCGTTGGACTTCTTTTTTTTTTTTGGTTCCTTTAAAAATCGATGTTGACAATCCAGAAACGATTCAGGCACTTAAGCACAATATTGATCCAGTTATTCGTGAAATAGAGCTCCGAACCATCGAAAATGGACTGCGAAATTTGGTTGACAGGATGGGATACTGCCAATAAATGATCGGAAGGTGTATTATCTTTAATAAAGCAAAAAACATTTAATACGAAACCAACAGATGGCACAACCTTTATAACCTCCTGCAGATAAGTCTAGTGACTTCGCATACCAGTAATAAATTCAAATGCAAATGGTCTGTTCCCGTACTTGACCACGAAATTTTGTCAAATCCCGTTACCATACGCGTGTGTTCCCTGTGGTGGATTTGACCAATTTTCATAGAAATTATCAACCCGGTCAAGTACGGGAACAGACCTAGTATTTGAAACAAATAACTGTTGTAATTTTTACCACCACTGTAAACATCATCTACAACACAACTGTCATATTTATAACACACCACGAAATTGGAATTCAGCACCAAAATACCTACACCACTCATTTTTTTCACTCAAATTAATTGACTCAACAACAGATGGTCTGCTCTGACACCGACACTAAACAAAAGCGACACAAGCACGTACGCGGTGTTAATTTTGATGAACTTCATTCAATTATGCATGTACTTATGTACATACATGTATATGCCCGTCCCGTTTAATGCGATAAACAAATTGTGCTGCAATTTCCTTTAGCTGATTCATAAATTTACAAAAAAAAAAAAAAAAAAACATTTCCAGCTCAAAGTCAGAGATTATCGGGTAGGGTGACACATAAAATAAGAAAAAAAAAAAAAACACATTTTAAAATTTTTCCATGTGTATTTTAATTAATTAAATTCAAAAACTCATCTTACATTTTTTTTTCTTTCCTTTTTTTTTTTAATTAATTTCAACTCCAACGCAGATGCTTCATGTAATCCACACACTTTGAAAACTGACGTTTAACCACCATACGACTCAGAGAGAAAAAAAAAAAAAAAAAAAAACAACAGTAGAGATAGAAAAAATGACAGCACACAATATTCTTTCTTTTGTGTGATTCACAAACACGATTTTGTTGTAAAACAAATTTTTCTCAATATATTTCTATTATGCACTTTATTCGAATTTTCTTTTTTTATAGCACCTACACTCGCGAATTAGCCGCGCGTTAAATAACTTTTGTAATATATACGCGAATAAGAAAATTGAAAAAAAAAAATGAAAATTTCGTAAGACGAGTATTCGCGACACGTATTTTGAAAACACAACGATCTCTCTTGTACGACAAAGTTCGACTGTCGCTTGAAAGACTTTCCACGCGGTAGCAGAGTTAAAAACACCACCACCACTAAAGAACCATTCACAGAGAGTGTACTCGCTGGCAACAACAACTTCGTTGGCGGGGACGACACAACGACGACGGCGACCATGAGTATTTATTTTTCATTTGATGCTTTTTAATTACTGTACTTCTGTGTTCCAGTATCACCGCTAATTGGCACATACAAACTTCTTGAATTTCAATTAAATTTTATATCTTTTCTATGTGTTTGCGCGCAACGGCCATGTAAAATACGACAAACGCGAGAAGTCAGCTCAACTGAACGTACGTGTACGCTCTGTGCGAGCACGTGTGTATGTATGTACAATGAAATTTATTTCGAGTGCTGAACTCGCTCGGTATAACATTTCATCATGGCAGTCGGCTCTCTTCGCGCTGAACTCTTTATTTTCCATTTACACTTTTGTTTTGCTTTGTGATTCTCTTCATTGCTCTCTTCTTACTTTGCCCGAGAGGGTCCTAAAAAGAAACACCCACGTAGCCTGTGAGAGTGTGACACTGTATTTTCCGGCATTCATGGTCAAAAAAAAAAAAAAAAATCGTTTCACTCTCTCGCAACGACAGAGGAACTCACTCAATGGCAATGGCACCGTCACAGAGCGAAAAGCAATCAAAAAGAAAACAAAATGCAAACGCAATCCAAACACCCATACACAGAGAGTAAGTCACCCCCCCCAACACAATCAAAAAAATTGACAGCAGAGAAAGAAACACAAAAAAAGAGAACAAAAATCCAATTATCACACAACGCACACATTGCCATACATCCGGCATGCAATGCAACACATCCAAAAAAGAAATTAATTGCTTTCTGTGCCAGAGCGAGATGGCACAACAACAAGATGCTGTTTATGCTGTATCTGCGGTGCGGGATAAAGTCGCACATGCAGCATAATTAAGAAGGAGAAAATGTAATTAGTGAGTCGGTATAAGAAAGCAAAAAAAAAGGAAAAAAAAAAAAGTAATGTTTCGTCCCAAATTAATTCTGAGGAATTTTACATAAATTCATACGAATCCGAACGATTTGCAATGATTTTCGGAGTGGTTGTCTGGCGTTCAGATTTTTAAGAGATTTCTTCCTCACGTTTGTTTGGGTTCGTCGAAATACAGGAGAACGTGTAGAATTGCTGTTTTTTTCGTTTTTTTCCTTTTTTTTCAGCTGTCAAAGTAATCAGAGGGAGTGTGTGTCATCAATCAAATTCTGTTGCTGGCGCGATAGATTGCATGCACTGACAGTAGTGTTCAAAGGTACACTATCGTTGAAAACTTTGGAGTTGCAAAAGGCACTTGTATTTTGTATTTACTAGCAAAAAGCCAGGCGTGAGTTGCAACGCGAATATTTGAATCGTGCTTTATTTTCTTTTTTTTTGTTATTTAAATTTTTGTATCATTACGACGGTGCTCTTACTTTTTCTACAACAAAATACTTTTTGTTAGCTCGCACTGGCGCGCGCAATTTTAGTTCTTTGTTTATCTTGACAAAAATGAAGTATGGGTTGTATTTGCATTCGTACTATGGACTTTATTTGTCAAAAAAATTTGACATTTGTTCATGTCCCTTTAAAGCATACTAATCGATATTATACGCGCGCCACCTAACGTAAAATTTTAGAAGTATCATACAAACCTTTGCCGTCATTTAATTATAAATTTCCCAAAGTTTCATCTCAATCGGATGAACGGTCTTTGCGGTAAGCGAGCACATACATTCACACAGCGTTAGGTAGTAAATATTCTTAGCATTGCGGCCAAAACAGATTGCTTGTGTCTCCTATGCCTTATGGGAAAGTAACGTATGATTTGATCTCGAAAGCACCCGAGAATGCACTTTGCAGATAAGTTTCGGATATGAGATGGAGAAACGAATGCCTTCTCGAGGAATTTTTATCTGCTACGAGCAATGTCGGGATATTCGATATTAATGAGTAAAGAAATATCAAACCTCCCCGTGTCGCATAAGCTAATTTGCACATATTGTTACATTTCACACACATTTGTATAAAATCAGTGAATTCACGCCAAGATGGAGGCCGATTCGAGAATTTACCCCAAAAATTCGTGAATTCGCCACAAAAATGGGTGATTTATAAAAAAAAAAAAACGAGAACGTGTGGGGGGCTTGTTCAGTAAGTATCAAAACTATTTGAATTATGTCATAAAATACAGAAATAAGAAAAACAATTAAAGACTATTATTTTGCGTTATTTTGTTTTAAAGTAGATCTCTGATTCAGTCACTATATTTTAATGCTTTCTTTGTAACTTAAAGCAAGGACAAAATGCTCAGCAACAATTACGATTTCATATTCTGTCACTTGTCCATCTAACTGACAAGTCATCTAATTAATTAGAGTCGAACATCCCTAGGTAAAATCGCAAATTGTGAGTTAGGAAGAATTTCGACGTAGATTCTCCATCAACTCCATATTAATAATAAAAATAATTAAATAATTAATCAAGCAAACAAAATAAAGGGGTTTTCAATAAGTACATGACAATTTCGTATTTAAATAAAACACAGAATAATTCAGATATACACATGTTAAATTTAAGTATGAAATTATATGACCATCGTGAGCACGTTAGCAGCGATCAATTCTTTGGAGCCAATTTTCCACCACTCTTCCACACATACGGTCCAATCACAACCCCCGGCATGAAATCTCTCACACATGAGTTTGTGCTGTCCAATAAAGCATATATAATCTTCGCTCCTAAATTTGCGACAACCGACTCATAATTTCGGTAGTCATTTTTAATAATTTCCAAACTTTGCTCGTTCGTGAACTTCACCACGACAAAAATGTAAACATTGCCTGACGTTTTGACATTAACAGATCATAAACAAAATTTAAGGGTGCGTTTGTATTAAAATACAAAATAGTTATGTCCCTATTGAAAAACCCTGTACCATTTTATTGTATTTCTTTTTAGAAGCACTTCTAAATTGTTGTTCATTCTGCTACTGATTTCATTTAGTCAATTACAATTTCGATCAGGTCTCAAATGCGATAATTCCAATCGGTATACTCGTAAGTCCGAAATTTGTTTAATTTCCGTGAGTGCAATCCAGGCATATCGTCCGTAAATGCAGATTTAAAGTACCATTATTGAAATCATCAACAAAAAGCTAGATCCCCAGTTCTATGGCGAACATTATTATTACCCCCTAAATAAATTTTTATTAAAACTATCTACTATTACTACTATTTCGAATCGGATCTGTTAAATGTTTATAAAATTTATATAAAAAAAATACATGGGATGTTTGTTGTAATGTGCGGAGATAATACCACAATGGATCGGAAGCATTATGTTCCCCGCTTAAAACTTAAAAAAAAAATTTCAGAGTACTAGTATCTGAGTCGATAATAAGGCGGCACAATTCCAGTATTTGCCAAGGCTTTTAGCAGCCGCAGTTCCAATAGAGTTACAAAAACGAATCAAAAACCGGGCGTCTACATTTCTCAGCAATAAAGAGTGTCGAATCCATTTCCGTCTGTTTCCTTGCGTTTTTCTTATTTTGTTCATTAGTTACTTACTATTATATTAATTATAAAATATTATAATCATTATCTCTAGATGCTGCTTCAACTTACGACTCACACTCAGGAAGCCATTGATTGAACATATGAACAATATTGGTTACCAAATGGAATCATCATATATTACAGCGATGAACTGGGGTGATTTTTTTTTCTCACAATCAACCCGAGCACTTAATTGTTAATAGCTATTATGTATGCAGTAATTAATTGTAATCTTAGATTTAATTAATAGTTTTCTCATTTTGCATTGTTTTCCAGTTTTGCATTACAGTATTAAAAATTAAACTGAACGGATTCACTTTCTGAACACAGCCCTGAATTATTATACTTGTTCTACCACTTGAAAGTGCCGGGATATTTTTGACGGGAGGGTCATTCATGTGTAAAGTTTTGTTGCTTTACTCACCTGTATTCACAGAGACGAAATTGAGTTACACAAACAACACCGTAAACATATTTTTTTTTGGGGGGAAGGGGGGACGAAAGTTTGATATCTCTTTACTGATTGCTCACTGTGCATAAGATCTGCTCAGATGTCTCTTGCTCTTCCAGGTAGAGTCGGCAAAGATCTGAAAGAGTTTTGGCCATTTTGTATAAATAGTAGTTGCGTTGAGTTCAGTGTCCAGTCAAAAAGTCCGTTAGGAGCTTTGTACATTTTTATGAAAAGACAGAAGCTCATCAGGACCTTTTTGTCGGAGAAGTCAATGAATTGGCCTTAGCTTGACAAGGACCTAGGGTAGAATTCCATTTAGAGATCAATTCATGTGCAAGAGTTCAGCTTTAATCTGATGCAGCTTAGAGGCAAGTCTTGTTTTTAATATTCCCTTTGAGATCGTTTATACGAGGGGCAGCTAATAAGTTCGCGGTCTAAGGCATTAAGTGAAATAAGAGATTCGAGTAAACATGTCTATTTCTCAATATAATCTGACACAAAATGACATTCTACGGTCGCCTAGATCTCGTTCTCATCTGCAAATCTCCAGCCTCGTAACACCTTTTTCAAATTGAAAAAAAAACGAAAAAAGTCATTCGGGACCAAGTCTGGGCTGTAAGGTGGGTGGTAATTCGTTAAAAAACCTGTCTGTTTTAAGGCCTGTCTCGAAACCCTCACCGTGTGAACAGGCACGTTACCCTGCAGAAACAACACTCCGTGCCTGAGTTTCCCACGTCGTCGCTTCCGTACAACCGCTTCACGTGCCTGAGTCAATAAATTTGCGTAATATTGATCATTCATCGTAATATTGATCATTTGATTTCACAGCTCTCCTGCCCTTGTTGAAATAAGCGAGCCCACGGGAGTTTTTGCAAACTTATGAGGCTCTTTCGTCGTTTTCAAAAAAAAATACAGCCCGATCATGCCGCCGGTCCGCAGCGCGCACCAAACTGTCATCCCTGGTGGATGCAATGGCTTCTCAACGATCACATATGGATTCCCAAAACCCCAAATTCTGCAATTTTGTTTGTTTAAGTAGTCGCCGAGCAAGATATAAGCCTTGTCGCTGAAGAAGATTTTATTCGAAAAATCAGCGTCGACTTACAGATATACAGATATTACAGAACTGTTATTTTTGTAGTAAGATGCAACAATTCTATTGCGTTGAGCGGTGGTTAAACGATCCACATTGTAATGACAAGGCAAAAACTAACTACCTGTCACTATGGATGACAGATGGATTTGACAGATGTCATATGGCAGGGATGTGACATCCCAACCTCAAAATGAATAACCCTTTATTTTGATAATTCTTAAATAATTTTTTTTATAAAAATTTCTGTAAAATTGTTAACAATTTGTTATTTGTGAGGATTTTCAACATGCACTATAAAAAATGTTCCAGAGTAAATTACGAACCTGCTTGAACTGCTGCGGTAAATGTAATATACATAGTTTACTTTTTTTCTCGTATGTGAATTTCAGTCTCTATGGGTTTTTCACGCTTTCCCAAAAGCCTCCGGGTGATCTAGAAAGCTTAGACTTTGCATACATCTAGTAATATATACAGAACGGAATAGGTATTGTATATTGCAGCCGAATATTCGATTTTCAAATTACAGAGTGCTGCAAAATGAATTGTCCCACTCTGAACAAACGTACATATGTACACATATATTATACACATATACTTCAAAACTATTGCAGTTTTTGGAACCCGAAAGTGAACACCGATAAGTTAAAATTAATGATTTTTAGAAATGCAAGATAGAAGGACCTGGCGAAACTATGATCTTGAAGTAGTGAAGGAGTACAAATATCTCGGGGTTATAATTACGCCCAAAGTAACTTTCAAGAACCACTTAAGTGAAAAACTAAAAGAGGTAAAAAAGTCAATCAGTTGAAGTTGGAGAGGCATCGATAGAAAAAACGTTCCATCGAGCAGCAAATTCAAAGTTTTCGAAGTGGCTACAAGGTCATTAATGTGCTACGCAGCTCAAGTCTGGGGTGTATTCGAGTACGAAGAAGTAAAACAACTGCTAAGAGACACATTAAGATAACATTTTCTGTATATTTTAAAAGTAATGAAATTTCCAAGCCACCTTACACCAAAAGCTGCAATTCTTATTCTTCAGCGAATGGCCTAGGATAAGCAGCGAACACAATATGCAGCTGACGGATTATAATGCAGAATCCTGAAGATCTATGTATATCAATATTGAAGCGGCGTTTAGAATGAGAAGTGAATCTAGGCATACATATCGGTTGCCTAACCATGATCTGCATGTGAGAAATTATTCCATGATCGGTTCACTGTCGATACAAGCCCCACCATCTTTAGATAGATCGGTAGAGACGAACTTCTGCGGTTTGACTTCATAAATATGTATTATCAAGAGCCGAATTCATTATACGTTTAGATCGCGATCACTGGAACGTGCTGGCCAGTTATCTTAAATCTTCAGCAAAGTACCTTACTTGCTTACTTAAAACCTTTCACCCCTCAACAACACCCGTGCGCCATCTTATTCGGAGTTCTGCAATGCGTTTAAGCGGCCCCCAACTCATTCCAAAAGAGCTTGGTTCATCGCCAACTGTTCTGAATTACGTTTGTCTAGGATGTCCCGCAGTTCTGCCCCCCTAGATGAGCGGTGCATGGCGTATTTCGCAATGGAGTCGTCTTCGCGCTGTAGAGTGTGTCCAATCCACTGCCACTTCCTCCTTCGCATAGTAATGTCTATAACCTCTTGACCCGTTCTCTGATAAAGTTGTTCATTGGTGATACGATTGCGCTAAAAATTCCTCAAGTTGATTCTTAAACATCTATTTACGAAGGTCTGCAACTTGCGTGTGCTAGTGGTATTCACCTTCTAAGTACTGAATCCATATAGAAGTACTGATTCAACGTTGGAGCGGAACAGTCGCAGCTTGGTATTGGGCTGACAACATTGCTTCTCCAAACTTTGGATAGCATTCCGAATGCAACTTTTGCCTTCCCAATTCTGCTGCACACAACCAGTTCGGTACCACCGCGGTTAGACGAGACAATACTTTCTAGATATAGGACGTTGTCTACTTTTTCGACTTCCTGTCCGTCAATGTTGAGTTGAGCGCGAGCGTTAGAAGTACTCAGGGTTTTTGTTTTGGCTGTGTGTATTTTAAGCCCCATTCTGTTTGCCTCAGCTTCCAAATTTTTGGCCAGTGACAATCTTTTGAAAAGATACAACTTAAGCTCGACCACTAGGACGTTTTGCAGACGATCAGAAGGCTTTTCTAAATCCTAAACTCGTCTTCTACAAGGTGGGGCAGAAGTAATGTCATAATGTAAATTGGCTGCCATTTTGTTAGAAATGAACACAATTGGGCTCTGTTTTCACGAAAAGCTTGTAGTATTTGAAGGTGTAAAATTGATGACATTAAGTTGAAAAAATGATATCGGTCAAATGACCACCTCTTGAGGAGATGCACATTGTGCCCTTTTACGACATTTTGAATTGTTGCTCGCAAAACATCTGGCTCCAAATTGGTGATTCATTCTTCAATGTTGGCTTTCAAGACAAGGTTTGTGGTTTGTTGTAGTAAACGCGAGATTTCAAAAAGCCCCAAAAGAAGAAGTCTGGCGCAGTCAGATCTGGCGATTTGAGCGGCGAGTTCAAATTGCCAAAATAGGCCCGGAAATTGGTGATTAAAAATCTCCATCGGTGCCCGAGCTGTATGAGCGGTTGCTCCGTCTTGCTGGAACTAGGCTTAACAGAGCATGGGAGTAAGTTAACCTCACTTGACGGTCAGCAGGTAGCAATTGGTGAACAGTTTGCACTTTATAAGGGAACATCTTCAGGTCTATCACCAAAATTCGACGCAACGAACATCTGCTGATGCCAAATTGTGTGCATCGTTGTCTCGTCCAATGTTTGTGGACTTCCTCGGACGTCCTCGGTCACAGTAGTGAAATTCTCGACTGAAAGAGCAATACGGGGCCGGCCACTTCTTGCGACGTCTCTAGTGGACCCAGTTTGCACGAGACGCTCACATGGTGAATGATGACGAGGAAAACGACGACGAAATTCACGCTGCGTTAAATGAACATACCGAATATTGGTCATATAAGCAGTAACAATAATTCTGCGTTCTTTAGGTGTGTATCGCTCCATTGCTTGATGTCAACTAATTCTCTATCTGTCTGCAACATAAATGTCAAAGCACAATGACATTTGACGCCATTTGCAAAAATTATGGCACATTCACATTATGACATTACTCGTGCCCCACCTTGTATAATACAAAATTCGATAAGCAAACAAAGTTCTAAAAAACTAGCTCTAGGAACTAAATTTGAGAAGTTTGAACGCAATTTGAAAAAAAAAAAACTAAAAAATGGCCTTGTAGCAATCAAATGAAATCTTGAATTATTGATAGGCGGTTCGGAGATCTGAAAAAAAAAATGCTTTTGATTGAGAACAAATGAAAAAGCCCAAGAATATCCCACAGACTAAGGAAATAGAAGTAACTCAAGCGACAATGTAAAGTTCCATCACATTAATGCTTGTCGTGGGAAGTTCAGCTGCATAGTTATTACAGTACAAACCATCTCTGTCGGTTGTATCATTAAAATAATCCGGCTTAAGTTATCGCGTTGCGATTTGGGATTGTCTATATGCAGCAAGTCCAACTACGCAGTACAATCAAGGAAAAGAGAGAGCCGTTTCCTTCAAGTCGCCAGCACTTAGATGCTGTAAAAAAAAGCGCATTAACGTTAAGTATTCACAATTTGTTCGAAGCCCTTACAATTTGCTGAAGTTTATTACACTGCATTCGATTACGTATAATACTCGTACTATTTTATAAGTAGACACTAAGGCACACCAACAGAATTCAAACTTTCATTTAAGTGATTTGTCCAATTTTAATAGATCTGATTTCAAAAAGTCATAAAAATTGACATTAAAGCCCTTAGTTGTTAGTTGTTGTTTATTCTACACTACTCGTATCTCACAAAATGTAATAAATTTGAAGATCAATCAAATGGAACAACAGTAATGATCGATAAAATCGTTCGCTTCGCACTGTTTACTGCTGTAGTACGAGTGGAACGCAAAAGCGTTAACATAGTTAATTAACTTATATCATAATAAAATTAAATTTATAGTCTTGAAATCCTAAAATCAGATGAATAATTTGGTTGCTAATTTATTTAATAGCTAAGTTGTTGACGAGCTTAACCACGCAATAAAATTTATTTTGCTTACTAATTAATTGGACATTATCCAATTAAAAAAAAATAACAGAACACTTGGCTATGGTAACTCTAAATTCCAATTTAGGTCATAATATGTATTATAAATTGGAGAATAGAATAGGTATGTACTCGTATGTATGTACTATGACGATTCGTTGAATGTCATGAACATGTCATGAAATGAATAATTGTTTTAAAAAAAAAAAAACATTTAATATTATTATTATGTTACGTTTAGTATAAAGGGTGTCCCAAAACACACGCAAGATTTTAATTTTGCACGAGAAAAAGACAGCGTGACAGCTGACGGTTCAGGGTTATTAAAAATGGAGTGCTACACGAAAGAACAACGCGTTTTCATTGTCGAGCAATATTTTAAAACTAATGAAGGTTTGGCAGCTACAGTTCGCAGTTTTCGTACAAAATATGGTACGAATAGTGATTTAACAGGGAGACTGGATCAATTAGTGATCTTAGACACTCTGGCCGTCCTTCAACAGGGACATCAATTCGGCACCGTGGTCAAGAATTTGACATTTGAAATGCTCTCTACAGCGTATTCTCATGAAAGATTTGCATCTTCATTCATATAAAGTGCAATTCACTCAAGAACTGAAGCCTACTGACCACGCACAACAAGTGGGTGCTGATTTTTCAGTGATGATGCGAATTTTGGGCTGTCGCAATATGATAATCCAGTTTTTTTGTACCTAAATTGTAAGATGCGGTTTCAACAAGATGATACCACATGCCATACAGCCCGAGAAACAATTCAATTACTGCATGAGTCATTTCCTGGGGGTGTAATTTCCCATTTTGGTGATCAGAATTGGCCGCCCAGATCATGCGATTTAACACCGTTGTACTTTTTTCTTTGGGTTTTTTTTTAAGTCTAAGGTTTATGCCATCAAGCCCACGACCACCCACGCCTTGAAGGAGCAAATTGAGCTCTGTATCAATGAAATTCAGCCACATTTATGCAAAACGGTCATGGAAAATTTCGACAAAAGAGTGTGTATGTGCCAACAAAGGCATGGAGGCTATTTACCCCAAATATTATACCATACATAACCCTATACTATATTTTAACAAGAATTTATTTGGTTGTTTTAGATTTATTTCAAAATAGTGCGCGCTACCGCTCACGATGTACGTCTTCTTCGTCCAATCTATACTATCTCAATCCCCAACGTCCTCTTCATCAGAGCAGTGTGTTGTTGTCCCCCTCTTTTGCGCTGTCTCTTTCGTGCGGCAGTCCTGCCAAGTCATCTTTTGTTACAATATACTTTATGCATTAATAAAACAATTACAATTTTTAATTAAAAACCTGTGTTTTCTATCAAAATTACTTCTTGCGTCAATTTCGGGACACCATTTGTAATAAAGTCTTGTACTTAGCTTAGATTAAGCTTATTTTTTTTCTGAAATGCCACTTAGTAACAACTTTCTGTCATAATAGAAACATTCTTTCTGTCAAAATGAAACTCTGAACTTGCTATGGCGTTGGACCTCGTTTTTGAGTTATCCTCTTTTGAGATAGCAGTATTCTATTGTTAGGTGACTTGAATCTGCCTCACATAGAGTGGGTACCCTCTGAAGACGAGTCCAATCTAATACCAACCATCGATCAAATACATAGAATAATCGATGTATAATAATTGAAAAGAAGATTTGCTTAAGCGTATTTTTAGACGTTTCTCAAGCCTTTGATAAGGTGTGGCATGAAGGCTTGAAGTTCAAATTGCGATAAGTTTTGCCAAGATATTTGTATGACATTTTAGAGTCATATCTCGCGAATAGACTCTTCCGTGTCAAACACGGTATCGATTATTCAGAATTTAAGGAAATAGCGGCTGGGGTACCGCAAGGAAGTGACCTAGGTCCGCTCTTGTATCTGCTGTATACTCGTGATATACCGCGAGAAGAAGGCACCACATTAGGTACATTTGCCGATGACACTGCCAATTTGGCGACAGGAAAAACTATCGAAGAAACCACTACAAAGTTGCAAGAAGCATTAAATAGGTGAATGGACAGAGACTTGGCGAATCGCGCTCAACGAAACCAAATCTGTTCATGTGAATTTCACCTATAAAAAAGTAAATAATTTACCTACATATCTTTGTCAATCACGTTCGAATTCCTGTTTCAAACGAGATTAAATACCTCGGGATGACATTTGACGTAAAATTGAAGTGAAAGCCGCACGTGAAAAAGTACTCGAAAATAAACACAGAGAAATGTACTGGTTACTTGGAAAATATTCCAAGCTTAACGTAGATAATAAAATGCTTTTACACAAGCAAGTGCGGTGTGGACATACTCGCACATACCTTCTTAAACTTTATCTGTTAAATGGTACGCTTTTAGCTAATAATCCCTGTGAAACTGTGGCATGACAAGGATTGCCTAGAAAAGTTCTTTAACTTGACCTTTCTCCAACTTTTTACTTGCACTTATAAAGGCAAGTATTGGCTTCCTGAAAATTTTTGATCTAGCGATTTTGATCAAACTTGTCATTTCTATAAGAAATTGAAAAAGGGGATTTCTGTCTGACTATTTGTCTTTCTGCACGCACAACTGCAGCCTAAATATCTGGGGTCGGTGGGGTTACAATTCGACGCGATATCGGAATTTCCATTCTAACCCTAAAATTAACGGTAATAAGTAAAACGGCAAATTTTGAACAAAAAAAAAAAACACATTTTCGCGAAAACTTCCTTAAAGACTTTTTGATATCCGAATTATGGTGAACATATATACATACATATGCCATTAGATAACGTGACATGTTTTCTCCAAAACAATACGTATAAGATAAGGGTTCTTTACTAACAAGTCCTTAACTAATAATATTAATAATATTTTGGCGCTAACAGCCCAATGCAAGGCCCGGCCTAGCTTCTCGCAGCCACTCGTTCTGTGCGCCTCACGAATAGTTGGGACCTTCAGTTTTATGCCGTTTCCGAAGGGCAATTTTTTCGATTGAAAGAAGCTTCTAATGACAGTTTTTACTCTCGGATGTTTGTCAGACGTTCGCGAGAGGGACCGTGAGGAAACTTATTTTTTGTTATTGTGTTTTCTTGGATTCGAAAGTTGAACCTCTCGCTAAGTGATCGCGCACTTAACCACTGAACCACAGTCCTTTACCAACTGGTCCTAATAAATTGGCTATTTCTCGGCTATGGCTCAATCGATTTTGTTCGCAATTAATATCTAAACAAAATTTTATATATACAAGGTCGTGGAATACCAAGTTTTGAAAAATTGTCAAAATAAAATTTTCGAATTTTAAAGGATTTTTAAAAAAAATTTATTTTTATTTTAGTGTTCCGTACCAGAATGGTATACACGGAACACTAACGGATTCAACACGGTGTCTGTCTGTCCGTGTGTTTGTCACGATTGTAACTTTTGAATCATTTGACGTAGAGATCCGAAATTTTGCAAAAAAATATAACCCGGTGGACTAAAAATAATCGGGAAAACATTGGCGATGTCACCCCCCTCTCTATCTCTGAAACTATTAATGTGACAAATTTTTTTAAAAAAAATAATATATTTATGAGCAGGTTAAGCGAAAATAATAAAGAGTCTTCTAGCACAAATAATTCTTGAAAAATATCGGAATGCGTGGGGTGCAAAGTATTTTGATGATTTTCAGACACATCAACATATCTGACGTAACTCAGAATCCAAGTTTCATTGAAATCCGTTGAATCCTAAAAATGTCTACGTAGTCCCAAGACTTGTATGTAATCGACATTGTAATCCACTGTTGGATTCAAGTACGTACGATTCAATCGTGCACTGTACTTAAGGATGTAAAAGTCTCTTTGTATAAAAATAAGTACCTACTCTTATGCAGGGTTTTTCAGTAAGGACATAACAATTTTGTATTTAAATAAAACACAGAATAATTGAGATATCGGACTGAAATTTATTCCAGGTTTAGTACACATGCTAAATTTAAGTATGGAATTCGATCTTGTTCATATGACCACCGCAACTTAACCTTTTGTAGATCAATTGTTCGACCAGCATGGCATATGGCACTATCCTGTTGGAACCACATATCACTGATGTCAAGTCCATCCAATTCTGGCCAAAAATAGTCTTCCAACCGTAACATGTCGATCATTTCCATCGACGAAAAAATACGGTCCAATCACACCTCCGGCATGAAATCCACACCACAAGGTCACTTTTGTACATGCAATCTATTGAAGCATATGTGGTTGAGCTTCATCGCTAAACATGATTTTTCGATGAAATTCAGGATTTTCTTCAAACTTTTGCAGAGCCCAATAGGAGAAGTTTCGGCGCTTCAAATGATCAAGAGGCTTCAGTTCTTGAGTTAATTTTTCCTTGTAAGTGAGTAGCCCAAGATCTTTACCCAAAATTCGCCACAATGTGGACGAATCCCAATTCCTATGAACGGCGTGGAATCGACTGATTTGGCTCATTTTTAACTGAAGCACTTACGACTGCGGTACTTTCGGTACTTCGACCTGTGCGTTGTCTCAGTGTCACAGGAACATTCAATAGTGAATATGTTGGCTCAAATTTATCCACTATAGCACGCACAGCCTGTCTGATGGGACGATTATTATGACCGAAAATTGGAGTAAGCGGTCTTAAAGTTGCTACCAAAATTTGATAAAATAATTTTCAAACGTTGCTCGTTCGTGAACTTCACCATGATAAAAACGTAAACTTTGACTGACGTTTTGTCATTGACAGATCATAAGAAAAGTTTAAGGGTGCGTTTTCATTATAATACAAAAAAGGTATGTCCCTATTGAACAACCCTTTACGAAAGAGCCCTGAATTGAGACCGCAAGACATTCAGTCAGCACCTGGACTTTGCTTACTAATCTAGGATTGGGATCTAGGCAGATGAAAGATATTATTTTTAACTTTTACCCTTCTTCTGGAACTGGTTGATTGGTTTGGTGATTACGCCATCTCAGGGAATGTCTGCGTTACACTATAGCACAGTGTGTTGCAACGTTCGCTTGGAAACCATAGATTTTACAAACTTTCGCTCAGGACTCATCACCTACTTCCTCAGTAATAAACTAAACACTGCCGCAAGCCACTATTTTTATGAACGTCTCTCTTAATGCGTTAATTGCAGTGCTTACAGCCACATACTCCACACATGGCCGGAACTAAAAAAGCCAGCACCTGATGCAATTATCACAACCGCCCACCAGGCTTATGAATTTTGTGCAACTTGTCTTTTTTTTTAATAAAATAATTGATCACAATCCTGGATGCATTGTATCTATACATTCATTAGTGGATTTCAATTTAATGATTACCAATATATAATCCCGCCAGCCTCCAGCGGTGTCGCTCCAATGCAAAGCATTTGCTTATCTCGTCCTCATGATTGTCAATTCTGTAGCTCTGCTTATGTGCAACTTGTTTATGGCAGCATCGCACCACAAACCACCCGTCCCGGCTCACCGGTTGGGATTTCTTTTTGGTGTGTTTTTTTGTTTTCGTTTTTCTTTTGACGTAAATAACAATAATTATTTTCTGTCAATTATTAGGTTTATTATAAATTGCATGCCACTCATTATTCATTCATTATTTTCGCTTTTAATTAAGCATTAATTATTCCGCGATATAAACGACACGGCGCGCCAGCCAGCCAGCCAGCCAGCCAACCAGTCAGCCAGGCATGGTTTGGCAAGAGCCGCAGCCGCAACATAACTTTGGTGCTACTGCCGCTTGCTGTCTATACTACAAGAGCAACGTGGTGGTCGGTGGCAGCGCCGAGGTAGCGGTGCCACACTGATGGTGGAGCTCTTGCTTTATTAGCCTGATTAGCTGCTAGCGGCGGAGTTCATTAGTTCGTCGTCGGAGTCGATAGTTTTAGGTTAGGTTAGGTCTTATAGCGAAAAAGTGTTCGTTTTCCACCTATAATCGTTGACACGCCATTAGAGAGCACAGTAGTGCTTCCCTTCGTCTTTATCTAATGCTACTTAGGGGGGCGGGCGCAAGGATGTAAAGTAAAACAGCTCTGGCTTTCAACAATAACAGCTAAATGCATTTTCCTTTTAATTAGCCTACGAAATAAATGACTTAGCCAGCGAGAGAGAAAAGGGGGGAGGTTGGCAAAAAAAAAAAAAAGAACTTGGTCTTGTGTCGTTTTTCAATTGGGATTCGTGTAAACTTAGAGATAATGAGAGGAGACGGATCGTTGCGCGATAAATATGGATATATAGCCAGAGACAGTGCCTGGAGCTATAGAGTGCCAGGTGAAGAAGCGGGTTCTATCGCGCATGGCATTTAAATTAATTAAAATGAACTGCGTTTGATGTTTGTTAAATTGGGTATTAGATGATGGTAACCCCTCGAGTTTGACAGTCTGGCTGGTTGCCTGCTTGCCTGCCTAACTGTTTCAACATTATTGACAAGTGATTGCCATACAGAGAGTATCGTAAGACAGAGGGAGATAGAACGCGAGCGTGAATATACTTTGTTTAGTGGTGGCATGACTAGTTTGCACGTTTCTTGTGCCACAACAAACGGATAGCAACGGAGATGACATGCAATTATTTTCGATTGTTAAGCGATGCAAGGAATTTTCGTTTTCTATTTACCTAGCCTATACATGCGGGGCACACACACAACGTAGGTAAATGTATTTCTTATAATTTGACGGGTTATTTGAAGGAAATTGATCAATTATTTAAACGTGGCTTCATTGGGGTTGATGTTTGAGCAATCGGTCGCCTAATAGACCACTTTGTCGAATGGTTATAGAAAGACAATAAATTAGGTACTTCTCCCAAGGAACGCGTACACAATGTAATGGCCTGCATATTTTAATGATTTTTTGTATCTACAGTAAAAGATGGTGAAATACCTACACATGCCTCAATTTTATAATAAAATATCGATAACCTGCTGAAAATGGCTAAAAACCGGACGCTGGCTAACGCTTCCTCAAACAAAATGAAAAATAAATCGTTTTGCTAGCGCATATGACCCGGGCTTTTGGATTTTCAACAATCGCTGAGGTTCACTAAAATGTCGCTAGGTCGAGTAGATGAAAGTCGCTAGTTTTGTTAAATGTAAGTTTTATGTGGGGACTGGTTTTCAAATCATCTTTGTTAGTCGCCTAACTCAAAAACTCCTGAACGGATTTCGATGAATCGTCTGTGCCCATGGTTTCTCATTATTTTTGTTCCACTACGTACTATTTTTGTGGAAAATTGCAGTTCTCTGCCAAAGCTACAAATGTGTGACAGACACACGGATAGTCGGACAGATGGACAGACAGACACCGTGTTGAATCCGTTAGTGTCCCGTTTATACCATTCTGTTACGGATTACTACAACTTAAGATACTCACTTCCTGTATATCAGCTGCCACCAAGCCATGTCAAAACTCAACAAGGTCAACGAGAAATCAAATATGGCATGATTGGGAATGAAAAAAATCAGCTTCACAAAAACCATGTACCATCAAGCCAACAATGCTTATAAAAGACGTGCCAACATAAACAAAAATGTACTCTAATTATCAGGCTAGGAAACTAACTGATATTAGAGACAGTTACTAGATCCCTCAACGGTTTGACTTTTGCGCGGAGTATCTAAATCGAAGCACCTGTATTAGCAGAGCATTTTAAACAATTACTGAATCCACCATGTAGGGTAGTTCAACTGCAGTATGCATTGCCATTCGTGGAAATCGAAGTACTTATTATCGCAAAATTATGCTTCAAGGTGCCTGCAAGGTTTTACATGAGCTAGATTAAATAAATCACGAGAAAAAGGTCGTATACCATACAGGTTCTTTAAATATGAGACAAAGGATTTTCTTGAAAAACTAACACCTGTATACTAATATGCATTTTTTGTAGACTTCAAAGCAGCATTTGACTCCATTAACAGAAATTCGCTTCTACACAAACTTAGTAATCTGGGAGTATCGACAAAAGTCCTCAAAATAATACAAAGTCTCTTCGAGGAGAATAGAACAGCAGTCTGGGATGGGAGAAGTACGAGTATGTCTAACTGGTTTGAATCGCGCTTGGGTGTTAAGCAGGGTTCTCTTATGAGTCCCCTACTGTTTTCATTATTCCTAAATGATCTACCAACATTTTTACAAGGAGGAATCAAGTTCACCGGTATTAAAATAAAGAGTCTTGTGTACGCAGACGATACCGTTATCCTGTAGGAAACCCAAATAGCAGAATCGATATAAGCGATAATCAAAAAATTACAGTTGTACTGCAAGCTATGGAACTTAAACGCCAATATCAACAAGTCGAAAATAATGATATTCTAAAATGGGACGGACCGCTTGGCGACAGATGAAAAATGTTTCAGAATGAAGAACTGGAAATAATAAAAAACCATAAACATCTTGGAGTCATCTTAACCGATAGAAAGCATTTGGAGGAGAAACTTAAAAAAACTTAAAGAAGAGGCCAATAAACTGGAATTGGAAGGGTATGCCCTTTGCAAAAGGAACATTGCGCTTAGTACAAAATATAAAACTTACGAAGTGTCGGTGAAGTCTAGCATGTACTACGCGGCTCAAGTATTGGGAATTTTTCAATACAAAGAAGTAGAAAAACTATTTCGTAAAAAAAATTTGCAGATTACCGGAAAACTCTCCAAACTACATGATTCACATCGAAACTGGGTTGCCACTCTGTATATTTTTACATTAAGACTACATTTCATTTACAACGCCTACCGCATGTAGCACCTTGTTCGTTGTAAACTGCAATTCTTCAGAAAATGGCTTAGATTATACATCGAACATGATGCCTCGCACTATCGTAGAGGGAAAGCCTACAGGACCTACTCATAAAAATAGAGCTATCCATCAGTGAAGATTTCAAGGCTAAAGCATAGCAAAGCCAAACCTGTCATACGTATCGAAGGCTACAACACAACCTGATAATAATAATAATAATAATATTTTGGCGCTAACAGCCCAATGCAGGGCCTGGCCTTGCAGCCACTCGTGCTGTGCGCCTCACGAATGGTTGGGACCTACAGTTTTATGCCGTTTCCGAAGGGCATTTTGTTCGATTGAGAGAAGCTTTTCATGACAATTTTACTCTCGGATGTTTGTCAGACATTCACGACCGTGAGAAAACTTTTTTTTTTGTGTTTTCTTGGATTCGAACCTTGAACCTCTCGCTCAGTAATAGCGCACTTAACCACTGAGCACCGGCTCCCACACAACACAATATTGGGGAAACAAATTATTTCAACGACCAAAACAGCGTAGTTACAACCTCCACAATTTTTAAGGCTAGGGGCGAACTTTT
Source organism: Pocota personata (assembly GCA_963082735.1). Taxonomy (NCBI): domain Eukaryota; kingdom Metazoa; phylum Arthropoda; class Insecta; order Diptera; family Syrphidae; genus Pocota; species Pocota personata. Next base: position 73,059,218 of record OY720432.1, on the reverse strand, counting down.
ACATTTAAATTATAAACCATATAGATTTGAACACAATGAGGAATGCAGTTTGTGTAATTTGGGTGTCAGGGAAGACATTCATCACTCCACCGGCATATGTCCCATCCTATAGACAATAAAAAGAGCAAGAGGAAGAAGACGAGTTACAGACAAATCAGATTAATTCAATTCTAAATGGTCAAGCCTGGATAGTTTTTTAACAGTTATGTAAGTATTGCTCTAAAGTATCGCAAAGAGATAATAGATGAAATTAAATTATGCATAGAAATATTTGATTGAGCTTAAATGTTAAATGTTTCTTTTCTGGCTGATGGCAAATGCCAATGTCAAAATTTTGTGAAACTATAAATCTTTGTTAGAATTTTTTTTTGTCGTAAAATAAAAAATCACATTACTACTACTATTAAAGGGTGTTTTTTTTTCAATATGGCAACACTCAGACAGCTGATAGTTAATCTGACAGCTGACACCATCTTTTTATTCAGTGTTGTTTGGCAAATCATCATGCAAAGACTAACGACCGAGCAGCGTTTACCAATTGTGGAAATTTATTTCAAAAATCAGTGTTCAGTAAAAACTGTTTACGGTCAACATAATCGACTAACATTTCGCACTACAATTACTCTTTTGGACTCCAAGCCACCGACAAGAATGTACAGAGTGCGCACAGATGAAAATATCGACGATTCAATAATTCATTGATTCGTCGTCGTACACAAGAACTTGGCCTGTGTCCATAGACTTTGTGGAAGATCTTGGTTGACATGCTTACTAGATTCAATTGGTGAAAGAACTGAAGCCAAGAGTTCAGTGATTGGGCGCTTGAAAAGTTGGAAGTCGATCCACTTTTTTACCTTTAAATTTTGTTCAGTGATGAGGATCACTTGTGTCTCAATAACTTTGTTAATAAGCAAAATTGTCGGATTTGAAGCGAGGAAAACCCAAAGGTGATCCATCAGCTACCGATGTACCCCGCAAAATGCACTGTTTGGTGCGGTTTATGGGCTGGCGGCCGTACTTTTCAAAAATGAAGAAAATCGAAATATCACCATCAGTACAGAGCCATGAACAACGATTTTTTATTTCCAAAAGTGCATGAACATGGTCTGCAGGACAGTTGGTTTCAACAGGATGGTGCCACATGCCGTACTGCTGGCGAAACCATTGACTTATTGAAGGAAGTGTTCGATGACAACATCATCTCCAGAAATGGATCTGTGGCTTGGCCCCCACGATCGTGTGATTTGACGCCGCTGGACTATTTTCTGTGGGGAGATTTAAAGTCGTTGGTCTATGCGGACAAGCCAACAACGCTTCCAGCCTTGGCTGCCAACATCGAGCGCACCATTTGTAAGATACGACCTCAACTGCTCGGAAATTGGAGTTCCAGGATGCTGTTCCTGAGACGCTCCCATGGTGGCCATATGCCCGAAATCATTTTCCATCATTAATGCCATCTTCTTCTTTTTCTCTTTACGGCGAAGTTATGATCCAGAGTAGAAGGATCACAACGCTCCCACTTTACTGCATCCATACTGCTCCGCCTGTGGGGTTTGCTGTTTGCTATTAATGCCATCTATCGAATAAAAAAAACTTTGGCTCATTTGCTCAATTGATTGGCGCGTGACCGTGACAAATGCCCTAAGACTCATAGGGAGACGGAAGAGCAGAAAGTACTACACCCTACCATTACCTAGAAATTTAATTTGCTTGAAGGTGTGTATCAAGTTAGTGACCAATTTCATCTGAAGGATATATAGGCTGCTTCCATTATTTGCAAAAGCTAAATGCTTTGTACAATCCAAATTAGAGACAGCAAAATGATACATATTTACATTCTTGCATGCATAGGCAGGTACATATATCTGTTCCTTATTTACCAAGTGCGTTACGTCTTCCCTGTTCTTTTTTTTTTTAATTAAATTTCCATAATTGAAATATTCACCACCCTCTTTATCTGCACTCTCGCAATTTGGGATTTCAGGGGAAGATTCCGGCAAGTGAGTAACGCACACACAATATTGAATAATAAATCAAAATTGAAGAATGTCAGCTACAGATGAGAACAATCTTCCAATAAACCGCCGCTGGCTAATTTTCAAAGTGGGCCTGTGATTCGTCTATGCGCTGTCCATTGAACAATATTAATCAATTCAAGGACGCACGGCAACAGTAAATTGTCGACGTGCAGGCGGGCAGGCAAATGTTTGCTCAAAACAACCCTGCCCGCCGCCGTAGTTTCTGAGTTTTCTGTCTTCAGCGAACGTACGTAGATAAAAATATCTGTGTCCTGGGCACCACCGAGTAGCAATGAAACGACCTACAATCGCAAGACCAGTGCTGCAGTGTAGAAACTGTAGGAACAGGATATTGTGTCGTAGGCGCAGGACTCGTTGTTACTGCCCCCCATTCTTCATTCCAATTTCTACCATCATCATCATCATCATCATCAGCAAGCAATAAAGTATGTGCAATTCTTTTAATTAAATAATTGAAATGCCAAAAAGCAATTTCATTTTGCATCTAGCAATTCGCTCTATCATCGTCATCATCGTCAGGCCCCGAAAGCCAACCCATTCCACCGCACTCTCTACTCATCCCATCGCCCAGCCACAGTCCTGTCTTTACCACAGAGTACCTCTCTGACTCTGAATCTGCTTCTACCTCTACCCACCAGCAGCCTCATTCGTTCGTGCACACACATCAATTCGCATTTGTACACCGGGCAATTACAGTAATTTAATTAAATTGCAAGAAGGGATAAATTGCTCCATACACATGCACGTCACTGCCATGTACACATACGCAAACAGAATAATCTAAAGAAATGATGTGTACACAACAGCAGCGGGCCGAGGGGTTGATTTGCTCTGCTTCAATTTACCGCCATCACCTTGTGTCAGGTCCAGTAACACATACAAATACACAGACGCAGGACGAAGAGAAATGCAAAAATAGAAAAAAAAAAAAAAAAATATTGGGAAAACATCCTCCATAAGGCACGTCATCAGTATAAGGATGAGAGCAAAATGTGTGTGTACTACACACTCATGTCCTTTGGCACATTCATTCACACGACTGCGTACCGGAGTAGTACGGTGATATGGTGGTAAGGCAACGCTCTCGGCGACCACAGGACGAAATGAAATTCATAATATTAAATCAATTTCAATTATTCCATTACTAATTGGATCGTTTTAATTAATTTGAAGATATTTACAGATAGGTACACATAGGCAAACCAATGCGACTCTCTGTGCGAGTGACAGAAGATCAAGGTTGAAGCGCGGGTAATCATAAAGGGATGGATTAAGGGGGGTGAGCACAAAAACACAAAAGCGAGGGGGTTGAGATTTCCCCAAACTGGAAAGCCGGAAGAATTTATTTTAATTACAATAAGGACGGCCGACACAATAGCGAGGATGTGTCTCATGACACACAATTTCATTTCGACAGTGGTATGCAAACGTTTTCACGCACTTACCGAGTTTTATTATTTCTACAAGCTTCTACTTTATTAGAGAGTACTAGCTGCAGCAAAGCTTATCTGCGTAGAAAATGTATAATTCAACTTAAAAAAGGTTCAGGAACTAGGACTAATCTTTTTCAAAATGAATCAGGACAAAAACTTTGTAGATCTCGTAAGTCTAGGAGTAAAGAGCTGGAATAAATTGAATTTCAAACAGGAAGTCACGCCCTGTGTATTAATAAAGAAAACAAGGGAATAACTACGAAGATGACAACAATCCATCGTGATCTTATCAATAGCTTAATTCAGACCTGGGCTACTTTTTAGGCGTAATCCACTTTACGAGTATTTAAAGCGTTCACACGTATCACAAATACCGCATGTCGGTGCTTTAAATTTCCAAAATTTAAGCATTTTTCAAAACGAAGTGAGGATAGAAATATCCAAGCTAAAATCCAATAAGGCTGCTGGTTCTGACAACTTACCGGTAGAGTTATTTAAAGCAACTGGAGATAAGTTGGTAGAGAGCCAACATTCCTACTATTTCGCGAGAAAAGTGTATGCCTGATGAATGGAAGCACAGTTTGCCCGAACCACAACAAAGGAGGCCCCCCAACTGCACTTAGGCGTCTCCTCAGCATCGCGTACTAGATCTTATCTGCCATAATGTGTGAACGCCTGAAACCTTTTGTCAACAACTTGATTGGCTCCTATCAGTGCGGTTTTAGACCAAGAAAGTTCACAATCCATCGAAATTCTCACACTTTGGCAGATCCTAGAAAAAACTCAAGAAGTCCAAATCGATACTCGTAATAGACACGAGCTATACAGAACCATGTCTAGTTTTGGTATACCCACCAAATTCGTCCGTCTATGGAGGATGACAATGGAAAATGCTCGATTTGATGTCAAAAAAGGATGTAGGCAAGGTGATGCGCTGTCATGTGACTTCTTTAAAGGAATTTGTGAAACTCAAGCCAACACAAGAAGCACAATCTCAAAAGTCTGTGCAACTACTCGACGATATCGACATAATTGGCAGAAACCAGCACGTTGTCACCGAGTATTGAGCCAGAAGCAGACAAAGTATATGCTGTCAACAATAAGGAACACCCAACATAGACGAATCAGACAGAACGACACAGTGGACAGAACGACACAGTGGACAGAACGTAACGACGAACTATAGGAGCTGTACAGCGACATCGACCTAATCCAAAAACTGGGCATTGGTCGTTTGAGATAGCTAGGACATGTAGAGCGAATAGACACCAACGCTGCGGTCCACAGAGTCTCCGAATCTAACCCAGAGGGACACGCAGTATAGGTGGTGTTCACAATTAGAAGAGGACCTCAACCAATTTGGAGTTCGCAACTGGCGACAGTTGGCTAAGGACCGGGCTAACTGGAGAAGATTTTTGGTTGAGGCCCAGGTTCACCCTGAACTGTAGCGCCACCTAAGTAAGTAAGTAGTTAAGTAATTAAGTAAGCATTTTGCGACATTTTTTCCATTTTTTTCTTCTAAATATGCATCGTAAAATATACAAAAAACACTCTCCTTTAAACAACCAGAAGACTAGTACTAATTTGTTCCAATCCGGTATACCCTATCTATTTTTATCGGACCATTTTTCTATAATAATTTTCACTTAGTTTTTTTTATTTTTACACCTTGTCACATATACCCTATGTATAACTTTGACACATAGTGTGTAACATAAACAAATTATAACAATAGACCCCCCAAAAGTATACTATATATTTATGATAATTGAAGATTATGCCGGTCTAGATATGTCCGTGTGTCCGCCTGTTTGTGTCCTAAGTTTTGATGTAAGAAGATGCAATTTTGTATACAAGCTTCCTGGAATTCGAATACGTGAACTTTCGTTACAAATATTGAGAGCCACTCCCACTTTCTCTCGCCACGGACGACTTTATTTCATATCGCATTATTTTATTTTGCGTCATGTCTTTAATATGTTTTCGTTCCGTGCTAAAATAGGCCTAGCAGTTGACAAAAATTATCGACATTAGCAGATAAACGTTCTGGAAACGTACGATATTTAACACGATTATGGGCTTGTAATAAGTAATCGGCCGATCCAAGTTATCCTGGACTCGAACCCATCATTTCAACATGTCTCAGACGTGTTCGATTGGTTTTAAGTCCGGACTCCTGCGAGGTCAATCCACAGCGTCTACGCCGTCTTATCGAACGCAGCCTATCACCACTTTTGAACTACTCGTATGTGAACAAGTGTTGTCGTGGCATACAAACACGTCCATCTGGTGAGTGCAGGCGAATTCTGGTTTCGTTTGAGAATAGCACTTGCTTTCAGTTCACTTGGTGAGCAGTATATTTATTAGACCGATCTCTTGGATACATTGACAAACCGTGCGTTGCCTAGAAATCTGTACATTTCTTACTTGTAGCTCTGTGTTCGTTGAGGCCTGCTTTCTCAGCACACTAACTTTCACCAATCGATCATTCCTCTCACTGGTGAAGTTTGGTTGACGTTGTCCTTGTCTTATGGGGTCGATTCCTATCGGAACTTTTCAAACCATGGCACGATGAACTATCTTTGCGCATATCCTATTTTAACTAATACTCGAGACTTACAGCATGTTCAACGTTCAGATTTCGACGTCTTGTCATAAATATTCACCCACTTGTTCTTATTATTTTTGTTATATGTAGTAACCATTGAAATATATAACGCGTAGGTACTCGTACATCTTATGTTAAGTAATTCTCCCACGCGCCGCTTGCAGACCTCAGTATCATTTTACAAGCCGATTTATTTTGGATCACACCATCACTGAGACCGAGAATTAGCTGTTGCTGTTGCATTTGAGTGATCCAATTATTTCTTAACTTGTGTCGCTATTGCTTTTGGGACAGGATATTCCAAAGACCGTCCTTGTTATGGCAGTACCAGCTGATGCGTTTAGCCTGGAGCTTTTCCACAATTGGTTTCTTTATACGAAGATTTCCGCGAATATGCGATTGTTGACCTCAACATCGTCTCCAGACAGCTTGATCTTGTGCAGCGGCCCCCAGTTCTGCACACGAAGTTGGTTGAGGTTTCTTTCCACTTGTTCTCGCCATATTAGGTGAAGTCTTCTTTTACCGCGTTGTCCCTCTACGATAGATGCAAAACTTTTCGGACTAGGTCGATGTCGCTATATAACCAGTGTAGTTCGTTGTTGTATCTTCTCCTCCATTCCCCGTCGATACAAACGGGACAAAAAATTACTCAAATAAAATTTTCTTCAAATCAACCAATGGTGTTTTCATCCGTCTTTGATGTTTCTGTGCCGTATAGTAAAACTGGGATGATCAGGGTCTTATATAAAGTCATCTTAGTTGTCCGTGAGAGGGCTTTGCTAAAAGAAACAGCGGTTGTCAAGAGTGATTCTTCGCTTGATCTCTGCGCTGGAGTCATTATTTGATTTTACAGCGGAGCCTAACTAAACAAAATCCTTAACTAACGTTCTGTTTAAGTCGCTGATTTTGACTCTCCTTTATTGATGACCACAAAAGTCTCGGTGATGTTGTTGCCGACTTTGATGGAGTAGCATCGTCATCCAAAACTAGACATAGCTCTATATAGCTCGTCTCTTTAGACGCTATCATAGCCGATTCGAAGTTCCTGAGTTTTTTCCAAGATCTGTGATGTTCAGAAGATTGTGAGATTTTACCTCTGTAGTTGGCACAATTTAGAGGGTATCGTTTCTTGAGGATCGGGCAAACAATGCTGAGGTTCCATTCGTTAGATTTAAGCTTAGATGTTGTTATCACGCAATTATTGATTGTCATTGTCTTCAAAACAGAGGTTGTCCGACATTTAATATGATTGGGGTAGATTTGAAAAAAGAAATCAAGAGCCAAGAAGCGTACGTATGTTACATACGGACGGAAGGACGGACGGAAATGTCGGAAATGTACTTCACAGCGTGTACTGTATGAAACATTGGTAAGAACTTTACGGAAAAAAGGATTTTAGATTTTTAAAATACCGGACATTCAAAAGATCTCTTCTTTAATGTGTGTGGCTGGTTTTTCGCAGAACCATAAACAATATCTTGGACCACTTACTGAGCCGGACATTCGAAATTTTTCATTAACACCGAAAGAAAGAGCGAAGAGTCCAATTTTACTGTAGCCACGTAGTAGTTAGATTTGTACCACATATCGTGCCCTATTAGATGCATTGTTTTTTTTTGGGCGACACATAGCCAATCGGAAAGATGCAACTACCTTGAAGTGCGCACTCATTGTTTATTTGTTTTAAATATTAGTAGGTAGTAGGTACCAACATATATTTAAACAAATGTTCACTTTAGGACAAACCTTTTGGGCTAGTGCTGACCCCTCTTGGGTGTATCGTTGTCTGACAGTAGGTACCTAAACATTCAATAAATATCTTGAATTGTGGAGACTTTTTCTTTGTAAGTCTCTTGGATAGCATACCGAATAAGTACCTTAATTGATATTTCAAATGATTAGGTCAAAACTTAATTTGTTTGAATTAAAACTACGCAGATCCCGTTTTTTTTTTTCTAATCCGAACACTTTTCCACCCGACTGTGTATACGCATGTTTGGGCAGGGATAAATTATTCAAGCGAAAATAATTAATTAAGCTGCAATGGATGGTCGGGGAATCAATCAAATATACTTACGGAACGAGCGCTTTCATTTCAACTCATTATCCTGCCAACATACACAATATCAACGATGAGAAACATTTAATGATGTCATAAAAGGACTAAGGGCATACTACACCATTTTCCTGCCTTCCTCTTGTGTGCGAGTGTGCGTGATAGTATAGCATGTAGGATGTGTGTTCTTTTTTCCCACCCTAGATAGAAGAGATGACAGTATTAATGAGGGGATGAATAGGAACTTCAACGACGCTATTAGCGTCACACAAATGATGAAAACGAACAACAACACAGGAAAATCATTCGCAGGATTAAACTTCACTTAATTTGCTTCCATAAGCGTGCAGCGTATGGGATCACATCTTTTCTACAGGAAAGTAACAAAAACAAAAAAAAAAAAAAAAAAAATTAAATTAAAATCTCACACTGTTCCACCAAGTGATGGATTTGTTCTGTTATCCTTCGTCTTTCCGGCGTATTTTTGCAATTTAAAGTCCTTCAAATACTCGTACAAGTAGGACTGAGAGAGAAAGAGGTAGCAAGAAAAACAGCACAAAAGGAAATGACCGGAATGCCTTTATTTAATTAAATTCCACCACAGATGTGCTAATACTCGTAGTATACACATTCATATTAGTCACAGGACATTGTACATGCATATGTATGACTCGACTCAATGCGATGTGCTACCACTACACTCAATTGTAACGTGTGGTTGCAAAATTTTCACCTTTATTATCGAGTTTGATGTTTGGCAACATTCGCAGGGAAAGCAGGGATGAACGATATCCTCCCAAGATGATATTAATGTTTCTCGAAGCCAAGTGAGGAACGTGCAAGAGGGATATGTATTGAAATGCTAATAGAAAAAAGGATATTATCGGATTATTACCGCTAGTTATGTTGCATAGTAATTTGATTGCCTCGGTAGTCGTCTTCGTCATCTTCGTTGTTGCCCCGTTGAGGAAGAAGACGGGATTATCTAAAAGTATGTCTCTGTGTATCCTGTCTGGCGTGCTCATTAAATTAATTGGGAAGCAAATCAAAAATATACGTTGCTCTCCTTGGGAAATCCTTACAAATTAGGGAAGAGAAATGTTTAACAAGGAAGATGTAGAGAAGGCGAGGAACAGGGTATTAGGTGTAGGTATATATTTTTTTTATTTTTTATTTTTCCGACATAAGATGTACGCAGTTTTATTTTCGTATACCTACGTAGGTAATGAGATCTGAGATGTAAAAATTATCAGCCACTGGCTAGTGTTGCATTGGTTTGGGCTTTTACTTTAATTGTGTATCTTACTGCTTGTAGTTCATTAGGTACATATGTATGACCAACGCACAGATACGGGTAACGACCCAATTTTCGTAATTTGAAGTAAGACAGGAAGTAATTGATAAGCAACTTTAAGACGCAAGAAATCAAGCAAAGTTCGGAATGACGAAACCTTCTCTGAGCATAAAATGGTCATAGAAAGCTCTTAAGACTTACCTAGACCATAGCGAAACCCTAGGAAACTTTGCCGATGGCGTATCCCTCAACCTTTCGAGAAGTTCTATGCAGCTAGAAACTAGTGCCGTAAACCAGTGGCATCGATGCAAAGATGCCATCAGAAACGCCGCAACTGATGTGTTGGGTTTCACCGATCACCTCCACGACATCCCTGGTTTAATGAAGAGTGCTGCCAAACACATGCAGCAAATCAACTCGCCTATGAATCGGCGCTGTAAAGAAGGACGCGAGTGGCTACGAGCAAATGAGGAGAAAAAAAAAGTCGGCTTCCACGGAGAAAAAAGAAAGAACATGAAAAGTGCCCGATCGAGGAAATAGAGAAGTGCTACTCCAGGAATAATGTTCAGAAGTTTTATCAAAAGGTAAAAAGAACATATCAAGGCAACACGTCCCGAACAGAGACCTGTAGAGACGAACAATGAAACCTTGTATTAGAGTCACAGTCGGTGTTGAAAATATGGAAAAACGACATCTGCAGACTGTTAAACGGCGAAGACGACCCAACCGACCAAACGAACCATTCAACCTGAAAAATGAAAGCAAAGACTTCCGTCCACTTGACGAAAATTAAGTGAGGATAGCAATATCTAAACTTAAGTCTAACAAGGCTGCTGGACCAGACGGCCTACCTGCTGAGCTATTTAAGGCACATGGAGAGTATACACCAACTCATTTCCAAGATTTAGTTGGAGGAAAGTATGCCTAATGAAGGAAATGGAACCTCAGCATCATTTGCCCGATCCACAAGAAAGGAGACTTCCTCAACTGCGCAGAGGAATCAGTCTTCTCAACATCGCGTACAAAATCTTATCTGCCATATTGTGTGGACGCCTGAAACCTTTCGTCAACAACCGCACTAAAAGCGGTTTTAGGTCAGAAAAATCCACCGTAGACCATATTTTTACACTTAGACAGTTCCTGGAAAAAACCCAAGAAGTCCAAATCGATATTCACCATCTTGTCATAGATTTCGAAGCCGCCTATGACAATATCTATAGAGAGCTATACTCGCCATACTCGTCCACCTGTGTAGTATGACGATGGATAAAGCTCGATGCTCCATCAAGGTCGGTAACTCCCTCACCGAGACCTTTAATGTCAAAAAAGGATTTAGATAAGGCGACGCGCTGTCATGTGACTTGTTTAACATCATACTTGAACGAATTGTACGAAATTCACAAGCCAACACGCGAAGTACGATATTTCAAAAGTCTGTACAATTACTATACTTACACAAGCCGACGATATTGACATATTTGGTAGAACACAGCGAGCTGTCACTAGTGCGTTTGCGAGTATAGCTTAAGCAAGTATATGCTGTCAATAAGAAGGGACACTCAACATCGACGAATCAGGCAGAACGTCACAATAGACAGCTATAAATTTGAGGTAGGAAGGGACTTTGTCTAGCACGGCTCCGCTATTAATTCTGTCAACGACATCAAATCAGAAATCAAGTGAAGAGTTGCACTTGCCTGTTATTGCCTTTGCTGTTGTCTTTGCCTTACGAAGGCCTTGCCAAAAAAACACTAAGGAGACTTTACATAAGACCCTCAATATTCCTCTTGGCGCAGAAGCACGGACGTTAGCAAAGGCAGACGAAGATAGCCTTGGTCGTTTTGAACGTAAAATTCTTCAATTCATTTTCGGTCCCGTTTGCATTGCGGGCTTTGGAGGAGCAGATTTGACAGCGAACGCTACGAGCTGTACAGCGACATCGAAATGGTCAGAAAAGTGCGCATCAGTCGTCTAAGTTGATGGATGTGCGCATTATATCAAGTGGACACCAAAGCTCTGCCCACAAGCTCTTCTGCCCTTCGATTCCAACGTGGAGGGACAATGCAATAGAGGAAGACCTCGCCTTAGCTGGCACGCGCAAGTGGAAAGGGACCTCATTTAAATTAGAATGCACAACTGGACGCAGTTAGCCAAAGACTGCGCTAACTGGATATGCGTATTGGTTGAGGCTTATGTAGGTCCGTCCCAGACTGTAGCGCCACCTAAGTAACTAAGTAAGTAAGTAATTAAGGAAAACTAACTGGAATACCTTTAGTAGTGAGGTAGGAAAAATTAGTAGTACTCTATAGGAGCGTAATATGTGCGGAGGCAGCGGGTGTAATAACAAATATCTTTGGCAAAGCCTTTCGATAAGCCTGTCCCTTAAACATAAGGATGGACAAAAGAATACCCATATGGTGGAATAGGGAACTATCTACCTATAGTATAAGAAGTAAAAAAAACGAACTTAGATGAAGATTGGGATAAAGCTAGTCAAAGAATCGGCGAAACTCAGGGAAATCCTCATTAGGATTGCATTGGGCTTTCTAAAGGATTCCAAGATCCGATTCTAGTACTATTTAAAACACTAGAAATCGTACTGGGCTCTAGCTTCCCGGAGTGCGCATTCAGACAAGTTGATGACTCTAGTAATAGTACTAGCACGGAAAAAGTATAACACCAATAGATATGATTACAGGAGATGAGATTAAATGAGCAATAGGCTACTTCTCACCGAATAAATCTCCCGGCATGGACTGAATTTTTCCAATGATGATATAGCAAACTGAAAACTGTTTCTGAACAAGTTTTACATGCGGACACTGCAGCCGTAAGACCATACTTACGTGTGGCAATCAAGTTTGGTGGCAGGCTGCTGGTACGAAGAATAGCAGGACTGCAAAGTATTCTTAACTTGTTCCTCCAGATTTATTTGTGCAAGAATACGCAGCAAAAACCGCATTGAGATTGAGTCAATCTGAAGGTTAGAAACCTAGTCAGATACTTAGCACATGCTCAGATTCTATACAAATATATGGATACCATTTCTAGCAGATTACATGGCAAGACCATTAAATTTCCAAAGACCATTTTCCATCTCTTTTCCTTGTAGACAAAAATAGGAAACCAACCCTTATAAGACGACAAACTCATGTTCGTCTACACTGACGGGTCTAGAATATATGCAGGGGTAGCTGTGGGAATTTTCTCCAAAGTGTTCGGATTCTGGCAGTCACAATTGACACTCGGGAGGCTGCAATGCAGGCAATACCACGTGAGGATATTAACTTTTTCATTCACAGCCAGACAGCAATAGCAACGTTTTCTGCAATCAAAATAGAAGCCTTCCTCCCCAGCATATCTTGACTCAAATCAGGCCGATTTTTTAATCAAAATCCCACCTTGTAACCTCAAGCATAAAGTGGTGGGCAAAACGATGGAAACAGTGAACAACAGATAGCATGCACAGGGTGGTAGGAGTAATAACCGGACACAACTTACTACGATAAATATATGTACATAGAGACTGCGGTGACAAGGAAGTTCATTACGATACACCCCACTTCCTACGTCATTGCCCAGGACTCTACTACCTTAGATTTAATATTCCAGGAAATCATTTTCTCCAGCCAGTCAACGAGGTTTGCCTCCATCACTTACGCTGTTTCGCTTTCCCCGGAAATAGCAGCTAGGAGAGTTGAAACCCACGTCAAAAATCTTTGGGAGTATTACCTCAAATGGGGAATCAAAATCAACAGCAGCAAGACGGAACTAATCTGCTTCAGAAATCCAGTGACAGCTACGAGGGGACGCCGAGCGTTCGCAACTCGCTGCCACAACATACGGATTTCTCTTCCAGATAACACCGAGGTGCGAACAAAGCAAACCACCAAATATCTTGGAATCAATTTCAGCGAGAGGTTTAAGTTTAATCCTCACGCTGAAATCATCCTAAGGAGGGCCAATTATGCGTTGCATTTAGTCCACCCATTACTCAGAAAGAGAAATGGGCTCAGCAAGAAGACTAAACTGCTCGTATACAAGCAGCTGATAAGACCAGTTATCACATATGGCTGCCCCATATGGTTCACCATATCGCCCACCACCATGAAGAAGATTCAAATATTCGAACGGAAGGTCCTTCGAATCTGTACAGGACTGTGGCGAAACCCAATCACAAGGAAGTACCACCCTAAGGCTTTTCTTTACGAGAACGCCGGTGTGAGCCCAATCGACCAGTATATGATTCAACTTTCAAGTAGACTCCTGCAAAATCTTGTTGACCACCCTAACGAGGAAATACAAGACTACATCCGACAGCAGATCGATCCAAGCCACCGATACCTGAGTGCACGAGCAATCATCGATTCAAGATTTGAAGACATAATGAACAACGAAGAAACACCGTTCTACCAGCTTGCAGACAATGCCTATTACCGGGGATAGTCCCCTTAATAATATATTTCTTTATTTAACAAAAAAAAAAAAAAAAACTTTCCAAATATATTCTCTTATATAAAATATTCATGTAATAGATTAAGTAGCCATTAATATAGGTTTTTGAAAAAAAAAAACCTTAGCAAACTAGCCAGTAGATATACGTTGGGCCCCTATTGTTGAGCCAACATTAAATTTATAGTAATAAGTCTAGTTTTAAGCCAATTTGTAAATAGAACGACTAAACAATAAAAACCTTAATCTGATCTCAATGAGGTTTGCAGCTTTATCAAAGCTTTGTAATTTAGCTGACGGCGGTAAAGCTGAGATCAGAAGTACGCTTCTGATAGACTTGCCGCCATCAAATGGCTGCCAAAGAAGCATTCGATCGCCTTATTGGACCTATACAGCCTTTTTATTTATTAGCTTTATATGTTATACTGATGACATTGTTCAATAGCCAATGGCACTCTGTGACATCAAACAGAGATGACTTAAAATTAGGGGAAACGCTGACTCTCAAGGTTTAAGCGTCCGAAGGCCATTTGAGGAAAAGACTTCTATATCTATTCGTTCGATTGGCAGGAGTACATATGACAAATATCTAGAAGTGACCCTCGATAGCAAACTCGTCCGGATCAAGGGTGTGGAAGAAATAGTTGAAATAGTCCCTAGACCTCCTACATTGGACAAAGGCGAGGAAGACAACAAACTGTTAAAGCGGAGTGGGAAGATACTTCAATCAAGAGCTGCGGAGAGAGGAGGAAATCGAAAAAGCTAATCTCTGAAAAGTACTTCTAAAACTTAGACAATTCAAGGTACACTCTAGACACTTCAATCATAATAGATTCAGGTTTTTCCTGAGCTTAATCAAAAATAGGTTACTGATTTTAAAAGAAGATGTATCTAATAATCGACAGCGACGGCTGATGCAGATACTCTAAAGTATTGGACTGTAGTACGGACCATTTATTCGGCATAGAAAAATCTGTCTGGGGGTATACCAAATAGACAAATGAGTTCTAACCTCTTTGGACTCTGAGAACAGCATCAGCATCCCGAGGGGATTAGATAGTTGTTCGGTCTTTAAGTATTTCTGCACTCTTTTTTGTTAAGGGGATAGCTAACGTTGCTAAATCTTCTGGGTTTCGAGATTTGTTTGCCTGGACATCGCATATCGGACAGAAGAGTATAATGTGATTTAAGTATCTTTGAAAATAATGAGGCTCACAATTTGAGGAAGAAAATCGGGGGTGAAATGGTTTCTGGTAGAGACACTACTATACGTAGGTAGTCACAGCACCATCTACAGTCAAAATTACCGTACAATCAACCAATCATACCCGTTATCTTGAATTGTCAATGGTGATGCGTTTTAGCTCCGTCCAGTTCCTTTATAACCCCTCAGATCCTTTTAATTTTTATTTTCACTGAGTGCCATTAGAAATAGAGAGCCCGACTTCAGGTAAATGTTGCACATACACCTACAAACGTTTAATTTTACCTCATACCGTAACATATTGAAAGAATTAGGCGCAGTTTCCCTTCAAATTGCAAGAAGACCCTAATTGTTTTTGCCCAATGACTTACATAATGCACAACACAAGGTCCTTTCCAACATCGTTAATGAGCGATACGGAAATATCTACTAAATAAGAAAATCCCATTTCGCCCACAACACAATTAGTTGCAATGCAATGCACCCTACCACCCAGTTCCCACCAACTTGCACAACCGTCCAATAATAGTACTGCATATAGCAGCATATTGTTAATTAAAATTTGGTAAAAGCTATTGGCTTCGGCTCAATTCGTTTCGGCTCGTTAATTAACTTGGCAAGCTGCGGGCAGTACAGCATCATGCTGGCGCTGGATGTGTATGGCTCTGTACCAGGATGGACAGACGGATCCAATCCAACGACACATTCGCGGCACTTTCTTTTGCTTCATGGTAAAGCACATATTAAACACCTATTGTCGATGTCCCTCTATCCCTGCCTGGGCATTATAATTTAATTACAATGACGGAAGCGGAAAATGACGTAATTTACTTGTGTATACAAAACGGGAGAGGTCTAGCATTACGTACGAGTTGTACGAGTAATTTGTAAATGCGGCAGCTGTATCTCACACAAAGCGTACTAATTGCTTTGAATCGGTGTGAAAAATGGACGCAGTTGCATAGATGCCACAACAACAGTAACACTAAAGAACTACATATAGTCAGTAAATTTGTTTTGTGAATGGAAATAATGGGACAGCTTCCTTAGAGTTACTTATACTCGTAGAATTAAAACTGTTTCTTCTTTCTATTCACTAATATCGTTAGGACCTTTGATAAGCGTAATAGTATGGATAAGAGTATTACTTACTTTTTTTTCAAATATGTACTCGTACTGTTATCCTTTAAGTGTTGTCTGAAATACAAAAAAAAAAAGAACATTTAGTATGTATTTTTTGAACTGAAATTATATTAAAAAAAATTAGTAAGCGAATAGTGAATGTACTCGCGAGTTGCAACAGATGCTTTCGAGCTATCATACTATTGTATTGCCTCATAGAATTTAGAAGGTTAGAAGTTTTCATTTAGTACTCGTTTTCAAGTATTGTTCAAACGATGCGCTGATAGACTGGCGGTTCTAAAATTATTAAAACAGTAAGTACTCGTACTCGTATGTAGATAAAAACATACAGAGAAGTTACAATTCATCTGGAACGGATGGCATGATAAGAGAAGAGGTTGCTCTCGAAAAACAGTTCACACCTATGCCTGGTTTCCGAAACACCATTTGGAATGAACCTGCAACATTATGAAGGATGTGTCATATTCTCACTAATGAGAATATGCAAGTAACAAAAAGTTTTAGTATAAGTCAGATCATACTTCAGTGATCTTGTCATTAAATTAAACGGAACTGCAGGAAAAAAGTGTAAACAAGAGAGCCAACTGGACTGAATTCAGAGAAAAGCTAGAAAGTTTTATACACCTAAGATATCCTTTGGAACAATTCATTGCTGATGTTCAATAGGCGGCAGAGAAAAGTACATCAGCTAATTTGAATTTGAGGAGACAACATGGAACAACATACCTCGTCGAAGTAAAAGAGTTGATATTAGAAAAAAGAAGGGCTCGTAGGTTTCCAGCCTGTTTTCAACCGCCTCAATAATTAATATCATCATCATCACACACAGTCGTATTGCCAAAAAGAACCGAAATGTGTAAAATGTGCCGGTAACCACCTATCGGAAAGATGTGACCTAAATAAGCAGGCACCGGCGACCTGCATAAATTGCAAAGGCAAGTACCCAGCAAACTATCGGAGCTGCGAAGTGGCAAAGGAGCTCCAAAAAAGGCGAGATACATTTAAAAATAATTTACGCCAGAGAGTAAACCCGCTTAAAAAGAGACGTGAAACCGCTAAGGAAAAGGGGATCTGCATTGCGATTGATCGGGAAACTACTGACTGCTCAAAACTTGGCTTGGGCCAGTAGCGCAACAATCAAGTTCGTGATGAAGTGCTTGCTTTACCTCCTAGTGGTGGTCCCCGGGTAACTATACGTATAAACCCTTATGCGTGTAGGTTAAAACTGCAAGTGCGGGTTGTCTAGGGCCTTGATTCTACGTAACGTGGGCTAGCAACCTGCGTTACCGAACCCTAATTGCTACAGAAACCGACACTATGCCTCGGATAAGGAATGATCACATGTTGACGGCTTTTGGCTATTGTACCCGGACAAAGATAGGTTTCTGGAATGTGAAGACGCTCCTCGACTCGGGAAGTGAAGGACCTCACAATGTCAGATTCCTTCAATTGGAAAAAGAATTCATGCGATATAGACTGGACATTTTGGGGGTAAGCGAAATCAGATGGCTAGAAGCGGATGAGTACCAGTCCCCAACGCATAACACTGTACTACTTTATTCTGGAAGACCATCTGGAAGTCCGCGGGAATATGGAATCGGACTGCTGCTAACACCAACAGCACGCAAAGGCCTAATTTCCTGGCAACCTTATGGTGATAGGATTATGTCGGCCAGATTCCGGACTAGAGTACGACGCGTCACCATCATACAGTGTTATGTCCCAACGGAGGGCTCGTCTGAGGACGAGAAGGAGAGCTTCTACAATCTCTTAAGCGCCGTCTTCAATACAACACCAAATGGAGACATTGTCATAGTGATGGGGGATTTGAATGCCAATGTAGGCAACCACAACAAAGGGCTCAAACATGTAATCGGGAAGAATGGGCTAGGCAACCACAATGACAATGGCGAAAGGTTTGTGGATTTCTGCAATGCCAACCGCCTTGTGATAGGTGGCACTATGTTTGAGCACAAGACCTGCCACAAAGTCAGCTGGGTTTCCAACGACAGGCAAGCAACTTCCAATCAAATTGACCATTTTGCTATCGGCCGCCGCTTTAGAAGTAGTCTCCTGGACGTCCGAAGCAGGCGAGGGGCAGATGTGGGGATAGTACGAGATCACCATCTTATGATAGCTACTCTTCAACTACGCACTGCTGCCGTTCGAAGATCCCACGACAATACAAGAATGCCCATGTTCAACATCGATAGACTTAGTGATCCCTCAGTGCGCCAACAATTAAGGGAGCACATTTCGCAAGGTGTGGAAGCAATCAGCAGCTCACTGCCCACAACCATCCAAGACCATTGGTGTGCTGTGAAAAATGTTTTTACATCTGGTGCTGAAAGAATTGTCGGTCGATCGCAGGAAAGGCATAGGGCGTGGCTTTCTGAGGATGCCTGGAGACGGATTGACGAACGGAAACAGCTGAAAGCTCGCATTGCAGCCGCTCCAGCAGCAGGGAGTAATGAGCTAGAGTCCCTATATCGCATGAAGATGAGAGAAGTTCATTGAGTTACTAAAAATTTTAACGTGAATCGCAAACGGCCTCCAACAAAAAATCACCAAACTAGAGGTATTCTTGCGGAACGACAAGCTTGATCTCTGAAACCTACCTTACAAAGGAATCTCAAGTTAAAATAAGAGGATGTCGTGCGTATCACGCATACCATCCTTCCGGAAGAGCCAGGGGCGGATCCTCTTTATTCATAAAAGACTGCATTAAGCACTCCATGCAACTTCAGTTCGTATTAAAAACAATAACGTATATTTCAACATCGCGTCCATATATTGTCCGCGATGCACGTTCAAAAGTAACGACCTTATAGGTCTCTTCGCCTCGCTTGGAACGAACTTCAATATTGATGGTGATTTTAATGCAAAACACATCTTTTGGTGTTCGAGATACAATTCACCGAAAGGCAAACTTGTGTATGAAATCGGTATGCAATTTGGAGTTAATTTCTACTCGACAGGGAAACCGACATATTGGCCCTCCGATGCAGCAAAAACACCTGCCCTAATAGACTTCTTCGTAACAAAAGGAGTGTCTGCTAATTTTGCGAGAATAGAGGAAAACTTTGATCTCTCCTCAGATCACTCACCGGTAATTTTAACAATAAGTGACCGGCTAGTAGAAGGCTTGCCTAAGTTAGCTAACAACAAAACAAACTGGGACGGCTTTAGGAATGATTGCGAAGAAAATATTATCATAAATGTGTCGCTAAAAACACCTCTCGAGATAGAAGTAGAACTCGGTAAATTTACTGAAGCTATTCAGAATGCCGCATGGAAAAATACTCTCTTAAGGAGAAAGGTAACCAAAAGCAGCGAAGCTAATTATCTGCCGGAAATAAAGGAACTTATTCGTGAGAAGAGGAGAGCACGCAAAATATGGCAACAAACCCGCGCCCCTCAACATAAAAAATATTCAAACGACCTCTGCATATCTTGAAGGATTAACAGCGGAAAAATGCATAAATTACTCCCTCTGGAAAGCGATAAAAAGTATCAAAAAACCCCAAATGCAATCGCCACCAATCAGAAAAAACAATGGGCAAAGAGTGACAAAGAAAAGGCGGATCTTTTTGCCGAACACCTAGAAGAAACGTTTAAGCCATTTGATGGACAACCATTGATAGACGATCTTAGAGGTATGGCAACGACATCTGATACGAGTAACTTTAGAATAAAAAGTGTATCGTTAACCGAACTTTGCCAGACGATAAGGAATTTGAAAATTAATAAAGCGCCCGGCTATGATTTAATAACCGGAAGTGATAATGATTCCGAAACCGAGAAAACCTCCAAACGACAAGAAATCGTACAGACCAATATCGCTCCTACCAATAATATCAAAGGTATTTGAAAGACTCCTATTGAAATGCATCCAACCGGTCATTGAAGAAAGACGTCTTATACCTGACCACCAATTCGTGTTCAGAATCAAGCATTCCACAATCGACCAGGTTTATAATAATAACCGATGAAATTTAAAAAGCCCTGGAGGGGAAACAGATTTGCTCTAGCGCTTTTCTTGACGTCTCTCAAGCCTTCGATGAGGTTTGGCACGATGGCTTGAAGTACAAACTAACACGGGTCATTCTGGAACACTTATTTACGATCTTAGAATCCTACCTTGAAAACAGATTATTTCATGTTAAACACGGAACTGAATATTCCGAGTTCAAGGAAATCGCCGCTGGAGTTCCACAAGGAAGTGTCCTTGGTCCTGTTTTATTTTTGCTACACACTCGAGATATACCCCAAACTGAAGGTACCATAGTAGCTACGTTCGCGGACGATATCGCTATTTAGGCAACGGAAAGTTCAATCGAGTCAACAACTGAAAAACTCCAACGAGCTTTGGATAAAGTCTGCGACTGGACAAAACTTTGGGGCGTTGTTCTTAACGAGACCAAATCGACACAAGTTAACTTCACATACAAGAAAATAAACAATCTACCCGTATTCATTAACTCGGTACAAATACCGTATGCAAATGAAGCTAAATATCTGAGGATGACACTGGACGCGAAACTTAAGTGGAAACCGCACGTTAAAAAAAAACGCGATGAGCTTGAAAATCGCTTTAGAGAAATGTATGTGTAACTGCTTTTATATAAGCAAGTGCTAAAGCCTATATGGACGTAGGGTATACAACTCTGGGGTTGTACCAAAACAAGCAAAAGAGATCAATCTTTGCAAAATAAAGTGATAAGAGCAATCGTGAATGCTCCCTGATATATTAGAAATAATGATATACAAAGAGACTTAGGGATCGCAGCCGTGGACGACGAATTAACAAACTTCATTCGTAAGCTCCATATTCGTACCTTCATGGTCATTGCAACCACACCATACTCCAAACATTAGACGTGAGAAATATCACGCGAATATTCCTCGAAGCTTAAACTATCACCGACTACTCCTTGTAGAATGCAGCTAAGTATTCAAAAAGACCTCAACTACAAAATCCGCCCTTGAAAACACCAGACGGAAAATGGATCGGCAACTCGAAACAAAAGGCTGTCCTCTATCGAACATTTTTAAGCCATTCTCGTCAAGTGAAGCCACTGAAAACCTAGAGTTTAGGGGCGAAGATGAAATTCATCCTGTCACGCTCAGGGAAGTAAAAGCATATGGCAACACAAATTATCGAATAAAAAAGCTCAGTTTCTAAGGAAATGCCACCAATAGCATTTAAATTGAGGGTGGCCGTGGGGTAGTGGGAACATCATCGCTTGTCACGCTGTTGATTCACGGTTCGAATCCTGAAGTCAAGAATCATCTATTTATTTCGTCTGAAATAAATAAAAATGTCGATCACTTGCGAAAGCTAAGTCAACTCTACTGTGAAGGCATAACACTGGCAGTAGGGTGGTCATATGGCTAAAATGCAACTTGCTCGTGGTAATGACATCAGGAGGACGGAAAAAAATACTGTGAATCATAAGCAACGACAACAATAGCGACAACAAACAAAATACTCCCCAGCTATCTGGACAGCCACCCTTGGAGTTTACAGAAACTTAATACCACCTGAGTTTCAAACTACACCACCAATCTGTCTTTCTCTCTGTCTCTTCCCCTTTTCCGCAAAAACATACGTGTTCTAAAAATTAGTATAAGGGTATTCATATCCCCTTCAACACGTGCAAATTATAAAAAAAAAAACACAATTTATAATAAACGCGTGCCTAAAGCTCCGATATGTCCCACATCATTGGAAAATCGCTGAAGTGATTGTAATACCCAAGCAAGGAAAGCCACCAACAGAAGTGAAATCTTGTAAACCAATATCCCTTATACCAATTATGACAAAGGTTTTCAAAAAATTCCTCCTGAAAAGACTTAGCAAAATCATAGAAGAAAGTTCGGATTTAGAAATAAAAAAATTTCACGATAGACCAAGTGCACCGAGTTACGGATGTAGTGGAAAAAGCACTGCAGCTCAAACTTCAAACTTGAGTACAAACTGCATACTGATCTACCTAGGCAATATTACAAAATACTGAAATGCTATATTTCAGATCGACTGTTCCGAGTTCGATACGAAGAAGAGGAATTAAAGAAAATTAGGACAGGTGTACCACAAGGAAGTGTCCTAGGACCAACCCTGTATCTGTTGTACACCAGGAATATACCCGTGGATAACAATGCCAGTACGGCTACTTTTGCAGATGACACTACAATATTAGTTGTACCCCATGCTAATGCAGCATTGGAATGACTTTGGACGCGAAGTTAAAATGGAAGAAGCACATCAAAAAAAAAGAAACTTGAAATATAGAAAAATGTACTGTTTACTGGGAAGAAACTCAGATAATGTCTACCCTGAACAAAACAAGGCAACAAAAGCAGCAATTATGGACTTGCACAAAGAAAACAAATATCAAAACTGTACGAGCACAGACATTCCAAAAAGTCCTTCGTGGAATAATAAATGCCCCTTCTATTAGGTACGCAACTAAGTTCTTTTGATGAAAATGCAACTTTATTGTGAAAAAATGGTTACAAATGAATCATTCAAAGTATTGCCCATCGCTAGCTACAACTTTTTCCCATCTTTCTAGCAGAGCTCGAATACAGTTACGGTAAAAGCGTTCATCTTTTGAGGCTATCCACGAATCAAGCCATTTTTGATGTCTTCATATGAGCGGAACTGCTGATCAGCCAGACCATGTGCCATCGAATGGAACTAGTAATAATCGGATGGCGCAATATCTGGGGAATATGGCGGGTGGGGTAGGACATCCCATTTGAACGTTTCCAGGAACGGGTTTGGCAACGTGAGGCGGAGCGTTGTCATGCTGTAGGATCACTTTTTCGTGCCTCTGCTCGTATTGTGGCCGTTTTTCGCGCAGTGCTCGGCTCTTTCGCATTAATTGAAGTCGATACTGTTCCCCAATGATGGTTTCGTTGGGTTTCAACAGTCCATAATAAATGACACCGACCTGGTCCCATCAAATACACAGCATAATCTTCGCAGCGTGAATATTCGGCCGAGCCGACGACGTAGAAGAATGACCGGGCAGTCCCCATGACTTTCTTTTCTTTTGGTTGCTGTAATGAATCCATTTTTCATCAACCGTCACGATGCGATGAAAAAACCCTTCCTTTTTCACACAACCAAAAGTATATGACGCCAAAATAAAATCACTAATGTGTCAACGCAGTTTGTCTACCATATGTCTAAGTTCGGTTCATGACGTTTTGGATATGTCAAAATCGACCAGCACTTTTTTTTTATTGAGAACTTAGTTGTGCACTTAACTACGAGGGCAAGGTGAAAAGTTCTCGGCCTGACAATGAAAGACTACGATTTTCAGTTAGAAAATGATTTTATTATTCTACATAATCTCCCTTGACTTCAACACACTTGGTCCAGCGTTTTTCCAACGACAGTATTCCTTCTCGGAAGTGAGAGTCCGGAAGGCTGTGAAAATATTCATCTACGGCCCTCTCAACTTCTGTATTGGATGCGAAGCGCTTCTCAGAAACAAATTTCTTCAAGTTTGGGAACAGATGGAAGTCTGAGGGTGCCAAATCAGGTGAATAGGGGGGATGACCGAGCAAATCGTACCCCAAATCCCGCAGTTTTGCCATCGCCAACGCATACTTGTGTACAGGTGCATTGTCCTGGTGAAAGGAGACTTTATTCTTCTTCAAGCCGGGCCTTCTTCTCGCGAATTTTGGCATCCAACTGGTCAAGAAGGTTGGAGTAATATTCGCCTGTAATTGTTCTGCCTTTCTCAAGGTAATCAATTAACAGGATCCCTTTCGCACCCCAAAACACACTGGCCATGACCTTTCCGGCAGATGCGATCGATTCCGCTTTCTTTGGCGCTGAACCACCGGCTTCCACCCACTGCTTCGACTGCTGTTTCTTTTCTGGCGTGTAGTAGTGGACTCATGTCTCATCCATTGTGACAAATCGCCGCACAAAATCGGTCGGATCCCTATTGAATAGGTCCAAAGATTGTCGCGAAAATCGTTTGCGCATTTGCTTTTGATCGGCATTCAGCAAATGCGGCACCCATCTTGTGCAGAGCTTTCGCATTCCTAAGTTTTTGTGCAAGATGTTTCGCACTCTCTCTTCCGATATACACACAGCCTCAGTTATCTCACTCACCTTCACTCGCCTATCGTCTAACACGATATCATGCACTTTTTCGATGGTTTCGGGTGTGGTTGTGGTCTTGGGGTTTGACCGCCCTTCACGTGGGTCATCTTCGAGGGACGTGCGACCACGTTTAAATTCAGCTGCCCACTTTTTAACGGTTGACATGGAAGGAGCAGAGTCCCCGTAAACTTTTGTCAACTTTGGATGAATTTCCTTAGGGGTTAACCCACCCAAAACGAAGAATTTTATATCCATTTTAACGAAAAACACGCCAGACGTCTACTGCAAAAATTTGTGTAAAGAAACTACTTGAGAGATCAAGTTGAAACTTGTCATACGAGTACGAACTAATGAGAAGTGCACCCAGGCAGGAAACATAAATTTTTTCTGATTAGAACGCCATCTCTGCATCAGGCCGAAAACTTTTCACCTTGCCTTCGTACTGAGCCACGGTGCCCACAGAGAGGATAAAATTAATAAAAAAGTGGTGCTTCACAGTGGGCCTAGCCGTGATCTTGACTTGGTGATTCAAGAAAAGGACCTCTTGCCTGACCTAAAGCCTATACGACTGGAAGGAGTTGACATATAAGAGAGGTCAAGTACCTAGAAATTATTCTGCACAGTAAACTCCTACAAACTAAACAAAACAGAATTAAGAAATAGTGAGAAAAGCTACTCGAGTGCTCATGGTCTGCAAGGGTCCAGCATGTAAAACCTGGGGATGTAGTCCCAATATTCTACGCTGAATGTATACCATGATGATGAGATAAATCATCATCTATGGTGCGTTGGCTTTAGCCATGAGAACAAAGTTAAGCACAGCGAAGATAAAATTCGAGAAATCAAAAAGACTGGCTTGCATATGCATGCTACGGTCAACGGAGCGGTGTCAGATATCGTCAGTGGGGCAATCAGTAGGGATTGTAAGAGAGCGAACAGAAAATACCTCGGACTCGGAGACCGGGACTCACTTCAAAATTCAGCACTTCGGAAGCAAATCCCCAGAGATGGTCAAGAAGTACAACTGCTTCAAAAACTTCACAAAGCACAAAGAGAAAATGGGCCAGCACATCTGCTGTCTGCCATCAATAATCGCGCCATTAAATGTTATGCAGATGGATCAAGACAGCTTTGGAGATTGAAGTAGGAGTGTTCAGGCCATGGAGCGAATTCCAATTAATCAATGGCTAAATTGTCAAGCATTTCCTGGGCAGAAATCCACATATTGGAAGGTATGCCCAACTTAACCTCGAGAGAAATTGCTGCAAGAGATACATTGCAATCATGTTAGATACTCAAGATACCATAAGCTCAACCTGAACAAAATCAACTAAGCTACGTTCGAGTGGATGTTAACAAGGAGGCCGAGAAAAAGAGGGCGACCAGAACCCTTCAGAGGGGTTGATGTACTGAACACATCATCTGAAAAGAGCTGCGGAAAGCGGACTAAATCAAGAGAGCTAAATTCTCTGGGGAACACATAAAAATTGGTAAAGGCACTAATAGAAAACTACAATCGTAGAAGATCTAAAACCCACAGCAGCTTAAGTAGGGAGAAGCTTCGTATACTTATGGCCTTCTTCACGGGACGCTGTTAATCCCCGTGAGCAAGTTAGGTGTAGAGATCAATAAAAATGCTGATTTTGCGACAAAGCCGAAAAGACCCTGGATCACATCCTTAGGAACTGTGCGATATAGCAGCAAAATAAGTTATCTGGAAGTAGAGAGACCTCCCATCTTTAAACAAAAAGTTAAACGAGGTTCTCAACACATTTATCGGTCAGAAAGGCTTTATCGGTCAGAAAGGCTTCCCAACTACAACTGCAAAACGGTTCTCTATTTTATTTCGCATTTCTTTAACTAAACGGGCATCACAATGAGTCTACCTACCTACCAAGTAGACAATTTATCTGCAAAAGCTATTTGGCAATACAGTCGAAGGTTTGTCCAGTGTCTTTAGCGGCTATCGAGATGTACACCTACAAGGAAAGCGTAAAATTGATCAGGTAGTAGATCAAATTGACGGAAAAACTTCTACAGGCCAAGCGAAACTATCACGGAAGCGTCTCGCCTAAGTCCTGGCTAAAAAGGAACCAACGAATAAGTCGATTACAGTTAGATGTAAGTATTTGCACGACGAGATGTTAGATATTCTGAATAACCACTTTCCTGGTTAGATCCGAGGATAGTCTGTGAAACTTCATACCGCGTCCCGTGAAAGGAGTTGATAACAGAATTTGATACAAACTATCGACAAGAAGGTTACCCGGGGCTTTAAAACTAATCGACAGACAAAGTTAAATCTAAAAGTGAAGAGCTTGGTACAAGGTGGTTTAAGCAGGTATTGAACTTTGCATAGAAAAATTATTGGTTTGATATGTGGTCCGAACGGTATTTGGCCCGATAAGGACTAACGATTATATTACCTCAGAAACGTCAAGTTAATTGCCATAAAAGCTTTAGTTAAGGTCTTCGAAACCAGTCTAAGATCTTACGGGCAGACTTCTTGAGGTTGGATTTTAATTATACCAACAAAGTCCACGTCAATATTGGTAAAAAGAGGGTATCGTGGAGCCTTACCCATCGCTTGGCAGGTAAACATTTCTGATGATGATGATGATGATGTCAGCCCTTCAGCGTTTCTCAGCTAGCGCCACTTCTTTTGGTGTGAACCCCAAATCAGACAAGCTTCCACCAGTGACATTAACATAAGTCTGTGGTTTTCACACCAAACCAATCGGTACAGCAGCAGAAAAACTCAACAAGTTAAATTTTACTCTGGGTTTGATTTGTCCTGACGCGGCACATCTTTTCAATCGAATAGTCCTTCGTCGAATTAAAAAAAAAAAACAAAAACATCTAACGTAACGTTGCCACAATTCTTTAGCAAATGTCTGACGGAGTTCGATAATTCGATTCGAAAATAGATAATAAAACATCAAAGATGAACTCTTTCGAAGCACGATGGATAATGACTTTGACTGGCTTTCAAAAATCAACTCGTAACATGATAATGACGTTCGTTGGAACAACTTAACCCTCTGCGGTACAAATTTGATGAAATGAATTTCGCAATTATCATCAATTACCCATCAAATTAACCAAGCCAGGCAGCAGCATAGTATGTACAAGAGCTCCATCATATCATCTACGTTTTCCACCAACAGCACCACCCCCATCTCCCAGCACCTCAATCACCATCATCATCATAGGTATCAAACGGGGGGCGTATCTGGGTAATGGATAAGAACACGGGGTAGCAGAAGGACCAGTGAAATCATTTTTGGCGAGAGCTGTGTGTGCTGGAGTCATTAAATGGCGCTGGTGGTGCTGATGGCAGGAATCAGGATCACTAGACCCCCTTATCGTACGAGTATGTAAGGGGTAACGATGAGTTGAGTCAGTTTCAATCTTTTTGGGGTAGCGACATTGAGTGCATGTACATATATGTGTGTGTGTGTGTATAAGGATAAGACCACTAAATGGGACGGATGTGAGGACGTATCCTCTTCCTGTTGTGGATTGGAATAATCAAATAGGGAAATTCCTCAATTTAATTCGTTACGTTTATGGTGTGGTACGACTCGATATCCCAATCCCATCCCTAGCGTCAATAAGTTTCAACGAAGCAGAACTGCTGCTACTGCTAGAGAGTGGATAAACTACCATTCCTTCTCCATGCCGCTAGTATTCAATAATTTTACCGCCTCGTCCTCGTTCTCGTCCGATGAATAGTGCTTAATTGAACGTGAAAGATTATAGAGAGTGAACAACTGAGCTGGGGCAGAGAGAGAGAGGTAGATTAAGTGGGGGCACAGGATGATTTTCGAACAATTGATAAACTTTAATTGCTGTTTGTTGAAGCGCGGACGGACAGTATTTCGCTGACAGTTTGACGTGCATGCAAAGGGGAAAGTCTGAACAAATGCTCTAATGAGTTTTTTTTTTTTTTTTTTTTTTCTAGGGGGTAGCTTAATCACCATTTGGAGCTCGTTTCATTTTTTCTTATCATGTCTTATGAGTATAAGTCGTTATATGATGATAAAAAAGGTCAGTGCCACGCTATGTAATTAAGTATTGAAAGTTTCGTTGAGAAACTTTGAGTACAGAGCGGGTCGAATTAGTTTTTGTTGAGGATGAATCTATGGTCAGCATAGGACCGTGTTGTCAATTTCTATCTAATTTTAGATGGAAAACGTATAATGTGGAACGTATTCAAAGACCTGTTGTTTTTTTTTTTCTGAAATCCTGCTCCTACTCGAGGTCAAATGTGGTTTCTAGTTATGCTTTTCGGTGATTTATCTGTCCATGTTCTACGTCGCAAAGAGCTATTCCTGTTTTATCACGGCCAGCGTAGGTAATGGATTACCTTTAGCTAGGATATTGATAGTGGGCGTCACTTTCTAGGTGCGCTACTCATAAAATAGTTCTGCTTTCTCAAATATTGGACAGCATTATCATCCTTATTTAACATACAGCCGAAACAATAATAAATGTTGGAAACTTTCTAAGCTCTTGATCGGTTGTTGAATAATAATGTCAGACATCTGACTCACGCTGACGCAGTGGAAAAAAAAACAAATCACAGGTGGACATACGAGTATTTTAAAAATTCCAACATTGCTAGACTACGAGTACTATTGCCAAACCTAGACCTTAAAAAGGTTAAATGTATTGCCACGACAGCTTAGAGATAATATCTCCAAACTTATAAACGCCGTTACTAGACACTACATCATCGGCAGATATCCACAGAGTCTTGACCCTGTAATACAAGCACTGACTTCAGTTGAACCTGAAGTGGGAGACACTGCATCATCGGCAGATATCCACAGAGTCTTGACATTGTAATGCAAGCATTGACTTCAGCAGAACTTGCAGGGATGAAAAGAACGACGAGCCTATATTTCACTTTCTCTGCAAATGTCCTTCTCTTGCTCATATACAATAGGAAGGGCTAACGTAGACAAAATTCATCTTCAACGATCTGAACAAAAGTTGCACTGCCAAAATCAATTGCTTCATCAAGCGGAGTAGATGAGTAGTAGGTCCCAAGAGTAGATAGGGATCGAAATCCCTGCTCCATCTCAATGGACCTTTGTTGGTCTAAGTGCACTTCTATCTATCTATCTAAGCATGGTATTGGTGAAACTATCTGGTGGCCATAATACAGAATATGAAATCGTTGGAGTCGTTTTAGAAAAAATCGCTAGTTTTTTTTTTTAAATTCAGCGAATATGGAAAATTTTGTGAAAGTCGAACGAACTTCAGGCCAACAGACGGGGCCACAGGTTGTGGATAGTGGAACGGCCTTTAATATCATAGATATAAAGGTTCGCTGTTAATAAGTATGTATTTACAAATAAACAGTACCCAACAAGCAGCGGATATTGGATAGGTGTAAGGTAATTCGCAGTTTGGCTCTGCAATTTCATAACAAAAACCACATACGAGTATATTTATTCCTGAGACAAATTCGTCAGCAGAAGTCGCCATCAAATAAACATTAAGCCATGATCTCCCCCGGCAGCGTCTGACCCAAAATGATCGGCTGCAAACAGCGTCTGTTTCTCCAGGTTAGGACCGGCTGAAATTACGAACTCGTCAACGCGCAGAGGTGCCACCGCTTATTTAATCTGGAAAAATCTATCCTTTCCTCTCTCTCTCTCCATCACTGGGTTAACAAAATTTAAAAGACCTAAAGACTCTTAAGTTATGCAGAAATTAAAAAAAGAAGCCAGGTACCATTAATAGTGGGGTTAGAAGGAAAAATCATATTCGCCTCGAATTGTACATATCATCATTATCGATCTGAAGAAAGCTTTCGACATACTTCCGAGAGATCTCATGTGTATGGTGCTAAGATCTGAAAAAGTACCGGCGACGTACGCTAGAATGATACAAGACATGCTGACATATAGGTACAATCGAAAGTAAAATGCACGCCGGGAAGAACCGGAAAATTCGAATTTAAAGTAGGAGTGCATCAAGGTAGTTGCGTAAGTCCCTTGCTTTTTCAATGACGTATAAGATTTCTTGTTGAAGGAACACATCGACGAAACCGGAACGACTTCAGAATATATTTAATAATTGGATTTAGGCGTTGGAAGACAACGATTTTACAATTAGCCACACGAAAACAAAACATTTGTATTGCCATTTTGACGAATCCACAAATACGACCCCTGATATCCTCTTAAACAGAGTTATTGTTCCGAAATTCTCCCTCGTAAATGATTAGGGAAATTGTGACGACGATAATGGCGCGAAAACTCCACAGTCTTTTGTGACCCAAAAATACCACTTAAACTCAAAGCCTTGCTTTATGTGACAGTCGTACGTCCGGCTTTAATATTTGCAGATAAAAATGGTACAGATATCAGCGGAAGTATCAAAACGAGACCTAATTAGAAGTACGCGTATTCGCGGAAGCCTACGTGTAAGGAAACAGATTGTGGAAAAGCTGTAGGCTGAGCGCATATGCTGGCACTGCTATATACCTATACAAAGAAGACCGTCGGAAAACCCTGTCCGACTCAAGTTCGATACGTGAGAGAAATACTTAACATAAGATGTACGAGACAAATAACATTAACAAGTAGTAAGTAATTCGGCGCGCTTTATACCTGGAGCCATGTCAGCTCGGTTCGAATTGAGGGCTCAGATCATCGGATCAAGCTGTGCCAGCTGATTACTTCAAGATGGCTCAAGCCGAGCCGCAGCTGGTAAAGTGAAAGCGGATAAGCGAGAAGCTCAGAAAGAGTTACATATTCATATTGCATCCTATGGTACACACAAAGCGACTACAGTTTTAGCTTTTACACATAAGATAGCACGAATACAGCTGCCATTCCGACTAACGAAATTTTATTAAACATATGGAGTTATAATTGCTTACCGTAGTGGAAGAGTAAATGCAAACAAATTTAAAATGAATATCAAAACGCGTCTCAAAAAATGTGCTTTGTGTTTAGAAAAGCCAGCTCCACGTAATTGGTGGTAGAATGACCAAATCAAAAAGGCGGTTAGTAATAAAAAGATAGCTTCCAAGCATGAACGAATTGAAAAGGAGCGTTCTAAATTAAAATACGACAGACGTAAAAAGGAATCCTTTCTACTGTAACTAAAGCACGACTCATGTTGTCCATAGAGGTATTTTAACGTACTCGTAGCTTGGAAGATGTCTCTTAGCAATCGACAAAAAGGTAACAAGCTTCCGAAGAGGTTCAACATCTAAGAACAAACAACGGTACCGAGAGATCTCATATGGATGGCGCTGAGATCCCAAAACGTGCCAAGGACGTACGTTAGAATGATACAAATCATGAACGATGACGTGAGAACGAACTTACGGGAATAACCCGGCAATTCGAAGTTAAAGTTGGAGTACCCCAAGGCAGTTTCCTAAGTCCATTGCTTTTCAATGAGCTGCACGAAAACAGAACATTTGCACAACTGTTTTTCCGAACCTCGAAACCTAACCCAGAATATCCTATTAAATAAAATTAACGTTATATCGAAATTATGAAGACGATGTGCAACATCGAGTGAGTGTCGGATAGTTAAAGTGGCTTGAAAACTCCGCAGTCTTTTATGATCGAAAATGCCATTTAAGCTCAAAGGTTTGCTTTATACGACAGTCGTACGTCTGTCTTTAACGCACGCATTATAATGTTGAATGATGTATTAAAGATAAAAAGGAAAAATGACAACGACAGAGGAGAAAATTTTACGGATATCAGCAGGAGTATCAAAACGAGATCTAATTAGAAGTACGGAAGCCTTCATGTAAAGAAACCGATTGTAGAAAAGCTCCAGACCAGATCAGCTAGTACTGATATACTCGTAGGACAGAGGTAGACAAATCTGTCAAAACTCCACATAAACTCAGAAATAGACAGAAGGTAGAGGATGCTGTTCGGGACATGACCCAGTGACAAAGAGTTCATGCAGATCGCCAGTTGCCTGGTGGAACCCAGAACTGCAGATACTAAGAAAGAAAGCCAGAAAACTTCTAAATTGGTTACTAAAGACTAACTTGAAGGGGACTGAAATCTTTTCAGGTCAAAGCAAAAAAATATAAGAAGTTAATTCGGACGTCGAAAAGTGCTTTCTATAGAAATTTTTGTGAAAATACTTGATGCAACCAGTAGATTGGTTAAAGTTGTGAAAAAGGGCAAAACGATCAAACTGGAATCTGATTTGAGACAAAAACGGAGACTTTCAGTCTTATGTTGGAAACTCTCTTCCCGGGAAAACAGATAACAACTGCGTCTCAGCTTGGCCCGCTCATCCAGGTTAAGCTTGCTCTAAGTCAGAAAACTCGGTGTAGCTGGTATACTGCATCAAGTGTGTTAACGAATGAGGCTATCAGGTATGAAATGGCATCTTTTGATAGCTACAAGTCGTTGGATACCCATGCTGCAACAGGGTATAGATCAGCTGAAAACCTACTTTGAAAAGAATTTTCATTGGATTATATTCCTACACCCTGGCGAACAGTTAGAGTGGTTTTTATACCAACAATCATTCACTCGCCAATAACTTCAGACCTATAAGTCTGACTTTCTTCTTGTTGAAAAGCATGAGGAGACTAGTTGAGACTCAACTGCGCAAAGTTGTTTTGAGGCAGCATCCTCTATCAGAGATACAGAATGCCTATCAGTTGCTAGATTGAATGTGCGCTCGATAGGAAAGAGTACGCGATGGGTATATTTATCGACATTGAGGGAGCTTTCGACAATGCGACCTTTGACTGTATGTGTAATTCTGCTAGACAACACGGTCTAGACGAAACATTAGTGTGTGGATTAAAGCAATGCTGATGAACAGAACTTTGGCCGTGGATCCGGATTGTGACCGATGCAACAGGGGTTATCCGCAAGATGGCATTCTGTCTCCACTACTATTGTGCATGATAGTCGACTCTTTGTAGAACACTCTCAATAGTTCTAATGTCTACGCTCAGGCATATATGCGGATGATGTTAACGTACATTTTGTCAAACCATGCCCAGAGACTGTCTGTGCTAACACGCAAATGGCTGGCTATGGGGTGCTGCACTAGGAAAGGGCTTTCAGTCAGTCCTGTCAAGATCTTGACCGGTCTGACACAGCCAGAGCTAATGGCTATCCGGATCTACAATGAAGACAAATATTTAGGAGCAATCCTTGATAAAAAGCTCCTTTGACCAAAACATGTCGAGTCGAAGACAGCCAAGGTGTTCTCAGTTTTCTGGCAACGTAAGGGTGCTTTCGGCAAGATATGAGGCTTATCACCGAAAAATGTTCTCTGGATATATGTATATGGCTATGATATGTTTGGTGGATGGGCTATGCGACTGCATTTTGCGTCAAACTCCAAAGAACGACTTGTCTAGGATGACCGGGAGCTTTTCCGAGTATGCCTGGCTCTGCTCTAGATGCACTTGATACTTATATCATAGGTAGTTTTATCTATCGTGGCTTTTGGCACAACCCACACTGGAGTTTTGATGACCTTGCGCGACACTTGTCCTACGACGCCTGTCTTATAGATACTCGTATGCCGACTGATGCAATGACACCAGAATTCCGGTTGTTGCATAAAGTTAAACACGACGTTCCCTGCGGTCAGGACAGGCTTCGACCAGAATCTGAACAAGGAAGGAATTGTAGCCAAATCTTCGCCGATGGCTCTAAAACCAGTCAGAGGTCTGGTGCTGGTGTCTTCTTGGAGGACACCAATATCAGGCTGCATTTTCCGTTAGGCAAATATGCGTCTGTTTTCCAAATGGAGACTTATCCAATCGTAATGGCCATGAACTATGTTGTAAGGAATAGGTGGAAGGGTCGGAGTCACAACCCTTTAACCACTTCCAAGGTAGTTCTAGAATGCAAGAACTCTCTGAATTCAGTCGCAAGGCAGAATTCTGTGATCCTTGTTTAAGTCCCAGGCCACAACGGAATCATGGGAAATGAGATCTCCGACAAGGCAAGGCTCAGAGGAGGTTTTCTAGGGACCCGAAGCTGCGTTGGGTCTTCCTGCGTCCTCGGTCAGGGCCTCCATTGATGATTTTTTTTTAAATGTATAATTTGCGCGCGCCAAAGGGAGTATGAACACCCTTTAATTGTTTCAGGGCACGAACGTTTAGAAAAATGGGGAGGAAGAACAGAGGAAAAGCCCGTGAACGTTGGCTTTAAAGGTTTGAAGGTTGTAGTGATGGGGAAATACAGAGCCTGGTAGATCATTCCACATTCGTGTCGCTCGGCTTATAAACGAATCTCTATATTTGACAGTATGACCTAAGTTGGGGTTAAGGGTGAACTGATGTGCATTCGAAGCATGACGCGTATTCCGGGTGAAATTTTGAAGGGGAGGAATGCAACAATCAACAAACAATCTTATGGACATAATTGTGTGTGGCACGGTTCTCTAGGGTGCGGGTAGATTAAACGAATGCTACCGGACGTCTGTAAGAAATCCGTGACATTCTTGCTGTCTCTCAGCAAAAAAAAAAGACTGCAGACAACTTATCGGCAAACTCACGGGGCACTTTGCTTTTGTTAAACACATCAGTTAAGCCTACCACTTAAGTGATACAACAGTCTGTGACGCTTTTGGAGAGGGTGACGAAGACTGCGGAACACTTCGTCTGTGATTGTCCTGTCCTTTGCTCATATCATGGTGAGTGCTGATACCGTAAGGGTCTACTCAATTTTGCATTAAAATGGGTAAAATAGGGTTTGCATCTTGGCAGTACAATGATCGAGTTGCGTCTGAGTGCTCTAGCGTTTCCTGATCCGACAAAAACAAAAGTAATCCGTAACCGAATGCAAAAATATTGGTTCGGTCGATCCTTATTGGCAACATTACTAGCTTTTAAGTTTCTTGAGGTACGAGTACTTGTATCTGCAAGGATTTAGATTCTTTTGATTTGCCAAACCGTTCATTCGCTCTACAACTTCCAAGTACGGTTTTTTTTTTTTTTAGTATTCGGTCGTTTTATTAAAGTTCGCCTACTGTGTCGATCTAGAGAATATACATACGCAAATACATAGGAGTATGTATCAAGACAAACCTAAACAAAGACGCACCCGCACATTCATTCTATCGGACTTTTCAAAATTAAGTCATAACTTTCATCCGATTGTTGAGCCCACAACAATCGCAATGCATTCCAAAGTCACCCTCGCAGCAGAAAAGTATCTCGACATTTATTAATTAAAAGTGACCCAATCGTGCACAGAGTATAAGAGAAGGCCGCACAACGACCCCACCGCACCCTCATGCTTCTCACACCATTAAGTCATAAATAATTTCCCGTTATTATTAAAAAAGTATTCGAGTGCTCATTTTTCTCTGTACCATCCCATCGCAATTAAGGGTAAACACCATGGCATACGTAACCTAAATATTGTACGCAACTAAAAACCTACCTACAGACACACCCCCAAATGCCACGCACCCCATATGTGTGTACGTGGCAACGTAATTCCTTTTGATTTAGCCATTTCATTAATACGTTCAAATGCCAACCGAACTCCTGTAGTAGTTGGCCGATGGCGGTGGTGGTGGTGGTCGCGGGGTACTATTGAGTATTACACATTTGGAAGTCGTAAATTATATTTTAATGAGATATCATTTGATTTATGTTGTAATATATGTGTGTGAGTGTTCCCGAAACGAAAGGCAATGCCCCCCGTCAATCCATTTCACTGCTGGCACACCAAATGTGTTTATTTGTACTGGGGTCCCTGATTCATATGGTTGCTCGCTTA
This sequence comes from Pocota personata, assembly GCA_963082735.1. Classification (NCBI taxonomy): domain Eukaryota; kingdom Metazoa; phylum Arthropoda; class Insecta; order Diptera; family Syrphidae; genus Pocota; species Pocota personata. Next base: position 73,023,102 of record OY720432.1, on the reverse strand, counting down.
CTTTCTTCTCGTCGTCGTTAGTCGTGCTGGGTGAGTAGTATACTAGGTCGTTTGGTGTATGTATTTACCGCTATCGTGAGCCCCCAACTCCGACTTAGCAATCAATAGAAAATAATTCAATTCCAGCTGTGACATTGAACTCTTTCTGACGCGCGAAGTACGAGTACAAAGAAAGAAACCTACCCTCCATTGAACTACCCTTCTTGTATAAGTTTTGCAGGAGTACGCCAAGAAGGTATAGAAGGAAAACTTTTCACTTTTCCAAAGGGGTAACTTCTAATATTGTGGGGTACTTCTGTTCTAGCGCCGCTATTCAGCTGCTGCTCCGTTGTCGTCTGCGTGCCTTAACCAAAGCAAAGTCATATAAGTTTCACGTGTGGTAGTAGTAGTAGTAGTACCCAACAACAGGGAAATCCTTAAAATTGTTTTTGGGTATAGGTAATGGAAAATTGATGGCGGTTTTCTCCCCACAGGGAAATCTGATGGAGGGCCGGAGACGAAGCCAGAGCTGGGTGGAGAAAAATGCAATTTATTTTGTGACGGCGGTTAATCGAAAACGTTTAAAAGGCGCGCACGGATACGATCGACGCGTCTCTATTTCTCTCTAAAGATAAACATTACGGGTCGCGTGGAATACTCGTATACCGGGGGGAGGTAGGTGGTATCGTTTGCGGGTGAACGAAAAAAAAAAAAAAAAATTAAAATTATCCAACACAGTGGATAAAATGTGAAGTGGATTAGTTTCGCGATTGCTTGTTGTCGTGCTTGTGGTCATTAAGGACGTGTATTGAGTTAGAGGGGACCCAGCACAAAGAGAGAGGGTACATGTAATTTTAGACTTTATTTCCATCCCTCTACGGCTGTAGATTTGTGTTTTAGATACACTCGTACCTAAAAATTAATTGAAGTATAATTACAGATCGCTTAAGGGATATTACATTCGTATATAATTTTATCTACCAATACAGTTAGTATACATATGTACGAGTACTCGTATCAGCGATGTCGCAGAGCATAAACACGGATAGAGAAATTCGTAAATATTTGATTGCGCAATTAGGGGTTGTCATAATACTACGAGTACTGTGGTGCTTGTATTTCTGATGTGGGAATTTCCACACTTGCATGCCTTTAATGAAGAAATTTTAATCTACAATTGTACGGGCAACATTGCTGGGGAAGAGTTTTAGAATTTTAAAGCGCTCTTTTGTAGTAGTGGCAGCCACAGAGGTGTTGTAACAATAGAATATTTAATATGACTGACATAAGATCCTTCCAATAGAATTACTAATGGCGAAAGAATTTCCCAATAGTGAAGTTCTGTTGCAGCCCACATGAACAAATTTGTCACAATTCAATTGGTTTCCTACACCTAATATATAACAGAGGCATGGTAACGGGGTAAACTTACAAATACTTCCAAAAATTCGCCGTACAACCACCACCGTTCACTAGAAGGAAATAGTTCTTCACGAAAATAAAGAGGATACAATTGGCTGTAACTGATGTGTTATTATTTTCGTTGGCACTGCTAATTATGATATTAAGGCGTAATAGCGCGATGAATGTAAATATTTGTCATCACTCATATAAAGTTCGTAGTTTGCGGTCTTACTAACAATTTAGGCAGACAACTCAATCTTATCTTCTCATCAGATACCGAGCAACCATCTGCTTACCAAACTATCCAGGAGCTTCGACAAAACAACTTGAATAAGGGAACAACAATCTTCAAAATAGCCGCCTAGGGAGGAAGAAATTCTCGTTCCCCAAAGTTTGTTAACAATGCTCAAGGCCAGCTTCTTGTTGATGACGACAAAATTCTCCATAGATGGCGACAGTATTGTGAAAGACTTCTGAACGAACAGTTTCCCTGGATATACTTTCCAAGAGCCGCTCCTAACCATGGCGAAGTATCCGACATTACTGTCGAAGAAGTTAGAAATGCGGTCAAATACTCCAAAAATAGAAAAGCGGTTGTTGGGCCAGTCGAGATACCCTCTGAGTTCTGGAAAAAGATGGGAGACATCGGGTCCAGATGGCTCATGATTCTTATCTCCAAACTGAGCGATGATCCAATGTCTAACCAGTGGAGGGAAAGTTATCTTCTTCCTTTGCACAAAGGAAAGGGCTATCGATAACTACCGTTCTGTCAAGCTGATGTCACACACCCTGAAGGACATTGAGCAGGTGTTAGATGGCCGACTGCGGAACATAATACGGCTATCTGATGACCAGTGCGGGTTTGTCTCGGGTAAATCAAAAACAGATGCAATCCAAAGTATAAGGATCCTAATGGAAAAACATAGTGATTCCTTGAAAAAGCCTTTGATAGACAACCAGGAGTTCCAGAAACCTACGTGCGCATGATCATAGTCATGTTTGAGGGAGCAAGGACAAGAGTAAGATGTTCCGCAGGTGTCACCAAAGAGTTCCCAATCAAAGTCGGTGTACACCAGGGAAGCGTCCTCAGTCCTTTGCTATTTATTGCAGTCCTTGATTATCTGCTTGAAGGAAAAGTGACGGACCCCAAAGTGCATCAGTTATTCTTTGCTGACGATGGAGCTATCATAAGTGAAGAACAAACGTCCCTGCAGCGAACACTTGATGTATGAGTGGATGTTTTAGAGAGAAATTGCTACCGTATAAGTTCAAAATAGACAGAGTATCTATGCTGCTAGTTCTCCGATCCACACTGGCCTATTTTAGACATTTACGAGTACTTGAATGGAAAAGTTCAGATATCTGGGATCTATTATCAATAGAGACGCAACCTGTGATGATGATATCAATCATCGCGTAAGCGTAGGGTGGATGAAGTGGCGGGAAAACTCCGCAATCTTCTGCGACCGAAGAATGTCTCCTAAGCTGAAAGGAAGGCTCTGTACCGCAGTTGTACGTCCGGCGCTCACATACGGTTCACAATGCTGGACAAAGTACAAAAAATAGGAGGGCAAATTAACTGCAGCTGAGATGAAGATGCTTCGCATGACAGCAGGAGTAACAAGGCTTGATAGAATAAGAAGTTTCAAGATTCGAGGAAGCCATCATGTAAAAGAATCCATCACAAGCATGACCGGCTCAGTTGGTATTGTCATGTTCAAAGGAGAGATCCTTCGAACCCCAACAACAACAACTGGATCACACAAATGCAAAAACACCAGCATTTGATTGGCCTCAGTGACGAAATGATCCGAAACCGGGAAGCCTGCCGGTACTTCCTGAGGTCAAACCGGCAAATCCCACAGGCGGACCAGTAGAGATACAGTAAAATAAGAGGGTTGTGATCCTTCTACTCCGGATCATAACTTCGGCGTAAGGAGAAGAAGAAGAAGACCAACAACAACAAAAATTCTACATTTCGAGAACTTGTACAGCTTTAATTTGTGTAAAACTTAATAATCTTCTCTGTAACGTTAACTTTACTCATATTCTTGACAACACTCTCGTCAATATAATGTTGTCGCTTTGTTCTACTCCGAATTCTCCAACTGTCTCATATAATCCGTCCCAACCTGATACAATAAAGAATTACGCTCGCTACGCAATAAAATAAACAAACTGTGACACGTATACCTTATATCTCGATCTGACTCAGACCCACTTTTCCGAAGAAGGTATAGGGTACCTTATAATATCCCATCAAAGCTCGCAACTTAAATTCGTAGACCATGCCACATGCCAGATACTAGAGGTTATACTTAATAGGAAACTCAGTTTGAAAGTGGATATACAGGACCATGAGAGAAGGGCCTTTAGTTCCCCTTTATGGGGACGGTAATAGTGGGGCCCATCCTGATGTACGGAGTACTAGTCTGGTGGACAGCACTGGACAAGAAAAGCAACACTGATCTTCTAGGGAAAGTTCAGAGGTTATCTTGCGAAACGACTGCTTTAAAAATAACACCCACCGCTGCGCTGGAGACAATGCTCCACTTGCTTCCTATTGATATCTATATGGGGCATATGGCAGCTAACTGAGGCTTCGGGAATCATTACAGTTGGCTAACCCTAATTCGGGCCACTCCACGATCCTGAATGTTAAAAACGTCATTCTTAGCAACAGGGACTATATTGTCCATCACATCGACTTTAATGTCAATTTTAAGACCAAAATTCCTAGCAGAAGCGTTTGGGAATATGGAGGAGTTTTGAACGATTTTGCGGTAGGACTTTTTTCCAGTGCATCTGATGTAAAAATCACCAGACGACTGCCGGATCACTGTAGTGTATTTCAGGCGGAAATTACTGTAGCCCGAAAATTTGCCTCTTGACTTTCAATTAACGCGGTAGAGCGTAGCGCTATTGTACTCTATATAGATAGTCAGGCAGCTATAAAAGCCTTGGAATCACTGGCAATACGATCCGAGTTGGTAAAGTAATGTCGCAAGTCTCTCAATAAGATCGCTGACAAACGTGACGTTTCTCTGTGAAGATGTGGTTCGGAGCTTCTCTGAAAACAAGAAGGAGAACAGTCCGCTACTCTAGAATCGATAAAGTTTCGCATTGATACTGAAACCAGAAGAATGGAAAACAGCAGGTGGAACAATATCAGCACTTGTCTTTCGTCGAAGCAGATCTGGCATAACCTAAATCTGTAATAGTAAATGCTTAAGCTCTATAATAGAGCCCTCACGGGGCACTGTTTGATAGGTATGCATGCTATTAGGCTGGGTGTGTCCTCCAACGATTTCTGTAGAAGCTGTAGAGACGAGGAGGACGAAGAAAAAATAACTCATCTTTTGTGCACCTGTCCTGCCCCATCAATATTCAGAAGGAAAACCCTCGGGGAGTACTTCTATGAAGTAAGGTTCCTGGTGCAGGGAATCCGGTACTCATCGTGGTATCACAATGGCCCTACCTTTTCGTCTAAGTGTGTCTCTGCCTAGCGGAGATAGCCAGCTAACCTAACCTAACCTATACTGAGTGGCAAGCTACAGAGGCATTTCGGAAAACCACAAGGTTGACGAGCTTACCAGAAAAAGGCACAGACCCTCAGAATTCTGTCAGGAAGGCAATGTTTAGACAGATGCAGATGGAACGATACCTCATTTCCTTCGCAAAGAAGACTGCTTCATTTGGGAAACGTCCCTTTGACGACCTCGGCGCCTTGACGAATATTGATGTTAGAAGCATCCTCTGCTTCGGCTGATTCAAATAGCCCTTCAGGTAGTTAGAATAGCGATAGATCTCGTGGTATCACAATGGACCTCCTTTGGTTTAAGTGTGTATGTACACAGCCACCCTAACTTTACCTTACATATCGGCGGTGAGTGCCCATTTGGAGCAAAGACCTTCTACCTATCTTCGAACGATATCTATGAAGAATAATACCTACTCTTCTGAGATTTGATCATAAAGGGAGAAGTTAAAAATCTATGTGCATACCTACATATGTAACTAAAGGGTCTTTCATTCAGCGCTTCCTATCTTTAAATTTAAATAAAACAAAGTGTGTGTGAGATATCATCAACATTTTTTATTCGTTTGAAAGACCCATCGATGCCATTATGTATGGAATATAACATCATGCAAATGTCCGCCGCGGCTTCTCTGGGTGGCGCGCATCCGAAATGTTCAATTTTCCATGACTCTGGCGCATAAATCAGGCTTAATTTAACAGATGGAATGGGTTATGTTGGCTTTGAGGGCCGCTGTGGTTTGTGGCTTATTCGCATGGACCTGCGACTTCAGAAAACCCGACAAGAAAAAGTATAACGGGGTCAAATCACACGATCTCGGTGGCCAGTTCACATCACCTCCACCACAAGTCGTTGGTGTCCATATGATCCAATTCAGGCCAAAAGAAGTTGGTTATCATCGACCTATAGCGCTCGCCGTTGACGGTGATGGCCTGGCTAACGTCGTTTTCAAAGAAATATGGACCGATGACCCCGCCAGCCCAAAATCCACACCAAACAGTGACTTTTTCGGGATGCATTGCACACTCTTGGAACTCATGTGGATTTTTCGTTTGTTGACGCACCCATTCATCCAGAAATGAAGATGGTTTTTCGATGAAAATTAGGGTCAGTTTCCAACTCCAGAGCCCATTCAGCGAACACACGTTGTTGTCTATGGTCGTTTACCTTCAGCTCCTGGGTCAGTTGAATTTTGTACGGGTGCAGGCGCAAGTCACGACGCAAAATTCGCCAAGTTGTGGTCTGCGAAAGGCCGAGTTCTTATGAGCGACGCGAAATCGACTGCCTCTGATTCTCCTGCACACTCTCACGGACAACGGAGATGTTTTCGGCAGATCTTGCGTTTCGTCGACGTACCGACGTACGGGTGTTGGTTGATCGTTTACTGAGCCAGTGGACTCAAATTTATTCACCACACTGCGAATAGTCCTCTTGGAAGGACGATTATGGCTACCGTAAAATGGGCGAAGCGCGCGGAACGTTGCCCGAACAGAACACCCATTTTGATAAAATAATTTTATTACTTGCACGTGTTTGTATCCATGGTGATTTGGCAAAACAGACTGAATAAATGACAGCCAATTTGACAGATGTAGCTTCAACAATATGGCCACTATCAACTGTCAAAGTTCGGAAGTCCCTATTGGAGGAACCTGTACACACATAGTTTCTTAAATTAACATCAGTAAGTCTTGGAGTTAATTTTGAAATCCAATGCGACAGCCATCGAAACGGGCATTAAATTGGCCAAATTGGATGAAAGACTTACCACCAATTAACATAAATTCCTTATGCTCGCAAGCAAAATATGCACCCTAGGAGTATCAAATTTCCTATTGCCTGGTCAGTAATATAATCAAATTAAATTCTTCATAATTAATCCAAATTTCAAGATCATAATCCAATCGTAATCGTCTTCCCAGAAATCTAAACATCTTGAGAATCTTCTTATTGCCGATTAGAGATACTAAGCACTACCACCACTCCTATCCCTATGTCTTCCCTCGGGAGATTTCCATTGTGTGACCATGCTGTCAGTTCATTCATTTCCCAATAAAAGAAAACAGGACACACACACACACAGACACTTTGTAGTATTCCATCACCATCTTGGGCACTGCAAGGCTCGTCTTTATTCAAAATCCTTCCACCAAATAAAAATAAACCAAGAAAACACATTTTCAATGCTTATAATTCCTTTTTAAATGCAGGCATTATAATCTCGGGAGCGCAACAAAGACAACAGGTGGCGGAGTTCCCACAGCGCATTAGGTAAGGTTGGTTTCATCTCCACTCCACAGCATCCTCCGCCATCTCTCTGTCTTCTCTTGTGTATTCTATACAGCCTTGGCTAGCTCGTAAAAATTGTTATCTTCTCTGCATCACATCGTGTACGTACACTCAACGACACAACAGCATAGTAATTCTTTTTTTCCCCCCCATTTCCAATAGATTTTCTCCCACTCCCTCACGGGGCCAGGCTTTGTAAACGGAGTAAACATCAACTATGCTCTCCTCAACAAAATACAAAATACGAAGGAAGAAGCGCTCAGAAAGTGAGAAAATTTTTGCATAGATACAAGATATTTCTTTTATATTACAATCCGCACTGCATGACATTGCAATGAGCCTAACAAATACGAGTATACACGAATACTCGTAACTTGAGGTGCGGATGTGTGTGCGTTGTGGCTTAAAGGGAAAGTACCCAGCATCCCCGCTTATTGTTGTGTCTGATGCTGGGATTTTGAATTTCTTTTGCTTCCTTTCTTGCACTCCTTACTCTTCGTTTCTTGTTTGTTGTATCGCCTTTCAGTTTACGCGGGCTTCCTAAAAATGATGACGGATACCACGACGTTTCATTCATGGAATCTTTTTTTTTGTTATTTTGTTTCCTCTGCATCTGCAGGTGGAAGTTACTTCAAAGCTATGCTTTTAGTTTTGATAGAAGGACACACATAGTCCTAGTGAAGGTGGAAAACATTTTTGTGCAACTCCATTTGGGGTTTGATGTGGGAAATGTTGCATGCCGCAAATGTAAATCGAGGGTAAGAATGCAGCGGCTGGCATCGTAGACACGGTGGTGGCTGGGAAGTTTTTTGTTTGCGCCCTTGATTTGAAAAGAGAAATGTACTTGAGTAGAAGAGCTAATGCTTTGCAATGAAACTAGATCGTTTGACAATAAAATACGAGTATTTCATCTTCCTATTTCTATTCTGCATGGTTTTATTTAAACTAGTAGAACAGGCTTACTGCACAGTGCTCATTGGTGACGCTGATCTTCAAATACGTATTTCAAGACCTCCTGTTCTTTGAATGTCATACAGACGACACATATACCTATACTTTTACTTATGTCCTGTATCCCCTTGTGGGTCCTAGGGCCTCTACAACGCCTACGCGCGTTGCGCGTGCGATTTCTAGAAATGTGCCTCAGCTCTCCCCAACTCTTTCCCAGTTGTCGTGCTTCCTTCTCAACTGTTCTGCGCCACGTACTCCTAGGACCACCGCGTTTCCTGCCATACTGGGTAAGCGGGTTCCATTGCATCGCTTGGTTAGCTATGTCACCCTTTCGGAGAGTGTGACCGATCCACTGCCACTTTCGTCGTCGTATGGTTGTGCCTATAGGTTCATGGCCCGTTCTCTGATAAAGCTGTTCATTAGAGATACGGTTTGGCCAGAATATCCTTAAGATGTAGCGTAGCCACCTATTGACAAACATTTGCAGCTTCCTCGTGATAGTGACTGCCACTCTCCAGGTACCACATCCATATAGCAGCACGGATTCAATGTTGGAACGGAACAGTCGTAGCTTGGTGTTTAAGCTAATTGCATTCCTTCGCCAAACAATGGATAGCATCCCAAACGCAGATTTTGCTTTACCTATTCAGCTGGCTATATCCAGTTCGGTTCCGCCATCGGTTGAGATAATACTCCCAAGGTATTGGAAACTCTCTACTCTCTCAACCGTTTGTCCAGCAATGTATATATGAGTTGATGAGTTTGGTCCTAGGCTGATCATTTTTGTTTTTGCCGAGTTAATTTTCAGCCCAACGACGTCTGCTTCCCTCTCCACATTTGCTGTCATTTCTGTGAGACAGTAGGTATACATCGTCGGCGTAGTCGAGGTGTTTGAGTTCAGATGTGAGAGTTCATCGAATTCCCCCATTTCCTGTTGAAATGTGCTGCAGTCAGCACATCGCTAATCACCAATAAAAACAGTATTGGTGAAAGTATGCAGCCTTGCCAAACCCCACTTTGGACTTCGAATTCCTCAGACAGCCTTCCTCTATGCAAAACGTGACATGTGGATAATTGCTATTATTTTATCAGGAATGCCTCTCCTGCGCAAGGCACGCCAAAGAGACATGTTGCCTTATTCTTGGCGCACTGAGGGAACTCTCAGTCGGTCTACGTTGAACCTAGGTATTCTTGTGTCGTTAGATCTACGAACGGCAGCAGTGCGTAATCGGAGAGTAGTTTCGGACGTCTAGGAGACTACTTCTAAAACGGCGACTGATGGCAAAATGGTCAGTTTGGTTGGAGGTTACTTGCCTGTCAGTTGACATATACCTATAGCGGATAGCTCAAGTCTGAGTTAGAATTTTGAAGAAATATATTGCTGGCGGATGATCGTTTAGTGAACCCGAAACGTCATTTGAATTCTGGCGTCGGTATATGTATCTGGCGCCTGCTCTTTGTGTACACTGGTTATGTAATCTCACCACCAAAAAAATAAAACTAGTTACGAGGGAGACTACTTGAATTGAGGAGGGTGTAGTCGGTGTTATCTGGAATGAATTCTAGGTTCTGAAGAATTGTGGAGTGGCCTGTGGATATGCTAGACCACTGTGAGGTGGCATTGAGTCGAATGGCTTGACTGGTTGCCATATGCTTGCCGAAAAGGTGTAGTGGTATCAGATGGAACAGAATGTCTAGTGAGTCCGTAGAAGTGGTTCTAAGTTCCTACTTCTTACCAATGGACTTTTTGCACGAGTACAAAACTAAAGTAGCGTTCTTAACGCCTTCTTGGATATTGGGCTTTCAACTAAGTTTCCTTTCCAAAATAGGACCCAGGTATGTTTTTTTATTTTTATTTTTAATAATTTCCACTTGACTAATTTTTTCAGGATACGGGCGCTTTGTGGAAAGGGGCAGAGAGAAAGACAGATTGGTGTAGTTGGTTTGAAACTTAAGTTTCAGTGAACTCCAAGGGTGGCGTCCAGATAACTGGGGAGTATTTTTGTTTTGCTGTTATTATCGTTGCTTATGATTCGCAGTATTTTTTTTTCCGTCCTCCTGATGTCATCATTACGATCAAGTTGCATTTTAGCCATACGACCACCCTACTGCCAGTGTTATGCCTTCGCAGTAGAGTTGACATAAGCTGTCGCAATTGATCGACTTTTTTATTGATTTCGATTCTTGACATCAGGATTCGAACCGTGAACCTGCCTGTTGCTTTGTCTTTAAAAACGAGGCTGGTTCCATTCAGTTTAGGAGGGGCTAAGCAAGAAATTTCATATTTCCTGGAGGACCAATTCAGTTTTTTGAGGGTGTACCCCCAGTCCACATTTATCAGTCCATTTGGAGAGTTTAGAGCTAGGGCATTCTGCAGCAGCTCCCTTAATGTAATCAGGTGTCTCCCCGAGATAGCTATAGCAACGTCGTCTGCATAAGCGATCACCCTGCAGCCCTCTCCTTCCAGGATAAGCAGTGGCTCATTCACCACAAGATTCCAGAGAAGGGGGGACAAGACACTGATTTGCGGTGTTCCTCTATTGACAAGCCTACGAGCGGAAGCTGCGCCCAGTTTTGTACTGATAATTCGATTGCTTAACAATTGTTTTATCAGTACGCCAAGCGACCTTTATGTTAGAGTTTGTCAATGCACGTGCGGTCGCCCCTGGTACGACGTTTTTAAAAGCTCCCTCAATATCAAGAAAGGCTACCATGGCTTGCACTCTAATGACAGCGATTGTAGAGCGGTTTCTACCGACCTGCCTTGAATGTCTCTTCTTTTTGCCACAAAAAAGTCTGAAGGATTTCCTTTGTGCTTTTCTCAGTCCCAGTTTGTGTATTTTGAGGGCCACTTTGTATGAGTTCTAATCAAGAGCGTCCCTAGCTTGGTTAAAAAGCCACCTACAGTTTGCGCGTAGAGCTCTTATTTCGGCACCCCACCATGGTGGATGTTGTTTGCCTCTGATTCGACTAACGAGGCAGGAGATCGATAGAACTTCATTGAAGGCACCTGTAACCTGCTCGAGAAGGTTGTCGAGGTTTCGAGTCTTACTTGAAGGGTCTGGTGTCAGTTTAATTGATCACCATAGAGCGACCTTATATTTGAACCAATCGGTCTCCCTAACGTTCCTAAAGACTGGTTGGTTTGGTGAATGTTCGTCAAGACACAAATTGCAGATATCGGTGATCAGAGAAAGTGTGTTCATTATACAGCTTCCAGTCCTTAAGCATATGTGCAACGTTAGCAAAGTCAAGAGTAATGTCAATAACTTCCTGTCTGTTTTTAGTAACAAAGGTAGCTTCATCATAGATGTTGCAGAGTACGAGGTTACTTATAGTTAATATATAATCAAACAATGGCGCACCTCTTTCATTAATATCGGTACTAGCCCAGACAGTGTGATCAGCTTTTTATTTTATTTTTTATTTATTTATTTATTGGCAACATAAGCATAGTAAAACAAGGTGTTTTTTTAAGTTTATACTTAGTACAATCTTGGTAGATTTGGTTGGAACAAAAAAGAAAAAATAATAATAACAAACAATATATAAAAAAAAAGAAGAGAAAAAAGATAAAAATAAAAATAAAAAAGATAAAAATAATATCCACGTCTTTAAATAACTATTTAAATTTTCAAAATTCTCAATTTTATTTTATTTAGCAAAAGTACATGTTTACAATGGGCTTAGCACCTGAGATGACGTTCAAGTGCGATTTTAAAACTACTTGGATTGTTCAGTCTCCTCAATTCGGCCGGTAGGGAATTCCACAGACCAGCAGCATGGGCGAAGAACAGACTTTTAGAAACATTATATCTGAAAGTTGGAACAATTAGGACTCTACTTCTTTCAGACACTGAAAAAACAAGTCTGTTAGAAAGGTATTTTGGTGCTTTGCTTTGTTTCAATTTAAATAAAAACAGCAGAGTCTTGAAATCCAGATAATTTTGCAACGTCATCCCAAATACACTTTCTCTGTACCTCGAAACATGGTCGTATCTGCGCAGGCCGTAAACAAATCGGACAACATTGTTGAATGCAACGTTAAGCTTGCGTTGACTCACACTGTCGGGACAGCAAAATATTAAATGGCCATGAAAAAGAGCCGGTAGTATTAGCGTTTTAGCCAGGGTCAACTTGGTCTTTGTTGGGAGACAGCTAGTCGCTAGATACAGAGCTCGCAATGATCCATACATTCTGCCCAGTGCGCTCGATAAATGATTATCCCAAGTCAGTGTTTGGTTGAATATTACTCCCAAATTGTTTACCGATTTGACGTACTGTATGTCGGTACCACTTAATTCAACGTTTGGTAAGCACGAGTAGTCCACCGCCTCCCTGCTGATAATAATAGCTTGACTTTTCCTTGAGTTTAATGTTAGTTTATTACGTTGAGACCAGAGTACAATATTGTTCAAATCCTCATTGATTCGAAGAGTTGCATCTTCCACCATTCCAATTGGATAGCTGAGATATATTTGTACATCATCAGCATACATATGAGTCCTACAGTGCTTCAGTACTGATGGGAGGTCATTATTAAACATAGTGAAAAATAAAGGACCTAGAATTGATCCTTGAGGAACACCAGAATTAGTTGGAAGAAAGGTTGATAGCTGACTATTAATGGACACAGCCTGGGTCCTTCTTGTTTAATATTCTTTAACCAACTTCAGAGCTGAGGTTTCAAAAAAGAAGTTGTGTTTTAACTTTGCTAGGAGTAAGCTATATGGAACACGGTCGAATGCTTTGGAGAAGTCTAGCAGTACCAACGTAGTTATATTTCCCTTATCTATCTGTAGTCGTATATCATCGACGATCTTTAGAAGGGCTGTCGAACAACTGTGCTGTGATCTAAAACCTGATTGTAAAGGCGAGAGTAGTCGAGATGTGGACAGAAACTCAGAAATCTGCCGGCTCAATAGCTTTTCAAAAACTTTAGAGACAAATGGTAGAATAGAGATTGGACGATACTCTTTGGATCTGGAGTTCGTGTTTTTTTAGAACTGGAATAACCTTAGAGGTTTTCCACATCTTTGGATAAGAAGAACTAGTGAGTATCGTGTTAAAAATATGTGTTAGATAGGGGCAGATTACTGGAGAAATAATTTTGACAAACTTCGGATGCATGTTGTCAAGGCCAATCGCTTGAGATTGTATTTCGAAGACTGCCCTACGTACCTGTAGCTGATCAACTCTTGTAAAGCTAAATTCGCTAGAATTATTTAGTGAAATGGTTTGTGTTGTAGATTTGTGTATTCTTCAGATAAATCAGTTGAAGAGGCGCTTACAAATAATCTATTGAGCTCATTGGCATCATATTCCCCATTTGGGTCATTTGGTTTTTTAAGTAAGCCCAGTTCTCTTACACTCTTCCACAGTTTTTGAGACGAAGTATTACTAAATTTAGAGGAAAAGAATCTGCACTTAGATTTTCTAATCCCAATGTTAACGGCGTTGCGCAGTTTCTTATATTCATTGTGGAATAAGGGGAGCCTATAACGTTTCCATCGTTTGTAAGAGGCGTTTCTCTCACATCCAAGCATGAGTGCAGTGTTTTGCCTCTCTGCAGCAGCAATTAAATTCCCCAGGTTAAGGTTCCGATGGGTTGGGGCCTTTGTCGTCATGAGCCAGATAGATCCCGGGCCATTGCACCTACTGCTGACAGAAACTTATTTTTCATTTCTCTGTTACTAAGCAAAAGGCCGCCCATGTATTCCATGTACGATGACTAGATATGCACGGCATAGAAAGATAAAGTGCAAACAAATTTGGACACGACCTTTGCTAAATGTTAAGCATTTTTAAATATATGTACAACTAGCATTTTAGGTCTGTATGTACTCGTATGCATTCCATAAATGTCGTCTGTACTTTATTATCATTAAAAATTTAATGGTAATTCTAATTGACTCATTCTCATTAAAAATACTTTACCACCTGCAACAGGTGTTCGCTATTCCATCATCCTAATTACAGCTGTAGCATCCGATCGAACAAATATTCATTGAATAGTCATTCATCAAGTGAAGAAGGAGCGGAAACTCTGCCACAAAAGTTAGACTGCTGCTGGTATCACTCCAGCATTACCCATTAAGGCCCCATTTATTGCCCCAACTAATGCAAAAATAATCACAATAAGGGTTTGCACCATCACCAGAGTACACCTACATGTGTGGTCGGGAAGGGAGTAGGCGGACACATTTTATAGGTACTCGAACTTGGTGCGTATGAATCTATTGGGAAACAAAATCATGGAACAATGGAAAATGTTTACGAGTATACCCCTTTCGCTTCCCGTTTTTTATTGGTGGTAGATACGAGTACATATGCAAAACACATTCAATTTGCAATTAAATAATTTTCCAGTGGCATTGGCTCGAATCCGGTCGATTGTTTGCCACATCCGCCTTTGCCCTTCTCTACATCACTATGCTATCGAAGCAATAAATTAGCCGTCAGCGAATTGCAACGAAAATCTAACAAAAGATATTTAGATATCTCTAGCCCAGCAATTATGTTGTTGCCAAACTATGCAATGCAATGGTGATGGCAACGGTGATAGATACGCCGGCAGATACAAACCAAGCAGAATGAACTAAGGATGTTTGCTTCGGTGGTTTTCTATGTGGGACTTTTGTGGAAACAGTGGCCGCCGTCGTCGCCGAAATCGTTGCGAACCCTTTTTTTTTGCGGTATGTTGCCTTAAAAAAAAAAAAAAAAAAAAAAACCAACCGACGACCTACTATACTAGTGCTACCATCATCATCATCATGGCCATCGCCATCATCATCATCAACACTGAATGGCATCCATTCACATCTCTCCACTTCGTGCACACATCATATAACATTTGCGGATCATAAATTTTCTCTTGTGGAAATCATTTGCACTTTTTTTTTTTAAATAAAGTTTTTCTTCTTTTTTTCTCGTTTATTTCTTCTCTTTTTTGTTCGTCTGAGAAATTTTCTTATCATAGTGTGATTATTGAAACGATAATTGCCATGAATACGAAAGTATTGACATTATCGCCAAAGATGATGATGTACTAGAGCGTGAATGTGGTGTTTGGGAATGGGAATGGGGATGGGGATGGGGGTGTAAGTCTGAAGTTGTATGGATGCTGTGTGCTGGTTTCGAATTACACAACCACTGAACTGGATTTAGTAGAAAAGAAGGGGCCAAGCCATACTGCATGAGAAAACAAGAAAAATAGTCAAATTTTTCACGGAAAATAAATTATTATGATACTAGCGATGATGATATTCTTTAGATACATTTGTGCGTCGTTTTGGCGGGAAAATATATAGAAAAAATCCTTTTGCTTCTATTCTTTTGTTTTCCTTTAGGTCGTAAAAACTTATGATTTTTTTTTTTTAGTAAAAATTGCTCCTTTTGTTTCTGGGGATGACTGCGGTTAAGTTTGTTTTTTCTCTGTTTTCAGATCTTTTGTTATAGGGTTAAGGCATGTTGGGGTTCATAACCCTAAATTACTTTCATTGAAAAAGAAAAAGTAAATTTAAGAAAAAATTTAAATAAAATAAAAGCAAGGGTTACTTGCTCCTGGTTGGGAATTACTCGTATATATGTGAATTTTAATGAACACATCGGGTTTCTTAGAAAATGGCAATCGGAAATCCATTTTTTTTTTGTTTAGATCTCCATCTATACTTATGTTCCTACAGTTGTAAGTAAGAGCAGTCAGACACAAAAACAGGTCCATTGTACAACTAGGCAGAGAACTCCATTTTAATTTGTTTTTTCATCTTTTGTAGCACTGAAGATCCGCCACCTGATCCGGGCAAAGGCAGGACAATCACATAGGAAGTGTTCCACAGTGTCATCGCCCTCTCCACAGGAGTCGCAGACAAGGGTAGCGCTTAAACCCAGCACATGGAGGTGCTTGGCAAAGGCGAAGTGGCCCGTAAGAACGCCAGTAAGTCGGCTGCAGTCTTTTCTTCTAAGAGAAAGCCACGACGGCGACCATTCGTATAGTCTGCCTGCATCCTGGATAGTCATGCCACCTTCGATTGTGTTCATTGAAATCCCAATCGTCAATGAAAGCTTTAACCGAGGACGCTGGTAAACCCAGCGTGGGTTCAGGTACAGAGAAATTCTCTTCTGAGCCTTGTCTAACAAGCTCGTCAGAGATCTCATTTGCTGTTATCCATTTGTGTCCTGGGATTCAAAAAAGTTTCAGTGGGTTCAGTCTTCTGACCGAATTCAAGGATGTTTTGCATTCTCCAACTATTTTGGAAGTGGTTAAAGGATTGAGTAAGGCCTTACGCGCAGCCTGACTGTCACTACAGACGCAGATACTTCTACCCTTTCACCTGTTTTTCACAATATAGTCCGCAGCCATTAGAATAGCATATATTTCCACCTGGAAGACAGATGTGTGTTTTCCCAATGAGAAGTGAAGCCTAATGTTATCGCATTCCACAAATAGACCAGCACCAGTACTAGAGCTGTCCATGAAAATGCGACTACATTCCTTTCCTGGCTCAGGCTCTGGCCAAAGGCAATCCTGAGCACGGGGAAAGTAGACTTCAAATTTGCACCGTAACCGTAATTCGGGTGTCATTGCATCAGACGGCATATCCATGAGACAAGGGTCGTAGAATAATCGACGCGCAACGTCATCGTGGGAATCGTGCCAGAAACCACCTCTAATAATTTAAATATCAAGGGGGTGAGGTTCATCAAAGCATCCAGAGCAGAGCCAGTCGTACTGGGGAAAGCTCCCAAGGAGCCAAGAATTTGGCGAAAGCGGCAGTAACGTATTTAAGTGAGAGCATATTCCACCAAACAACTGACGCATATGAGAGCAAGGGTCTTATCATTGCCATGTTGATCTAAAGAAAACATGCCGAAAACACCTTTGCATTGCCAGAAAACTGACAGAGCTTTGGAAATCTTCAGCTCGACATGTTTCGTTCAAAGAAGTTTGCTGTCTAAGATTACTAATAAATATTTGGCTTCCTTGAAGAGTTGGATAGTGACGGCTTTTAACACTGTCTGAGTCAGACCTCGGTTTTGAAAAGATTAACTGAAAGCCCATTCCTAGCGCACCAATCGTCGACTGCGTCTAGGGCCATCTGCACCTTAGAACAGACAGTCGCTAGGCACAATCCAATAGACAGAACGGCGACATCACTGAAAGTATCCGCTTACGACTTAGTGAAATCACCATCTGGTTTCCTGGGTGATTCCGGCTTGATTGGTTTTCCATTCTTGAGAAAAATCTCTATAAGAGGTACGTTTCAAAGTTCGAATTAACCTCTTATATTCTCTTTGCTTCGATCGGTAAAAGTTCCAGTCCACCTCCGAATTTGTCTTGAGTGACCTATTTAGAAGTTTTCTGGTTTCCTTACGAGTTTTTATGACAATAGAGACACTTTTCAGCAATATTTTACATTTGCAGATACATCTCCTAAGATTACTGAAGAAAAAGGAGAATTATTGAAGTTTCGCATTTGACATTTGACAATGAACTGAAGTTGGTTGCATTGCATCGAAGTGTGTCTTTGCTAAGATGATTTTAAATACTCGGGAGCAATCGACAATAAATCAATTTTCACTTATAATACGAGGGTGGGTCAATAAGTCCCAGAAAATGAACACAAATTGTGTCGTCACCTTAAATTTATTTTTTTTTTTGCCAAGAATCATCTTTCAAAAGAACGCACCCAAATTTTCAGACAGATCTGTCAAATAGTTTTGTTGTGGCAGCCATTTTATATAGACGCCTACTAGCATTTTCGTTAAAATGGAAAAAAGTGAATTTCGAGTGCTCATTAAACACTATTTTTTGCGAGAAAAAAATATCACGCAAACCAAACAAAAGCTTGACAAATATTATGGGGACCCTTCACCATCGATTGGAACCATTCACCACTGGTTTACTCAATTTCGGTGCGGTCGTTCAAGCACAAGTGACGCCGAATTGAGGTCACCACACCAGAAATGGTCGACTAAATCTATGGTTTGATAATGGACGATCGGCGAGTGAAAGTGCGCGAACTTGAAGAGGCCACAGGCTTATCACATGGTTCAGTGATTTCGATTTTACATAAATATTTGGACATAAAAAAGCTTTCCGCAAGATGGATGAAACCTGAATTCACCACAACACACCAGAAACCAAGGAACAGTCAAAACAATGGACTTCTCCTTGTGAATCGAAGCCGAAGAAGGCCAAGGCGGGTTTGTCAGCAAACAATGTCATGGCGACAGTTTTTTGGGATGCGCGCGGTGTTATTCACATCGATTACCTTGAAAAGGGTAAAACGATCACCAGCGCATATTACGCAGAGCTGCTGGATCGATTCCAAGCCGATTTGAAGCAAAAACGGCAGCATTTAGCGAAGAAAAAAGTTATTTTTCACCAGAACAACGCACCGGCGCACAAGTCCGGAGTCGCAATGGCAAAATTGCATGAGTTAGGCTACGAACTCCTCCCTCATCCAGCATATTCCCCAGATTTAGCCCCCTGCGACTATTTCTTGTTTCCAAACATGAAGAAATGGCTTGGAGGTACGAGATTTGTGTCGAATGAAGAGGTCATCGCTGAAACAAACGCTTATTTTGAGGGACTCGAGAAATCGTATTATTAGGAGGGCATCAAAAAATTGGAGAAACGTTGGATGAAGTGTATAGAGTTAAAAGGAGACTACTCGTATGTTGAAAAATAAAATGTTTTTATACCGAAAAGAGTGTTCCTTACTTCATTTTTCAGGCGCTTACTCGTATTGACCCACCTACATTTAAGGATTTTGGAATTGGCTGGTACCAATCCGAGGATTCTAAAATCATCATGTTGGTCTTTATGTGATGATGAAAATCGGGGACGGATTGTTCATCGACGAATTCATCGAGACCATTGAAGTCCAATTGAAGAATGGGACGATGTGGATTTCAAATTCATAAGATACTCGTATATAGTATTTCTACTTCGCTCTTACACATGCAAATTTGACGTAACAATAATTTCATGGAAGGGAATACTAACAGCCTGTTATCTAAAAGTTCACCGGCTGCCGTTGGTGAAAAAAAATTAAATTTAATAGGCGGATACATTTTAAAATGCTTTTAGCTAAAACCCCTGTAAGTGTATATTGGTGAAATCGGGCATAAGTAAGGTAGAATAAGAGAATGGGGATCTCTGAGTTCCTTCTTTAAAAATAATAAAGTATTAAAAGTAAACAAATTTGAATTTCCCAAAGTTATGGTGAAAGGTTTTGAAGAAAACGCGTAAACGACAGCAACGGAGGTAGACACTATAACTTCGAAGGGGTAGGGAACAGTAATTTTGTTTTCTTGAATGCACTGCATCAATTACGACTATGTCTTTTAAAGTTTACTCGTATTAACCCAGTGATTAAGAGAGAGGTATAGAGTAACATTTTTTCCGCCAGATTTAAAATGATATGCTAGCCCTGCATGTGGGTGAATTCATAGTTTCAGCGCTCCTAATCTAGGGAAACAGACGATGTTCGCAGCCGTCCTTTTGGAGCAAAAGTTGCAGGGCGATCAAAGCTTCATGTTTATTGAAAGGCGACATCTGCTCGCCTTGTCGATATTGGACACTCGTATATGTGTTTTTTCTTAAGAAATCGTAGAGCTAAAGTGCTAAAAATCCTCCACACCTATCCAATGTCCGCTGCTTGTTCGGGATTGTTTATTTGTAAATACACAGCTAATCTTTATATCTAAATTCTGTTCCAAGACGTTTCAGAAATGTACCAGGAGGCTAGGCGGGACAGGGGAATCGACATCTTACCGAAATAGTCTTAGGGCATCACCAGTGATGTCTAGGTGCTGTGTGTATATGTAGCTGTGATACATAAGAATAGCGTCTTTGGAGAAAAGTTCAAAGGACTACCAGAGAGCACTATGAACATTTTATGATTTTATTACTTCCGGGTGCGTTTAACACATTTAACACATATCTAGGTACAATTGCAGTTTTTCTGTGATATGCTTATTCTTGTTGATGTATAAAAAAAACACTCAAGTCGATTACGCATTAGTGCTATAGACCGCGACAAAATGATTTGTGAACAGTTAAGAAATTTTACGATGGTTTTGTGCGAAGCAGATAAAGGACGTATCCTCGCTCTTCATGGCGAACATTTTTCAAATAGGTGAATCGCAGACGTTGTGGGATGCCACGAAAGCACTGTGAGATGGCCTTTGAAGAAATTAAGCTCGACGGGCAGTACAAAAAGGCAATCTGGGAGTGGAAGACCCAAAAAAACGACAACACGGCAAGATCGTATTTCGGAATACATGTCTCTGAAAAACCGGTTCGCAACTGCCAAGGAATTGAGAAAATACTTGAACAAGAGATGTTCTATTAGCATCAGCATGAGGAGTGTTCAACGCCGGCTAAATGAAGTGGGTCTTCAAGCCTGTAGACCTGCATAAAAGTCGCTTCTCTCTGCAATAATGAAGAAAAAAAGATTGATGTAGGCCAAACAGCATCGGGAATGGGCCGCCAACGATTGGAAAAGGGTTATATTTTCTGACGAATATCAAATTTAATTTGATTGGACATGACGGGAGCGAAGAAAAACTAAGGAGTGATATTTAGACGAATGTTTGTTTCCCACCATTAAGCATTCATCATACCTATGTTATAGTTTGGAGATGCATGACAAATTGGCCGTATTTTGCTTTTGAATGGTTCTAGAAATACAGCAAAATACAAAGAAATCATTGCTGATGGTGTTGTTCTTACAATTGAGGAGTTATGCTGCTACATCTCAAATCCCATATTTCAGGATGATTCCGCTCCCTGTCATTGCGCTCACTCCGTAAGTAAAAACAAATTTTGACCTAAAATCTAAACTCATAACCACTTCCAAATATTTTTTTTTTTCTTTCATCCGATAACCCAATGCAAAGCAGATATTGGCTTTGAATCCCTAAATTGGCCAGGAAATAGCCCTGACTTTAATATAATAGAGAACTGGTAGTCAATTATGAGTCAGAGGGTACGCAAGAAGGCATCTAAAACAATAGAAGAGCTCAAAACAGTCATAAAGGAAGTGTGAACTAAAAATTTAACAATAGAGGAAAACCAAAAACTTTATGACTCTATGCCACGTAGGGTCCAAGCGGTCATAAAGGCTAAAGGCGTTGCTAGAAAGTACTAAGGAAAAATAAAAACTGTATTCCCCGTAATAATGACTAATTAGTGTTATTCAATGGTCCCTTAATTACTTTTAATATAGATATTGTTAGGAACGCGGGAAAATCGGAGAAAATTAAGCGGAAAACGAGAAATGAAATGAAAACTGAATAGTGGTTCCCGAGAGGGTTAAAATGGTTTATTTCTCTTTAATTTATTACGATGGATCGACTCGATTATCCGCGATTCAATTTAGGCTGCGTCCGCGTTGCTGGAACCTCCAAAATCCAAGAAGGTCGGAAAACCGAAGTTAAAATCGTCTCTCTTCCTACTCTAGCATTTGACAGCCAGCCTCATCCGCTCACAACGAGACTCGAATTGTCTGTCATCGCACTGCCAATATATTTAAATTAAATTTATAATGTTATAGAAAGGATGCATAGGTGGGTTTTTTCTTTGGCGCGGAGTATATGTGCAATCTGGAAATATAGTAAGGTCTTATATTCAAGTGATGGTTGGGAGTTTGCTAAATCTGTAACAGAGTATCAAAATTATTTATTAGCTTGCGGACAACAAGGTCAGATCACAGAGGTACTCGAAATTTATCAGAACTCAAAGAAATACGGACTTGTGGGAAAACCTGAATGAGACGGTAATCATAATTTAAAAAACCCCAGGCCACTCGCGAATTACGGCTGAAATATTTGCAAACAGACGCACATCGAAAGTAGGTGTAGGGTACTTGAAAACATAAATGATTAGGTGAGGAAGGCCAAAACATGAGAAAGTTACAAAGCTAGGAAGAATGAGTTGAAGAAAACTCTACTACGATGAAAATATAGATGGTTCGACTAAAGAGAGAATGTCTTAGCTGAAGAGACTTCCAAAGATAGCAATGATCATTATATGTAACAACTTCGACATGTCATACTTAGAACTTTTGAAATTCACTCTGAGACTACGTAGGGTCAACCCGCCATGCAATAATTCATCAGATTTATAATGTTTCTTCAGGTGACAACTAAAGATGATACTTATAGACTATCCTTGTAGGATGGTAGCACAGATATTCTGCCAATGTCCAGCAGTACTAAGCAGGAGTATATGCACAAATTTGCCAGCGGATTAATTAGATACGACAGGGTCATGCTGGTATTTCTCGAATCTCTTGCAAAAATGTCAATTTTGCTTAATTGAAATCATGCAAAAATAATCGTCAACCCAAATTAAAAATGCTGGGTAGTCTAAGTGGAAATATTTTTGTAAAAGTAGCACAGATGCAAATGTATGAAATATTAACATAGGTATGTACATATTTTGACTACTAAATATCTTCTTCCTGCTCCACCTTTACCCTTAACATTCTCTTGTATTAAATTTCCAAACTGTCAACATTCCACAAAGATAATCACTGAAATTTGATATATGCACAGCAACACATAAATCTCATGGCTGCTGGCCCGAAAAAAAGCACCCAAAACTAATTGAATGCTAACGGCTGCAACTTCCTCCACTTTGACCTACACCTACCCATAATTATTTGCTGTCTAGGGTAAACACGAATAACGTTTGGCAACATGTTCGCAGCAGAGATTGATGACTCTTGAAATTACGTCACCGTGCATAGTTAGACAGAAAAGTAACTCCAGTCAGACATACATACATGACTGGTAGCTCCAATGAGAAAACCGAAATTGACCTCTAAAATTCCATTCAAACATTTCCCTTTGGAAATCTTGTGGCCAACGAAGAAGAATTTTCGAAGAATGGATCAAATTTCAATTAACCATTCTGGTGCCCTCTTGGAGTTCCACCTCAGCATTTTTTTTTCTTTTTTTTTAATACGCATTAATTTAATTCGATTTACACTCGCTCTGTGGCGGAGGCAACGTTGGCCAACACCATTGCCGCCAGCAGCTGATGGTGGGGCGTTTCAATGGCTTCGACGAAGATGACGGCGCGGCTCTTGCCATGAAAACACCAACCGGGCTCACGCTGTGCGCAATCGTGTGTGTTCCAAGAGTCGTTTATTGCTTTTTAATAATGGTGTTAGATACAATATCTATAAATTTGATTCCAAAGATAGACTAGTCATTCGTACGATACGAGTAGACGAATTGCTCATACGTCTAATGTATTTCTCCAGCAGATAAATCAACGTTTACGATTGACTAGAAACCGTTCGAACTGTTAATTAGCAATAATTTTGTTTGTTAATTAGCACCTCTATGGAGTTTCGCCTTAATTGGTTGTTCCAGGGGCGTGAGTATACCTTTTACAAACGCCCACTATGCGAGGAAAAATGTTACATCGTTAATTAATCATGAAACTTGAAGAAGTAAATTTGAATTTTTGATTACTGCGAGATCGTTGACTATGAGTGGCTTTTAAGTCGGCTTTCTAAAATAGCACGATGCTGCTGATGCGTCATTTTTGGGAATACCTCATATATCATTTGTAGGTATGAGTATGCTTGTAGATGAGGAGGTTTTAATTGCCATTTTATGGAGGTAATTTTCGCATAAATTGATTAAAAAGAATTTATGTATATTTTAGAAATTTAAATTGTTAAACCTTTTGTAAGGTGGTCAGCAGGAACAGAGAACTATCAGACGAGATAGTTTATACGCAAAGTGAACTAATAAAAACTAGGGCTGTGCACTCTTACAAAATTGTTTACACATACGAGCGTATTACTCGGTCTTATTGGAGTAAAATTACCTTTTTATGTACCTTTAACTGTGTTCCTTCCATAGCTTACGAGTATAAATGAGTGAACAACCAAGAAGAACATTTAATCAACTCGGTCTTTCGCTAATTCCTTACAGATTTGCTCGGCTTAAATATCATATTAGGTACTTTATTTGGTAAATTCGAACCTTCCGTTGCTGTACAATTTCAGTCAAATAACCGAAAACTCAACCAAAAAATACGCTAATACTTCCTGATCTTGAAGTGACCAAGTACAATGCCTACTCGTATGTGAGGTAAAGGGTGACCAGATAGCAATGATGGTTTTTCGAATTATTATGTTTCAGCAGCTGACAAAGTTACCAATGATATCCAGCTGTCAAAATATTCAGAAAGGTTTGCCATTTCATCATGCATCGTTTGACGCTTCCCGAACGAGTGGAAATTATTAAAAAATATTATCGAAATTCCGGCTCAGTTGTAAATACGCAACGTGAATTTCGTTGGGAGGTCGGTTGCCATCATGGTTTCAGTGCGCAGGCAATTCGTCGCACCGTGGAAAAGTTTGAGCGTGAGTTGATGTCACTAAAGGTGGTGTCGCAAAAGCCTAGCACATTAAGATACTTGACAAAAGAATGTCAGAAAGTGATCTTCAGTCTTTTCTTCTGATGGTCAGCAAGAATACCAACCCTCAATGGTGGCCCTGACCGAGATCGCAAAAATACCCGACACAGGTTCAGGTCCTAAGAAGTCCTCCTCTCAATCTTTTCTAGTTCGTCGGAGATCTCGTTTCCAGTAATCGCAAAATGCAAGACTCACAGAGTTCAGCCTTGCGACCAAAGTCAGAGAGCTCTTGCATTCTCGAACTATTTTAGAAGTGGTTAAAGGTCTGAGCAAGGCTTTTGGCGCAGCGGCGATATCGCTGCAGTCACAAATACTCCGTCCTCTCCACCTATTCCTTAAAATATAGTTCATAGCCATTAGGATTGCATAAGACTCCGTTTGAAAGACAGACGCATGTTTATCTAACGAGGAGTGTAGCCCAATGTTGTCATCCTCCACGAAAACTCCAGCATCAGACTTTTTATTGGTTTTGGAGCCTCCCACGAAAATTCGACTACACTACCTCCTGGTTTAGATTCCGGAAAAATTCAGTAAAGAGCGTGAGGTGGAGTTTTGGTGTCATTGCGTCAGACATCATATCCATAAGACAAGAGTCGAAAGATAAATTTCGCCGCAAAGCCATCGAAGCTGCAGTGCAGTGCAAAGGCCACCTCGTTGTAAGATGGAAAATAGCTTTTATTATGCTGCCCGTGATATAAATATCAATAGGAGGGAGGTTCAATAATGCATCTAGAGTAGAGCCAGGCATGCTACAGAAGGCCCGCGTGCAACCGAAACAAACTCTTCTTTGGAGTTTAGTAAGGAAAGCAGTGACATATTTTCGTGAAAGCTTTTTCCACCAAACAACCGACATATATGCTAAGAAAGGTCTCATCATTGCTGTGTATTTACACATAGGACCCTTTTTGGTGACAAGTCCCATGTCTTACCGAAAGCACCCTTATACTGCCAAATAAATGGGAGCACCTTAGCTCGACTCAACATGTTTTGACCAAAGGTGTTTATTATCCAGGATTACACCTAAATACTTTGCTTTATTTGAGATTGAAATAGTTACGCCTTTAAACATTGGCTGAGTCAGACCAATCAATTTTCTCCTTTTTGTGAAGAGAAGAACCTGAGTTGCGTGTAATTTATAAATAAATATTTGTGTAAAGAGAAATATAATAAGGGTTTTGGTGATAAGTGGGTTCTCAGAATGTATGAACATATTTTAAAAAATTCATTAAAATATAAAAAAATCATCCGTGTCGACGGGATTTGAACTTGCGACTATTGACACAAGTTTAAATCGTCAACACAAATTTTTGGTGGGGGCGAGAGCCCCCATTTATTTGGCTTATTACAAGATACAACTAAAACTTAAACCTAAAACTTAAAACTAAGACTTAAAACTAAGGAGAATGGTGAAGGAGATCGGTTTTGAAGCAGGGAGTGCCGAGGTTAAAATCAAACTGGGTGAGGTTTGAGTTCACTTTTCGCAGCATACGGGAAATTGGTTCATTAGATCCATATGAAGTGCGGTGGGACGGTAGATAGAAAAGACGAGGGCATCGTAAATTTCGTGGATTGGTATTGAAGAAAATTGAATTATAAAGAGATGCGCAATCGACACAGGCTGAAAGAAGTCGTTGAATGAAAAGAATGTCTGCAACATCTCTGCGTTTCTCTAGAGTACTCAGGTTGATGAGGTTGAGGCGGTCTTGATAGGGAGGTAAGTTAAATGGATCGAGGAAGACCTCGAAGGGCAAATCGAAGAAATCGACGTTGAACATTCTCGATTCTGGTCACATGAACTTGCTGAAAGGGTGACCACGCTTGACTGGCGTATTCAAGGAAGGGGCGCACAAAGGTAATGGTCACGTAAGGGTCAGAGAATTCTTTGGACCATCGTTTGACAAAGCCAAATGATGAGTTAGCTTTACGAATTATCTCATCAATATATGAACGGAAATTTAGTTCCCTATCGTACAATATTCCAAGATCGCGGAGAGATTGAACGGTGGATATAGGTTGACCATGGAGAAGGTAAAGGCGGGCGGAGGACACGTGGTGCTTACGTGATAAGGTAATGGATTGACATTTGGCGATATTGAGCTCTAAGCGATTTTGTAGGCACCAGTTCGAAAAACTAACAAGGTCTTGTTGAAGGAGACAGTCATGTGGTGAAGAGATGGCTTTGAAAACTTTGGTATCATCAGCGTACAGAGAGAGGGAAGAGTGTTTAATAACCCTCTCGACATCGTTTATGGTTAGAATGAAGAGAAGGGGACCTAGATGGCTGCCTTGCGGAACACCAGAGGTGGCCAAGAAGGGAGTCGATAAGATGGACGAGAAAAGGGGTCATAAAGAGAAATAGAATTAAACATTTCTCTGTAATAAATAAATAATCCTGAAATATCGATATAGTTATATAGTTTTGAATGAAATTACTGTCCAATTTGTGAGCTCCACCAGAGTACATCACGTTACGGTTGACCGATTTGTCTATGATTTACTGGTAGCAACTATTATAGACGTAATGTGAGCGTTCAGCTTAGTAGTTACCTTATCAGGATTTGTGTGCAGTTACAATTGTTAAGCTTCGAGTATCTGCCTATAAAACATATCTTTGGAACTCAGTATGAAGACTCCAGCCAATATGTTTTTGTATCATAATGTCTTAAGGTTAAACCTGGTATGACAAACTTCCTTGCTTAGCAAATGAATACAAGTTGGTTCGTTACCTCTTCTAGAATAGAACTTAAGGTTACTAACCTCTTCGTTAGTGATGTGTGATACCTTACGTTCCTTAATCCTTTTTAAATCTTCTCCTGAATAGCTGGAAATAAATAGCTTCTGCATATACGAGTACGAATATGTACTCCTGGGAGTGAATGCAACCATGAAAGTAATTGAACACTCTTACCCTTATCCTTTCCATTCAACAGTGGAAGCAATCTCTGCATTGCATCACCTATAGAATGTATTTTAACACTGATCTGGGAGCTTAACATAATTGTATAAAAAATGAATTAGTATGTAGTTCTTCTCTATAACAGATTTGGAAGACCTCTTTCATTGAATTGCACCTTATCTTACATAGGTAAGACCATATTTATGACTGCTTAGGAGGATCATTTTAACAAGCCAATTACAAATATTATAGATAACTTGAAAAACATTGCAGTGGGTTTATTATGGTCTTATCACTACAAAAACTTGCCAAAGCAGTTTTTAACATTCTTTTAATACCTTTCTAAATAAAAGGAAATCCTGTCAAGTGTGTCAAAAGCCACATTAAATAAGAATCGGTTATTTTAATTGTATTTTTATGGCTACACTCTTTTGATTTCTTGACCACTTGATTGAAATGATTGCACCTCATAAAAAGCTTATACATCCACACATTATGTAAGCTGCACCTTGAATGTGGAAATATTGTGAGAACTACGAGTAGCTATTAAACTGTTAACTTAAGAAGCACTTCATTTCATTTTGTAGCCACTAGGCTATATTGGATTAAATTCTTAAAGAACCTTTTGTATTACTGTCCCGGAGGGCTTATTTTGATTTCGTAAAGAAGTCACTTGCGAAACTAAGTTTTCTATCATACAAACTCGAGTAGGTATGACTTTGAGTGAACATACTGTAAGTGCACCTATATGTCACTTGCCTGTAAAAGTCAAGGGCGGTAACATCTCTAGCGACAAACTATTGCATACGTAGATGATATAGCAATCATGGTCAGGAACCGACGCTACATGGAGGAACTTTTCCATTCGATAGAAAAGTCTGCGAAAACCGTGGGACTCCTCGTTAATGAAAACTAAACAAAATACAGGGTGGCTGACATGAATTGTTACTAATTCAAATAGCTGTATCTTTTTAATTGTGAATATTTTTTATTGAATCCAAAAAAAAATGTTGGAAATTTATTCAAATTCATGGATTTAATAAATATTTTCGATATGTCCACCTTTGGAATGAACAATTTCCTTGAGACGGTCAATAAAATTATGGCACGCTGTACGCAAGTGTGTCTGTGGAATCCGCTCCCATTCCCGGCGAAGCGCTAACTTGAGTGCGTTCGTTGCTTGGTACTTTCAGTGCCTTCAAAATGCCTCAGAGAGAAACGTCTAATGGATTCGCATCGGCTGAATTGTCGCAGCCATTCTTGATTTGCTCGGGCTTTGTTTCCCTTCCGGTGCAGAGTCCTGTTGTAATGTTCAGGGTTTTTGGCCGAAATGTTTGCGTGCCCATAGCTTCAACACAGCTTCCAAGAGAGTTTCACGATAAACTATCGCATTTATCTTAACGCCACGGTTCAAAAATACAAGCGGAGACCGACCATCGGCAGTACCTGCGGCCCAAAACATAAAAATCGGTGTCGCTTGCTTCTTGGTGGTCATTCTTTGGTCGAAATTATCGTATGACTTCACTGGCCAGGTAAACTCGATCATTTTACTTATTGACAAGGTGCTTCATCAGAGAAGACGATGTTTGGCAATTGGCCACTTGCGTGCCAGCGGACCAACTCCTTTGCTCTTTCCACTCTGACTTTTTTTTTGGTCAGGTGTGAGATCGTGCACTTTTTGGAACTTTAAGGCCTTGACTTTCTAATGTTTCAGCTCACGAACAATAGCTGGTTGTGATTTTCCAGCCAAAAAAGGGCAAGACACTATCACGTTTGAATTCCATTGTCGATAGAACAAAAACTAAACACGCGATAAAAAAAACCCGACACGCTTGTCAACAAATGAAATGAAGTAACAACTGTCAAATTTTCAGCGCGCTGTCATTCGTAGTTTGGCAGACACAGCAACGTGAAGTTGGTAACAGTTCATATCAGCCACCCTGTACATGAGACTATCGAAAGCAGAAAGTAGGGGGAATCCCCAGAATATATCGATCAGGGAATATACATGCGATGTGTCAAGCTTCAAATACTTTGGCAAGAAGCGACTTGCTTGGCGCAAAAAAGTATAAGGATTGGGTAGCTTTAGAAGGGAGAAGGTTTTATTTTCCGATAATAAACACAACCTTTACGAGAAATATAAGAACATGAACAATTTTTACCCCAAATTAGTAGATTTGGAGAAACTAACATTGCCGAATATCTGACTCCAACCTCAAAACATAGCGGGGGAAGTGTGATGATTTGAAACTGTATGATTTCTAGTGGAGTGGGAACTTCATTCATTTATCTGGAACGGATGAACTCTAAGACCAATATTCAGATACTGGAATAAACTCTAGAGCCATCCATATTAGAATTCTTTGGAAGGTTGAAAGACCTACTACACCACACTTAGATAAATGCAGATCCATTGTGATGTCCATCGGAGTTAGAACGAACAATTTGTAGAGTAAGTGGTGCAAAAGTCATCACCGTATCGAAAGGTACTCTCATATTTGCAAATGGCGTCTTATGTCATCGCAACTTCAACATTTGTGAAGTAAACAAAAGAAAAATACACGCAGATAAACTATGGACTGCTATACTCTTCAAGAACGCGGAATAATTGTGTCAATGATTTTGACAAATAGACGGTCAGTGGTTTTGGTCAATTTCGTCATCGATTCCCCGCTCGTGGGGCACTGAAAATACGCCACTACATCTTCTCAAAGTTACTGTTTGGTGCGACGTTTACGGAGGAAAGGCGATTGGCCCATATTATTTCGAGGATGGCGTCGGCAACACTGTTACTGTGACTGGTGAGCGCAACAGAACCATGATAAATGACTTCTTGCTGCCGCAAATTGACGAACTGGGTTTGGAGAACATGTGGTTTCAGCAGGATGATGCAACCGCACACACAGCACGATCGACAGTGGACATTCTGCAGCAAAACAGGGGAAGAGAAACAGAGGAGATTGCCATGCACGTTGGCTTTAATTGTTTGAAGGTTGTAACGATGAGGAGGAAATACTCGTACATAGCCTGGTAGATCATACCACATTCGTGTCGTTCGGCTTATAAACAAATCCCTATATTTAACAGTAGGAAGGTAAGGGTGAACTGATGTACATTTGAAGCATGATGCGTATTGTGGGTACAATTTTGAAGAGGAGGAATGCAAATGGCTATTTCGTTGGAGCATTTTTTATACAAAAAAGCGATAAAATAGGGAAAGACACGAGACATTTCTCCGATGATCAAGTGAATGCATGGAGTTGAAAATATTTCTATCACCTATAAGTTTTAAAGCGCGTTTCTGTACCATGTCCAGAATGTGCAGAACGGTCTTGAGTGCACCAGGCTAGGTGTAGGCGTTATATTAGCTTTGGGCGGATGAATGCCTTATAAATCAGACGGTGTAAAATATTTTTTGCGCTGCTTAAGGAATGCTAGACATTTTGCAGCATTTTTAGCGACCTCGAATATGTGATCGTTCCATCAAAGATAGACATACCGAGAATGGCAAGTCTTTCGGTGTCAGCAATGCAAGTAAAATTCATGGATATTAATTTGAAGTCTTTTTTTTCACTTGAGAGGCAGAAAACAGCATTGTGTTTTGGAAGCATTAAATTCCACTCTGATTATGCTGTCCAGTTTGGAATCTATTGGAATCTAATGTGCTTAACGTATATTGCTGTTCCTCTTCTAGAGCAGGGACGTGAGTTAGGGAACGAATATGAAAAACTAAGGGTACTGTCATCATCGAAGGAATGGATTGAGTTAGAAGTTGTAAACCAGAGATCTATTATAAAATTAAGAAAGAGAAACGGAGCCAAAACAGAGCCTTGGGGAACACCAGCATTTATATGGTGAATTGCAGACTTGAAGTCGTCCAAGACAACTAGTGTTGAAGGTAATTTCTAATCCACTGAAGAAGAGACTCATCGACGCCTAATGCACGCATTTTCGACAAAAGAGCCTGGTGCGCAACTCTGTCGAATGCCTTTGAAATATCAAGCGCAAGTGATGAAGAGATTGGTTCCACTTTTCAGTGAAATATGCCATACCACTATGCAATGCCATCGGTCATTTAGGAGTTTTAGTGAATCAAGATATTTCATAGTTTGACTATTTCTCAGCGTTTCCATGACCTTGAAAAGAAGGGACGTACTCGTAAGTGCAATGCAATGGTAGATTCGCCTTATTTTTTGGGAGGGGGAATTCTACTTTTCATCTACTGGGGAAGAGCCCAGAAGAGTAGGACAGACAGTAAAGCTTACGCAGAGGGTTTGCTAGCGTGTAAGAAAATCTCTTCAGAACCATGTGGGAGATACCATCTGACAGCTGGAATGTCATTGTAAATGAGCGTTTGGCTATTCACATATAACAAAATCATTCTTCGTAGTTATTAGTCGAAACAACCGGCGAACTTTGTCCTATCGCTGGTTGTGACAAAAATATGCAAATCACTATTGGAATTCGAATTTGAATATAATTTAACTTAATCTAAATGTAGCCCGTCACACGCAATACCTAAGTACTCTTTTCTAATTCGATGACCTCATTTTAAGTTATGAAAGTACTCCAAATGATAAATGGGAACGGATAGGTCACACGCTATAAAAAATCCCAGAGAAATCTACATCTGAATCATGAAATAGTTTGCACGAAACAAAAGTTTCAGATTCAATAATGTATCAAGTTTAATTCCATATTTCTGACAGAGCATACCACTAGACACGAACTAAGAAGCGTAGTAAACCCGCTGTTTAAATTCAAAATATCTGGCTGAGTAAAAATAAAATCCCAATGTGAACAGCGCAATTATTTTGAACTGTGTGGCAGAATTTGTATTCATTTGTCAAACTCCACTTACATCGGTTACAACCAAAAGCCCTCCACATGGAAAACAACGTGCCTATTAGATACAAATTGAAAGGAAAATAACCGCAATCAATAATAAAACAAAAATGTCGGTTGTGTTCAACACTGTGGTGTTAAATTGAATTCATTTTACAAGTTGTTGCCCCTTGTGTTGTGTGTCCTTTCGAGTCCTACGTCCCGTACACCTAATTTTATCCCTACCTGTGATAGTTAGCTAGCTTGCTAGTCCTATGTCCTGATCCTGACACTTTCTCTTCTAACAGAAGGAAACCAACTATGCAAAAAAGTTGCAAATTAATACTCAGTGTAAATTTCACTTTAGACACTTTAGGAAAGAGTAGAGAAACCGACAAAGCACCAACCACTATGTCTAGTACTATGCACTCGTACGATGGAGAAAACTTCAAAAAAGTATATCACATCATATGAATATCCTTCAATGCAGGTATAACTTTTACAAGTTTCCTTAATTACTCGTTTGAATGGCGCCCATTGTTTTGTTTTTGCCAATTTTTGTTGCTCATCCTTATATTGCCGGTCTTCCAACAGTGTTGTGGGCCCTGGCTCACATGCATATGTATGTACAAAGGGTTGTGCAATTTAGAGAATATCCATTCATTACACATGATGGTCGGATGGTTGAGTTTGTGGGGATTGTTACTGCTACTGCCTGCTTTAATGCTCTACATGACTACTGACGCTTATAATGCGCCTACTGAAATGGGCGCCGTGCCAAATTATATTACCACACTTCTCATGCACACACACTCAATCGCATCTACACAAAAATGCTAATTTACGCGGGCTGCTTTTGGCCTTTTGTTGAAATTAAAGGAGTTTTAATGGCACAGAAAGGGAACAAAAATCCTCCTGGCAACCCCCAAAAACAAGGCCTCCACTGACGTGCCGTTGTATTAGTGTATGATTAAGTTTAGCTTAGCTTTGTGTGTTGATAATATTAAATTGCTTTTTGAATCACAATAATTAGTTGAACGTGAAAGCAATTTACTTAAACATTTCGGCCTTGACTACTCTGATATTCATCGTGAAATTAATGAGATTCTTTGTTTGTGGTTGGTTATGGGGATGGGGTGGTTATAGTTGCTTAGCAAGGGGTGGGTGTATTCGATTTGGGGTATGAACGAACGCATAGTTACTTCATGAAGCATAGGTCATGTCAAGTGCACGTTGGTAAGTGGCGTCTGTTAACTATCAAGACTAATCAAATCTAAAAGGCTGTTTAAAATCGAATTGTCGAGCGCTAGAATAACAGATTATTAAGATCTTGGAATAGATCACCTGCCATACTCCTTCCTTTTCTCAGACTCTCCCAAGTGCACCTTGAGGCAGATGGAAGTGGTTTTGATTCTGAAGCAGAGAGAGAAGCGCAGTTAAAGCGTTTTGCTCCAGCTTCAACAGAGGAAATCCCGATATACGAGTACTCTGACCGCAAAGAAAGAATTCGCACTAGCTCTTATACTGGGTAACAGTACAAAAAGGACAGGGTCTCCGGAGAGACAACTAAAAGAAAACTACTCATGTTTATTTATGCTCACGCTAGAGGGCAGCAGGTACGAACAGGTTGAGCGAATGATACTAAAAGACCATATCCACCAGTTGGAGCGGAATTATGGAGTAACAGCCAACCATTTGCAGATATTGGTCTATCATCAAAAATATGATGCAAACAAAATACACCAAGGACTTTTACAAATGATTCCAGAGACCCTTAAACAGTCATACGAGTATAGAGCAAAATAAAACCTAAACTTTACAAGGACCGGTTTTAAAGGTGACCGATACCAAGCTGCAAGGACTACCCATCCATTGAATCTTTGAAAAAAAAAAAACTTATTAGCGGATTGAAAGGAACCAGTCTAGCAATAACATTAGCTGCGAAGTTTCGTAAGGGGAAATCAGGATGTTCATATGTAGGGTAGTATCCGCCGAAGAACTCGCAACGCTATTCGCACACATGAGACTACAAAACCAACGAGTTTAAACCCTGCCACATGAAACAGTTGGATAAGGACATATAAATATTTCAAAGGTGGAAATTAATCCAGCTTTCAACGGATGATTTCTATGATTGCTTCATTCGAGAGTTAGAGAAGGTCATAAAAGTCAGCCTGCAGCACAGTAGGACAGCAACTGCCAACGAAGGGAAGACTGACATCATTCTCACTCAAGAACTTTCGTGCAAGTCATAAGGTAAGGGGGTATGACTTGTAAGTGAATCCCCTGTGTAGTAACTCAAAACCACATTAAGATCTACAGATGGGAACGAGCGACCTCGACTACGAATACAGGCTTGAAAATTTGTGAATCCAGTTAAATTGTCCTGACTTCATGCCGTCTCTGCTACCTTCATGTCACAACCCCAATGAAATATGGAATATGATACCATAACCTCTATAATTTTCCAAAAGTTTACTTTGGAACTGTCTGTGTGTTAGTAAAACGCAATTCTGGTGCAAATTTCAACCTTCTACGTCTAACGGTTCAAAAGTTATGGGACTGTGACAGACAGATGGACAGATGGACAGACAATTGACTCTCACTAAAAGGGTTCCGTCTTTACTTTTCAAGTACAAGAACTCAACCATCAGCCTAAATTGCTTTGAGGAAACAAACTATGGTTTTTGGAAGAAAATGTCTCTAAAAATTAGGCGAGGCACTGAATAGAAAAAACATTTTTTTTGAAAAAGGGCGAATTTCAAAAACGTTTACACTTATACTGCTTCGGAATCTGAAACGTTTATAAAAACAATATATAAAATTTAATCTTCCTAGCTCACAAATTACGGCAAACAAATTTGGTGACAAACAGACGGACGAACAGAAGGACGGGTGCACGGAAATAGCTATATATACATAACTTTTGTTGCTGATCACAAATATACAAATATAGCTAGGAATATGTGCACGGCGGTTACCGCAAATACCTCCACCGATTTCAACGACAGTTCACCATCCTACCCGGAGTGCCCGGATGAAGATGAAGATATGGAGCACGCTGTCTTTTATTGCACACGGCATGGAGAACTACTCTGCCCAGTTCGTCGTTGCTCGGAAGTGAATTGGATGGCAATATATATATATATAGTTTCATAACAACATATAATAGTTTCATAACAACTCTTCAAAATGAGCTACAGAAAATAGAAAAGCTAAGAAGAGCAGCTGAAACAAGACGTATAGTATGATTTGCTAACCAGCCCTGCTAAGAAATACATAACCAACGGGAAGAGTGGTAGAAGAGCGCTGGGTGTGGATTGGTACGTAGGCGCATTCCTGATATCTATTATTCGGGCTTGCAAATCGTGCATGCTGATAGTCCGTGTAACTAGTATCTTTAGAAGATTACCACATCCTTTGAACCAACAAAAAAACAAAAGCTATGAACATAAAGTTTTATGTACATACAAACTTTTAAGAATCTGAATCATTACAAGTGCAAATATTTTTGAAATCCGCCCACTTTTCAAAAGATGTCGCTTTTTAAACATTTTTACTGGAAACTGAAAAATATTTCGTTTCCAAAATATAAGCTCATTGCCATTCTTTATACTGTATAGTTTACAGTGCCACGCCCATATTTTGGGGGCGTTTACTTAAAAAAAAAAGTATTTTGCTTTCTAAAAGTTATTTACGGTGATACCTACGACCACTTGCTTCTAAGAATAAGCTTTAACAACAAATTATCGGGCAAAAGATCTTAAAAATCTCGAGAAAATCCTCTGAGTAGAAGAATATCATTGCATTTGAACCAAAAACAATACAGCGCCACGTCCAATTTATTAGAGTTGGGATACGAGTATAATATCAAGGATACAGCGGGTAAAGAAAGCCTGTGTGGCTTTTTATGCTTGTAGCAAAACATTCGGTAAGTAATGGGGACTCCGTCCGAAGATGGTCATTTGGATGTATACTGCGGTGGTGCGCCCTATTCTTTCCTATGGATCGCTAGTTTGGTGGCCGGCGGTTAATAAAGCATATATTACTAAACTCATCAACAAAGTACAAAGGACTGCGGCTCTAGGTGCTACAGGGGCGATGAGAACATGCCCAACTGAAGCCTTGAACGTAATCCTTCACCTTATACCACTCGACCTTCATATAAAGTACATAACAGCATGTAGTGCGGTCAGATTAAGAGAAACAGGTAGCTGGTGCGATAGTCTTTACGGCCACAACAGCATCCTTAATCTGCTACCTCGGGAGTTGGCGACAAATCCGATCGACTACATAACTCCCATGGTGAATTTTCGCCTTGATGTCACTGTGAGATTCCCTTTCAGGGCGGAATGGAAATGTGGCGCGGTGACAAACGAGTTCAAAACAACCATTTTCACTGACGGGTCGAAAATGGACTGCGGAGTAGGGGCGGGAATCTTTTCTGAATCCCTCAATATCTCTAGTTCATTCCGTCTTCCCAATTCATGCAGCGTATTCCAGGCGGAAGTTCTTGCTGTACGAGAGGTGTGCCGTCTCCTCAAACATACATCGATACAACTTAACACCATAGCCATTTTCATCGATAGCCAGGCCGCTATCAAAGCCATCGTTTCTTCGGCTTCCTCCTCCAAACTTGTTGAACAATGCAAGGAGGAGCTTGCCGCACTCGGTCAACGGTCTAGGATCAGCCTCATCTGGGTGCCTGGTCATAGTAACATTAACGGAAACGAAAGGGCTGATGAATTGGCGAGGCAGGGATCTGCCCTTGATTGCTCCCGTGCGGAGGAGGTCAACATTCCGTTAGGGGCCCTTAAGGGTAGAATCTTTGCTCATTTCCTTGCAAACGCTGGTAATAGATGGCGAGGGTTGCAGAACTGTGTCATATCCAGGCAGATGTGGCCCAAGTATAACTGGCGCAGAACACAAGAGCTATTAAATAGAAACCGGGCGGATATTGCTAGAGTTCTGGCAATTAGCACTGGCCATTGGACTTTGCATTACTTTTAATGCACTTTGTCGTAGCTGCAATATGACCAACGAGCCTGAAACAATCCTTCACTTCCTTTGTAAGTGTCCGGCCCTTGTAGGGTCAGACACCGTATACTTGGCAGACACCTTTTTGATAATATTAGTGTGCTAGCGGAGACTAGCATCGGGTACATCATCAGTTTTCTCAATGCCACGGGGTGGTTTTAAATAATCTTTTCTCTCCTTTCCCACAAGTCCAACGTCAGTTTCTACAACAATTTAGGTCCCTTGAGTTGTGGTATTAAAAAGGGGCCTCTGCGCTAATTATGTTTCAGCATAGCTTGCTGTCACAACCACACCTACCTACCTACCTACCTATAATATCAAGAATAGGGTATCATGCGATCCGTTCCAGATGGATTGTAACTGCCATGTATGTTTTTTTTTTTTTTAAATTGTACTCTTACTTTTTTCTTCACCTCTAAATTTTGTTCACGTTAAGTGATCTTATTTCGCGTCATGTCACTTTATGTTTCTACCCAGCAGTAAAATAGATGTAGCAGTTGATCTGAATTATCGACATTTCACATAAATAACCTGAAAACAGGCATAAAATACCACAAAACCTAAGACCCAAGGAACGTATGTAACAATCTGATTCATATAGCTCAAAATTTAAGGCCTCAAAACCTGTTATAATGAAACGGACGGACTGACCCTTATCATACTACTCATTCCTCTATGTTACAAACTATCAATTAAAATTAGTATACCATACCAGAATGGTATAAACGGAACACTAATGGATTCAATACGGTGCCTATCTGTCTGCCTGTGACACGTTTGTAACTTTTGAACCGTTTCAACTAATAAAGTATGCGATGGTCCAAAAATAGTTAAGAAAAGAAATGTTGTAAAAAATATTTTTGTTGAAAACTTTTAAGGGCATAATGTACCCCCCATTTTTACACCCCATCATGTGACGTGCCAAATTAAAGCTAAACCTCTAAGGAGTCCAAAAATATAAAAAAAAAATGCATAAAGTACTTTGCGATTATTTGAATCCGGCAATGCCCTCAAAAGAGCTCTTACGCCAGTAGAACAAATAATACAGAACAGTTGAGATCATACCCACGACTTCAAAAGGCTGAAATATCGCATACAGATCGCAAAGATTACTGTACACTCTAATTGTTTCCTTCAGTTTGAAAGTTAACCAGGAATCCAAGAAGTGAAATAGGTATGTAAATATGTACTCGTACACATATGTACTATATACAATCCAATCCATTGCACTGCAAACCGAAATGAAAATTCTTGGTTGAACGAAGCCTTACATATTGCACAACGAATACCATCAGCACCGCTATGGCAGGGTGTCGGTCATAAAACCTCGTTTCACCTAGAGTTCACCTGTTCGACCCGACTAGACTGAAACCACAGTGCACCCACATCCAAATCGCATCCAAATCCCTAATTTTGTCTCACCTTCCCACCAAACGACCTCCCCTCTCCTCACCATCATTACGAGTATAGTAAGGAAAACTTTGCAACCCTCAAACAAGAACTATAGTACGTTCGGGTGGTGAACGTCCATTAAAACTTTCCAACACTACACAACCCCCACCGATGACAGCACCATCCCAGCAACCAACCTCCACATCCCATCGATCCAACTTTCCGACGACGAGGACGACGACGACGACGGCGACCCATATGACGTTGGTGGTGGCTGCCTGGTCTAGAGTATGGGTGCGCTGGTGTAACGCCTGGCCATTCCACACCTTTTCCAATTTTCATGCAGCCATATTATGCTACAGACACGAATTTAATTCCATTATTACGTTTTAGAATTCACCTGGGGGTGAATTGATTAACAGGCTTTTGTGCTTCGCAACCCTGTTGGAATCGTCAGTGTCGCATTGTTGTTGTGTTTTGTTGGGTGCCTTTTGTTGGTGGACGTCTATGTGGGAGTCTGCTGTTTCTCTTGACTATTTGGATTCTCTTCTGTTGGTGAGTACTCGTACACAGAGTGTACTCTTTTCTAATGCTCTCCAGCTTGATTTTTTGATCTAAGAGACTTTCGCACACATAGAAACGGACGGAGAGACCATATGATTTCCCGTTCAAACATGGAGGCATGCAAAGGAAGAACGAACGCATGGAAGCAGAAAATTGCGAACGGATAGAGGATGATAAGTAAAAGAGGGTGATACAAATCCTGTGGTAATTTATTTTAATTGTGTGTCCTTTCTTTCTTCTACCGCTTTCGTTCTTCGTATCCTACTCTTTGGTGTTCTTGTTGCGACTGATTGGATGTAATATCGACTAGTACCACCCGCATCCACCCGTCGACACCCCCGCAGTACTTCGTAGGTTAAAGCAACGCATGTGACTGATTGTCTGTTGTGTAGTAATTGCCTGCATGCTGTCGTAATTCTCCCCTCAGGGCAGTAGAATGGGGTCTAGTCTGATAGGGGATATAACCACTCTGTGCGTGGGAGCAGTGTTGCTGAAGCAGCGGAAATAGGAAAAGAAATTGTGAATTTATACGGGCATTCGTTAGTGACACGTTGGATGTTGCAAAATAAGATTAGACACCAATTTGTTGAATAGTTATATAAAAGCGGATGACTCAATCATCATAGAAGGCCAACAGGCCTATAAGTAATAAACATGGCGATACTGCTTAGGAACTCGTTCGTCCAAGCCCTAGGTATGACACAGTTAGTTTGCCTGCTCCACTTGAAACATGAATGCATATTACCCCTAACAGCTTCCCGTCTGGTCCTTTCGTTAGTCCGCTCGTTTCCATCAATGTTACTTTGATTTGAAATCCACAGTAGAATGACCTTTAACTGACCGCCTTAGCAGGCGAGCTCGGGAAATCCGGTCAGTTGACACCATGGTCTCATATTTATAGTTTCAAAGATGCAACAGAATTTTGACTGATGTGTTGAGTGATGTTTTCCAGATCCTCGATTAAGTATTGGTCATGACCGACAGCTTGTGCTTAAAGTCGAAGCGTTGTTTCTAGCGTTGCCATTCAGCCTCAATGTTGTCAGAGGCAAGTGTAAGGTGGCTTAACATATCGGCATCCTTTGGTGATCGGTCAACGTCTTGAAGATGAATGGACTAAGTCGTTCGGTGGGAACTGGTTAGTATCGTATTTCTTTGTGAATTTATTCAAATTGAAATGCGAAGGATTCAAGTATAGACTGGTTCACCCTCTTCATCTGCTC
This sequence comes from Pocota personata, assembly GCA_963082735.1. Classification (NCBI taxonomy): domain Eukaryota; kingdom Metazoa; phylum Arthropoda; class Insecta; order Diptera; family Syrphidae; genus Pocota; species Pocota personata. The sequence goes on along the minus strand of OY720432.1, from coordinate 72,982,557 downwards.
AGTTCCACGGGGAGTTCGAACTGCTACCGTCACGTGGGAAATCTTAGTAACATCACAGTACGAGTAGACTTTAAATTGCTTGGAGGTAAATGTTGTTCCTGGATCGTAGGTGAAGCGATTTGGTAACCAAATAAAAAATAATAACCTTAGTTCTCCACATAGATTTAAGGATAATGAATTTTGTGAAGGCATCCGTAGTCCCCAGCACGTACTCGTACAAATGTTCTCGGCGGATTCGTGTAAAAGGGTTCAAATGGTCCAGATGCAGCGTTCGAAAAGGTATTGTCCTTTCTTTTTACCGGCTACGGGTTTAATGTAGCAACATTCTACACAGGAAAGTACGTATAACTTAGCATGACGAAGTAAACGTGAAAACTAGAACTTTTGCTTTACACGCTGGATGGTCTTTTTGATCCCTAAATAGCCCTCATCACCGTGGCAGGTATTGAGAATACGAAAACAGATATTCTTCTCCTTTATAGATGCAGAAATCTTTAAGGCCAAATTCCTTTTTTCATTGATTCGATTTCTCATGGCGAAGCTCAACGTTCAACATCATAAACACTTCTTTCAACTCGGGATCCTGATGCTGCATACTCACAACCCAGTTTTCAGAGTAACAATTCGGGGATATTTCGGTGATGGCATGGGGTGCGACTCATGACATCGAAGCGACGCTACGTAAGGAACTCTACAAACTAGTAATCGAAATCATACTCATGGATAGCCAACCAATGAACCACAAGTGACAGCAGTGGTTTGGACAACTTCGTCGAATGATTCGACTTTCCTAATAAGTAGAGACGATATGGTTTAAGGGATCTCTATAACGGCTAACACTTCTAGTTCGTCGCTGTGGTAGTTCTATTCATTTTCGCTGCAGTATCGACTAAAGTACATTACCGATTTATAAACCTCTGGATTTTAGGTTTAGCGTCAACCCAGTTTCTCGTAGGATAAATAGGAAATACTTCAGCCGGCTAAATACTTCCTCTATGTCTGGGCTGTGTATAATGAAGTCGTCAAGATTGACCAACTCGTTAGCAGTTTTCTGGAAAATACTTATCGTGAGTCACAAACGATGTGAACGACCAAATTATCCATTCCAAGGAAAAATTATCCATTCTTGGCGTCACGGTCAACTCTGGTGTAACATGGCACGACCACATATCCAACATTGCAAAATCGGCATCCACGAAGTTGAGGTACCTACTTAGAACAAATAGATATTGGAGTTCCGCCTCAAAAAATTCCCTTCATCTGCTCGAGAGCATACATAGACGAACAGCCCGCTTAGTAGAAGATCCCGCACTAACTTCCAATCGCCAACCATTAGCTCATCGAAGACTGGTAGCAGACCTATGCTTATACTATAGATACTACAATATCATTGCAGATGTTCCACCCAGCAACGGAGCAGACATATCTATTCTTCTCTTACAGGACATATAAACTTCGGCATCTACTCCCAGGAGATATATTTTCAGAAATCTTTAATCTCCAATCTGAGAGAAGCGTTGTAAAGTATGCATAGATAGTTTGGCAAGCTGCTCATTAAAGTTAAATAAAAAGTTTAAAAAAATAGTTCGGTTCTTCTTTTAGCAGCAATTTCTCACCTACGACCTTTCACAAATTACAAAAAAAGTATTTTGATTTTGATGCGTGTGATTGATTTCGAAACACTTATAAAAATGTGACAAGTAAACAAAATGGCGTATACCATCCGCCATGTTACTTTTCAAATAACCACACTCTAAACAATAGAGTTCATATTTTTTATAAAAAATCGGCCGAGACGTTTAGGCTCTACGAGTATAAGGTACGAGTAAAATGCGAAAACCATTACATGCATGCACGGTTACGGGAAAGTTATAATCCGTCTGGAAAGGATCGGATGATATCCCATCCCTTATCACTGCAAATATAGTCACATCTTTCTACGCAGAGGATATTTCCACGATTTTTAACAGATTTTACTAGAAAAACTGTTATTAAAACATTTTCTTACAAGAAAGTGGGCGTGGTTGTCACAATTTGTAACTGAAATTCACGAAATCTGAACAGATATTCACAGTCAGACCTAACCATCACCATCATAAATAGCTTTGAGATATCAAAGTATGGTCTTTTTGAGAAACGCCCCCAAAAAGTGGGCGTGGTACTGTAAAATATAAAGACGAATTGTAGGGAAAGTCTACGTCTACATACATATATTCTTAAGGTAATATTTTCCAGTTTCTAGTAAAAATACTGAAAAAAAAATATTTTTTGTAAAGTGGAAGTGTCTGTTTGCGGATTTCGCTTGTAAACAAAATTTAGTATCTCTAGCTCAAAATTCAAGGCCAAAAACTGGTGACATACAAAGAAAAAGACATGGTTAGATTAACATAACTTTCGATGCTGATCATAAATATGATATATACGAGAATGTACACTTTCGGGGGTCTGTCGTTATTATGTGGCTACCAGCTGAAAGCCAACACACTTACGAGTAGATAAATAATAGGTCCATTGTGATATCACATAAATTTGGGGAAACGGTCACTTGCCTACTCATTGCACCATTTGGAGCCTCTGATGAAGCGTAGGAGTTTTCTATGGTCTACCTTACTCAGATCGTTAAGATCATTGAAGCCAAAGGAAGTGTCCTTCTTTGGGAGAGAGCTGGGCAGGTGCAAAGAAGGTGAAGAATAGTTTCCTCCTCCTCGTCGTCCATGCAGCTTCTACAGAAATCATTCGAAAATACACAGTGCCCAGTGATGACACCAATTACAGCGTTTATACGCAATCTATTGAGAGAAACCAAATTAGAGCGTTTCAGACCCAGCTTAGGCCAAATCTGTATTGTCGCTAGTCACGTAGTACCATTTGTCTTTTCAATGGCATCCAGCTTTAATTTGAGTTTGCATGTAGCGATCGGTATACCCAGTGAACTTTCTCTATGTTACAAACCACGAGTATGTATCAAAATTTATATAGCCTATTGGATAGGGCATAACGATTGGCGTAACAGCTCTTTTGGTGCTCAGGGCCGAAATCAAATGAGATCACGGATGATGTACACTTGCAATCTAATATATTGTAACATAATGTAGCATAATGCAACAAATTCCGAAGTGTCTTTCATTCTGGCATAATTTTGTTCCGAAGTGTCTTTTCATTCGAGGTTCGTGTCTGCAATTAGTCTCCACAGTTCGTGTCCACGATAAGAGACGGATAATATCACGGATAAGAGAGAACAAGAGATTATTGGCTGCAGCTGTCATCCTGGAATTATTACATCAGAATTTTCTTGTTCCAGTGGTCGAAGAATTTGCTAGAAGTTTCTGGCTATTAGAAATGCGGCTATTTAAGGACAGATGGCGATCGAGACAGGGCAGTTGGTTTTGAACCGCACGAGGAGATTGGAAAAGTGATAACAGCCGAAGTTGTATTTTGTGAAAATTGAAAGTTGACAGTAAACAAGAAGAAGTAATTAGTTTGGATTTGTGAATTAAGTAATTGAAAGGAGATAAAGTGATTTGAGAAGAAAGAGACCTTGTAAGGAAGGAGTTTGCGAAGAATAGTATAGTGTGAACTTGAATTGTTCTATAGACTAGAAAATAAAGAAATAATCTCACAGAATATCGCTTTATCTACTCGAGCCGTAGCTCGCATATTACAATATTATTGTTGGATTCAGATCAATCACCGTCGAATAAAAATCTGCGATTTATATTCTAATTATATTTATACTTATATTATACTTATACTGAACAAATTTTACGAACTGGACAATAAGACTTTCAGGAACAAACTAAACAAGGAAATAATGGCACAAAAATCCTTTTTCTATAAAACCAAGTTCAGCCAAATCAGATCTGACCCGCGTAAAATGTGGAGTCTTGTAAACGAAATACTGGGAAGGAAATAACCTGGAGTTGATGAAACTGTAACAAAGAACTTCTCAGGCAAAATGTGCCTGAATAAGCTCGCTAGTGCATTTGCAAGCAATTTTGCTCAGATAAAAAACATTATCCATCAATGCGACGCCGTTACATCGACACATACAAGTCCAAGATTAGCCAGATCAGTATTCGTACAAGAAACAAGTTTCTCGGAAATACGAAGAATAATTTTTTCGCTCAGCGATAGCAAGTCGCCGGGTTTGGACGGCATAAGAGCCGGGGATATAAAAAGACATGTGGACATATTCACCCCAATATTGTGCAAATTCTTGAATTTTAGCATAGCTCAACAATTACAGACCTATATCAATATTGCCGATAGTTGAAAAGTGTCTTGTAGAGGTCGTAACAAAGAGGCTTTAAGATTTTATCGCCAAAAAGTCCCTTATAAACCCAAGCCAGTACGGCTTTCAGAAAAATAAAAGTACTGGTAAACTGTTGGGGGAATTTGCCAATTGTATCAACGAAAGCCTAAACAAAAGCTACCATATACTAGTGCTGTTCGTGGATTTCAGTAAGGCTTTTGACACACTGAACCATGATAAGCTAATAGATGCACTGGAAAACATTGGCATAAGAGGTATGATGGCAGATTGGCTAAAAGAATACTTGAACAACAGACATTTCTGTGTAAAAATCAACCAGACATATAGTCAAAAGGAACGCGTGCAATATGAGGTCCCTCAAGGATCAACATTGGGTCCAATACTTTTTTATTTTATATACCAACGAGCTGTTACGAGTATTCAAGCAGGCCTTTCCATTTGCGTATGCAGACGATACAGCGATAGTGGTGCGCCACAGATCTTTGGATACGGCAACAGCAATTATGCAGGAGGAATTCGATAATGTGTTGAAATGGTGTCATGATCACGGTCTAACGATCAACGCATTAAAAACAAAAATGGTGCACGTACGAAGTTCGCAGTTCAAGGCTACTCAACAACAAATTCTTTTTAGAAATGATTCCTGCAGTAGCTGTCCGATTGAGATAGTGGAGAGTTACAAATATCTGAGAGTAACCATTGATAGCAATTTTCTGTGGGGTACGCATATCAATAAGTTGCGCATGAGCCTTAAAAACGCACTTACCCATCTAAAGTTCCATGCCACAACGTCCGTGTTGAGACAAGTCTACTATGCCCTAGTGGAATCGAAGGTGAGGTATGGAATACTTGCATGGGGTAATGCTTCTAAAACACACATAGAAAAACTAAAAAAAAACTACAAAACACCACAGTGCAGATAATCCGCGAAATGTTCCTGAACAAGAACGATTTAAAGTTCTTCCAGTAGAAGATATTTTTAAGATGACCCTTATACTGGAGTACTATGACGACACTAGATTTATAACATCAATTCAACATGGGATCAACACAAGAAGGCGGACACAAGGTATGCTTCAAAAGCCCTGTTTCTGAAATAACTACGGGAGAAGGCAGCTGAAATGCAGTGTACCAGAGGTCCTCAATACAATTCGTAACGCGTATGTTGTATCCAACTACGAGTACCTTCTTTTGGGAGTGTTCTGTTCCCATTTGTTAAATAGAAAAAAAAAAATGCTGACTGAACATTAGGATTGCGCATGTCAGATTCGAGATTAGCTCAGATCCGCAGATTTGGGTGTTCAGTTCCGCTCATATATTTGAATTCACCCTCCATGGATTCAAATCTACATATATCCGGGTCCGAAATTACGATCCACGGCTTCGGCATTCAAGTACTCTAATCCAGATAACGACTTAAGTCGACAAGGCTTTTCATTATCTGCAACGGCTACTGAGTTATGGAAAGATGAATGAGAGAATGAATCAAATATTTTAAAACTTTTAATGCCTCTCCTCAAGACCGATAAAAATTGCCAAAGAAATATTGATTCGAATAGTACTGAAAGAATGTGATTCTAAAACGTGAGACGACAGCATTAAGTGCTATTTAGATGTTACCTCTGCGAGTAGGTATTACAGTGGAGACAGACTGCTGGTATTGATACCATGGTACGAATACCATGGTATAGTGAATACTACAACCCCTGACAGACTGCATTTCTAAGTATTCGATGATTTTGGCGTTAAGTAGTATACTTTGGCGTTTCTGTTATCTGTCATTACAAATAAAAATAGAAAATTCAAGACAGGATGAATAAAAATGATTTACTTTTGTGCCAAATGATGAATATAAAGAAAATTCAAATAGTTAAAAGCGGAAGTGCATACCTAAGAATTGTCAAAGAAGCTACGAAGACTAGCCAATAGAGAGAAATTGGCGCTGCAATCAGTAAGATGGTGGTATACCAGCAAAAATTTGCGAATCTCAATACCAAGTATGTTTTATGGTATACTAGCTTTTTACGTAGTATTGCAGGGACAGACATGTGGTATAGAACGTAGTATTGCTATACCATGGTATCAATACCAGCAGTCTGTCTCCCACATTACTCGTATTCTTTGTTTTTTTTTTCATTTGATTTTACCTTTCGAGATATGTTGATATTTTTACGGGTTACAGATGTTTCGTATCCGTGGAGATTTGCTAATATCTGGATACCTAAATTTGAGATTCAATTTAGCAAAGTTGGACTTCTAATTAAAGAAAATTGTTAGAACACTGTACACAGTTACTCGTTACAAGACTACAATGGCAACACGGAAGACTTGCGTACAATGCCATCATTAAACAACCACATGCATTTAAATCAAAAAAAAAAGTCTCAACAAACTCCTAATGAAGGATAAAGTTGTTTAATTGCGGAGGATTTCTCCACAACATCCTACTCATTTTGCGTGCTTAATGCTATTCACTATAATTAGGGTATGGGTAGGGGGAATTCCTTCCCTTACACCTTTCATTCAAAGGACATCCCCTTCCTACTCACAGTCCCTAGTCAAAGTGGAGAAATAAAAGAAAAAAAAAAAAAAAACTCAAAGAATAGAAATGAAGAAAACAATTAAGAAATCGTTCGGCATCGTGCGAAAATTGAAAGTTCTCTATTTTTATACTCGTACAAATATCTGTGTCAGTTTGGTCTGTCTGTGTGTAAGGGATTGTAGTCTCTGGGTACGGAACTTCATCAGAAGTTGGGTAGTTCATGGTAAAATCCGCCATTAACAATACAAAAAAAAAACGAGTGGAATAAAATGAAAAGTGCACCACCAAGTCGTATTATAGTCATCGTCATCCTTGCCGCCGCCGTCGTCGTCGCGTGTATTTCCAGCGAGAGAGTGAAACTCATTCGTACTTTTTTTTTTCATTTTTATTTGCGTCCTCTTCTGTAGGTTAGGGGGGTGCTATGGGTGGCTGTGGTGGTAGCGGTGACTAAGGGTTGTTTGGTGGCCGATTCGTTTGTAAGGACGAAACACGAGCTGCAAGTAAGAGATTGAGAGAACCAGCGCGAACGAAAGAGAGATAGATAGGGGGCTCAGGAGGTACGAGCAGAAGAGAGGACTTAACTTTTAATTGGCTTCAAATTCAATGACTATGAAATGAAACCGGAGATAGAGGAAGAATTTGAAATAATTACACAAATGGATTAGGGAAACGATTTTGTGTGCCAGTATGTGTCTAGAAAGGTGATAGTGTTTTACAGATGCATGCGTGTCTACTTTGCACCACTACCATCCATTTGACATGATGTGAGGTCCCTAATCGATTTCCTTGAAGTTGGACCTCCCCCGCTCCCGAATTCGTTTGTACGCTTGTGTAATCTCTTATTAATTTACCTCGATAGCTAGAAGGCATGATGGCTCTTTTGTTCAGTTCATTAAAATTAATTTATCTTCTAGCAGGGAATTTTAAATAAGTTCCTTAGAATTTGGGAAGAATTGAGTTCTAAAAACTAAAACTATCTATGAATTTCGGCCATGATACCAAGGCATGATGTATCGCAAATATTTTCCATTCTATCTAAACATATCTAAGAAATTGGAACAGCTGTTGTTTTCCTTACTATATACTAGCACTGTTTACCATGGTAACAACAGCTATTAAACAAATCATGTCACACTTCCGTGTAATTAAAACGTAGTACATAATTGGAAGCGGGACTAGTTATTTATAGAAATAAAAGTGACTTAAGCATTTTATAATGTTTGACACAGCTAAATATTTAATTTACTTTGGCAGACTTGGAATCAACAAAGTTGCTTGCTCAAGGTTGGCAGCCGAATTGTGGATTTGGATGCTAAATATATAAGCTTTTGATTGATTTTATCGCACTTTGTGGTTGACATGACATGAAATATTTGTTTTTGGCTCGTTCTCTAGAAGTTTACATTGCTGGATAGATTATAGTTTAAGTAAGCAGATAGTAAGATTTTAGTATATAGCCATTACAGGTAGAAAAATTTACGTAGATTCTTTGTTAAGTAGATGCCTATACATTATATCTGATCAGGTAATCAATATTCACATTGTGGCAGGACGATGACCTTTGTCATGGCTTATTATTGCAAAATATGTTCTAACTTTGTCAACGTCGGCATAATAGATTGTAGGACGATGACTCAGAAACGCTGCACTAAGGTTCGAATTATTTAATTAGTAGCTTTTTTATGTGGGTGCTTTTGACTGAATTGACAGTGATTTTGATGCTAGCTGAGCTTTGAGCAGTTAAGAAAGATAGTCTACTCGCTCTGCAACTCCAGCTCTTAAAATAGAGATCCTAAAGAAATGAGTAAGCCACATTATTGTTCTCCACGAATAGATGATTTCCAACCGGAAATGCTTAAAGAGTTAGTTAGAGGAAAATATTACTTCGTGACACAAAGAAGAATTTTGCATGAGCTGTCAGCTGTCTTAAGCTAGGTTATGTTTGAAGAACATGATACACAGTCATGTTGAAGATACGATTGGAAACAGCTTTCTCATTAGTATGTGAGGCGGATAACTGGATGTTACTGGATTGCGTTAAGTAATCTGGATCACCATAGGCGTTTGCTTTTATATTGAGGAAACCTTGAACAACGTTAACGCTGGCTGACGATATCCACGAAATACACCGTCGTCAATAAGTTCCCAGACAACCCATTTTTTTCACAATTATCTGTGAAGCACTGAAATGAAAAAAAATCTTTCAAATCCTGTTACCGTCGATAGTAGACATTATTACATCTCAAAACAGGTGAAGGGTTTTAAGAAAAACGACCGAAATTAAGGCATAAACCGATGTAGGGAGTAATAAAACAAAACTGCAAAAGTCATTAACTTATCATAAAACTCACTAAGGGAAATAATTTGGTCCAACGGCGTTAAATCGCATGATTAGCGTGGCCAATTCTGATCACCAAAATGGGAAATTACACGAGTAGGAAATGACTCATGCAGTAATTGAATTGTTTCTCGGGCTGTATGGCCCGAGGCATACAAAACTGGATTATCATGACCAGCCGCATTTCAAAGAAGAATGGTCCGATGATGCCTTCAGCCCAAAAATCCGCACCAAACAGTGACACATTTTGGATGCATATGTCTCTCAACAATCACTCGTGGATTTTCTGAACCCTAAATTGGACAATGTTGACGATTAACAAAGCCATCAAGATGAAAATGAGCCTCATAAGGATAATTTTGTTCGAAAAATCAGCATCCACTTGTTGTTGTTCCATAATCCATTCAACTTGAATCAGTTCTTGAATCAATTGCACTTTGTATGCATGAAGATGAAAATCTTTCGTGATAATACCCTGAAGAGAGCTTCTCCAAATGTCCAATTCTTGACCACGGAATTGATGTTCCTGGACTCTCAACAACACTCTTACGAACTGCTTCGATATTTTGTGTTGAACAACTTGTTGAAGGACGGCCAGAGTGTCTAATATCACTAATTGATCCAGTCTTCCTGAATTTGTGAAATAATCTCTTCACAGTTGATTTTGTACGAAAATTGTGAACTGTAGCTGAAAAACTTTCATTATTTTTAAAATATTTCTCAACAATGAAAACGCGTTGTTCTTTCGTGCAGCACTCCATTTTGAATAAATCTGAACTGTCAGCCGTCACGCTGTGTTTTTTTTTTTTTTTTTCGTTGGCAACACTTTACCGCACAAATAGCGCAAAATTCAAATCTGTGGTGAATTTTGAGACACCTTTTATAAAAGCAGGTTGCGTATTCTTCCGCCCCAGTTAGTCTTGAAACTTCAATAAAGAGTCAAAAAAAACCTCAAATGGGAAGAAACAAGGAAAATAGTGAAGTTGAACGTTTTGGCATAATAACCTTGCATAAATAAGGGCATACAGTGCGTGTTATTGCAGATAAGCTTAAAATATCGAAATCGACAGTGCACGATACCATACGTCGCTTTAAAGAATCATCGACTCTTAAGACCCAGAAGACCTAAATTCACATCAAGACAGGAGGACCAGATTATAAACATGCAGACCAGACATAAATTAAAAAAAAAATCGATGGCTTACAGCTCCAGAAATCTGTGCAGAGTTTAACCGTTCGCACTGAAAGCAGATATCAGTAATAATGACAAAAAGGAGTTTAGCTCCCGCAGGCCTTCACGGTCGAATAGCAGCACGAAAACGTTTACTACAACAAATTCAAGCGGGTAGACTGGGGAAAAGAGCACCAGGATTGGACATCAACCGACTGGTCGAAAGTCTTATGGACGGACGAGTCCAAATTTGAAGTTTTTTGGACAACAAAGAGAGTTTACGTTCGGCAGTCTGCTGAAGAAAATATGCTTCTTAGCTGTGTGCTCCCAACAATCAAACATGACGATGGTTCAATAATGGTCAAACGGTGTTGAAGACCTCATCCATATCGATGGAATCATGAATAAGGAGAAGTACAGACAAATATTAGAAAAACACACCTTACAATCGGGTTTTGCGATTAATATGCCCTGGATTCACATTATTGCAAGATAATGATCCGAAACATTCTTCGAAACATGAAATGGCCTGACCAATCACCCGTTCCCAATCTAATAGAGATTCGGAAACAGTGTTCAACATCGAAAAACAAACTTCAAGTCCTTCAAGTAGCCTGGAGACCAATAACATTGGAAACTATTAAGAAGCTGATCGATAGCTGGCGGTAACGACTCAATGCAGGGCCTGGCCTAGCTTTTCGTAGCCACTCGTGTTGTGCGCCGCACGAATGGTTGGGGCCTACAGTTTTATGGCGTTTCCGAAGGGCAATTTTTTCGATTGAGATAAGCTTTTCATGACAGTTTTACTCTCGGATGTTTGTCAGACGTTCGCGAGAGGTGGGACCGTGAGAAAACTTTTTTTTGTTGATGTTTTCTTGGATTCAAACCTTGAACCAAGAAAACTGGAAGAGAGGGTGCGAAACATCTTACACAAAAACTTAGGGATGCGAAAGCTCTGCGCATGATGGGTGCCGCAGTTGCTGAATGCCAATCATAAGCAAATGCGCAAACAATTTTCGAGGCAATCTTTGGACTGATTCAATAGGGATCCGACAGATTTTGTGCGGCGATTTGTCACCATGGATGAGACATAGGTCCACCACTACACGCCAGAAACCAGTAGTCGAAGCAGTGGGTGGAAGCCGGTGGTTCAGCGCCAAAGAAAGCGAAAGGGATCCTGTTAATTGAGTACCTTGAGAAAGGCAGAACAATTACAGGCGAATATTACTCCAATCTTTTTGACCAGCTGGATGTCAAAATCCGCCAAAAGAGGCCTGGTTTGAAGAAGAAAAAAATCATCTTTCACCAGGACAATGCACCTGTACACAAGTGCGCGTTGGCGATAGGAAAACTGCGGGATTTGGGGTACGATTTGCTCAGCCATCCCCCCTATTCACCTGATTTGGCACCCTCAGACTTCCATCTGTTCCCAAACTTGAAGAAATTTGTTTCTGGGAAGCGCTTCGCAACCAATGCAGAAGTTGAGATGGCCGTTGATGAATATTTTCACAGCCTTCCAGACCCTCACTTCCGAGAAGGAATACTGATGTTGGAGAAACGCTGGATCAAGTGTGTTGAAGTCAAGGGAGATTATATAGAAAAATAAAATCATTTTTTAACTGAAAATCGCAGTCTTTCATTGTCAGGCAGAGAACTTTTCACCTTCCCCTCGTATAATCGTCTCATTCGTGAACGGACAGCTTGTTATGTATTATCCGTGACCGAATGAATAGCAACGTAATTTGGTATTATGTCTTCCGCGAACGAGCACTTTCACTTATCGTTCTTTTGAAATGTCATTCGATTAGTTTAGTAGCAATCGTATGCGTACTTTGAATTCTTATTGCACTTAAATGGTTGAATATACTGTTGGATAGTGTATTCTATTAACTTTCAATTGCTGAACATATTATAATAATTTGTTGGGACACTCAAAAGTTACAGTCCTTGAAATGGTTAAAGTCAATAGGTGCAACACCCCCCGTCTCCTTTAAGTTATTCAAACAAAAATTTCAATTGGCCACTTACCAGCATTTGGCTGTTCAATCAAAATGGGTATTTGCAAGCCTGACTTTAATTAGAGTTAATTATAGATAATTTCTTTTTTGTTTTCATTGCCAAACGAAATCCCTTTGACTCTTCATCTAGTACAATCCGCACTTTAGAGTAAAAAGTTACGATCCGTGAGCGTTCGCATGCCATAGTTCCAATCGGTTCGTTCATATAATCCATTCACGGAAGGAAGGATTCAACCTAAGGTTGGGAAAAGTTCATATTCGAAGCAAGCAGTACAAAACCAATTACTCCGCAATTGTATTTCTAATATTTTCTCTTTCTCAATTTCTAAGTTTTTCACTAAGGACAGATTTAAGGGCCTGTGTAGGCCTATAAAATCTACCGCTTTGACCGTATCAACAGCCGAAGCTGCTAATATAAAGGGTGGGCCATCCGTTGGTTTCTTTTTAAATTGTTATAAAAAAAATACATTTAATATTTTTCAAAGTTTTTTGCTTCATTGAAGAAAGTACACTTTCTGATGGAAAATAATTTCATTTAAATGGCTGCCGCGGCTGGCTTGGCAGTAGACCATCTTTTCAACATAATTTTGAAGTATATTTTCGATGGTTCGGGGCTCTATTTCACGAGAAGTTTATTCGAAAGTGTAAAATTGACGACATTAATTTGAAAAAATGATATCGGTCAAATGACCACCCACTAGTGCTCGCTTTACGACAGTTGTATGGGTGGCCGTGGTGTAGTGGTAACATCATTGCTTGTCACGCTGCAGGTTCACGGTTCGAATCCTGATGTCAAGAATCATCTATTATTAGCTTATGTCAATTCTACTGTGAAGGCATAACACTGGCAGTAGATGATAAAATGCAACTTGATCGTGATGATGACATCAGGAAGACGGAAAAAAATACTGTGAATCATAAGCAACGACAATAACAGAAAAAAAAAAAAAAAAAAAATACTCCCCAGTTATCTGGACGCCACCCTTGGAGTTCACTGAAACTTAATACCAGCCTAGTTTTAAACCAACTACACCAATCTGTCTTTCTCTCTGTCTCTTCCCCTTTCCACAAAATGCCGGTATCCTAAAAATTAATATAAGGGTATTCATATCCCCTTTAACACGTGCAAATTATAAAAAAAAGTTTGAATTGTTGCTTGCAAAACATCTGGCTCCAAATAGGTGAATTCTTCTTGAATAATGGGTTTCAAGACTTGCAAGGTTTGTGGTTTGTTGTGGTAAACGCGAGATTTAAAAAAATCCCCAAAGGAAGAAGTTTGGTGCCGTCAGATCTGGCGATCTGGCTGGCCAGTTCAAATCGCCAAAACGGGAGATCTCTATCGTTGCCCGAGTGGACCCAGTTTGCACGAAACGCACATGATGCAGGACGACGAGGAAAACGACGACAAAATCCACGCTGCGTTAAAACAACAGATCGCAAATTGGTCAAATAAGCACTAACAATAATTTCGCGTTCTTCAGGTGTGTATCGCTCCATCGCTTGTTGTCAACTAATTCTCTAACTGTCTACAACATAAATGTCAAAGCACAATGACATTTGACGCCATTTGCAAAAATTATGGCACATTCACATTAGAAGCATTTTTTAGATCAAAAGCCAATGTCGTGTATTTTTATTTAAATTTATTTTCCGGACCTTTTTAAAAAAAGGTCCTGTAATAGATCTCCATACATCTTGTAAAGTGCTCCATTACACCGAAACCCTTCCATTTAATATTTCTTTTTTTACCAAATTCCAAGTCCAAATTAGTTATAGGAAGGTGCCTCTGATTGACACCTATGTGTGACATGTGCCAAAAATTTGTCCATTGACAAACTGTTTAACAACTATTGTCGTCACATGCCATCAAACGGATCAATCTGGTGCGGTGCGGCCGACCGGCGGTGTGCAAAGTGGTATTGAACTCAGTAATCGTCTTGTCTAAATGTGAAACAGATCGCTACTTATTATTCCACGTAAAACCAACGAAAATAGATCTTAATCCAGTTATCTTTGCTTGTTCTCATTTAAATTACAAATCGCAGATACTTGTACATGTGTACAGTAAGAGTAATCAAATTGAAATTCGTCATTAGGAATTCCGAAATTTTGCGCAAAAAAAAAAAGAAGAAGCAAAACCAAAACCACTGTACATAACGTGTTTTGCAATTTTTCCCATTTCACACACCTGAAAGTGATTAATCTACTTCCATCCTCGAGTGGTCAGCCAAGCGGCATCGCAGTTAATTTCCATTTTCTCCTCCGACGCAAATTAGCTTCTTCTCGCCGTCCTCTTAGCGTATGTACGAGTACCTACATATATACATATATGTAAATTGCTTTGAAAAAAAAAAAAAAAAAATTAACCAGAACCAAAAAAATTCCACGCGACGCACTCACTCAGCGACCAGTGTGTGAGAACGTGGGATAGCTCTGAGCGTTTGCAGATAGGAGAAAGTGTGCGCAGCAAAGTGGACACGAGTCACGAGCAAAGGCTTTGATTTGAGTTAGAATGCAGTGGAACACTAATGCATCCGTGCATATACCGCAAGTTATATTGTCATGCAGAATTTCACAATAGATACACAGAGATTGGATGCAAATATCCAGTCGAGCTTTGGTAAGAGCAGTCAGAGTGAAAGTAGAACGGCGGATATTTGCAATGTACGAGTATGTAGTATCGCGGTGGTATTTGGCGGTGCAGATGCCTTTGTAGTTGTGCCTGAAGTAATCGCATTCAAATAGGTCGTTGAGCGAATTCAGGTTCTTGTTGTCAAATTAAGTTTGAAATGGATTTAGGGTTCAGCAACACTTAAAGTCACTGCACTTGATGGTAATACTACTGCAAGTGCACGAGTTTGCTGTCTATGAATTCAATGTGATTAAGTACAAAGTGAGACTTATTTTAGACAAGAAAAACGATTACTCTGTCTAGTATCAGTGATATTGTCACAAATAGATACGACATTGTCAAAGAAGTATCTATGTTTCGTAGATATTTTACAAATTTCTACACAGATATGCGGGCGGTAGCAAGGACATACCCATCCCTTAAGGGTAAGTTGATTTCTGCTTTTTTTGTGTACTTTTTTAATTTCAGTATTTTCTGATCTTAGATCCATATATCTTACTCTCACCTCCAATTGTGAACCCTAGTAAACTGGACTACATATTACATCGGTGACTTGGACAGAACGTCGTTAAGGACTTTCTCTACTGAGCCTCTGTCACCTCCAACCCGAAAATCTCCTCAATCACAGAACTTGACACAAAAGTGAAGACTTTCGAAAAAGCTCTTGTCCTCGTGTCCAATCAAATATAGTAAAAAAAAAACATTCCCTCCTTGGTGGAAACTCTCTAATCTTAGGAAGTTGACCAGAGAGATCTTCATTATCTGCCATAGGTGTAAATACTGGCAGCCTTAAAAAGACTGACTTAGATTATACAAACAATCTGTTAGAGTGGCTAAGAAACAGTCATGGACAGTCAAGGACTCTGCAAGACTCAGTAAAATTTTATCGAAAGAACACTCCAATTCATCCCTTCTGGGGAAGGCAGATGAGTAACGGACTGAGTCAACTGCAGAATCTTTAGAACTTTTAGTAAACACCCATTTTCCTGGGTGCAAAGATAATAGAACAGAGCCTACCAGCTCTCAGCGCCTGGAAAAGTATAACACCCATTATTTCTGAGGAAAAGATTTTCTGGGCTTTAAATAGCTTCGCGTCTTATATACCACCGGGCTAGGACGGTATTCTGCCAATTATGCTAAGAAAGTCGCAAGACCTAGCAATTCCATGGGTCACACCGATTTTCAGGAGCTGTTTATTAAATAACCACATACCCCAATGACAGGGTCGAGTGAGAGTGGTTTTCATTTCAAAGGCATGTTGCCGCGGTCACGAAAATTCGAAAGATTTCGGACCAATCAGTCTAACTTCCTTTGTACTGAAGACTCTCGAGGGAACCATCTGCGGAGTAAAATAGAAGAACCACCTCTCTTCAAATCGCTGCATGCATACCTCAAAGGAAGATCGACAGAGACAGCCTTTCACGAGGTAGTGTAGAAAAATCTATACATTGCAAAGAATAGACTTTAACTATCTTTCTAGATATTGAAGGAGCTTTTAACAATATATGAGTACACACTGAAGCAATTCTAAAGTCTCTTACGGAGCTGGGAATATAAAGCTATCTAAGTCATTGGATTGTTTCTATGCTTAGCACTAGAATTATTCAGGCAACACTAGGTGACAGCAATGTAACCAAATTTACCAGCCAGGGAACTCCTCTACTATGGCTCATAGTCATAAATAAAATCCTTGTAGCATTAGACAAAGAAAAAATCAAGGTAATCCGGTACGCGGACGACATCGTAATACTAGTGTCAGAAATGTTCCCCTCTGTGATAAGCAAAGTCATGGAAAATCCTCTAAGTAAAGTTACCTAGGTCAAAAAGTGTGGTCTTGGCGTTACGAGTAACTCGCGCAAAACTGAACTGATGCTCTTCACCACTAAAACCTGACTTCCTCGGCTAAATGGTCAATCACTCTCCCTATCGTCCAGTGCTAGGTATTTAAGAGTTATCCTAGACCCTAAACTAAACTGGAAGCTAAACATAGAACAACAGGTAAGGAAGGCATGTATAGCCTACATAGCGCAATCAGACTCAGAGAGTCTGGGTGCTGAACTGCGAAATGCTACGGGCACAGTAATATACTGGACTCTCTACCGAGAGAACTCGTATTGCCTTCAACAGATTACATTATCTCCAAAATGAATTTCACAAAGCGTTTTGACGTACCCACAAGATCAGAATGGCAAGATGGGAAGGTGATTAAGGATTTTGACGTAACAATCCACACAAACGGTTCAAAGATGGACTGCGGATTCGGTGCAGGTGTATTTTCTGAATTCTTAAACATCTCAAGATCATATAGAACTACTCGCTATCCGCGAAGCCTGTCGCCAGATCAAATTACATACAATTATAACTCCAAGGCAAAAGATTACCATATTCAAGCCAAGATTCTATCAAAGCCAACTCCTCGGTCACTATGTATATTCTCTAAACTAGTATTAGAATACCGAAATGAACTAGCCTCGCTAGATGGACAATTCAAGGTAATCTTGATCTGGGTTCCAGGGCATAGTAACGTTTATGGAAACGAACTTTCTGATGAACTGGCAAGACAAGGCTCAACCCTCCACCGCTCACTTGCGCAATCAGTCCACGTTCCGCTTCGACCAGTCAAGGCAGAAATCTCTTCAACACTCCTTATAAAAGTCAACCTCAGACGGACTAGGCTAACAAATTGTGACCAAACTACAACAAAATTAAAACAACAGACTTCTTAAATAAAGGGCTTTTCAATAAGGACATAACAATTTGGTATTTAGATAAAACACAGAATAATTCAGTTAACGAGCTGAAATTTATTCCACGTGTAGTACATATGCTAGATTTAAGTATGGAATTCGATTTTGTTCATATGACCACTGCGAGAACGTTTGCAGCGATCGATTCTTTGGAGCCAATTTTCCACCACTCTTCCACACATATCGGCCGGAACATTGGCAATTTCGCTTTCGATATTGTTCCTGAGCTCTTTTAACGTTGCTGGCTTTCCATACCACAAGGTCACTTTTGTAGATGCACTATTGAAGCATATGTGGGTTAATTGCTGCAGAATAATGCATATTTTGCTTATTGACAAAACCATTAAATGAGCTTCATAGCTGAAGATGATTTTTCGATGAAATTCAGGATTTTCTTCAAACTTTTGCAGAGCCCAATCGGAGAAGTTTCGGCACTTCAAATGTTCAAGAGGCTTCAATTCTTGAGTTAATTTGATCTCTTATGGGCGTAGGCCAAGATTTTTACTCAAAATTCGCCACAATGTGGACGAATCCCAATTCCCATGAACGGCGTGGAATCGACTGATTTGGCTCATTTTGAAGTGAAGCACTTACGGCTGTGATATTTTCGGTACTTCGACCTATGCGTTATCTCTCTGACACAGGAACATTCAATAGTGAATATGTGGACTCGAATTTGTCCACGCACAGTTTGTCTGGTGGGACGATTATTACGACCGAAAATTGGAGTAAGTTGCGACCACCTACTCAGAATTTCGGTAGTAATTTTTAATAATTTTCAAACGTTGCTCGTTCGTGATAAAAACGTAAACCTTGTCTGACGTTTAGACATTGACAGATCATAAAAAAAGTTTAAGAAAAACCCTTTAGAACGAGTAAAAACCACGCAGTCAAACTTGGTATCACACTACTTATGCGCCTGTCCGGCACTAGCTACTCGTATGGCCAGACAAAGAACATTAGGAAAACCCTTCTTCAATTTCCTAGATGAAGTCATCAAAGAAAGTACTTTCTTGGATCTAGAGACTCCTCACTAACACACCGTAACACATGAGTGGTGGTAACAAAATTAGCACCTAGTGCTAATTTGGTTCTTCCTAACAGAATCGCCACAACGCAGAAATCAAGCCGAAAATCACTCTTACCAACCGCGGTTTCTTTGGGCTAAGAAGGCAATTAAGTACGAGTAACAAAGCTTTCTCACGAACAACTAAGGCGACTTCATATAAGACCCTCATCATCCCAGTCCTGCTACGGATGAAAACACCCTTGTTTGCTTGAAAGACAAATTCTTGTGATTTTTGGGCCCGTTTGTATCGACGAGGCATAGAGGAGAAAACACAACAACGTACTATACCGGTTGAAAAGTTCGTATTTACTGCCTCCGATGGCTAGGACATATAGATCGAATGGACGTCAACGCTCCGGCCCGGAAAGTCTTCGAATCTATCCCGGAAGGATGACGCGGTAAATGAAGACTTCGCCTAAGATGACGCATACAAGAGAAAGGGGCCTCAACCAACTTCGTGTGCAAAACTGGAGGCGGTTGGCATAAGATAGAACCAGTGTTGTCAGTTTGACTGTTTTCGAGTCAAATTTGACTGGATTTTTTCGGTTTTGACTGGAAATCAAGCAGACTGTTCTTATTTTTGTTGACTCTATAATTCCTAAAAAAAGAAAAATTCAAAATAAATTTCAACTCCAATGTAAACCTAGTGTAAACGATTTTGTAATATTTTTAAGTATCTGAATTGACAGAAACAAACAGTCCCACTAACACCAGCCGCAAGCCGCCTTCCACATGTCAGTGGAATAATCTTTTCCTCGTTAGATGGAAAAATATAAAGGAAACAGTACCATTCTGGTGCGAAGTTTCGTGCTATAAAGATGCTAGTGGAGAAAATCCATTTGAAGATCTCGCAAATTTTGCTATTTCTGTTTTAGTTTTGCCAATTTCTAATGCCGCAGTCGAAGGAATATTTAGTCAGTAAAATTTGGTCAAAACTATGCAACGAAATCGGATGCAATTATTGTTAACCAACTCTATTTTGACCATTAGAAATAATTTGCAAGATAAAAAGACATGTTGTACAAATTTTGAAATACCTGATGAAGTTATAAAAAAAGTTGGAAAGAATACTATATATCAAAATATAGAAACAGAAGAAATAGAGAATTGCAATAACACAGATTCAGAAGACTGTATTATAATAGTATAATTTAATTACCAGTTAACGTATTTTAGAATTAATAACTTATTTGTTTGTTAATTGACCTATATACGAAACTAGTCCTGTGAAATTACATAAGTACGACTTATTGTTTTTATTATTAAATAGAAAATATCTTTGCTTTCAAAAAATAAATGTTCTTATTTTTGACTGGAATTTTTCCAGTCAACAGTCAAATTTGACTTGATTTTAGCATTTTGACTTGGCAACACTGGGTAGAACTGGCTGAATACGGTTGTTGTTTGATGCCCAGATCCACCCCGGACTGTAGCGTCATCTAAAGTAAAGTAAGTAAGATTGAGTTGTAGTATAGGCTGTCCAACACTCTATCGACATGTTTTCTCTGTGCACGATGATCTGATACGTGACAACGAATTACGAGCAATATGTCTCCATTAGATTACTGTGCCGACAGCATGGTTTGGTTTGAAATGGTTTCCCTATTTTGAAACTAAATATTCGTACTGGTAGCTTTTACAAACGACTAATTTTCCAGTCCGGTAAAGTTCATATCAGATATGTAAGTCTAGTCTTTTACAAGACATGTAGCGTCATGGTAAAAAAAAAAAAGTTAATGTGATCAAAATGATAAGACCTTTTGTTCCTAACAGACTAGCCACAACCCCAATGGAACAAGTATATAATTTTAATTTGTAATCACATGCAAGGCAAAATAGAATAAATCCACATCCAGGGAAGCATTTATCAGCGCCACCTATTTAATGGTTTCCCGATAGTCTAAGTCCCACCCCCATTATTCCGTAGCTGACTAAGCGAATAATTGCCAAAGCCGTTGTCTGCCACTCTAGAGTAGAATAAAAAAAAAAAACTTCAAATGTGCATATCGCATGAAATGTAATGATAATGGTGTCGGCTTCAATGAAACAAAAAAACCAAAAAAACCTGGAGGTAAAGTAAAATTCAAAGCGGATACACAAGAGGTAGGAAGCAAGGGGGAGGCATCATCGGTGTTCCATGGCCAGACAACAACGTGCGCGCAGATGGTACCCACCTCGAGGGAGAAACACCGACGACAACAACAACATCAACCCAAGCAATGAACACCTATAATTAGAGGAACCTTACCTTCACGTTAATTTCATTCGAGGAACTCTAACCTTTGGGGCGGTCATCACATACATTCACCCGGCAATGAATTATCCCAAAATGGGGCTATTAACTGGAAAACGGGAAAGATCTCCTGCACGTGTACGTGTATATGTGTGAGCTGCATTGAACACTGCCCAAGGTATGTGCTTTGCGCCTACATTAACGTTGTCGAACTTTATCGGAACTCGTCGTTCGGCCATCGCTTCGTATCGTTTCTCCGTCGAGTGTTGTGGGCCAACACCATTTGGTAGGTCGGTCGGTCGTTTGGTGGATTTGCAATGACGGTGAATTAACCATCGGACGGTTTTGCTGGTAGAACTGGTCGAGGGCAAATGAACTTTATTCGTTCGACTGTCTTCGGCTCTTTTAGTTGGTAGTATTAGGAATATACTACCAAGTAATGCTTCGTGGATGTTAAATTTGTCGTTACTGTCGGTTGTGGTTTCGGTGGTAAAGAGAATGGAGAACCGGGCGCGCAATGGAGGACCGCAAAGCAAAACCGCCAAATGGATGTGTGTACTAAATTCATGTCAAATCGCCGAAAATTCATTTTTAATTTGATCCATCAGGTGTCATTTATCGTGACCACAACACCAATTGATTTAACGAAGCCAAAGAGGGGAACAAAAGAAGATAACAATGTCGTGACTATGAACTTTGCAGATTGTAAGACAAAACGTGAAGTAAATGTAAAAAGTTGTGCTAATTAGCCGACACTTAGATACCTACATACGAGTATGTATGTATGTATGTACGAGTGCAGTCATACGATTATCTGGGGGGAGCATAGATATTTTTCTTTGCGGATATAATAAAGGGTGACCAGATAGCAATGATAGTTTTTCCAATTGTTTTGTTTCAGCAGCTGTCAAAGTTACCAATGACATCCAGCTGTCAAAATATTCAGTAAGGTTTGCCATTTCATCATGCACCGTTTGACGTGTGGAAATTATTAAAAAATATTATCGAAATTACGGCTCAGTTGTAAATACGCAACGTGAATTTCGTCGTGAGGTCGGTCATCATCGTGGCTTCAGTGCGCAGGCAATTCGTCGCACCGTGGAAAAGTTTGAGCGTGAGTACACTCTTTTGGACCTTAAGCCACCAATCAGATAGAGATCGGTGCTAAGTGAAGAAAATATAGCCGCCGTAGGGGCCAGTATCGAAGAAGATCCAGAAATGTCGATTCGGCACCGATCAGCTGAATTGGACATAGCCCGATAGTCAACCAGGCTTATTATGCAGTTGGATTTAGTCCTATATCCATATAAGATTGTGCTGAAGCAAGAATTGAAGACGGGCGACCATAGACGACTCCGTGAGTTCGCTAATTGGGCGCTGGAAATGTTGGCAGAAGATCAGGATTTTGGCCAAAAAATCATCTTCTCGGACGAGGCCCATTTTTGGCACAGCGGCTATGCCAACAAGCAAAATTGCCGTTATTGGAACGACCACAATCCACAAGTGTTCGACCAAGCATCAATGCATCCACAAAGATTGACTGTTTGATGCGGTTTATGGCACGGCGGCATCATCGGACCTTATTCTTTTCGAAATGAGGAAGGAGACACCGTTACCGTCAATGGTCCTCGGTGCAGAGGGATGTTAACCGACTTTCTGTAGCCAGAGTTCGACAACATTGATGTATCCCAAGCTGTGGTTCCAATAAGACGATGCTACATGTCATATAAGCGACGCAACGCTCGAAGTGGTGAAGGAAAAATTTGGCGACTGGATCATCTCACGGCGAGCGTTCATCAATTGACAGCCGCGATCATGCGACTTGACACCCCTCGATTATTTTCACTGGGGCTACGTCAAGTCCTCAGTCTACGCTAACTAGCCAACTACTTTGGACGAGCTCGAGGCCAACATTTGAGACGCTATTGCCGGAATAACGATGCACAATTGGAACGAGTCATCAAAAATTGGACCGATTGCTTGAAGAATTGCCAGCGAAGCCGAGGCGGCCATTTAAAAGATGTGCTATTCCGTACATAATGGCATGAATGTAGCGTCAAGATAAAGCCAGAATCAATTTGATATCTCACACCGTTGTTATTTTATTAAAAGTTTTTTTCCTATCGTTCTCATCTGGTCACCCTATATGACTTTAGGAAATTGTACCGGCCTATATGAAATCCCCTCCAACATTGGAAATCAAGCTAAACGAATTGGCTTTTGAAACCAAGTACTAGTATCTACCTATTTACCATCCAAACAACAGCTACAGCTTGGGGGTAGGTAACGAGATCACCTAGCGAAGTGTCAGCCTTTACTCATCAAATAACAGGGGCACTCTATTGATAACGTTGTGAAGATTAACATTTACTTACATTTTCGGGGTAAAAACTAATTCCATACCCACTTGAATGAAAAAAAAAGTAGGTACATACTCGTATGTCTTCGGTAATCAAATCAGAACAAACAGGTTACAAAATTACAAGGAACATTGGACTTTGGTTTGGAGATCTAGATGGCAATAGGTCGAACAACTACTGACAGTCTAAAGCAGTGTTTCTCAAACCACTCAATAAAAAACTGCGCTATGATCTTCCGAAATTTGTTAAAAAGTCACAAATCTAGGATTTATGCCAATCACCTGCACAGTATTTTGCAAATTTAGTACACCATATGGATGTAGGTAAGTCAGTAGCAGCATGTCCATATGAATTCCCAATAAATATTAAATTCTAAAATTCCAAATATTATGTAAGAATACTTTTTCACAATACTCGTACATTTGTTTTAATTCACACAATGTTAACAAGAATGCCTTTTACTAATTTTGTTGCAGAAAAGATATTGCGAGGGAATGAAACCAAACCGGGAAACATCCTCCACTATATTTGCCTGAAATGAATAGAATGGCACGTGCTCATCTCAGCTTTCAGGTAACATGGAGTGTGTGTGTGCCTGGCAACATGTATATTGTATAACGCGTTGCTTTTATATGGAAAGAAATAGTTTTTTTTTTTTTTTGCCGAGCGGGTGAAAATCTTCTAAAGACACCATAAGGCCCGACCGCGCGAGCTTATGGTAGTGTGTACGGTTACATTGACCGTGAACACGATCTTTGTGTTTACGAGCAAAATTTGTTATCTCTTTGACGAAGCTGGAAATTCCCAAGTCCCGATGAATATCTTCGTTACGTACGTACTACGGTGGGCTAACGATCGTTCTAAGAACTTAATTTTCAAAAGTTTGTACGATGTTTCTATTGCTTTTCCTGGTACAACCCCATAGTTGTAGACCATACGTTCACACTGGCTTTAGCAATTTCTTATACAAGGTAAGCAGTTTGTTTGAGCCGAGTTTAAATATACAGGTAATCTGTCCACTTTTTTGTAGGTAAAGTTGACGTGAGTAGTTTTGCTTTCGTTCAGCACAATACGCCAAGAATTCGTCCAAGCGGTGACTTTATTAATAGCATGTTGCAACTTTTCAGTTGCTGCTTCAATTGTATCGCCCGTTGTCAATATCGCCGTATCGTCCGCAAACGTGGCGACGACGCAGTATATCCCGCGCAGGAATATCACGGGTGTAGAGTACATATAGAAGCGGACCAAGGACACTTCCTTGTGGAACTCCGGCCGCAATCTCCTTCAAGTCGGAGCAATCATTTCCATGCTTTACACGAAAAAGTATTTCGGTGAGGTACGATCGTAAGATTAAAAAGAGTTGCCGTGGCAATAGTAGTTGCAATTTGTACTCCAAGCCCTCGGGCCAAACCTTATCGAAAGCTTCTGAGCCGTCAAGAAATACACCACAACAAATCTTTTTTTCTTCGAGAGTTTTCTCAATCACGTCATTTATCTTGGACTTGGTCGATTGTAGAATGTTTGATTCTAAATCCAAACTGATGGTCAGGAATGAGATGTCTCTCATCGATTACGGGTTGCAGTCGTTTAGAAAGTGGTTTTTCGAATATTTTAGAGACAACCGGCAATAGGGAAATAGGCCGATATGATTTCTTCTCATTCAGAGGTTTGCCTGGTCTCGGGACCATTATAATCTCGGCGACTTTCCAATGTCTCGGAACGTAGAGCAATCTGAACGAAGCGTTAATCAAATATAGCAGTTTTATAAGAGCTTTGGTCGGCAATTCCTTGACCACCTGCGCGGTCATCAAGTCGTAACCCGGTTTTTTTTTCGTCTTTAGATTTTTAATCACTTCCCTCAGTTCAATCAATGCAACTTTTTTTACTTTAAAGTTGTCAGATGTCGTCACTGGGGAGTCGGGCGTTATCAAAGGGCCGGCGAATGGCTTAAACGTTTCTTCTAAGTGCAAAGCAAAAAGTTCTGCCTTTTCTTTGCCGCTCTTGGCCCAAGTTCTATCGTTTTTCCGAATTGGTGCCGCTTGCATTTGAGGTTTCCGGATGCCTTTTAGCGCTTTCCAGGAGAGATTTTCAAGGTAGGTCGCTATCTTATTGCTTTTAAATTCCCGAATACTATCTCTAAGGCGATTGTATAGTCGGTTAAGGATCTTTTTATGCTGCGGTGCACGAGTGATTTGCCATTTCTTCCGTGCTTCTCTTTTCACCCTCACCAGTTCAATGATTTTACTGGGATACTTTTCGTTGCAGTTAATCTTATAGCTTCTAGAAGGAGTGTTTCTCCATGCCGCTCTTTGGATTGATTCCACGAAACGATCAACTTCGTCCTCCAGTTCACAAGATGTTTTAAGTGATACGATGTTTGTTTTGCAATCATTTCTAAAGCGCTCCCAGATGGTTCTATTGCTAGTAAGTCTTGGAGGTCCTTCATTATTGATCAACGCTTCACCAAGTAATAAAATTACCAGAGAGTGGTCAGAAGAGAGATCAAAACTTTCTTCGACTGTAATAAACTTCTCGTAAATGCCTTTTGAAACGAAATAATCGATAAGATCGGGAATTTTTTCTGAGTCGGTTGGCCAATAGGTGGGTTTTCCTGTCGAATAAAAACAACAACCGAATTCATTTGCCACTTCGTAGAGAATTTTTCCTTTAGAAGATGTACATCTTGAACCCCAGAAGGTGTGTTTCGCGTTGAAATCTCCACCAATACAGAAATTTGAACCAAGGGCATTGAAGACACGAAAGTAGTCGCCTTTTTCAAGCGAGCAACGCGGCGGACAGTAAACAGACGCTATATTGTAGCTCAAGTGTTTATTTTTAACCCTTACCGCGCACAACTGAAGTTTTTCCAGCTCTATTTTTTTTTTTTTTTTTATTAATACCCTTTAATTGTTTCAGGGCACGGGCGTCAGGGAAAAGGGGGTAGAGGAACAGAGGAGGTACCTATGCACGTTGGCTTTGAATGTTTGAAGGTTGTAGTGATGGGGAAATACAGAGCCTGGTAAATCGTTCCACATTCGTGTTGTTCGGCTTATAAATGAATCCCTATATTTGACAGTATGACCGAAGTTTGGCTTTAGGGTAAACTGATGTGCATTCGAAGCATGTCGCGTATTGCGGGTGAAATTTTGAAGGGGAGGAATGCAACTGGCTATTTCTATGTTTATATCGACCGAGTGTTCGATGTTTGTTTGAATGAATGAGGACGAACCGCCCCGGGCTCTATCAGAAGGATGATAGGCGTGATAACCCTCTTATCTTTATTTGCGATTCCCTTGTTAAATGTGTTTCGGAGATCAAACATATGTATGTCGATATTTTCTCTTATTAGAAAAATTTCTAATTCGTTAGATTTTTGTAAGAGTCCGTTTGAGTCCATATCTACTTATATTTAGATATAAGGTTAGCCATACAAAAGCTTTCGACGTTACTGAGACGTTCGAGAATTCGTTTGTTCGTTTCACATTGTTCCTCGAACTTAGCGTAAATGCAATTCAGAATTTCTTTCAACGGATCAGAGGGTGGCCCGTCGTTTCGTCTGGTTGCTTTGACTGCAGCCTGAGAATACGTCAGACAACTGGGATTCGTTGGCTTATCCGAGGTTATTTTTCGTTGAGTCTTTTTAGTGGACGACTTCGACGTACTTTTAATTAGCTTAGAGGGCTGATTGGCTGGTTCAAGAGTCTGCACTGCTGATTCGAGCGTCCTTTCAGCCGGCTTAGGAGTCTGTACAACTGGCTTACGAGCCCGCTCAGTTTGCTTAACAAGGCGCTCTACCGACTTGGAAGAAATAGTGCACAAAAAAGTTGAAAACCCCTAAAATACAAGATTTTTCGGGCATAAGTTTATGCTATATAAGGTAATTAGAGACGGTTGAAAGCCGATGTGCAACGTGCAACACTACCCAACTCTGATAAACTCCACTTTAAGATCGCAACGCTCTTCCAAGTCTTTTACTCAAAATACTGCATTCGCATTGTATCCGCGGTAAGAGCGAATTTGTTGCTGCGACCGAATTTCATTACATACTCAGACCTCGCATCATGCACTCTTAGAAAAGGCTTCTGATATTGAGACCTTCCATGACAAGTCAACTTGACAAAGAGTTGTGCTGGAGATGCACAAAGTTAATTACGAACTCGGGAAACGTCACAGCTGTATATTGAAATGAGTAAGATGTCAGAGCAATTTCAAATTCAAAGCAGTATCCGACAAGGTAGGGGGCTTGAAGATAAACTTCGCCAAAACCAAAATAAAATCTCAGTAATTATCCTGAAAAATGTTTGAAGCCACTTTTAAGGAGGAGAATCACTCTACTAAGAGTGATGCAAGAAGGGTCAGAAGGCGTTGCAACAACGTGAGATCATCCTGCACACATTTTACTCGTAGTTCCAAACTTTTGCAAAATTGCAGAGCCCTTTTTAATGATGTAGATACATATGTATGTATGTTACCAATGTTCGTCCTATCACTTCTTAAAAACAAAATCCCGGTCTTACCCATAACTCTGCTTTTGAAGGTTATATAGTAGATGAGTTCTTCTTGGAATTGTAGAGATATCATAGATATACTCAAACCTATCTACATCATCCAAAGCCGTTCTTTTGTTCATCGGCATTAAGTCTGTGGTCTTTATTCCTTTATCTACTGGATATGAACCAAACTCATTAGGTTGATCTTATCTTAATCATCAAATCAAGGGGACAATCTTTTTTTTTTTCTTCTTTCTTAATGTTTTTTTTTTTTTGTTTTGTTCGTTTTGTTTCGTGAAGACAAAGCACAGTCCTCATCAATGATTAACATCCCTTTGCCCTCTGTGCCAGTGCTTCCTTGAAGTCTACTGCCCCCAAGCCATTCAGTTGAGCGTTTTCTACTTAATGACTTCAAAACAGATACCCAGTACCCACTCTACCAAAGCCATTAAAAGGTAAAAAAAAATTCCATTAAAGTACATGCAAACGGGTTAATTAACACACATCTACAAGTTTGCGCCGTATGCTTGTATGCATGGATTTGTATCTATACTACGCAATGCCTATACATCCGAATGTACGTATCCATACACAAGTATGTATTTGCTACACTATTAAACTCCAACGTTAATTTGCTGCCCTTTTCGCTCTGTATTCGTCGTCGTTGTCCGGCGTCTCTGTAAATGTGTATCTGAGTGTGTCTGCAACAATCTAACATTTCAAAATAAATTAGCCTCCGCGTCGTCCAGATAAGAATCGAAATGGCAAATAGTTGGAATAATTGCCGTTTTGGTGTGCGGTGTACGCCTTGGCTCTGGACGAATGTACTACTTACTGTCCTCCATTTGGCGATATGGTAAACGCTTTGCGGGTGGAATTGCTCTTGTTAGGTCTTTTGTTAACCCCAACCTCATGATAGGTTACTATTGTATTGAAATTTACTTTTTTATTTAACACTGCACTTTTTTTTTTTTTTTTTCTTCAACTTACATACATAACACCTGAGGCAATGATCGCGTTGCGAGTTTAAAAAGCATTTAAACAGTCAAACCATATAAATATACAAAATAAATGAGAAGGTGGAACCAGGGAAAGAAAACAAAAAAAAACGAACAACAGAAACTCAAAAAAAGTGAATAAACTTGACATTTTGGGTTGAGGTATAAATCAAGAAGTGTCTACCTCAAATTCCTTAACGTACTTCCCTTCTGTTTGTGATTTCAGGCTTACTATGATAATATTCAAACTTGTTTTCGTAAAAAAAATGAAAAAATAAAAATACAATCGTAGTTTTTTTTTTTTTGAGTCACATTCCATTATTTTTAAATATTTTTTTAATGTTAATTAAAAGTTTTAAATAATTTGGCAATAGGTTGAATTTTTTTTACTTTTTTTTTTCGTTTCGATAGGTATTTCTCTGAAGCCTTACGTGGGATGATATTTATTTGCAGTAAGAGTGTGCCAACTTTATCCTCCGTAGAGTATATAAAATCTAACCAAAAATA
Organism: Pocota personata; assembly: GCA_963082735.1. Taxonomy (NCBI): domain Eukaryota; kingdom Metazoa; phylum Arthropoda; class Insecta; order Diptera; family Syrphidae; genus Pocota; species Pocota personata. The sequence goes on along the minus strand of OY720432.1, from coordinate 72,953,179 downwards.
TTAACGTTAAAAACGGGCCAAGTTTTTTAGTACAAAGTTTCCGGAGTGAGGTTAGGTAACTGGGTGCCTTTGTTGACAGGTTGCAAACAGCTTACTTAGACCATTTAGAGTCCACTGTGCCCACTATTTAGAACCATGTGAACCCAAAAATTTCAATCTTCGACCGCTAACCAACCACCCAGACAAATTTATGAATTTCAGGAGTTCCGTTAACTCAATGCTACCTACCACACCCAGCTCTGAAAAGAAGTATCTGCCAAAAGTACGGCTTCTTTTGGTGACCAGAGCTGGACAATCACACAGGAGATGATGAACGTATTGTATTTCCTCTACATCCCTGCAGCTTCTACAGTAGTCGTTATGAGGTAACTCTAGCCGTGCTGCGTGATTACCCATCACACAGTGTCCTGTCACGACACCAACAGCTATAAGGATATCCCTTCGACTTAGTTCTATAAGATTGGTAGATCTCTTTTTGTCGTAGACTGGCCATAATGATTTGGCTATAGCGCATGTATCTAATCGACACCAGCTATCATTAGCTTCTTCATTAGATTCTATGCCCTGTGTAGGGTGCTAAGCGGTACACTAGCCTCGGAAAGGGCCCGCGAAGGGCTTAAAGTGAACCTTCTCTGGCTAGTTCGTCCACTTTTTCGTTACCGGAGATATCCATGTAGCCCGTTACCTAGCACAGGGTTACCGTGTTGGCCGGTGAGATAACATCCAGTTGTTTTCTACAAAATTTTTACGAGCTTGGATCTTAGTGATGTTGACTGTAACGCCTTAATAGCCGCTTGGCTATCAACATAGATATTGATTATTTGCCCTGAAATATCTTCCTCAATAATCATATCCACAGCTTGTTTCATTGCAGCAATTTCGGCTTGGAAAACACTGCAACCATCCTTAAGTCTAAACGAGCGATGTATATTTCGAGACTCACAGTAGACGCCGGCATCAGTACCGGCAGTCATTTTGAATCCGTCGGTAAAGAAGGCCAGTTCGTTCTCGAGACAGACTCTTCCCTCATCCCATTCCTCCCTGGAATTCTAATAGAGAACTTTCGGTTGCAGTTTTGGAATGGGGATGATGCAATCCGTTTCCGTCTCAATGTGGTCCATCGGTTTAGAATTGAGGCATGACCGTAGGGTTTATCTTTCCATAGATTGGCTTACCTTAGCTTTAGTGCAGTTTTAGCTGACGTGTTACCGCAATGTACTAGTATGTCAAGTGGAAGAAGATTCAGTATTGTTTCCAGAGCTGTTGTCGGTGTTGATCTCCCTGCCCGTTTAATCTTTATAACGCTTTCAAGTTGGTATTTCTTCTCGAGCGTTTTCCACCAGACAATCGCACCATAGATCAAAATGGGTCTTACTACCGCAGTGTATAGCCAGTGCACCATTTTAGGCTTAAAACCCCAAGATTCCCCGAATGTTCTTCTACATGCATATAGTGCAACATATGCCTTCTTCGATTGTCAATGGTAGCTTTCCAGTTTAGTTTGGAATCCAATATTACGCCGAGATATTTTGCAGTTATACGAGGGTAATTATATTCTGGTATCGATCTTCTCCTCGTATATAGCACTAACTCGGTTTTCGTCGGATTCACTTCCAGACCCCAGCCTTGGAGTGAGATACAAAAGTATAAAAGTGTACCAAGTTCAACATGTCCTAATGCGTTTCTAAATAAAATTTACCACATTTGGTCCCGTCAGAGTAGGGGTCAAGAATGGCCCTGAGGTATGGTATGGTGTGAGGGAAGTGCAGTTTCGAAGTTGCTTGCACGGGAGCCTTTTGGTCCATTGTTTTCCCCTCCGTTGGTGTTGAATCAAACCAACCTGTACTTCTGACGGAACATAACAATTTCACGAATGGGACTTGCACCAGATCCTCCAGTTCATCAAAAAGTCTGTTCCCATATATCGGAAGCGACGAGTTTGAAGATTGGAACTGTCTTGCCCATCAGTAAGGGGAGAATTCATCAGCTGACCCTTCCCGTGCCAGTTCGCCTACTGTTTCGTTCCTTTCTATATTACTATGTCCGGGAACCCAGCAGAGAATGACTTCATAGGTACTGCATATTCTGCTTATAGTTTGTTTGCGTGCGGAGACCGTTTTCGATTTGACTATCACGCGGTCTAGTGCCTTGAGTGCGGCTTGACTGTCCACAAAGATTGTGACCTTAGAAGGGTTTAGTTTCTTTGCGCGCAGGGTCTTGAATGACCCTGAGGTAAGTTATGCCTGTCGTATGAGGCGATAAAAATCCATTCAGAGGAAACAACATATGAAGAGCTTGAAAGCACCAGACGAAAAATGGATTGGAAACTCGAAACAAAAGGCTAATCTAACGTTTTTAATTCATTCTTGTCAAGTGCAGCTATTGAAAACCTAGAGTTGGTTTATAAAATTCCCCTTGTCACGCTAAGAGAAGTAAGAAACAAGTCATCAAATAAAAAAGCACCAGGGAACGATCTAATAGCTGCCCAGTTTTTAAAAGCAATGCCAAAAATAGCCTTGAGAAAACTCCAATTTATTATAAACCCAGGTCTCTAATATGTCCCGCATCATTGGAAAATTGCTGAAGTGATTGTAATACCCGAACAAGTAAAGCAGAAGTGACATCTTATAGGCACTAATTATGGTAAAAGTTTTCCAAAAAATTACTCCTGAAAAGGCTTAGCAAAATCATAAAAGAAAGTTTGGATTTAGAAATAAACATTCCACGATAGACCAAGTGAACCGAAATATAGATGTAGTGGAAAAAGCACTGAAAGAAAAACAAGCCTATTCGTCACTATTTTTAGATGCAGCTCAAACTTTTGACAAAGTTTGGCATAAGGACCTTGAGTACAAACTGCATAGGGATTTACCTATAGATAGTATAACGAAATACTGAAATCCTATATTCGATCGACTTTGCCGAGTTCGGCACGAACAAGAATATTCGGAACTAAAGGAAATTAAAGCAGGTGCACCGCAAGGAAGTGTCTTAGGATCAACACTACAACAGATGTATACCAGAGATATACCGGTTTATAAAAATGCCATGATGGCTATTTTGCAGATGGCACTGCAATGTTAGTTTTACCCTATGCCAATACAGTCAAGTACTTTGGAACGATTTTGGACGCGATTTGAAAATGGAAGGAGCACATCAAAAAGAAAAGAAACTTGAAATATAGACAAATGTACTGGTTACTGGGAAGAAACTCATATATGTCAACACTGAACAAAATTTTTTTTTATAATTTGCACGTGTTAAAGGGGATATGAATACCCTTATATTAATTTTTTAGAACACGTACGTTTTGTGGAAAGGGGAAGAGACATAGAGAAAGGCAGAGTGGTGTAGTTTGAAACTCAGGTGGTATTAAGTTCCTGAAAACTCCAAGGGTGGCTGTCTAGAGAACTGGCGAGTATTTTGTTTGCTTTCGCTATTATTGTCGTTGCTTATGATTCACAGTATTTTTTCCGTCCTCCTGATGTCATCATCACGATCAAGTTGCATTTTATCCATATGACCACCCTACTGCCAGTGTTATGCCTTCACAGTAGAGTTGACTTAGCTTTCGCAAGTGATCGACTTTTTTATTTATTTCGTGCGAAATAAAAAGATGATTATTGACATCAGGATTCGAACCGTGAATCAACAGCGTGACAAGTGATGATGTTACCACTACACTACGGATTTGGCTCATTTTGAACTGAAGCACTTACGGCTGCGATATTTTCGGTACTTCGACCGGTGCGTTATCTCTCTGACACAGGAACATTCAATAGTGAATATGTTTACTCGAATTTATCCACTATAGCACGCACAGCCTTGTCTGGTGGGACGATTATTACGACCGAAAATTGGAGTCAGCGCTCTTAAAGTTGCGAACATTGACTCAGAATTTCTTTCGGTAGTCATTTTCAATAATCTCCAAACGTTGCTCGTTCGTGAACTTAACCATGATAAAAATGTAACCCTTGACACTGACGTTTTGACATTGACAGATCATAAAAAAAGTTTAAGGGTGCGTTTGTATTAAATTGTATTTCACCTTCGTTACCAAAAAGCATGTCCTTTAAAAAAAGAAAAAATATATGTTGTATCCTATTTTATTTAATTGTACTCTGTTAAGTCTTGTACCGACTTACCCTGCTGTTCTTCTAATTATCCAAAGTAAATATCCAAACACTCACCTAAAAAAAAAATAAAAATAAATAAATATATATTAATTAATGATTTGTATGTATTCATGTAAAATTCAGTTATTTAAACAAAATAAATACATGTCAACAAAATTTGCAGTAATAAACGAGCCGATAAGTTATTTCGCCACCCTAATCACTCTGTCCAGCTGCTATTAATGTCAAATTTATAAGCATCCACTCGAAGTGAGCATAAGAGCAGCTATTAAGAAGAAGGAAAAAAAAAAGAACGGTGATCTCATTAAAATGATGTGAAACTTTTTCCTTACGAATGAAGCAAGAGCGCTGCAAGCCAATGTAACAAATCAAATTCAATTACCCATAAAGCAAGTCGCGGCGGCACACACATGCGGTATACTCCATCATCAGTAACAAGAATCCCAGATCGAATCGAATTCAAATTCAAATTAAAAAATAATTCAATTTATCAGCAGAAAAACAAAGAACACAAAAAAAAAGAGACCAACGAGGAAGAAACCAACGAGCAATGGCACACGAGGAGACCCCACATCTGGTTATAATTTCTATTGGTGGGGGTGGGGGTGCGGGTAGGTACCGGTTTTTCGTTCATATAGCCTGCCTAATAAGCAACTCGATGGATTTGATGGTGTCGGATGCCTATGACTAATGTAACCTTACAGTCACCTATAGGCCAGGCCAAGAGGAGGTGAAATAAAAGCACCAAACGAGCGAGTGGCGACAAAAACGACGACGATTCGTGGCAATTAATCAAACCAAAATCGACGTGACCGATTAAGGAGCTAAATTATAGCACCACCAGCGGTTGTAGGTTTCCATCAAGCATGACTTGTATACTGTATGCCAAACAGCCACGGTTCAGCCAACTAGTCAATCCACCAGCAGGCAGGTAAGGACCGGCGCTGAAAGCAGCTGTTACGGTTACCCCATGGTCGTACCGAGTAATACTACTGGAGGGCTTTTCGTTCATTCTCAAAACATTTCATTTTTTTTTTCTTATTTGCTAAGGCCGCCACTTAGCATCTGGCCTGAGAATCGAATGGTGGTACTTGGATGTCCTTTGCTGTTGATTTTTTTTTTTTTTTTCGCGGGCGAGAGGGGAGCTGTTTACCACATACGAGCACAACTTACGTTAGGAAGACAGCGCAACACAGAACTACATGACAAATGAGCGGAGTAGGAAACATCCCAACAAGGAATTTTCAAATATGCATCGCGTTAACACTGAATGCTAATTCGGTGTTTGTCGTAAGGAATTTAAACAGCACAAGAGGAAGCAAAACAAAAGTAAAAACAGAAAAAAAACGCTTCCACTTAGCACTTAATTAAGACACTGGAAATGTGTGAATTGGAGGGCATTTGCAGCGGAACAGTGTTTTAAAATTCAAATGTAAAAGTAGCGTCGTCGGCGTGGGAGAGTGGACTTTTCGTTAAAGATTTACACGTGCAGTGATTTACAGATAGAGGCATGGAAGTCACAATTTTTAAGTGATTACATAATTTAAATTAATTTAAATTCTACTCATGTAAGGCTTTCTACAAAAAAAAAGGGAAAATAAATGACATTTGACAAGAAGCCGATAATTAAAGGAGAAATCCCATTTGACGGCCAGAGCTATGGAGTACAACCCTCTTGATTTTGCCGACCTTTTTTAAAAATATTATCACATAGCCCTAATTTGATGCAAGAATGACATCAAGGATGCCGATGGAATCTGTTAAATGCTTCAAATAGGAATTGATGTGGGTGACCACAGTGCTCGAGTGTCCCTGAACACCTCAAGTAGACCAATTGGGAAGCTTGAAATGCTGGAAATCAATGGCAAGATTGCCAGCAAGCCACCAAAAACGCTGTTTCTCTTCTGCTGGATTTCTCTCGGTCACCGCAACAATGTTATGTATTTTGATATGAATAAGAATCAGAGTTGGTGGAAGTATAGAACCCTGTGGCACTCCACCGTTTACAGCAGTTGTATCGGAGGACACACCATTGACCACAACTTGAATTAATGTACTCGTAGATGCATCAATTAAGAGTGGTCCTCCATAGTCAAAGGTAAAAAGAGCCAGGGTGTCAAAGCAACAAATTCTTTGCTAAAAATTTGGAAAAGAAAACTTTTCAAAAATGGACTGTCCAGCAAAATGCACAATACAACGCGGCTAATGACAGCCCACTCGTCCAAAATAAATTGATAATAGGAATATCCAAGCTGAAAGCCAACAAGCAAGTTAAAGCTTGCTATTCAGAGCTGAATAAATTGAAATGATGAGTTTTGTTGGTATGTCGACAGTATTACGTAATCATAGCACTTTGTTTGCCCAGGGAAGACAGTTGGCCACTAGAAAAAGTGTGAAGAAGCTATTTAACCGAATCATATTGTACAATCTGCGTCAAACTGAGAAGCATGCATTCAGTTCAGGCGCTTGCTTCCTGGTGTCCATTCTATGGTTGAAATTATCGTATGACCTCATTGGCAGGTAAACTCAATCATTTTACTTGTTGACAAGCTGCTCAATTGGAAATGGTGCTTCATCAGAGAAGACGATGTTTGGCAATTGGCCACTTGCTTGCAAGCGGATCAACTCCTTTGCTCTTTCCACTCTGACTTTTTTTTGGTCAGGTGTGAGATCGTGCACTTTTTGGAACTTTAAGGCCTTGAGTCCGAGCTCATTTTTCAAAATATGTAAGCCGTAATTCTTCCGCTACGCCAAGAATTTCGTTCCATTCTGGCCTTCATACTCCGAATCACTGTTGACGATGTTGCTGTCTTTTTCGGGCCACCTCCATAGGGTTTTGCAATGCTGCCGGTTTCGTTGTAACCCGATATGGTGTGATACACAAACATTTTGTTCACTTTAAAATGTTTCAGCTCACGAACAATAGCTGGTTGTGATTTTCCAGCCAAAAAAAGGGCGAGATACTATCACGTTTAAATTCCATTGTCGATAGAATAAAAACTAAACACGATAAAAAAAAACCTTACACACGCTTGTCAACAATGAAATGAAGTAACAACTGTCAAATTTTCAACGCGCTGTCATTCGTAGTTTGGCAGACACAGCGACGTGAAGTTGGTAACAGTTCATGTCAGCCACTCTGTAGATAGATAGCAAAGTTAAATACTTGCCTACCCTTCTGAATAGTACCTAACTTTTGAACATCTTTAGGCTAGAAAATCTGAGAAAATCAGCATTCTCTGGCTAGGTAATCAAATTTCAGCAGAGTCTTGGGACTAACTTCTGATATAGAGAATTATAGTGTTATAAGGGTACTAAGAAACAAAACAAACTAGGTTCACACCTTACGGACGTTGTTTCATACTTCAGTACGAGTGCGCTCTGTGTACTCGTGTGTATGTGAAAGTTATCATTATCTTGGCGATTGTTGGAATTACATAGATACAGCTTGACAATCACTCGATTCCTCTGCAAAAGCTCTTCCGATATTTTTGGCGGAACTTCGTAGAATTCGCTAGCCCTGCAGTTTTGTTTGCTTTGAATGATTTGATCGCAGCAATTGTCTTGGGTCTTGGTATGAACACACAAAAATCTAGTAAGCTCTCTTAGTTTTTGTGATCTCAGAACATATATGCTAGAATGATGATGGCGGGATAAATTAATACCTGTTTGCTTCCACTACGACGAAAGCTAATGAAGTAAAGGGTGACCAGATAGCAATGATAGTTTTTTCAATTGTTATGTTTCAACAGCTGTCAAAGTTACCAATGACATCCAGCTGTCAAAATATTCAGTAAGGTTTGCCATTTCATCATCGTTTGACGCTTCCCGAATGTGTGGAAATTGCTATACAAGCGACTCAATGCTCGAAGTGGTGAAAAACCGTTGCTGTTTTATTTAAATTTATTTTCCTATCGTCCTTATCTGGTTACTCTATATTTGGTACTATGTAGGTATTAATTGAAATCTTAGAAACGTCTCTAAATAACCCAGACTTGCACTTCATAAATACTTTGGCGCAATGAGTGTATCATTGTTGGTTGGCATCTAAAGAAGGAGCCACTGAACATACGTACACATACTTTGATGGAAAAAGGAGTGAAAGTTAAAAATAACCTAAAAAACCGACTCGTGGTTGTGCTTATTTTTAATTAATCAATTTTGCGGTCGTTATGTCATCAATCTACGAACTTTCTAGAAGTAAATACTACTGCCAAGTGACCGAAACTATTGTCAACAAATGGACAAAAACAATCAAGCTATTTTCATTTTACGGAAGATCCAAATGAGAATCAAATCAATTCGAAAAGATGGAATTTCCTTGCATCGTACGAGTAACTGCTCTCCCTCAATTCCCTTGTACGAGTACTTCGACCAACCAAACCAACCAAGTAAAACCAAGTCGATAGCAAGGCAATTCTTAGACGAGATTTAATAAATTTTTAATAACTTCGATTGAATATCTATTTTCGATTTTACAATTCGCATCGTATCGTTCGCCGGGGTGTGATGTTGCTTCTACGAGTAGAACCTCATTCAAGCTTACTCTAACTGACATGGGATTGCCGGCACATTTGGCTCAAACAGTCAGAGTGTGGGTGGTTTTATTGCCCCTCAAAATGTGTTTTCTTTTAATAGAATCTCACTTTTAGTGAGGAGTGAGTTCGACATTCAATGCACAAATGTGTTGGTGTCTCTCCTATCTGTGTGCGACTACCAGAGTAAGTGTAATTTTACGAAATTCATTCAGGTAGGTAATCTATTTAATGGACTCTACTCTTCTTCTGTGGAAGTACCTTGACCTTCTTCGTCCTTTCATTTGCCTTCTCTCTTTTCCTATCTTTGCTGCACTTAGTGTTTCCACTCTTCTACCCGCCATTCGTTCGATGTTTTGGAGGGGTAGTTGACTGCCAAGCCATTAAGGGGATCAATCGAAAAATAATCTTTAAATATTTGTATGCGTATACTCGTATGTGTGCAAGTTAATAGCTATATAAGTGTTATATGAATCTTAAGAAAAAAAAAAAAAAACAAAAAATCCACTGAGTGCTGTTCTGATGGGCTGGGGGATAAGTAAAATTTGAATTGAATCATCCATAAAATATGCCTTGATTGATGTGGTCATGATTCCTTCCTGCTTCTTTCCGTAGCCAAAGTTGTGAGGCTAGCTACTTAGAGAAATTAAATTCTGTGCAGAATTTGCGCTGTTAGTTGGCGGAAAGAACTTCTACTAAGTGAATTGGATTAAGAGATTTAATTTGAAGTTATGTTCAAGGAAGCACTCGCATTTAGATAATTGAGCAAATGTAATTTATACGTGTGGGGAGTGCTCAGAAAGTAATCACTTTATGTGCGGGTTGATTTAGAAACTGCACTGTGATAAAACTTGTTATACAATTTTTATAAGCGTAATAAGTATCTTTACTATAATATTGACGAATTTATTTAAATATTATACAGGATTGGATGAAATGTAGAAAAGGCTTTCAGTCGTCTCAACGCAGAGTCTACAGATACGAGTACTCGTACAAAGAAATAAAAGTAGCCAGCGATTTATCAGTGAGGATTTTGATATTATTTCTACTCGTATCAAGGTTCACTAGGAATATTCACTCAGTGCAGACTTGTCCCACTACTTGGTGGAGCTGCAGAAGGGTTCTGGACGGATGATAGTTGTTGATGTATGTGCCATTTTCGGCAAGCAGCTTTAACGATCCCAGTTAGTCTGCAGTGGACTAGAATTCAGTGAACGAAAACTAAGCCTTTGCCAGTTTAGAGAGTACCATGAATGTTCACAAAAGCAACAGCTGAGGCATTGAATATTGTGTTTCCAGCAGTAATTGCGATTAATGCTTACACATTGATTAATTACAAATAATTTTATCTGGATTACAGGAGATGATCATAATTTTTACATAAATTTAAATCAAGACCTGAGTGAGGAAGGGGAATAAAGGGAGTTTCTAAGTGAGTTTTTGCTGCACTGACAATCAAAAAGGTTATGGCAGTCATTAGCCATGCGAAGCATTCGAGACATAGGCTCATTACATCCGTAATTCGTACGGTGAAACTTGAGGCGGAAGAGAGGTGCTGATCTCAGAATATGCGGATTGGTGCTGAGTGAGATGGTTTGGAGCAGCATAGGACAATCAATGTTGCCTGCTAATAACTGATGTACAAATAGTATATCGGCAACTTTTCTACGCTTTTCAAGCGATTGCATATTCAGCAAGTTCAAGCGATGCTCGTAACGAGATAGGTTGAATCTGTTAGGCCACGGGAGTCAACGTAGAGCAAAACGGATGAACCTCCGTTGGACACACTCAATTCGATATGAATGTGTACCGAGATAGGGAGACCAAACTTGGCAGGCATATCCTAGAATTGGTCTTACAAATGTAAAGTACAGAGATTTCGTGACGTAAGGATTTGAGAATTCCTTGGGCCAACGTTTCACATAACCTAGCGCAGAATTTGCTGTAAAAACTACAAAATCTGCCACACCGCTCACCCTGAAAACACAGCTAAGGGTGGAAGTGCAGTAATAGTAAAAAATAATATACAACAATATGAGGAATTGAAGTATATTACAGAGAAAATACAAGCTACAGCAGTGTGTATAAAAGCTAAGCATACAAAAATTAATATCATTGCTATTTACTGTCCTCCAAAACATTCAATTAAAAAAGAAGAATATTCAGATTTTTTTGAAAAACTAGGAAACAGATACATAATAGGTGGAGATTTTAATGCCAAAAACCTTAACTGGGGATCCAGATTGACAACAACGAGAGGAAAAGAACTTTATGCTGCTATTCAAAAACATCAATGCGAAATTCTCTCGACAGGAAGGCCCACGTTCTGGCCTACAGACAAAAATAAGATACCAGATCTAATTGATTTTTTCATAACCAAAAATTTGTTAAGCAGTTATATACACAGATGAGTTCGAGTATCTAAGCTCTGACCATTCACCTATAATTCTCCAAATGAGTGAACATATAATTAAAAATACAAATATTAAAACCTTAACAAATAACAGAACAGATTGGCAAGCCTTCAAGCTGAACTTAACAAGTAAAATAGATTTAATAACCAAAAATGATGTAAAAAAAGAACTGCATAAGTTGGTCAGCGATATTCAGCAATCGGCCAGGGAAAGCACCTCCGCCCTAAATAGAAAGAACACAATAAGAAACTACACGAAAGAAATAAAAGATTTAGTAGCAGATAAAAGACGAGCAAGAAGAACGTGGCAGAAAACAAGAGCTCCACAACATAAAGCCAAGCTAAACAACTTCTGTCAACAACTAAGAAGAGAAATTAAAAGGAAGATTCAATGAAAAGGTACTTCAGAGGGTTAACAGCTGAATACGTAACTAATTACTCTCTATGGAAAGCAACAAAAGGATTAAAACAGCCTACTGTGCAAATACCTCCAATCAAAGCAACTGATGGAAACTGGGCAAGAAGCGATGAGGACAAAACCATTCTCTTCGCAGACTACCTAGAAAACATATTTAAACCACCAGTTGAAAATGGAAATATACAACCTACGTTAATAGGTCCTTCAGAAGAAGAAAGCGAAGAAATTCTGCTCACAACTCCTAATGAAATTTACAACTTAATTAAGCATGAAATAAATGCAAAGAAAAGTCCTGGATATGACCTTATATCTGGTGTCGTACTAAAGAACTTACCAAGGAAGGCAATAATAAAAATAACAAATTTAATAAATGCCACATTTAAGCTTAAATATGTGCCTAGTTTGTGGAAGGTTGCTGACGTCCTAATGATTCCCAAACCTGGTAAACCGCCAAATGAAGTGTCATCTTACAGACCTATCTCGTTATTGCCAATGATATCAAAAGTGTTTGAGAAAGTACTCGCAGAACGTTTAAATAAAATAATTGAAAGGAAAAAGCTGATTCCGAACCATCAATTTGGTTTTCGAAGGCAGCACTCTACGATACAAAAGGTACACAGAATTTCGAATAAAATCGAAGAAGCACTAGAAAAAAAGAAAGTTTGCTCGGCTGTATTCTTAGATGTGGCGCAGGCCTTTGATAAAGTATGGCACGAAGGACTTATCTATAAACTAAGATGTATGTTGCCAAATCAATATGCTTCTATTCTGAAATCGTATCTAGATGGAAGACATTTCAGCATAAAACAACAGAGTACTTATTCAAATCTAAGAGAAATAAAGGCCGGCGTACCGCAAGGTAGTGTACTATATACTAGTGATATTCCTAAATTAGAAAACCACACTATGGCAACATTCGCAGATGATACTGCAATACTAGCAGTAGGAAGAACCAATAAAGAATCCACAAAAAAACTACAAATTGGCATAAACAAAATCTGTGAATGGACTAATAAGTGGAGAATCAAATTGAACGAGTTTAAGTCAGTCCATGTTGACTTTACTAATAAAAAAATTTAATATATACCAATTATTATAAACCAAAAAATAGTTCCATGCGCTAATACAGCGAAATATTTAGGTATGACTTTAGATGCAAAGTTGAGATGGAAAGAGCACGTAAAAAAGAAAAAAGAAGAGTTAGAAATCAAATATAGAAAACTGCACTGGCTGATAGGAAGAAACTCATCCGTATCAATTGGAAATAAAGTGCTTTTATGTAATCAAATTCTAAAACCAACATGGACATATGGAACCCAACTATGGGGTTGTGCCAAAAAGACAAACAAATATAGGTGCTTAGAAATATAGTAAATGCACCTTGGTACATAAGAAATACTGACCTTCATCGAGACCTGAAGGTAGAAAGTGTATCTGCAGAAATTCTAAAACATGCAAAAAAACACAAAGAAAAGCTAGAAGACCATATAAACATAGATGCAAGAAAACTAATGCATAATGAAAATCAATTACGAAGGCTTAAAAGAACAAAACCTCTTGATTTAACTTAATATAAGAAAAATAAAAATTTATATACACACTCGAAATAAAGAGTCACCAGGGGGTGAAACTCATACAAAGCCTAAGATGTCAGAAAAAAATTGCTTATTAGTCCAAGTGACTAGATCGTAATTATGTGGGAGGTGGTTTTAGTCGGTAAAAATCCGGCATGCTGATTACTCGGGTCATCAGTATCTGATTTGAAGATCTCCCCTTCCTCTAAAAAAAAAAAAAAAAAAATATGACTACGAAAATTAAGCTCACTGTCGCAAATGACACCTAAATCACGCAGAAAGGTGACAGTGGGAACAGGCTCATCGCAAATCACGTACGTTCTAGGAGCTGTCCGAAGACGCTCCCGGGAATAAGTAATAGCTTCGCATTTATTGATATTCAATTCAAGAAAGTTTCTATTACACTAAGTAGAAAAGCTGTTCAAGTCAGATTGAAGTGCACGGGAGTCAGTGGGAGTGGAGATGTGTGCAAAAATGTTTATGTAGTCCGCATAAACTGATAGATGGGAATATTTAATAATGCCATCATAATTGACAAAATGAAAATCAGGGGACCAAGATGGCTACCTTGAGGGACACCAGAGGGGGACATAATCAGATGCAAAGGATCATATGAAGGTAGGATTTGATCTACGCAATAAACCCGGACTGAAAACCGAGAGCTTTGAGTTTCAAAAAAACAATTGCGTGCGAAATTTAATCGGTAGCAACAACATCGACTTCCTTGCCTTCCTCCAATGCGCACAGGGTGATGGATACGAATTCGGTTAGGTTTGTGGTTGTTGACCTTCCCTTTAAGAAACCGTGTTGGTGCGGGGAAAATATAGACTTACAATGGAAAAACATTGCATCGTAAACAATACTTTCGAATAGTTTAGGTATGCAAGAGAGTTTAGCTATGGGACGATAATTAGAAATTTCATATTTCGGTCCTTTTTTTATGAAGGGGAATAATAAAAGAGCTTTTCCAAAGCCTAGGGAAAACGGACTGTGAAAGCGACAGTTGGAACAGAGCCATAAGGGGTTGAGCTAAAGAGTCTACACATTTTTTTTTTAAACTACGGTAGGTATACCATCCGAGTATTCGCATTTAAGTCTTTCGATCTTTTCTTTCACGAGAGCCACTGTTCGATTGAAGTTAAAGAGGTTTGGGCACAATCTCTCATGTAGGAGAAGTAAGAATGGTCGGGCTCTGATGTGTGGTTAGAGAATGATTGAATGAAGAAATGGGTGAATAAGTTTGCTATTATTCGAGGATCGCTTGACGATGTATTGGAGAATATCAGAGGTGATGGGTAGCTGTCTGACTTTTTCTTGGTATTAATAAAGTGAAAAAATCGTTTGCGGTCAGCGATGATGTCAGATTGGATACGGTCAATATATTTGATATAAAGAAACTCACACAGTTCGGGAAAATGCGTATGTGCAAGGAGGTAATTGGAAAAGTTAAAATCAGAGCGAAATTCGAGGTATATACGCTAGAGCTTATTTCTTCTGTGGAGATGACGAGAAACTCTTTTGGGGCATGTATGGGACGGATTACATAAAACAGCTGAAAATTTCAGAGTAGAACAATCCAAGTGCATCATCGATAGAAATGTGTGTACTGTTAAAAATGCTGTTGAGATTGATAGCACTTAAAAGGTTACTAAGTTTTGTGTAGTCTGCCTTGCGAAAATTAAAGCTATACGAATACTCTGACTGGACAGTATTATTAACGTTATTGTAAGACAATGTAAGGGATAGAGGAGGGTGGGAATGATCCAATTTGGATAAAAGGTGGTTGCTTGCTGAAACAACGCAGTTATCGGCATCTGACGAGAAAATAAGATCAAGTTGTCTACTAAGGTTATTAGTAACTCCATTCAACTAATATAGGCTGGAGTCTGATAGACAGTCAATGAAATTGAGTTCCTTATCTGAAGAGGGTTTAGTTGCTATATAATGGGACTGATCATCTGATGGAGCCCATTGGAGGTCGGGAAAATTGAAATAACCCAGAATTAAAACGGTGTCGCGAGGATCAATAACATTAAGGCTACGCGTCTGTGTAGCCTTTGTATCCAGATCCAGGACTTCTCTTGGTTTTCTTAGATGTCCAGCTGTGACTTTAGACAGCGAAATCGGAATCTGAGTGAGTTTTTCATGCCTATTTCGTGAGCAACCTCGTCTTCTTCAATGGCGCTATTTTATAGAAAAGAGACTGATATTATTGCTATGCAACAAGCTGTTTCACAGAGCTCAAAAAGTTCCAGATAAGTTAATGTTTTTAGTGCTGCTGCTGCCTGAAGAGCTGAAAAGGATATTTGTGTTTGTTTCTCTGATATTATACTTCTGACTCTATTGCATATATTTCGCTTTGAAGATGAAAGTTGAATAACCAAGGGGCACTGCTATTATAAGCCGCTTAAATTCTAGTAGTAGAAGTCCCATGCTGGACTCACGAGTGCTTCCGGCAGGTTGTCCTTCGATTAATGGTACTCTCCCGAGTCGTGCCATTTTATTTCCTTTCGCATCTCTATGGCCTAGTTATCACCGCCAAATTAGGTCCGAACCAGCACTAAAACATGGTCTAAGTCTTTTTGAGTTTGCACCAAAAAAGAGATATGAGGCTTTCGTCCATACATTGATCACCATCTATTATTCCATCCATGCCTTCAAAGCTGCCATCATAGCACAATATTCGCGTCTCATCATCTGTTCAATTACAATGTTTAAAAAGAAATGGCAACAAACTCGTGCTCCGCAACATAAATCGCTTGTGTAACTTGCTAAAAAAAAGGCCAATATTGATTTTAAAAATCGGACAATACAAACCAGCATTGAAAGCTTAACAGCGGAAAAAGATTCCAATTATTCGCTCTGGAAAGCTATAAAAGGCATTAAAAAAACCGAAAATACAAGCGCCCCAATCAAGAAAAATGGCAACGAATGGGCCAAGAATGATAAAGATAAAGCAGAAGTCTTTGCCGCCCATTTAGAAGAAACATTTAAACCATTTGATGGACAAGCGCTGGCTGAAAATGATAATGCGTCGGATATAGCACTTCACAATAAGAAATGCAAGGCTGACCGAACTTCAACAATAAATAAAGAAACTGAAACCGAATAAAGCTCCTGGATACGACCTAATCACAGGAGAGCTTCTTAAATCGTTACCTAGACAAGCGTTAGTTAAGTTCCTCTGCGTTATAAACGCAGCGTTAAGACTAGAATATGTTCCGAGTCAATGGAAAGTCGCGGAAGTAATAATGATTCTGAAGCCAATCGTATAGACCTATTTCGCTGCTGCCGATTATGTCTAAAGTTTTCGAAAGAATAGTACTTGAGCGATTACAGCCGGTTATAGAAGAAAGATCTCTTAATCCCAATCACCAGTTTGGGTTTAGAACCAAGCACTCAACAATAGACCAAGTGCATAGAATAACTGATTTAATTGAGGAAACTTATGAAGAAAAAAAGATTTGCTCGAGCTTGATGTTTCTCAAGCTTTTTACAAAGTCTGGCATGAAGGATTGAAATATAAATTACGACAAGTTCTGCCGGAACACTTATATAATATTCTGGAAAAATACTTGACGAATCGACTTTTCCGAGTCAAACACGGAATGAATATTCAGAATTTAAAGAAATAAGGGCTGGGGTGCCGCAAGGAAGTGTCCTTGGACCGCTTTTGTACCTATTATGTACTGGCGATATACCGCAAGAAGAAGGCACCGTAAAACGATCGAAGAAACGACTAAAAAATTGCAAGAAGCATTGAACAAAGTAAATGAATCGACAAAGATTTGCCGACTAGCTTTAAACGAAAACAAATCTGTTCATGTCAATTTTACTTACAAGAAAATAAATAATTGCCGATCTTTTTAAACTCGGTTCAAATTCCATTTGCAAACGAGGCTAAGTATCTTGGAATGACACTTCATGCTAAGAAGCTGAAGTGGAAATCGCACGTGAAGAAAAAACGTAAAGAACTCGAAACCAAATACAGAGAAATGTACTGGTTACTTGGAAACCATTCCAAGCTTAATATAGAGAACAAACTGCTTTTATACAAGCAAGTGCTAAAGCCGATATGGACATATGGAATACAACTCTGGGGTTGTACCAAAATAAGTAATGTCAATATTTTACAAACTTTTGAAAATAAAGTGCTAAGATCAATAGTTACTGCACCGTGGTTTATTAAAAATAGCGATATCCATAGAGATTTAGGAATTGCAGCAGTCGAACATGAAATCAAAAACTTCGCGCGTAAGCATAAAGACAGATTCGAATTTTAGATGAGAGGAATCTACTGCGTCGTCTACAAAGGACTAAACCTTTCGACTTAACGCGATAGCAAGAAACCGCGTCTAATTTGCGGAACAAGCACCTGCCAAACGATCTCAATATGTGAAAGAAAAACTGCTGGATAAGTCAAAACTTAGGATATGAATACTCTTATACTATTACAGGACACTGGCGTTCTGAAGAAGAGAGAGAGAGAGAGAGAGAGTGTAGTGGTTTGAAACCCAGATGGTATTATTTTCTGTAAACTCTAAGGGTGGCGTCCAGATAACTGGAGAGCTTGTTTCTTTTGCTTTTGTCATTGCTTATGATTCACAGTATTTTTTCCGTCCTCCTGATGTGATCATCACGATCAAGTTGCATTTTCAGCCATATGATCACTCTACTGCCAGTGTTATTCCTTCGTAACAGTAATATAATTCCGGATAACCAATTCGGTTTTAAGGCGGGGCATGATACAATACATGCCGCGTCTAAACTGGTATCGGATATCCAATGGAACAAAAGCAAGAACCAATGCACGGGTGCCTGCCTGATTGACTTGGAGAAGGCCTTCGACACCGTATGGTTAGAGGGACTCTTCTACAAGCTAAGCAGGCTGGGCATAAGCAAACCACTGCTGTGCATACTTTATAACATGCTCACCAGTAGACAGTTCATTGTCAAAAATGGAAATGTGATTTCTGCTGGAACATTTCTAATTAAAAACGGTCTGCAACAAGGTGCGGTTAATTCACCGATCATTTTCAATATTTACACGAGTGATCTCATAGGATCACTTCACTATGCCATAGTGTACGCAGATGACTTGATCACGTACAGATCAGGGCCAAAAATCGAAGTCATTGCAATTCTCTTGCAACGTGACTTCGATAAGATTCAGCGATATTGCGATGACTGGAAGTTGAAGATCAACTTCCAGAAATCGGAAACCATTCTTTTTAGGACGCCGTTGTCTGGTGCCTCTAGGGATACCAGAAAGAATTGGCGAAAGTTCTCAATAGTTGGACCGCACGGTCAGCCACTTACGTGTCGAAGTGTAATCAGATACCTGGGGCTCTGGTTAGACCAATATCTATATTTTAACAAACATATAGATGCTGCTCTGGCCAGAGCTAAAGGTGCTTTTGCCCTTACAAAGAGACTTTTTTATAGCAAGCAACTCGATGCAAGGGTAAAGGTAATCTGCTACATGGCCCTCATTAGGCCCATGCTCGTATATGGATGCCCCGTGTGGTTCAATGTGGGAGCAAGCTTGTTGGAAAAGATTCGGGTGTTTGAGAGGGCTTGCCTTCATTTGTACAGAACACCAGAGTCCCAGTACATAAAATTCTATCCCAATGAGGTCCTATACAACAGGGCTAACCTAATAAGAGTGGATAATTTCGTTATCAAGCTGATTCGAAGGCACATTGCAAGAGCAATGAGCTCGACGAACAACCTGATCTCCGGGGCTTATTACCCCAATTATGAGTATCACGAGAGAGTGCGCCTTAACGGCTTTGTTCCCACAGAGGCGTTCCTCTATTTTGATGAGAAAGGTCTGATCCAGGACAGATTGGCAGTGCCGCTAATCTTCCACGTTGCTCGGACAGCTGTGGATAGGCGACTCAACTACGACAGCGTCTCCGGTTTAGTAGGGCGGTATCGGGTCGTGATGTTGAGGACGTACAACGTCAGTACGGTCATTTCTGGTGGCTAGCCGAAAGAGGGGAAACTCCTTCGTCGTTTCCCCCTAATCCAGGGTAGCCTGTTTGAGGTCTAAAGTTGGCTGTTCTTGCCTATGGCCGACTTACATAGTTTAAGTTTAGGTATTGTGTTAGGGTAAGGTATTGTGTATAGGTAAAAAAAAAAAAAATTAAAATTTATCACAGCACTTGGATAAAAAAAAAAAAAAAAGTACGTATATAATTACGTAAAGTAGAATAAGATATTTTAAGATTTATTTTAAGGTAGTTTATAAGTTTTATATATAAGAATACAAAAAAAAGTTCATTTACTAAGTTTTTTTTTATCTATTTTTCTTAGTAAAAAGCAAAAATAAAATAATGAAATAAATAAAAAATATATGTACGTTACGTCGAAATACATAGTAATAAGTATTAGGTTTAACTTAGAGTGCCCGCATAGGGCCAGTAAGTTAGAATAAGAATAGTTAAGTTAGTTAAGCTAGTTTTAAGCGTTTTGTCTAGCATGTAAGTTAATAAATTGATTAATAAAAATGCACTAAAAATGAAATGAAAAAATGTTATTCTTTCGCATTAGAGTTGACGTAGCTTTCACAATTGATCGACTTTTTTTTTATTTATTTCAGGCGAAGTAAATAGATGATTCTTGACATCAGGATTTGAACCGTGAACCAACAGCGTGACAAGCGATGATGTTACCACTACACCACGGCCACCCTCAAAGTGGTAGTAATCAATGAAATTTATCACGAAGGGAGGTTTTTTTAGTAAGTAAAAATCTCACACTACTATGAGCACACGCTATCGATCTTCATGAAGATTTTTTACCTACCCTCGGGGAAAAAAAAAAATAAAAAATTTTTACAATTCTACTAAAATCTCAAATTTGAATGGCACATTATGTAGATGCAGATACGAGTACGTGCACTCTGTCATTCGGTCATGCAACATAAGTTTTACTCGTATCTTTGAGTTTCTAAACTAGTCCGCCAAAAATAATTTCCCTCCATCCTCGACATAAATCTCACTCACTTAACTTTATCACTTTAGTAAAAATTTTTAAACATAAATCCAATTAATCGGTTAATTTTCGTGACAAGATAAATCTAAAATATATTTAAAGGTAAAATTAAGGCAAAAATAAAAATAATAAATTAGCAAAAAAAAGATCTTTGCTAATGAAGCAAACTGACTGATTTTCGTAAATACATTACGAGTATGCGTTGTGAACTCACTAAATCTTTCTGAACTTCTCTGCCAAGAAGAGATATTCAAATTAGACTCCATCATTGCATTCCTCGCACATTATTCAATCAACGTCGAGCGTTCGAGGATTTTTTTTTTTTTTTTTTTGGAACACACATGCACAAAAAAAGATCACCTAATTAAAAAACCAAAAAAAAAAGATGCTGTTTTTTTTCAGGAAGGAAACAAAAAAAAAAATATCAATCAGGTTCCAAATTGGAGGTTTTTTTTTTGTTTTTTGGATACAGTAAATGTATGGGTATATTTTGAAACAATTAATTTTAACGATTTGATCACTGCTGATGATTATATGCTTTGTTTTATCGCGTTGAATAATTCGTTGGTTATTTTTTTATTGTTCGTCTACCGCCCACATGAAAAGTAATTATGAGATAGATATAGGCCGGGGGAGACAAGGGAGTGGCGGAATAGATACAATCTACCACTATCTAATTAGAGATTAATTATGCAAACATTTGGTGTCTTTTGAGTTTTACTAACGGTGGATAGGCAGACGGGCGGGCGGACAGATAGACAGAAGAATAAATTGGATGAAATCTCCACCTCTTAGCCGGTCGCCTGCTACATCACCCACCAACGCTGGAATTTTCAATTTAATTACGGGTGGCAGGAGATTTTGTGCTCGATTGCATAATTAATAACAAACGAGTATAAAGTAAATAAAAAGAATGATACCCACGTTAAGTTCACGGCAAAATAGGTGACAAATAGTAGCAGAGGGCTTGACGAGCAAGTCTTTAATTTATGGTCAAAGTGTACTCGTACTGTTTCTTCGGCAATCGATTAATTAGTCTAGGACTCTAATGCAGGCAACAATTGGCCTGTAATTATTAGGTGTCCACAAGAGGCGGACATATCAAATTCCCTGTAATTTAGTCGGCGAAGTTCCATCCCTGGTTAGCTCATTTATACCGCGCGCAACACACCAGGAGGTTATTAATTAACGTGCGCGAATGAAGTTTTTAGACTTGTTGTTCGCGTTAATTAGTATCGAATGAAATGTTGTCGGCGCAATACTCGTATCTGACCGGCCTCTGTCTATTAATCAATGTAATCTTGTGTAATTATCCGCGTGGTTTAATTAAGTGAGGCCAGATGGTTGAGAACGTTTTAATATTACGAGCATGAGGTGAAGGATCTAGTGTGTGGGGGATTATTTTTTTTTTTTCGCACGATTTACTACTGGTATAGATTTTAATTGGGTTCTTTTCGTAATGAGTAAGTTTAATTGGGGCGGGTGATAGAGCTAACCAACTGTTGTGGTTAAAAATTAATTTTTTTACGAGTAAAATTGTAAGAATTTTTAAAACTGCCAGTGAGTATTGGAGTTTTTAATACTCGTATATCATAGTAATGGCCTTGTAATTTGTCTGACTAAAAATATTGAACTTTACTTGACTTGTTTGCGCTTGTAGTTAATTAAAGCTCGACTCGGTTTAACAATGATAAATTATGTAGGCGAAGGACGGGGTCCAAAGTAAGATTTTCCAAATTAGTCAGTCAAACAATTGTTAGCTGCTATTTCTGCTACAAAGTTTTATAAATTTCGCCACGAAGATGTCAAAATTTGGCGTTTGATACAAATTAACCTATCTATGGGGTTATTTGTAATAAAAATAATTTTTAGTTTTTTTTTTCACACGAAAAATGAAATTTTTTTTATTAAAAACAAAAACAACTATAGATCATCCTCGCGGCAGAGCTACTTGGCAAACATCTTGACCATTTCGAAGTCCAGTGTAGGCGCATATGCTCCCCAAGTCGGATGCGAACAGACAGAAAAAGATGCATTCTGCCTAGATTTTCACAACCTCATCAAAAACATACCAAAGGAAGAGCGTTTTTTTGTTGGCGGAGATTTGAAGGGCCATGTCGGGAAGATAAACCAAGCCTATGAAGACTGCCATGGAGCACTGGGGCACGGCACTAGGAACTCTCCAGGTGAAGACATCCTAAGCATGTGCAAGTCATACGGCCTTATCGTGCTAAATACCATGTTCGTCAAATAAAGCCGGCACTTAATCACTTAGAGCAGTGACGGAAATGAAACCCAGATTGACTACCATTTGGTAGCCAGTTTCATCAATCCCCGGGTTAAACATTGCAAAGTGATCCTGGGAGAGGCTATAGCCCAGCAACACCGTCTCCTTCTGACAGAAATTTGTATGGAGACGGGGAAGAAAACAAATAAGCAAACAAAGGTGGCTGAGAAATACAATTGGCACAAGCTGGACAAAGGAAAAGGCGAAGCTTTTATTACCATCGATGAGGTCGGTGATGAGGAGTGCAGAGCACAAGATATGTTGGATTCCTTACAGCGATATTGCTTGGAGAGAGCCAAATCACTGCTTGGAACGTCGAAAGGCCCCTGCCAACACGCCGAAGAAACATGGTGGTGTACAGATGAGGCTAAAGTTGTGACACGGGAAAAGAAAATGGCTTTCAAGGCTTGGTCAAAGTGCTGATCTACTAATAGAGATCAAAAAGCTCGCCTTGCAGTGATATACATGAGTAGATATTGCAAAGATCTAGCGAAAATAGTTCGCCCTAGTACACGCTCTCTAATCCGGTTTCCCTTAGGAATCTGATAATGAGAAGTGGGTCCATGGTTGGCATTTTCTCTTGCCCAAGCACTACAATCTTTTGTGGGTCAGTGCCCACAGGATTTGCAATTGCCTTCGTTTGTTATACCTAGTTTCCTTAGATGCTTCCTGAGTTTACAGTGTCCTGTTAGGACACATAGATTATTCTTATCAAGGCAGATGCACACTTCGAATCTCTTCGGTTGTAGTATCCCAGAAGTTTCTTAGCTTGCCTCAGACCTGGAGTATTAATCCAGGTTCTCGCCCTGTTTTTCTTCTCCATCTTCCTGAATTCTTCGCATATGGTATGATTTCCTATTCCGCAGAATGGTTCAGGTCCAATGGAGGATTCCGCTGCTCCTTGTCTTACCAAGGAGTCTGCTTCTTCATTGCCCTCTAGGCCAATGTGGCCGGGTACCCAATAGAGGGTTACCTTGTTACTACTTCATTAAGATTGTATAGGCATTTCCACATAAGTTTTGATTTAATGACATGGGAGTCAAATGCTTTGATAGCTGCTTGACTGTCTGATAATATTGCTATGTCGCAGTTATCATATCTTCTATCGAGATTGAATTGGACACATCTACTCGTATCTATAGCGTATATTTCGACTTGAAAGATACTGGTACTTTTGCCCATAGGTTCTGAGTGCTTTGTTCAAATACACCTGCCCCTGTTCATTCTTTAGTTCTCGAGCCGTCTGTACCCCACTTTATTGTATGGTTACGTAGTCCGTATAATATGGATTCATTGCTCCAGTCCTTCTTGTTGCTCAACTTTGTACGGAATTTTTTATCAAACTTAAATTTAAATTTTTATCAAAGTTAATTTTCCTGATCGTCCCTAGGGATTGCTAGAAGGGGGAGTTTCTTGAGAAGTACATCATATTCTTTCGAAATGATGCATTTCTTCCTCCGCTTTGCGTTTTGCTCAACTGCGATGTGAAGCAGAGTTAGTTTCAGGAATACTCCCATGGCTGCAGTTGGACATGTTCTCATGGACCCAGCAATACAGAGGTAAGCAAGTCTTTACACTTTAGTGAGTGTCTCCCTCGTTGTGGCTAGGCTAGTTCGTTTGGCCCACGCTATCGCTCCATATGTAATCATTGTTCTCACAATGTATCCATCTTAAAATGCTCGGGCTAAGTCCCAAAGACTTACCCGCTAGGCTTCTACATATCATGAGAGCACGGTTGGCCTTTTGGATACCTCTTCTGTGTACTTTTGCCACATGAGTTCACTATCTAGATGCAATCCTAGATATTTCACTTCTTTTACTGGTGTCAGTTCCGTGCCTGACAGCCGGATTAGCTTCAGTTCAAGCTTCCTTTGTCTCGTAAATACTCGTAGTACTATTGTAGTTTTTGCCGGGTTTATGTTGAGCCCAGCCATGGCAGCACCATTCTTTAGTTGCTATTAGACCCCTTTGTATCTCTCTGGCAATCAGTTCTATGTCATCAGCGTAGGCTTGAGAGTGGATTCCGATGTTGGTTAAGTAAGTATTTATAAACATCCATGGTTTAAGTCTTTTGAGATTAGTACTACTATTCCCTAGGGGAAATGTGCATAACTCACTAACTTTCTTGAGCTAGACTTGTAATAATTACGATTAATTAAACGCCATCTACTCGTACCATATATCTACCCCACTCTATCTAATTCCATTAAAAACTGTAAAATAGTTTTTGAGCAAAAAAGGAGCAAACGAAGTGATCATGTCGACCTGAATCGGAAAGATGAAGGCACATTTTTAAATCTAAGATTAAATGTGTTTCAAGCTTTAAAAAGACAATATTCGCGCAGACTGTCCGATACCTTATTGTCTCATAACAACTACTGTCGCCAGATCTAAATGGTATTTACACTGGACGTCCAGTATAACGAATGCCGATATAACGAACGTCCAGTATAACGAATCGCCATTTCAAGTCCATTGATATCTCTAAATAACGAATAATGAAAAATTGTACTACTCCATATAACGAATGCTCTTCAATTTCAAGGAAAAGAAACAAGACAAAATATGAGAATCATTGTTTGTTTTTCTTACACGTCTCAATAGCCTTTTTCTGTGGTTTGATGTTGTCCGCACAACAAAACGGTACATGAAACACGTTGAGGTTTTTTTTACGTCTTTCGAATTTTTGCAGTTTTTGTGTTGTTATTGCGAAGATACAGTCGTGTTTTTCGGTAAGTTTTTTCGGTTGTGCAAATCAATATTTTATTAGAAATTGTGTTTTCTTAAAAAGTTACGTTGACTAAATGTGCAAAATGAAGGTAGCTCGGAAGCGCCTAACAGTTTCGGAGAAATGTAAAATTCCGAAATCCAGCATCTGTGCAATAAGGACGTAGAAACGGCTGCTTTTGAGGAGTCTTAATGCAACCAAAAGTGGAACCTCTGCAAGGCGGTTACTAAAAAAAGTAGAGTATCCATGAATGGAAAAAAATTTTTGGAATGGTTCCTCCAGCAACGCGAAAATCATATTCCTAAAGGCTAAAGTCCAAGCCATGCATAAAAAATATTCGACAGGAAATTTCTTCGCAAGCGATGGATGGGTTACTAAATTTAAAAAGAGATTTGGGGTTTGTTTGCTCAAGACAACGTGAGAAAAGTTATCTTCACAAGCTGGACTTGTGGAGCCCTTCAAAAAGTCATTGGCAGAAATAATTGAGCGACGTCAACTTTCTTTGGACGCAGTTTCCACCGACGTACGTACACTCTAAAGAAGCAACAGCTCCAGGACAAAAAATTTCCAAGGAACGGATAACGTTTTTAACTTGTTCCAATGCCATTCAACATTGGCAAGTCCAAGAACCCGGGCTCATTTAAAAATAAACAGTTTCCAGTCAACTATGGGCATACTAAATCTGCTTGGATGACGACCGCTCTTTTTAAGGATTGTTTTTTTCATAAATTTTGTTCCAGAGGCACGTTAGAGAAGACAATTTACCATTATAATACATTTGCATTCTTTTATTAGGTCGAAAGATTTTTGGATTCAATGAACTTACCTAGAAGAGCTGTTCTCTTGCTGGACAATGCACCAAGCCATCTATCAGCAGAAGATTTAGTAAAAGAAACAGACGATGGGCAGATTTGGGTTGTTTACATGCCACCAAACGTAACAGCCCTGATTCAACCAATGGATCAGAATGCAATCCGCTTGACAAAATTATTTTACAGGAACAGTTTGCTCACTAAGGTTGTTAGCTCGGGGGTTACAGATGTTATACAATCAGTAAAGGATCTCAACTTATTCTAAGCTGTATCACTTGTTGCACTTTCATGGGAAAAGGTTTCACCAGTATCCCTCAGAAAGTGTTGGCGAAAAATACCTACTTATTGAAAGAACACCAGAGTTTGAAGAAGAAAATAATATCCCATTGGCTGCTCTTCTGAGAGACGAAGAAATAGTATCCACATATCAAACAGTCAAACTGATAAATGACATTTTTCCAGAGGTAGTTTTTGATTTACTAGTCTTTTTAACGAAAATTTGGCTCATTAAGCTTGGAATAGAGCCGAAGAAGGTGAAGGTCCAATAGTTCAAGAAGAGGAGAATGCGACAGTCATCAACATAGACGAAGACGAAAATGAAGAGAGTGGTGCTGATGGTCAAGTTCAAAAGACCAAACACCAAGACGCAATCGACTGCTTCAAAACATGTATTAAATGGTCAGAAGAAAATCAACAAGATTGCGCCAAAATTTTAATTTTACCGCAGTTGCAGGAGGAAGCTGTCCACAGGTGGTACAAACAATCTAAAACCTTCAGACAGACACGAATTAATGACTTTTTTTCTTGCCAAAATTGATTCAATTTAAAAAGTTGTATAATAAAAAGTTTGTAAATGATTTTTAAGTATTTTTTAAGGTCGAAATAACTAGTTTCGATATAACGAATTGGCGGAACATCATATCTTTCGTTATACTGGACGTCCAGTGTACTTAGTTCACAAAACAAGCATATGTCACGTTAAAACTATTAAACGCATTTTTTTTCAAATTCTTCACATTCACCCATAAAAATGAAAAGTTTTGAGAATTCCCCTACGATCCCAAGAAATTTTTAATTTCAACCAAAGTAAAAATAAAAATGTGTGTCACATAACAAAGGAAGAAAAAAAAATTCGAAATTGACAAATTACTCGAACAACTGCAACAATGCATTTTTCAAAATAAAATAGAATCACGGCGACAACAGAAATCTATTTCCGAAAGATCCTTGCAAGTGTTTTACTTTTTTGCTTGTTCTGCATCCGCAAATAGAAGTACGATCGTGCTGTGTAGCTGATGCGCTATCCACAAATGCAAAGTTCTTCGCCCAAGATCAATCATTTGTAAGTAAGCACTTTACATCGTGTCTACTATACTGAATTCACGGCCTCAATACATCCGTCTTTGTCGTGACTATTTTAACGCAGATACGTTAGTGTTTCTAGACGTGTGTCGTTTATTCACGACTCTCGCTTGATGCGTTCACGTTTGTTTTTAACGTTCGCCTTTATGTCGTTTTATTTCCCTGTTGTCACTTGGGCATTTATTTATTTCTAAATGGTTAATAATGGTGATCTAGCAAAGAATCAAGATAAGAAAAATAAGCAAAAGAGGATTAAAAAATAATATACGAGTACACTACCGATCATAACTTTAAGAACACCGCTATTTCCTTGATTTTACTCAATCCTACCCATTGTGGCAATATGTAGTAACCTTAGCCCTATTTTTTTATTTTATTTTATTTATTTATTCATCTACAAGTAATATAACTTAACAGATTACAAGAAATAACTATAATGATGAAGGAATAAAATGAAATATTTACAAGAATTTACTCAATTAAACAATAAAAATTAAATAATGCACTTTTAAAAATAGATCTAGATAAATTTAAGTCTACTACAGACCAAACTGAGTTGAACTTTGAAATAGCGCGAGACATAGGCTCGTTCAACCCATAATTAGTTCTATGCAAAGTACGAAAAAGAAACTCTCTTTGCCATATAGGTCTCTCGGGTGCATATATTGGAATTAAACCCAACAAGCATGGGCTTTTTACATGACAACAGAGGATGTCTCTCACAAACATTACATCATGGATCTTCCTCCTAGTCGTAAGCTTAGCTAAACCAAGTAGTTGGCATCTAGTTTTATATTCTGGCGAAAAATTCCAGCGCATTTTGAAGAAAACAAATTTAGAAAATCTTCTCCGAACTCGTTCCACCCTATCAATATGCACCTGATAAAAAGGACACCACACGATGTCGCAGTGAATAGAGTTATTAGGGAGTGGGGATTAGAGAATTCAACTGTATTTCTTTTGATGAAGCCGACCATGGAATTCGCTTTAGTTGTTATGTAATCTACGTGATCACAAAAAGTCAATGCCTGATCAAAAACAACACCAAGATCTTTAACCTTATTTACCCGAGTGAGATCTTTAGAATCGATTGAGTATCGGTGAATAATTGGGTTGAAGGATCTACTGAATGTTGTTACGTTGCATTTCGCTATGTTAAGATGGAGGCAATTAACTTTACACCAATTTGAAAGCGCATCATTATCAGATTGAAGCTTTATGCAATCGTTTATGCTTGATATACTTAAGAACAATTTTAAATCGTCTGCATACAAAAGGCTTTGGCAGTAGCTAAGAACAGATGTTATATCATTGATAAATATGATGAAAAGTAAAGGCCCTAGGTGACTGCCTTGAGGTTCGCCTGAGCAACAGTGAAACGGGTTTGAATGAACAGAATCGAGCTTAACTAACTGCACTCTATTCATTAAAAAAGAAGAAATCCATCTCAGTATGGATGAATGGAAACCAAAGCACTTCAACTTATGTATTAAAACATTGTGACTCACAGAATCGAATGCCTTACTAAAATCAGTATAGACCGTGTCCACCTGACAACCCCTTTCGAACGAATTTAGTACAGACGATGTAAAATATACGAGATTGGAGGCAGTAGATCTCCCTGAAACAAATCCATGCTGAGATACTGAAATATGCTCTTTGACGAAAAATTCCAGTTTGCTTTTGACAATACTTTCAAAAAGTTTAGGAATGGCTGACAATTTACAGATTCCCCTATAGTTTTTAACATCATTTTTAGAGCCAGCTTTAAAAATTGGAACTAAAAACGATAACTTCCATTCATCTAAAAAAAATGCCATGCTTGAGCGACGTGTTGAAAATTTGCAGCAGTGGGTAACAAATGCTATCCTTACATCTTCTTAAGACAAGTGCAGGAATTCCATCCACACCTGCAATAGTTGATGGTTTTAGACTGCCAAGAGCCAGAGTGACGTCCTGCAGGTCCAAATTAATGCGTCCAATATCCACTTTAGGATCGATATTGGTTATTGGTGTGAACTGGACATGGGCACTTTTCACATAAACAGATTTGAAAAATTGAGCAAACAATTCGCAGGAAGATCCAACATTGTTCGATTCCGTATTTTCGTATTTCATTACTTCCGGAATACCATACGTGTTACGTTTTTGTTTAATGAAATTCCAAAAACTTTTACTATCTGTTACTAGCTTACTCTCGATATCCATGATATAATTTTTATGCAGAAACCTACTGAGCACGCTAAACTTTTTTCTAAAGGTACAAAAAGTATCATAATCAATCAAGGTTAGCGAGTTCTTATACCGTTTAAGAGCCTTATTCTTCAAGTTTTTCAAATGCATTAACCGTCGGTTATTCCAAGGGGGCTTTGAGAGTTTCTTTTTGCGTGTTATCGGCACATACATTTCAAACCCTGCATCAATGATAGTTTTGAAATGAGCATACATTTCACTTAGATTTAGGCAAAGAAATTCATTAGTCCAATCAAATGAATTGATCCAACTATTTAAACCCACAAAATTTGCTTTAACGAAATTGAAAGTCCTAATATTACAATCAACTGGCTTTAAAATATTGTAAAATTCAAATTCAAGCTCAGTTTGGTTGTGATGGAACGAATTATTAAGCAGTTCATAAGAAGCATACGATGAATTTACTTTAAGTTCTTTTACACAAACGAAAACAAGATCTAAATCTGTTTAATGAATTATACATCGTATTGACTTGTGAAAGGTTTAAAGAATATACAAAATCAATAAAAGCATGTTCATAATCTGAATCAAAATTCGAAGGAATAAACATTTTATCTTCTTCAGACCAAGACCATTTCACTTCAGAAAAATTAAAATCACCTAACACACATAGGTACTGAGTTGCCTTATAAAATTTTTTCGATATGTACTCAATATTTTCAATATGTTTAAAATAAGTATTTGCAATACTATTCGACGGAACATAACTAGCCATTAAAATAAGTTGAGAATGTGAGCTTACATTAATTACAATACATAATTGCTCAACATCAGTGACTGGTAATGGTGTTTGCTTACAAGGTAGAGATGAACGGATAGCAATTACAATTCCTCCTCCACGGTCCTTGGCGGTTTGACATCTATCCAAACGGAACACGGTGTAAAATCTGCTGTCAAATATTTCCGACGAGAGTATACTGCCATAAAGCCAGGTCTCGGTTATGACGATAATATCATACATAAGCAGGGAAGAAGCAACGAAGACATCATAAACCTTAGACCTCATTCCACTGGCGTTGTGGTAAAAAAGTCAAAGAGATGACGGCTTATTCGACATCAGGTTATTATTGCATTATACCAGTATCTTTTACTTGCATGTAGACGCATGAAGCCTTCGGGGTAATCGGTTCCCCATTGTAAGGGGTAGTGGGCACCTTCCTGCGGTGCCCGCTGGATAGCTACGAGTACGAGTATTTCATAGCGAACCAACGATGAGCGTATTCTGCGTCTGACTAAACATATGGATCTGAACACTCAAAACTGCGCAAGCACCGCTGTGTGAACTTCAGGACATACGAGTATGTACATATGTAAGAAATCGGACAAAGTATTAGTCTAGCCATCAGACTGCCTAAGTGTGTCTCTGAATGTAGCGGTAAACGATCATTTGTGGTAGGGAGGAAGACTTGTTGACCCGATCGGCTTTAATGCGTCTCAGACAGTATGAAACCCTGTTGACAAAATAAATGGGTGTGCCTTAGTTCCCAAAAGCCTTTGCGAAATAGAAAATACGGTGACGGAACATAAAACAGCTTCGGATAAGAATGATTTTACCGTTGACGGTACATGTTAAAGATAATAACGTACGGCTATGTACGTGGAATGTCGAACCCTTAACAGGCTGCGTGCTGCCGAACAACTAATGCAGACATTAGTAGCGGAAATAACGGCTATCCAAGAAGTACGATGAGATGGACCGGGCAAAAGGAGTATGAAAAACGGCGACTGGTACCGAGAGCAGAAGAAACGTCTATTTGGATGCGGTTTGTCATTGGCAGTAGACTTAGGTAAAAAGTCTTGAGTTTCAGACATGTGGGCGAACACCTAGTGACAATCCGTATCAAGGCTAAATTCACCAATATTAGCCTTATATGCGCGCACGCCCCAACAAAGAAGAAGGACGAATGCTTCTACGGAGAGGACCTATGAGCATTGTCCCAAGTGCGAATTTAAAATCGTGCCTAGCGATTTTAACCCCAAAAGACGGAAGGTAATAACGTCGAAATGCATAGCCTACACGACACCACATCCTAAAACGGACACAGGTAATCGACTTCGAGACGGGACGAAACGTCGTCGTAGAAAGTACGCGTTTCCCACATATCGGCATTCACAATGCCACATGGCGATCCTCTGATCAAAAGACGAAATACCAGACAGACGCAATGTGATAGCGATCGACAGAAGACACGTATCCAGTGTTTTGGACTTGTGCGTTTTCCGACGATACAAATATCGACTCGTATCACTACCTTGTTGCATCCAAGAATATCCTGAACAGTCTAACGTCAACAAAGAACTGAAAGAAAATAGAACAGCTGCGAGAACCTTTCCCTCAACCTCTCGAGAAGTCCCGTGCATCGAGTGCAGGAGACAAGTGGCAACGCTGTCAGGAAGCGATCAGAAGTGCCGCCTCTATGATGTGCTAGATTACACCAGGCGACAACAAAGAAGAAACCCATGGTTTGATGAAGAATGTCAGCGAGCACATTCAGCCAAACAAGAGGCACACCTTGCGACGCTGCATGCAAGGACGAGAATTGAAAGGAGGATTGCTTACTCGTACGACACCTATGAGCAAAGGAGAAAACAAGAGTTCAAACTTATCCGAAGGAAAAAGGGGGAATTTGAGAAACACGCAGACAGAGAGATGCTACTGCAGGAATGAAGAGCGAAAATGTTACCAATTGGTAAAAAGAACATGTCATGCCTACAGATCCCGAACCGAAGCCTACAAAGATCAACAAAGGTACATAGTAGTAAAATCGCGGTCGGTGCTTAAAATTTGGAAGAACCACTTCTGCAGACTGCTAGACAACGATGACAACCAACATTCCGCTGTCAGGCAGGTTGAGCCATTCCGTCAACCCAACCAGTATGAAGTGAAGAAAGCCATATCTAAGCTTATTATTATTATTTATGGTCTTAATTGGAATGTGATCATAAAATAGTTGAACTATCAGAGATTCAAAAAAATTCGACTTTAGCATCTACCTCTGGCATATCCCAATAGAAGCTCCAAGGTTAAGACACACAGTCTCGAACCAATTAACATTTTTGTAATCTTTATACGTAAACTGCTCCGGTGTTGGAAGTTTGTTAAAGCATAAGTCATAAGTCAAAAAAATTAGATCGTGATAACAGGGAACACCAGGCAAAACTCGTTAATCAAACTGAAATTATCAAATTATGTCAAGACTTCCCATCTTAAGCAATGTCAAGCAAACTGGGTCTACAATGCGGGTGATAATAAGTTGGAAAAGTAGTAAAGGGTGACCAGATAGCAATGATAGTTCTTTCAATTGTTATGTTTCAGCAGCTGTCAAAGATACAAAAGACATCTAGCTGTTAAAATATTCACTAAGGTTTGCCATTTCATCATGCATTATTTGACACTTCCCGAACGTGTGGAAATTATTAAAAAATATCGAAATTCCGGCTCATTTGTAAATACGCAACGTGAATTTCGTCGTGAGGTCGGTCGTCATCATGGCTTCAGTGCGAAGGCAATTCGTAGCACCGTGGAAAAGTTTGAGTGTGAATACACTCTTCTGGACTTTAAGCCACCAACCAGACAGAGATCGGTGCGAAGTGAAGAAAACATAGCCGCCGTAGCGGCCAGTGTCGAAGAAGACCCAGAAATGTCAATTCGGCGCCGATCAGTTGAATTGGGCATCACCAAAGAGTCAACCATTCTTATTTTGCAGTTGGATTTGAGCCTACATCCGTATAATATTGTGCTGACGTAAGAATTGAAGCCGGACGACCATAGATAACGCCGTGAATTCGCTAATTGTGCGCTGGAAATTTTGGCAGAAGATCAGGATTTTGGCCATAAAATCATCTTCTCGGACGAGGCCCATTTTTGACTCAGCGGTTATGTCAACAAGCAGAATTGCCGTTATTGGAGCGACCACAATCTACAAGTGTTCGACCAAGCATCAATGCATCCACAAAGAGACACCGTTACCGTCAATGGTCCTCGGTTAACCGACTTTCTGTGGCCAGAGTTCGACAACATCGATATATCCGAGCTGTGGCTCCAACAAGATGGCGCTGCATGCCATACAAGCGACGCAACGCTCGAAGTGGTGAAGGAGAAATTTGGCGACTGGATCATCTCACGGCGAGCGTTCATCAATTGGCCGCCGATTATTTTCTCTGGGGCTACGTCTAGTTTTTAGTCTACGCTAACAAGCCAACCACTTTCGACGAGCTCGAGGCCAATATTCGAGATGCTATTGCCGGAATAACCCAGTACATATTGGACCGAGTCATCAAAAATTGGACCGATCGCTTGAAGCACTGCCAGCGAAGGCGAGGCGGCCATTTAAATGATGTGCTTTGCATACATAATGGCATGAATGTAGCTTCAAAATAAAGTCAGAATCAATGTGATATCTCACACCGTTGTTGTTTTATTTAAAATTCTTTTCAAACCGTTTTTATCTGGTCACCCTATATTTACAACTTCCAGACCACACATAACACAATCATTAAACAAATAATGTTAAAACTCTGACGGTTACTGGACGTTTTCTGATTAACCTTACTTTCAAATCGCGAGATATGTCATGCGATATTCATGAGTCGTGGAAGAACGTTATCAAAAATCTTTTCATAGTCTAAATCCACAACTAGACACATTTTGGTCAGACACACTTAGTTAGCTAAAGATTGAACTTGTTCAAGAGGCTTGTCATCTAAAGTTAATCACAATAATTCATAAATTTAAGTTTTCTATTTCTAAATACTTGGACACTAGACTTTTGCAATCCGAACGTTTAAAAATGCTTTACGATAGTTTTTATTCCCTTATTGGTTCTATTCTTACAAACGCATCTCTCAGATTGGAGACGCCAAGAAATATTGGTTAGGTGTTTTCTTAATTCGTTAAGTTTTGCCTTGAGAATTTAAATAGATACTTATTGAAAGGACTGGATGGATATCTTTATGTAGGGTGATTCAACTGGATGTTCCAATTTAATTTATTGGTTTTTGATAAACTGCTGATATTTATATGTCAATATAATGTTGAGACACTGACATTAAACATAAAAAATTATATCAGCCAAACTTTTGATGAAATTTCCCATTACTTTTCGACATAAATCCTCCGGTATTTCATATATAACGCATGGAATCTCATCCTTTGTTCGAGAAATCGCCACCAACTTGGAGGTTTTCTAACACTCATCCAACTATGTCACGATGCTGTTCATGGTCTGCTGGCTTCGATTCCTGCGACAATTGAATCTTGTAGGCATGCAGATGAAGATCTTTTGTTAAAATGCGCTGCGTGGAGGTGTAGAAAAAAAAAAAATAAAGAATAGATTTTGACGGATTGTCGCGAACACTGTCACTCACTGCGGCGATATTTTCGAGTGACTGGCCACTCTGAGAACACTGTGGTATTTGTACATCCAACACTGACCCGATTGGATTGAATTTTGTAGACGATTATGTATACCGATTGATGCTAGTACCTAATACTCACTCTGGAAGGCAACAAAGAAAATGAAAAGGCCAATTGCACACATTCCACCAGGTTAAAACAGAGAAGGTAACTGTACAAGAAACAACCAAGAAAAAGCGAATTTATTTGCTGAGTATCTCGAAGGCGTCTTCCAACCATATGAAGATAAAGACTGTCAAGACACGGAAGAATTGTGCGAAGAGGAGAGACATATTCAACTGGTAATATCGAAAGAAATTACCAAAGAAATACAAGAAGGCATCAATACTAAGAAAGCCCCAGGATTTGACTTGATATCGGGGAAAATCTCAAAGCAACTCCCCAAAAAAGGCTTAAAGAAACTAACACAGATTATAAATGCTGCATTCAGGATAAGGTATGTACCTAGCATTTAGAAAGTCGCGGAGGTAATTATGATACCAAAACCAGGAAAACCACATGTTGATTAAACGTCTGCATAAAATAATTGAAGAGAACTCGCCAATCCCAAACCATCATTTTGGTTTTAGAAATAAGCACTCCACAATTGATCAGGTGCATAGAATAACTGATAAAATCGAAAAAAGCATTTGAAGAAAAAATTATATGCTCTACTATATTTCTCTATAAAGTATGGCACAAAGGACTGATACATAAATTGCAAAAGCATCTACCAAAGGAATACTCAGAAATCCTAGTGTCTTATATATTACAGCGATTTTTTAGAATTAAACAAGGAGACGGCTACTCCACATTGAGAGAAAATAGAAACTGGTGTACCACAAGGCAGTGTGCTAGGCCCTACATTATATCTCTTATTTACCAGTGACTTGCCATTTAGCAATGAAACAACTGTAGCGACATTTGCAGATGATACTGCTATCCTTGCTGTGGGAGAAACTGTCGAAATAGCGACGAAAAACCTGCAGAAGGTAGTGAATAACATATCAAAATGGACCAAAAAATGGCAGATTAAATGAAATGACCTAAAGTCTGTCCATATCAACTTTACAAATAAAAATGTTCCGCACATCCTAATAACAGGAATGTGGCTAGGGGATGTTATTATAAGTTTCAAATTTGAAGAAAAATAAATTGAAGAAATTTGCAAAATTTTCATTTAAATAAATATTTTGGCGCTAACAGCCCAATAAAGAAACTGTTCACGAATGGTTGCGACCTAAAGTTTTATGCCTTTGCGAAGGATAATTTTTTCGATTGAGAGAAGCTTCTCATGAAATTTTTACTCTCGGATGTTGGTCAGACGTTCAAGAAAACGCGTTTGAGCTGCCTGCAACTACGCCACGTTCGCCTAGGGTAATGGAGTTGGCTTCGCGCCGTAGGGTGTGCTCAATACACTGCCACTTTTTCCTTCGTGTAGTAATGTCTATAGATACTTGGCCCGTTCTCTAATAAAGTTGTTCGTTTGAGATACGATTGTGCCAAAAAATCCTCAAGATCACATCTATAGATATCTATTTACCAAGATCTGTGTGTTAGTGGTATTCACCTTCTAAGCACTGCACGCATATAGCAGTACTAATTCTACGTTGGAGCGGAACCGTTCTAGCTTGGTTCATGTGCTGATAACATTGCTTCAAAGCTGATAACGCAGCTTTTGCCTTCTCGATTCTGCTGCACACATCCAGTTTAGTGCCATCGCGGTTAGCCGAGGCCTAGGTATAGAAAGTTGTCTGCTTTCTCGACTTCCTGTCCGGTAATGTTGAGTTGAGGGCGGGTGTTGGAAGTGGTCAGGGCTTTTGTTTTGGCTATGTTTGCCGCAGATTTTGGGCCATCAGATGAAGGTCCATTATCAGAAGTGAAAGTAGGTAAACATTGTCAGTGTAGTGGATGTGAATAAGGTAAGATATCATATAATTGAATTCCATGGTTACCTTTCATCAATGCTGCACGGAGTACATCGCGGAGCGGTTTGAATAAGAAAAATTAAGTTTTTCGTACATTTGTCTAATGTACAACCAAGAATCTTATTAGAGTAAGCAGAAACATGGTCGAAACGCTTTTTTTTAAATGCAACTTGTAGCTTCCGTTGTATGAGCGCGCTATACGATATTAGTGGTACAAGCAGCGATCTTGCTAACATTAGCTTAGTATTTGTTGGTGTGTAGCTCCGCGAGGGTATAAGATTTCTGAGACAGCCATAAATTTGACCGATTCAGGTCCGAATATGGTTATCCCAACATAATGTTGTGCTAAACCAGACACCTAGATTTTTAGCTTTGTGCAGGAATTCAATTTCCGTATTCCCAAGATATATATATACTTATGACAAGGCATTTGGTTTTACCAGGATTTAATCATAATGAATTCTCTTCAGACCAAGTAAGAATTTTAGTAAGATCTTCATTGTGTTTCTGTGCAGTATCTTCGACGAGACCGATCTCGCTGCTTATGTACAGTTGAACATCATCCGCGTACATATTGTAATATGCGAGCTACGGCTCGAGTAGATAAAACGTTATTCTGTGAGATTATTTCTTTATTTTCTAGTCTGTAGAACAATTCAAGTTCACACTATACTGTTCTTCGCAAATTCTTTCCTTACAAGGTCTCTTTTTTCTCAAATCACTTTATCTCCTTTCAATTACTTAATTCACAAATCCAAACTAATTACTTCTTCTTGTTAACTCTTAACTTTCAATCTATCACAAAACTACAACTTCGCCCATTATCACTTTTCCAATCTCTTCGTGCGGTTCGAAAACCAACTGCCTTGCCTCGATCGCCATCTGTCCTTATATAGTCGCATTTCTGATATCCAGAAACTTCTAGCAAATTCTTCGACCACTGGAACAAGAAAATTCTGATGTAATAATTCCAAGATGACAGCTGCAGCCAATAATCTCTTGCGGTTATAATTCTCTCTTAATTCCGCGACGTCGTCTTAGACCTAATTCGTCTCTTACTGTGGACACGAACCTCGAATGAAAAGATACTTCGGAATGTGTTGCATCTTTTTGGGGCGTAGTTATTATGCTACATTATGTTACAATATGTAACGATGATTTGTGAACAGTGTTTGGAAGATCGTTGATAAATATTGTAAAAAGCAATGGGCCCAAAATGGAACCTTGGGGGACACCCGCTGACGTTACAAGGAACTCGGATTGGATATCATTTACGAAAACTGCTTGTTTACGACCCGTGAGGTATGACAAAATGAAATTTGCGCGGATGAGGAGAAAGCAAACGACGTTCTCAGTTTTTTTACAAGGAGCCCATGGTCAACCGTGTCGAATGCCCTGGAAAAGTTTAGTAATGTCAGAAAAGTGAAATAGTCTTTATTAATCGCTGTCCGTATGTCATCTGTTACCTTTAGCAATGCTGAAGTGGAACTATAATACTGTCTAAAACCGGATTGATACGAACAGAGCAGTTTATTTTGCCGAAGATAGGCAGACAGTTGAAAGTGAACAGACTTTTCCAAAACCTTAGACAAATATGGGAGGATTGCGATGAGTCGATATTCTACAGGTGCACTGCTGGTTGCTTTCCTTTTTAGGGCAGGAATGATCTTTGCATCTTCCCAAGAGTTTGAAAATGTGGATGTGGCTATGATAGTATTAAAAGCCTTGATAGTAGCTCTGAGTGGCGCAAGGCCAACCAGATAGCATCTAGATTCCAGTTATCGAAAGCCTTCTCGAAGTCGATAAACAGTAGATTAAACGCAGACTTGTACTGGGCGCATTGCTCTATTATGATCAGTAAGCTGTTTACGTGGATCGATGCAGGTGGATCCAATGTCGAGAGTTGAATCTAAAAGTTATTTAATCCGTTCTAATATGATTCTAGCTTGGCTACGGGCGGGAGAAGGCATATTCCTCTAAAATTTCCACATTAAATTAGAGTTCCCTTTTTTATATACATATATGTATATATATTTGAATATATATCCATATATATATGTATCAGTGGCGTGGCGTGGCGTCCATATAAGTCGATTCCTTCCGACTTCCCTTTTCAAATATCAACAAATTTTATTTTGCCACTTGCCAACCATCACATTCAATTATTTGTTCATCAAACCATTTTTCATTCATAAATCATAACTATATACGCTCGAAGATGAAATGCAGCGACCACTTCGGTTGTTTATTCATTTTTACTCATACACAAACTCGCACACATAGGCGAGACAAGTATGAACTCCTCTAGCGAGAGAGCGTGCAATGAATTTTTTTGAAAAGCCGTTCATTTTCCGGCTTATGCATTCATTTCTTCACAGTACGAACTTTCAACTCCATTCCTTTCTGGCATATAGTAGAAGTTTATTTGCGATTTCTTTGTCTAACATACATTCGCTTATGAGGAAAATAACCCGGGATTTCTCGGCTTTTGTGGATGAACATTGGTGGAGGAGAAAGGTTTCAGTTCGAGGGAGTTTTTTTTTTTATAGTAGGCAACAAAATAAGCCGACGAAAATCGAATTATTGGGTGATACAGTGGTTCGAACGGCGTTTGAGGTTTGAGGTTATTGAAAATTTGGATGCAAATTTTTGTGACTGCTAATTATTAGAAAATTTTAAAAATTTTGCAATTACATATTGGTAGTTAAGTTAGTGTTTTAAATTATTAAATTATTATAAAATAGTGAGTGAGCTAAGTGAATATTTATTAGCTATATACCAACTAAGTAATTATAAATCTACTCAAGAGGTGCCCCATTGAACATTCTTATTATTCTTAGAGAAGATGTCTCTAGTTAATTTTGAGTATTGTTTAACTGATTTTCTTCTAAAAGAAACCCACGAGTTCAGCAAGCTTTCTTTTTTCTAAAAAAAAAAAAAAGTTATAGAACTAGGTCGCTCGACACCATCAATGGAAATTGATTATTTGCATAGAGACTTCTTTAGGGGATTCTTACGAGGCTCATAATAGAAAAGTTGATCGCGATCGCGATTTAATGAATCGTTTCATAGACACTGTAGTTCTTCTAGGAAAACAAGAGCTGGCATTCCGGGGTATCAGAGACTCGATGGCAATATCATTCGCGTATAGTGAACGTCTTATTCAATTGCAGAGAAGACATAGAGCTTGCGAAGCAAGAGATCGAGGGTTTTGAGTCATGGATTCATTCTGAATTTTTAAACTCATTTGACTCAATCTATGAGAGCGTACCCCTTCACTTAAGAAGCTTGAGGTTTTTCAACTTTATAAGCATTTTAATACGGAAATGCTTAGAGATACTTTTTCTCAAGCTCTAACATTGTGTGAAATCTTTTTAACCCTTCCTTTGACTGGGGCCTCTGTCGAAAGATCTTTTTCGACTTTAAAAAGAGTCCATACTTACTTAAGAAATTCCCAAAAAGAAGAAAGACTCTCAGACCTGGCACTTTTACCTATCGAAAAGCACCTTCTTTTAGAAATTAAAAAACAACTCAAATTTTTGTGAAAGAGTTTTAACAGAATTCGAAAAAAAGAATCGTAGGATAGCTTTAGACTACAAATAGGTAGTACATAATTGTAATTGCTAAATTTTTTATATTTAACAACGCTCCGAGTTATCAATAACTTATATAGATTATTCTACCCAGAACGGCTTCTTTCGAAGCCACTTTTTTTATGCGATGAGCTCATTGTCTACGTAAATTCCAATGACTTAAAGTATAACAAAGGTGGCTTAGATTGCATATCTTAAGTCTGTATTTCGAATAAGCACAAAAATGGTAAGTCTTGAATAAAACGTTTTACTTAAAATTTTTTCGGCTTCCCTCTCTTGAAATTTCACCCCACGCCACCGGTATGTATATATCCTAGCGTAAAAAAAAAAATATATACCGATAGATCCCAATATGCAAATCATGTTGGTTAAATTATCCCCCTCTCTGAGATTTGTTTCAAAGATTAAAATGCGTTGTTCTCTCGTATACCGCTCCATAATTACAAATGTCAATGCTTAGATGTCAAATATCAGCTGTCTATCTTTGACAGAACTACAGTATTGCCAGATTTAAATTGTAATCTCCAATTGAGTCACCCGTTATATTTACTCGTACGAGTACGTATCCTTCTTAACAGATTAAGCTCTTCTTGGGTTTGGTTCTATATTTAAATGCGCACCTAAAAAAGACTAAATTTTATCGACTTTAGAGACTTTAAAGCAATCGATAAAGCTTAAAGTAGAAATGCATCGGCTTATGCATAATAAAGAGTGACACTCATCTTACGTATCTTGTCATGTAACCGTCAAGTGAAATCAACTTATGTCATTATTATGTCATTCAATTCATAGGGAAAGTGAACCTCAACGAATTGCACATGTGTCCGCGTCGATGCACAATTGCACTTTACGTTTCTTTCGTTTTTTTTTTTTTGTTTGATATTAATTTCTCCAAAATATAAAGCGAATTTCAACTTTTAATTTCCGGTTGCAAGTACACAAAATTGAATCACACCGCACAAACTCACTCACACAGAGAGAGAGAGAAAAAAAAAGTGATGGTGAATTACAGTATAAACAATTGGACACGTCGTAATACATTGTACGACTTCACAGCAGCAACGGACCAGGAGGTGGAGGTGGTGCTGCTGTAAATGGGGAGTGTACGAGTAAGAGACACAGCAAGGAAAACCACAGAATAACGTGTGGCAATTTTTTTAATTAAATTAAAACTCATTAGCGATAACTCATGCGAGCAGATTAAAGAAAATTTCCCAGAGAGAG
This sequence comes from Pocota personata, assembly GCA_963082735.1. Lineage (NCBI taxonomy): Eukaryota > Metazoa > Arthropoda > Insecta > Diptera > Syrphidae > Pocota > Pocota personata. The sequence goes on along the minus strand of OY720432.1, from coordinate 72,911,522 downwards.
GGACAGATACAGGGAAGGGCCATGGGTGAAGGTCTATTTACGAATCGCATGGGGGTAGAGCACAGGCTTCATAAACTCATTTCGTGGGGAATGGTCTACGAAAATGTGATACGAGGATGTTTTATTTTTTTTTTTTTCGCTTTTTCACAATTTTAACTTTCGTTCTGATTTTTTTTTTTGTGTCATTCCACACCATTGCTACAGAGGGTTACATTGCGTTACAAGTCAACCGGGCATGTTCGACACCCTGTTCATTTTGTAGTAGACTTATTTTTTGTTCCCCCCCCCCCCCCCCCCGTCGCACTATTTACAAAACTAATTTTTTTGGTTTGAGGAGATTTTCCTTTTACCTGCGAGCTGTGGCTTCTTTGTTTGTTCTATTTTGTTGATGAAATAAATTACATTTAAGTGAGAGGATTGTCTGGATTCATTGGTCGGTGAGCATTTTTTTTTTGCATTAATTTTTCATCTCACAAAGGCTTTTAATTAAAATTTCATCAATAAATTAATTAGCTTTTTTTTTCAGTTGTGTGTGGATCAAATTATTTATGAATTTCATTTAAATAAAAAAAAAAAATCTTTATATGTTTTTAGTAAGAGTTTTTTTTATTTATTTATAGCATTTGAATATATTTTAATTGGATATCCGTGTCCAATTAGTGTTTTACGGGGCTATTTGTGGGCTTAAATTTTAACTAATGGCTGTGCTCAGCACTGAATTAAAAATTGCAGGAGTAAAATAAAAAAAACAAATGATTTGAATGCATCTCTTTTCAGGCGAATTAATACGAATTCTTTTTTTGTTTTCCATCAAATATAATTTCTTTTGCTTTATATCTAAATAATTTGTTTCGAATGATTAAATAAAAATCTTGAAATGACACAAAAAATCCCCCAACAGTAATATGAGGCATAGTTTTGAATGGTACGAGGCAAGGTTTATTTTTCTACATAATCTCCCTTGACTTCAACACACTTGGTCCAGCGTTTCTCCAACATCAGTATTCTTTCTCGAAAGTGAGAGTCTAGGAGGCTGTGAAAATATTCATCTACGGCCCTCTCAACTTCTGCATTGGATGCGAAGCGCTTCCCAGAAACAAATTTCTTCAAGTTTGGGAACAGATGGAAGTCTGAGGGTGCCAAATCAGGTGAATAGGGGGGATGGCCGAGCAAATTGTACCCCAAATCCCGCAGTTTTCCCATCGCCAACGCACATTTGTGTACAGGTGCATTGTCCTGGTGACAGATGATTTTTTTCTTCTTCAAGCCAGGCCTCTTCTCGCGAATTTTGGAATCCAGCTGGTCAAGAAGGTTGGAGTAATGTTCGCCTGTAATTGATCTGCCTTTCTCAAGGTAATCAATTAACAGTATCCCTTCACTGGCCATGACCTTTCCGGCAGATGCGGTCGACTTCGCTTTCTTTGGCGCTGAACCACCGGCTTCCACCTACTGCTTCGACTGCTGTTTCGTTTCTGGCGTTTAGTGGTGGACCCATGTCTCATCCATGGTGATAAATCGCCGCGCAAAATTGGTCGGATCCCTATTGAATCGGTCCAAAGATTGCCGCGAAAACAGTTTGCGCATTTGCTGAATGCCGATCAAAAGCAAATGCGCAAATGCGCAAACGGCATCCATCTTGCGCAGAGCTTTTTTTTTATAATTTGCACGTTTGAAAGGGGTTATACTAATTTTAAGGACAACGAGCGTTTTGAGGAAAGGGGAAGAGACAGAAAGAAAAACAGATTCAGTGAAATCCAAGGGTGGCTGTCCAGATGACTGGGCAACTTGTTTGTTTTTGCTTTTGTCGTTGCTCATGATTCACAGTATTTTTTTCCGTCCTCCTGATGTCATCATCACGATCAAGTTGCATTTTAACCATATGATCGACCTACTGCCAGTGTTATGCCTTCGCAGTAGAGTTGACATAAGCTTTCGCAATTGACCGACTTTTTATTTAATCATGCGAAATAAATAGATGATTATTGACATCAGGATTCGAACCGTGAACCTGTAGCGTGAGAAGCGATGATGTTACCACTACACCACGGCCACCCATATCTTGCGCAGAGCTCTCGCATCGCTAAGTTTTTGTGCACGATGTTTCGCACCCTCTCTTCCGATATACACATAGCCTCAGCTATATCACACAACAAAGAAAGAACATTTCTGCAGACTGTTAAACGGTGACGATCAGAACTCCGATATCAGACAGAATGCTCCATTCAACCTGGTCGATTGACGATCAAAAATTTCCCCCTCCCCAACCAAAGTGAAGTGAAGATAGCAATATCTAAACCCAACTAGGCTGATTGAGTCAACTGCCGAGCTATTTAAAGCAGCTGGGGATTATTTGGTATGAACCATACATCATTGATGTATGCCTAACGAATGGAACCTCAGCATCGTTTTTCCGATTCTCAGGGTAGGAGACCCTCTGAATCTAACATCATACTTGAAAGGATTGTACAACATTTTCAAGTTAACATCAGGGATACAATCTTTCAAAAGTCTGTACGACTACTCGCCGACGACATTGACATCATTGAAAGAACACAGCGGGCTATCAGTGGTGCTTTCAGAAGTATTAGCTGTCATCCAAAAAGGACACTCATCAACTTTGTCAACTTGGTGAGAACCTCACAATAGGCAGCTACAATTTTGAAGTAGTTGATGACTTTATCTACCTCGGCTCCACTGAATAATGACATCAGCGCAGAGATCAAGCGAAGAGCCACACTTGCCAACCATTGTTTCTTTGGGTTGAAGCAATTGAATAGCAAAGTCATCATATCTAGAATATCACCGATTCCTTTCTTAAAAGTTACTATTCTAAGTATTTTTAAACACCAGAAAGACTATTCGTTTGAGGCACTTAAATGTTCTAAGACAGCTTGTCTGTTGATTTTAAAAATCACTACGAACTTTACAACCTGCAATTGCTTTACCATCTGAAGAAAACACTTAATAAGTCTTACCAACTAATTCCAGCGATTTGGGAACTACCTTCACTCTATAATTGCTAATTTCAATTAAATTTCTAGACTCTTATCTAAGCTCGTTAAGCTGTTGCATATTCTCTTATCAGTCATACGGTTTTCCCACAGACCGTCCACTACGATATACCTAGCAAACAAAAATAAACAGAAAATAATCCCAACGATAAGACATTAGACTGCAGAAATGACTACCTATCTTTCATCAACAACAAGCGGAAATGACTTCAACAACTACTTAACCATTGATTTATCTTATCAAAGCCATCACTTGGTTAGGATAAGGTTACCCCTCCATGGCTTTACGTGTTGGCATTATCACAAACCGATCTGATGACATACCGCACAAACATTTTCTTTGACATATGTTGACACATTTCAGTATCACTGTTCCTGTCATTGACAACTTTGTTAACACACAAGACTCTCGAATTTTTTTGGCAATTATCTTTGAGAATGCAAATGGAATTTAAAATAGATGACACTTTCAGTATCCTCTCTGTCTCTTTGTGAAGCATTAGTTGAAGAAAAAAAAAAAAAAAAAGTCCAACAACCGGATGAATGAAATTAAGGTGAATCTAGTCGATTAAGAGAATACCCAAGAGCACGATCACCGAGTTTATAGCCCCGCGTGGCCGTAGATGCCTATGTATCTCATTTTCCATCACGTACACGTTATACACATAATGTGGGAAAGAGCACTTGATTAATGATCGTAATGGCAGCACTGGTAGTTCTTGTCAGCGTCGACGTCTCGGCGGCTATCAGTCTTCTGCTTTTCTTTCTTTTTTGTCTAAACATGTGCTCGCCTTCTCTCTCTAGAGGTTTGGCCTATTCCCCTGATACAACGACCGGCGCGACGAACGTCAGTATCGTTAATGATATTAGACCTGTAGACCAAACACACCATCGAGTTCCCCTGACCCTAACCCACGCATAGAATTTTCTACACCAAAAAGTCGACACAAAATTCTAACAAAATTATCATTTCGACGAAGGGGAGCCGAGTACAGAGGGATCATAGGTACTGACACCGATTTCTCTGGTTCAGGGAAGAACATTATACTCGTAGTAGTTGATCATCAGCATGCCGCATGCCATGTGCCCCCGAGTCAGTAAAATCCCAATCATTCCCGTGTGCCTATCATTAGAGTAATTGCTTCCTGAATAATTAGTTTTTTTTTGTTTGACGCGATCACTCTGTGTATCCCCTTACAAAACACGCAAAAGTGAAATCTTCCATCAAATGATAATCACTGCTAGCTCACTGACTTGCGGTGTAATTATCTAATAGCGTTTTACGTCGCGTCCCCATTTGTAAAAAAAAAAAAATAATAATAATAATAATTTTAAAGAAATGGGTGCCGCAGGCAAGCTGTCAAAAAAATGAAGAGAAATAACGGGGTCAATGGTCCGACAATGTACATCTTGTCATGTCAATGTCAAGTGTTTTCTTCTCAACTGTTGAAGTTGTATGGGCTACTGTCAGAAGTGAAGATGAAGTTGTTTCATTTCTTTGTGCACAGGTACCGTGAGTTTATTTGGTAGATGCCCAAGGGGACTTGGAATGGTGAATTAATCGACCGATGTAATAGTAGTTTTGGAATGTGAATCGTAAAATGTTTAGTGAATAGTTAGGAAAAGAAAAGGTCTCACGACCACAACGAAGTTGAATTCTTTTCTGTTTGAATAGTAGTTCTGCGAGGACTCGTACAGAAAAACTGAAGAAACTGCAGAATAATATTTCTCAAGTTATTTAAAAAAAATGTCATGGTGACACAAGCGCCGACAGAATACCATCCAAATATTTTAATAATATGGACACTGCTTTTGAATTATAGAAACGTGGTATGGTAACACCTTAACAAATTGTTAGTGTTTTCTCCTTTTATTTTCTGCGTTAACTGCATACTTACTTATTGTTCCTGTTCTTTTGTGAAACTGAAACATAGGGTATCCACGATGCTTCTGAACCTTTTTTGGGCTACCAGGCATAGCACTGGCAGTAGGGTGGTAATATGGCTAAAATGCAACTTGATCGTGATGATGACATCAGGAGGACGGAAAAAAATACTGTGAATCATAAGCAACGACAATAATAGCGAAACCAAACAAAATACTCCCCAGTTATCTGGACAGCCACCCTTGGAGTTTACAGAAACTTAATACTACCTGAGTTTCAAACTAAACCACTCTGTCTTTCTCTCTGTCTCTTTCCCTTTCCACAAAACGCACGTGTTATGAAATTTCTTCGTCTTTCGTAGAAGGTGAATAAGAGCTTCAGTCATTAGGAGCTTATGGCATCAGCACTTGTCACACCCGCTCCAAAGATCTGCCGCCTGACATGTGAAATTTTGAACCACTTCGTGGTGATGAAGCAAAAATATTTAAGGCCACGAACTGAGTTGCATTGTGATGCAAACAGCCTGAGATTTGGTACGGTTTTGCTCAGCGTAAAGAAAATAAATGCGACATAGCTCAAGAGTCCAATTATCATTCTTATGAGTTGGAAATTCTGGCGTTAGTATATGCTCTGAGAACGTTTAGAATGGATCTAACGGGTATAAAACTATAACTGATTGCACAGAATTTCACGTTGGGCTCTGGAGCTTCAGGATTATGATTATGTCGCTGAACATAGGGATGGTAAGAGAATGAGTCAAGTTGATGCTCTCAGTCGATGTGATAACATTTTGGTTATTGATTGCTTTGGGCATGTGTTTGCTTCCTCTCTATAGTCTGGACATTTGCCTAATCCAAACAGAGCCAACATTTTAGGTGCCTGGACTTAAGAGGTTCCATTCGACAAAAATGTCTGCAAATTGGACAGAAATAGGTACATATGCACTTGAAAAAATTACAATCAGTCTAGAACCCTATTCCCCATCTTCTAAGCATAAAGTTGCAAAATTTGTAAAACAGATGCATTGATATCTTTCTATTTCGACGATATTTCCACGATTTTTAAGAAATTTTATTACAAACCTGTTGCTATAACTTTTTCTTGGCAAAAAGTGGGCGTGGCTTCCAAAATTTGTAACCGAAGTTCACGAATTCTGATGGGATTTTCCCAGTAGGACTTAACCATCACCGTGAATAGCTTGGTAAAGCAATACATGTTGTTGTTTTTTTTTTTTCAATATAGGACACTCCCCCAAAAAGTGGGCGTGACCATGCATGATGTATAGGTGAAATGTAGAGAAAGTGAATATTTTTCAGTTTCTATCAAAAATAATGAGAAAAAAGATTTTTTTTTAAAAAAGTGGACGTATCTGTTCGCGGGTTTCAAAAATGTTTACACTTTCTACTGCTTCGGATTCTATGTAGAAAGCTTATATACCAGATTTCATGTTAATAACTCAAAACTGATGGCCCGAAAAGTGGTGACATAGGGATTGACGATCGGACGGACATGACTAGATCCATATAAATTTTGATGATGAGCACAAATATAATTTTGGGGTCTACGGTTATTATTTCCTTCCGTTACAAAATATGTATCAATATAAATACGCCCTGGCTATAAAAATAATTATAATGGTCGTAAGTTTATTATCTTTATCCTGGTGACTTCGTGAATTGTCCTTGGCAATGTGTCTCACTCTCAGCTTTTCCGAACTTTTCCCCAACTTCTGTGCCTCTTTCTCGATTGTTCTGCGTCATGTTCTCCTCGGACCGCCAGGTATTTTGCCATCCTGTGATAAGGGTTCCATTGCATAGCGTGGTTATCTATGGAACTGTCACCATTTCGGAATTTGTGATCAATCCACTGCCACTTGTATTGTATTGTATTTTTTATTAGAACATAAGAATTATAGAACAGTGTCTTTTCAGTTAATACTTAGTGCAATAGGTTAATTCTTTAAATTCACAATTCAAATATATATATAACTTAAGATTTTGTTTTGACCAGAGAAGGACGCTCGCTAGGTCCTCATTTATTCGGACTGTGGTGTCTTCCACTAAACCAGCTGGGTAGCTTAAATAAAGCTACACATCATCAGCGTACATATGAGACCTACAAAGCTTTAAGACATTAGGGAGGTCGTTAATAAACATGGAAAATAGCAGGGGGCCTAAGATTGATCCCTGGGGAACACCAGCATAAGTTGGGAGAAAACTAGATAACTGATTGTTAGCCCACACTGCCTAAGCTATTCCTGTTAGATACCTTTGAATCAAATACAAAGCACTGCGATCAAAAAAGAAGTTGTTATTGAGCTTATTTAGGAGGATATTATGCGAAACAGAATCGAACGCTTTGGAAAAATCTATGAGCACCAACGTCGTGTAGCATTCGTCATCATCAATGTATTGTCTAATAATACCCACAATCTTTATCAGTGCTGTCGAGCAACTATTTTGAGGTTTAAACCCAGATTGAATAGGCCTGAGGAATTTAAGAACTCAGAAACCTGTTTTCCAATTAGCTTTTCGAATACTTTCGACAAGAACGGTGTGATAGATATCGAGCGATATTCCTTTTCAGGAGTGGAGTTTTTCAATATAGTAAAAACTTCGGAAGCTTTCCAGAGGTGAGGATAGCAAGAGTTGGTTAAAATTGTGTTAAAAATATGGTTAATTTGGGGTGAGATGAACGGAAATGGTTGCGCCTATTGGCCAGAAAATCCTTAAGATGTTGCGCAGGCACCTGTTAAAAAAACATTTCCAGCTTTCTCGTAATGGTCACTCTGTATATGCTGCATCCATGTAACAACACGGATACAACGTTGGAGCGGAACAGTCTTAGCTTGGGGTTCAAACTGATTGCATTGCTTCGGCATATTTTGGTGGAGACAATACTCCCAAGATACTGTAAATCCTCTACTCTATCTACCGGTAGTCCAGCAATACGAGTACAAATTTGAGCTGCTAAGTTTGTTCCACGACTGATACACGCTACGCTGTACTTCATGCGATGTAGGGACTCTAGCTCGCTCCTCCCTGCTCTTAGAGTAACTGCAATGCGAGGTTTCAGCTGTTTTCTTTGGTCGATCCGTCTCTAGGTCTTCTTGGAAAGCTACGCCCTATGTCTTTCCTGCGATCGACCGACAGTTCTTTCAACACCAGATGTAAAAACATTTTTGACAGTACACCATTGGTCTTGGATGATTGCGGATAGTGAGCTGCAGATTACTTCCACGCTTTGCGAAAGGTGGTCCCTTAATTGTTGGCGCACTGAGGGATCACGTAGACTGTCTATGTTGAACCTGGGCATTATTGTGTTGTCGTGGCATCTTTGAACTGTAGCTAGATGTAGTTGGAGAGTAGCTACCATACGATAGTGATCTCGTACGTTACTTTGTATTGCGAAAATTGGTAATTTGTAACATCAAAACATCATGTACAGTGTTTTTCTAAGGGAGAACAATATCAAAATTGAATTTGCCATATAATTTTAGGTTGTCTTTGACAGAATGTAACTTTGTTTCTATATATAACGAATAGAACGGGGCATTCAATGGATGCGAGTTAAACTTTAATGCGACCCTGGACTATTGCATTGTAACGAACATTTAAAAACTACGAGTATATGCGGATTCATATCTGCCTAATTACATACGAGTACAATTTCTGCTAATTTCAAATAATAATCACACCAGTTATATTGCAAACACGACCAATACCAGTCAACTACTAAAGAAAGAACGAATATCATGGGGAACCTAAAAATACGTTCCATACATTCAAATGTATCTATTTTTAGTCATTCAATTCCATTCCAATGCTAAATCTCAAAATGTGGGTTTATTAACGATAGCAAATGCAATCGATACACCAGACTCTGATATTACCTATTCCTACGACCACTGATTGTTTTCAGATTTCTGGTGTTGTTACCTTTAATTGCGATAAGAATTTTTCCAAGCAGCAATATCGAAACACTAATAGTAGGTTTTTATACTCTCCGATAAGATGATTGCTATTCACACAGTAGTGTATGATAAAATTAATGATAAGATCAACTCATAAGATGGGAAAGCAATAAGAAATTCTTAACCTACCCTATTATAAGCCACTGGAAAGTGAAAATTATACTCAGCGAAAATTATACTCGTACATAACAATTTGCTCAAGTATCTTGATAAATATTTGCGGGCATATGAATCCCAAAAAAAAGATGATCTTTGAGCATGAATTGTTTACATTAGTAGACGCCATGTGTAGCTAAGCTATACTGATAAGCCAACGAGTTGTGATAAAAGTCAAGAAAAAGATAACACATTTTAGATGCAGGTTTTCTCTGTATTTTCAATTATTGGTTGGGAGGACGAGGACAGAAAGAGTGTGGTTTCTTACGCAATTTATTGGGCGATATCTATGAGTAAAATCTTACTGTTATAAGGATTTCTGTTCCTTCGGACATGTCATACAAGTTAAATTAAGAAAATGACCTAAGTGGTTCGGCTTGACTCTTAAAGGGTGCTTTTTTTCAGGTTTGTTTTTCGAATTGGCAATACTTTTTCCATCGACAGCCAATTTGACAGCTGACAGCTGATTTGTGTTCAGTTTAGTTTGGCATTTCACTATGAATAGACCTACGCTAGTACAACGGTTGCAAATTGTGCAAATTTATTTCGAAAATTGTAGTTCAGTTCGCGAAACTTATCCTCATTTTCAACATAAAATTTTTGATTAAATGGCTACGTCAACAAGCAAAACTGCTGCATTTGAAATGAAGAAAATGAACCAGCCATTATTGAGACGCCGTTACATCCACAAAATGTCACTGTTTAGTGTGCTTTATGGGCTGGTGGAAACATTGGTCCATATTTCTTCAAAAGAAACGTTACACTCAATGGAGTGCGCCATAGATCCATGATTACTGACTTTTTCGTCCCCAATTGAATGGCATTAATGTGGACGAGCTGTGGTTTAACAAGAAGGCACAACATGCCATATAGAGCGCGCCACAATCGAAATATTCGCATAATTTCGCGTAACGGACATGTCAATTGGCCTCCACGACCGTGTGATTTAACGCCATTGGATTATTTCCTGTGAGGATATGTGAAGTCGCAGAGTCGATGGACGACTTGGAAGCCAACATTCGCCCAAGCTGCTCAAAAAAGTGGTCGAAAATGTAATTTCCAGATTACGCATTATTTAAGCCAGCCGACGAGCCCATATACCCGAAATCATATTTAAACACTAATGGCATGACATTATCTTTCCAATTTTTTATTTCATTTTAAAGTTCTATACCTCTAGAAAAAAACACCCTTTAGTATGAGAAGGCAGCAAGAACCACGGCTGCCCAGGCAAAGGATCATGCCAAATGTTGGAGGACCTAAACAGAAGAAGAGACTGCTCTTAGAAAGAGTTGCGACGTATGATTCTTTACGGCTCCCAAATATGGGCAATTGTCATGAAGACGAAATCGTACAGAAGGAAGACGGAGGCGGTCTACAGAACCAATGTCTTGAGAGTATGCAGCGGCTTTCGAACAACCTCCTACAAGTAACGCCAAGAACAGCAAGAGATGGAATTTTTCTCACAAAGACAGATGGACGCAGAGATTGATCCCCAATATAGACCCTTGGATCAATAGGAAGCATGGAGAGCTGAACTTCTATCTGACGCAAATCCTTACTGGTTATGGATGTTTCAAAGCCTACCTCCCTAGATTTGAACATGAAGACAACCCTTATTGCCCAACATGCACGGAAGCAGTCGAGGATGCAGAACACATCATGTTCCACTGTGGACGATATCACGAAGAACGTAACTTGCTGGCGAACAGACTGAGTGTGGACTTAACACCAGAGAACATCACCAGACAGATGACGAGCACGCAAGAAGCTTGGGAAGCAGTAAGCGAAACTGTATCCATCATGAAAGAACCACGAAGCCAGGAGCGACAGCGAAACTTCGCGCAGATTGCTGCCAACAGAAGCGAGTCAAGTATGTAAGGCTGAAGCCCCCCCTCGCGATAAAATGCTTGGCGGCAGTGCCGCGAGCATCAGGGTAGGAGGGAAGGTGGGTTTGGTGGGTGGAAATTCTACACTGTTACTGAGTACGGGTTCAGTTTCATCTTTGAAAGATTCCCACCTCCCAACGCAAAAAAAAGCCAGCCCAGCTTCGTCCGTACCAAAAGCTTACAGGCACTCTCACTGCCTTTCTTTTTAGAGATTGTAGCTGTAGCTGTTCTATGTTAAGGTGATGAATGTTGCGTATCCTTTACGTGCACTATGACATATTATGCATCCGTTAATATTTTCCTAATAACTGAACCTTAAGTGTACGTAAATAGAATAAGTATCTAAGGCTGACATACCAAACCAGAAAAACAATCAAGTTGTTTGTCAGGCTCTTGTAATGGAACACGTTGGATGTGAATGGATGTAGCTTATTAGAGATTAAAAAAAAGGAGACAATTTTGTTCTGCCCGCTGCGCAGTTCCCAGATGGCGTGCAATGATAATATTACTACAAGAACGTTACGGTCAAGGGAAAGCGCTACAGAGGCATGATAACCGATTTTTTGGCCAAAAACTGAGAAAATGGACAATGGAAAATGGAAAATGGAAAATGAACGATCTCTAGTCCCAGCAAGACTGCGCTACGTGTCATACTCGTACAAGCCGTTCAACAATGTTGCTTCGTCTCCGCGGAACTACGATTTAACGCCCTTCGATTTTTTTTTTTTTTTTTGGGGTGCCGTTAGAAATCGACTTTATGCTGACAATCCAAAAACGATTCAGGCACTTATTGATGGAGCTATTCGTGAAATAGATCCCGAATTATCGAAAATATACTGCAAAATTGGGCTGACAGGATGGGCTAATCGAAAGATTGATCAAAATCTCGAGGTCGAATTTGTTCACGAAACCCTCACAGGCGCAAGTAAAAAATGATGTCTTAAATTTCTTTCTTCTTCTTTATTATTCTGGAAATGGTAGAGATTGTTGGTAGAAATTGTTGGTCCCGGTTTCAAAACTGTTACTTTACCTTTCCATTTGAAGTCAAAAAAAACACGTTTGTTCATTGTCTTCCTGTCTACGAGTATATGGTCCTTCTCACCGCTTCTGACTCGTACACCTAACTCAAGAACGATTTGATGAATTTTAATTTGATTTATTTTGGCGCCGATAGTTTTATCTGAAAATCGTAGTCAATATTCGCAATGAAATCCGTGTCATAACATCTGAAATTTTGCGAAAAGTAATGGAAAATGTGTTGGAAAGAGCACGAACGTTTACGTCAATAAAATTCCCCATTTGTATACTGTACTTAAAAAAAATAAAAATATAATCTACTCGTACTCTGAAATAAAAAATTTATAACTAAGGTAAACTATAAATGTTATTTTGCGGCACCCTGTACATTTTATTGACGTTGCAGTGAGATAAGGGGTATGGAGTTTAAAAAAGTTGGAGTGTGGGTAAGATTGGTCACGGGATGGTATTGGTCACACGGCTAACAGATTTTAGTAATTTAATTTGGTTTCTGGTTTGTTTTTTCTTCTGAAAATCATTAAAATCGAATGGAATGGGAGTAAATTGCGGGAAGTAAGATGGGGTTCAATGTATTCGAGATATAAATTTTGATTCAAAGCTTGTTCTGGAATGTAAAAGGTGTGATTTAAAAATTCTCAAAATTGGAGAGAGGTTAGGTAAGATTTGCATTTGAGGTTAGGTAAGATTTTATTGCTGAATGATTGTAGTTGGCATGGCTATGGAGCTCAAGGATTTCACGATCTGTGATGGGACATTCTAATACTTCGCCTAAAAAATTCTAATAGGAGCAACATTTTCAAGGCGCAAATCCTAATGATTGGTATTCTACTTGATTGATCTGAATCCAACAATAAAAGAAAAATGAGAAACGAAATTGCAATGCAGACAATGGAAATCTTATTTTAGTTCGGCCCTAGCTGAGAGGTTGTATAAGTCAGTTTAACGTCATCTCTCTCTACTTTCCATCCTAGACGACGCGTTTTGTGCACTAAATGTGGTAAATTCAAGACATAAAAATGTTTGACATACACTACTTGCATTCTCTGAGCCTCATCTGTGCTATTTGCATTTTAATTTGTATTTCCTATTCTTTATATAGTATTTTTTTTTTTTTTAACTGCGGCCGATTTAAAATTGGCGCCATTTCTTACAGACATGGTTTTATTATGTGAAAGTTGGCAATAGTGTTCAGCTGTCAATGCCATTTCATCATGGAGAGTTTGAAAGCACAACAAAGTGTTTTAGTGATTAAAACATTTTATCAAAATGGTTCATCAATTATTTCAACACAGCGTAAATTACGTAATTCTTTTGTGCCTGTAAAGAGCAATATTTAGAAAATTATCCACAATCTCGATAACCTTTATACAGTGATTTACCGAAGCCTGGACCACGTCGTAGAGCGCGTACTCAACAAAACATTGATGCAGTGAGGGACAATGTGAGTGAAAGTCCGGAAACTTGGATTCGTCGTCGTGCTCAACAAATTGGGATTTCTCCAACGTCTATGTGAAAAATTATACGAGTACATAGCGACCTGCATTTTTTTCTATACACAATTCAAGTGACCACAGACGACGGGACTGGAGTGCAAAAATTTACGAATTTAATAGAGATGACCCTGAATTTTTTTCAAAAATTGATTATGAGTGACGAGGCTCATTTTGACTTAAGTGGAGCTGTAGACAAAGAGAATAGCCAAATATGGAGTGCGGAAAACCCACGAGCAGTTCATGAACGACCCTTTCATCCTCGTAGAGTGACTGTTTAGTGTACGATTTGGGCTGGTAGGATAATTGGACCATTTTGGCGAAACTATTACTGTTACTGGCGATCGATATCGTGCGATGTTACAATTTGTTTTACCTGAAATTGCTCGTTTTTTCCTCCGAAATATGTGATTTCAAAAAGACGGTGCCAGATGCCACACAGCCATATAGCTAGATTAACAATGGAAATTCTGAAAGAGACATTTCTAGGCAGGGTCATGTCGAAATTTGGGGATATCAATTGGCCGCCGCGCTCATCAGAATTAACAACCCCCGACTTCTTTCTCTGGGGATACTTGAAGGACGCTACCAAACCAACAACATTGCAACAATTGAAAGACAAAATACGCAACGCAATTACAGATATTCCGGATGACATGCTGCAGAATGTGATTGAAAGGGCATGCGTTTGTGCCAGTGCTAGAGGTATACTCGTACATAATACATTTATAACAAAACGCAAATACTTGCTTATTTGTTTTTTAAATGATTCCAATTTCAAATCGGCCACAGTCCCAAAAAACACCCTGTATAAGCTTTCTGGTATCTGAAGCAGTACATGTGTAAATATTTTTGAAATCCGCCGGCAAACGTGTTTTCTCAAAATTTTTACGAGAAACCGAAAAATATTTACATAACGAAATATATCGACATTATCATTCTCTACAATTTGTCAATGTTACTTATGGTGGTAGTTAAGTCTTATTGTGAATATTTCTCCAGAATACATGGCCTTTGGTTACGCCCACTAACTTTTCAGTAAAAATCGTAAGGAACAAATTATCTGTTAAATCCCTCAAAAATCGCGAAAATAAAGAACGATTCACTCAAAACTTGTCCATGCACTTCTAGTTATTACAGCGCCCCTGGTGGCAATCTGCGAACTTTTTTGACATGCATAGCTTAAGCATAGTTCCACCGTTATCTGTGTTGTCTTTGGTTGTCATTGATAACGGATTAGTGATTCTGCGCGCAATGGAACTTGACAACCGAAAATTAATTGTGAACAAATTTGTTCAATTTCCATTGCTGTCGGCTGCAAAGATTGCAAACGAATTAAATTTACCTAAGCGAACTATGAGTAGTGTTATAAAACGTCGTTACAAGGAAACATTAAGTGTCGAAAGGAAAAAAAAACGGGTGTCAGAGACTCAAAATTAAAGCTGAAAGTATTGAGGTCGATTAAACAAAATCCCGGGCTATCCGATAGTGATCACGCGAAAAAGTTTAACACCACCAAAAGTACAGCAAGGCGAATGCGCTTAAATGCAGGCATAAAAACGTATCGAGCCATAAAATATCCAAACAGGTCAGACAAACAAAATGTAGTGACAAAAAGACGGGCTCGACTTCTGTATGACAAAAGTGCTGACCAAATTTAAAGGGTGCATTGTAATGGACGATGAAAGCCATGTAAAATTTGACTTAAAATAATTACCAGGTCAAAAGTTTTATGTTTCGACAAAGCGTGGTAATGTTGCTGAAAAATGTAAGTACAATAAAGTTGGTAAATTTGCCAAGAAGGCGATGGTCTGGCAGGCAATTTGCAGTTGTGGTCTTAAAAGCATATTTGTCACAACTTCCACCATGACATTTGCAGTTTATGTCAAAGAATGCCCTTTGAAACGACTTCTGCCTTTTATTCGAAACCACCGATTTCAGGTAAAGTTTTTTAAAGAAATGTTCTGGAACACTCAAAAATATCAATTCAATGCTGGTCAAATGGAACCAAAATGCAGCAAAAATTAATAGAAAGGCTGTTCAAAGACTAATGAGTTCCATCAAAAGAAATACTCGAAATTTCATCCACAACAAGGAAGATTTTTATTACAACTATTTTTAAGCTAAAGAAATAAACTTTCATTTAAGATATTATTTGTATTTATTTACCCCTTCGGGTAGGGGACAGAATATACCCGAGGTAGGCATGCCTGTCGTAAGAGGCGACTAAAATCCACAAAGCGGAGACGAAAACTTCGAAAAATTGGCAAACAAAAAAAAACAAATGACCCGGTCCTCCTGGCAGGGGGTTTGTGAGTAGAAATAACTGTACTACCCAATAAAACTAATACGGTTACAAAAAATGGCAATGAATAAAACAAACGATATAAATACCCCAGGTGGCAGACCAGGTAAACTGGAAAATCCACTCTCCTCGGAGGTCGGTCCCATGGATTCTGGGGGGGACCATTTATTGCTTCTCCAACAAAACACTAGAAGGAGTTCACTTACGCCGAGAACTCCACCGAAAGCGATAGCGCAAAAAAGCCTTTCGGCCAAAGATAGCGCTATAATTGTAAGTATTCCGAAGATACAAAAACAGAAATCTGGAACTGAAACCAGTAAAGCTGGAAGTGAACATAAAACTGATTCACAAGCGAAAACCCTACCACCTACATCGAATATCTCCGGGAAAAGTAGTCCGCCGGCTAACCAGGACTCAGTGAAAACGAAATGCTTCGTAAAAGAGAACAACGAACTACGAGCTAAACTTAATGAAATGGAGCGACTCTTCCACGAGCTTAAAAAGGAAGTAAATGCTCTGCGAAAAGAAAACGAGGATCTCAAGAACATTCATGTACCGAAAAATCCCGATACAACGCCAAACCGTCCAGTGAGTGAATATTTTACGGACGAGGAAGAACTTGCCCACGAAACCAATCGGGCCTCCAAAAAGAGGCCTAGCAAAAAACGTAAGGCCGTTACTTCACCCGAAGTTTCACAAAAGGAAGATAAGCACGCCGTATCAAACAAGGCAAAAACCCAAGCGAAAAATCGCCCTCCACCCGCAATAAATGTCGTCGGGATAGCGGACTATGGAAAACTTCGTAATCTTCTCAAAAATACGCTGAGGACAAAACACAATATAACCTCGCGCCGAAACAACGAGTGGAAAATCAACGTAGATGACCCAGACTCCTACCGAGCACTGTCACTAAAATTAAACACCGAGAAAATCCAATGGTATACTTACGAGAATAAGTACGAAAAACCACTGCGAGTCTTTGTTAGGGGACTTCACCCGTCGTGCGCGAAAGAAGACGTTATGGAAGACGTGAAAAGCCAAGGCTTGAAAATTATTGACGCCGTGAATATTATCAAGAAGGAAAAGCAACGTACGGAAGGAGACAAAGATAGTGTCATCAAGCGCGGTCTCCAACTTTTTATGCTTACCTTTGATAGGACAGAGAATGTGGACGAAATCTTCAAAATGAAAACCATTCTAAACATCAAGGTAAAAGTCGAGCCCATGCGTAAGAGCAAGAGATCGATACCTCAGTGTAAGCGATGCCAAGGCTTTAACCATACGCAGGCATACTGCCAGAAAGAACCACGGTGCGTAAAATGTGCCGGTACACATCTTTCGGAAGAGTGCAACATAACCAAGCAGGTCCCAGCGGTCTGCGCGAATTGCATGGGAAACCACCCAGCGAACTATCGAGGTTGCGAAATCGCCAAAGAACTTCAAAAAAGACGCGATACTCTAAAAAAACCGCTACACCCGGAACCAAACTTAAAAGATCCTAAAATCGATAAGCCTAAGACCGTTAAGCCAGTCAAAAAGACGAGACCGATAAAGGAAAATATAAAAATTGCACAAAAGAACGTCGCTGGTCCAAGTCCAACGGAAAAACTGCCACTGGCTGGAAGTACGAAATCGTACGCGCAAGTCGCATCAAGGTCAGCCACAACAGATCCGGTCTGCCAAATACTAACTGTGATATTGGAAAAACTTGAGGAGCAAACCAAGGTTAATCAAGTTATTTTCGACAAATTGTGCAAGCTCGAGTTCAAGCCTCGCAAGACAAACAACAAAACATGAATATGAAACAGCTGCTAAAGATACTAACGTGAAATGCAAACGGCATTCTGGCAAAAATAGACGAATTAGAAATCTTTTTACGGAAAAACAATATTGATATATGCTTGATATCGGAAACCCACTTAAAAAAAGGACCTGGACCCAGAATAAAAGGCTACAGTGATTATCACGCGCATCATCCTTCGGAAAATGCGAGAGGCGGTTCCTCTATGTACATTAAAGAATACATTAAGCACTCCGAAAACATAAAAGTAGAACTGGATTCTATGCAAATAAGCTCAGTTTCCGTAAAAATAAATCATTTAGACTACCAGATCGGATCGTGTTACTTCCCTCCGGGATATAGGTTGGTGGACGATGACCTCGTTCGCCTCTTTGACTCACTCGGGCCTAATTTTATCATCGGTGGTGACTTTAACGCGAAACACACTTTCTGGGGTTCAAGATGTAATTCAACGAAAGGCAGATTATTGTACAAAGCCAGTATGAAACGTGGTTTGGAATTTTTTTCGACGGGAAAGCCAACGTATTGGCCAACTGACAATAATAAAATCCCTGACCTCGTCGACTTCTTTATCGCAAAAGCGCTAACTAAAAATCTAACGGAAGTAGAAGAATGTTATGATTTATGCTCAGACCACTCAGCAGTCATTCTGAAAATCGGTGGAAGTCTAGCAAAAAAAGAAGGACCGCCTAAGTTAACTAGTAACAAAACAAACTGGGACGTTTTCAGAAAAGACTGCAAGGAAAATATTGCTTTAAATGTGCCGCTAAAGACACCACTTGAAATAGAAGACGAAATTGACAAGCTCGTGGAAGCCATTCAGTGCGCAGCATG
Organism: Pocota personata; assembly: GCA_963082735.1. Taxonomy (NCBI): domain Eukaryota; kingdom Metazoa; phylum Arthropoda; class Insecta; order Diptera; family Syrphidae; genus Pocota; species Pocota personata. The sequence continues at coordinate 72,893,140 of OY720432.1, read as the reverse complement.
GAAAAATACCCCTTTTCGAAAAACAGCAACACGGAACAGCAAAGTCAAATACCAGCCTGATATCGAAGACCTCATACGTGAAAAGAGAAGAGCGCGCAAGAGATGGCAACAATCCCGCGCGCCACCGCATAAAACTTATCTTAACCACCTTTCCAACAAGCTAAAAAATGTGCTGCAGGACTTAAGAAATCGCGAGACTTCTACTTACCTCGAGAGCTTGACCGCTGATAAGTGTTCAAACTACTCTCTATGGAAAGCCTTAAAGTCCATAAGGAAACCCGTAATGCACTCGCCACCAATAAGAAAAGCTAACGGCGAATGGGCAAAAGGAGACAAAGATAAAGCGGAATTATTTGCCGAACATTTAGAGGAAACGTTCAAGCCATTCGATGGACAACCATTGATCGAAGATCCGGATGCAAATACGGCACCCGACAACTTTAAATTAAAAACTGTATCCCTGTCTGAACTTCGAATGACAATAAGAAAACTGAAAAATAACAAGGCTCCAGGATATGATTTAATCACTGGCGAAGTTTTGAAGGAGCTACCGAAAAAAGCGTTAGTTAAGTTACTCTACATTATAAATGCTTCATTGAGACTTCTATATGTTCCAAGGCAATGGAAAGTCGCCGAAGTAATAATGGTTCCGAAACCGGGGAAATGTGCAAACGACAAGAAATCATATAGACCCATTTCGCTTCTGCCGATAATATCTAAAGTCTTTGAGAAACTTCTGCTAAAAAGATTGCACCCAGTAATTGAAGAAAGGCGATTGATCCCGGATCATCAATTCGGGTTTCGGGTTAAACATTCCACAATCGATCAGGTGTATCGAATTACAAATGAAATTGAAAAAGCTCTAGAAGTGAAAAAGATATGCTCTACCGCTTTTCTCGACGTATCGCAAGCGTTCGACAAGGTATGGCACGAAGGCCTGAGATATAAGCTAAGGGAAATCTTACCAGATAAATTCTACAGAATATTGGAATCTTACCTTAATAACAGACTCTTTCGTGTTAAACATGGGGCAGAATATTCGAAATTCAAAGAAATCCATGCCGGTGTTCCGCAAGGAAGCGTTCTCGGCCCAATCCTGTTCCTCCTCTACACAAGAGATATACCACAAGATGAAGGGACTGTCGTAGCAACGTTCGCAGATGACACGGCTATCCTCGCAACAGATGAGTCAGTCGAATCATCAACTGGAAAACTCCAACGAGCTTTAAACAAAGTATGCGAGTGGACAAAGACCTGGAGAATCGTCCTTAACGAGACCAAGTCAACGCATGTCAATTTTACGTACATTTCCATTAACTCGGTACAAATACCGTACGCAAACGAGGCAAAATATCTAGGAATGACACTAGACGCAAAACTTAAGTGGAAGCCACATGTTAAAAAGAAGCGCGACGAGCTCGAAATCAGACTTAGAGAAATGTACTGGCTACTCGGGAGATACTCGAAGTTAAGCGTATACAACAAACTGCTTCTGTACAAGCAAGTGCTAAAACCATCTTGGACATACGGTATACAACTTTGGGGTTGTACCAAGCCAAGCAATATGACTGTTCTGCAAACATTCCAAAACAAAACACTAAGAGCAATTGTGAATGCTCCATGGTATATAAGGAATAGTGATATTCACAGAGATCTAGGAATTGCTACCGTGAGGGATGAAGTAACAAACTTTGCTCACAAACTTCGTACTCGCCTTCATGATCATTGCAATAATGAAATAATCCTTACTCTGGACGTGACAAACCTCGAGCGCCGACTACAAAGAACAAGACCGTACGATCTGGCGCAGTAAGGGAAAACCGCATGTAATGACGGTATTAGTAGGTGCCTTCGCAGGAAAGCTACCTACCTAACGCGATTAACACTACAGAAGCGTAAACTACTTGTTAAGGCAACTTAGTCGTAGTCACCACAAAACGAAAAAATGAGAGGAACGAATTTCCTACTACTATGAGTACGAGCGGCCGGTTCTCATAGTGCCTCTCTGGGGGGTGAGGTTTAGCCCGTAGGCATATACTGGCAGACGCTTATGAATCATCAGGTCAGATATATGAATCGGGCATAACCAATGGTACGGGCCATTGGTATCTTTTGAAGATTCCTGCACCTCCAGGCGCAACCAAAAAAAAAAAAAAAAAAAAAAAAAAAAAAAAAAAAAAAAAAAAAAAAAAAAAAAAAAAAAAAAAATTGTATTTATCTGAGTTTCTGTTAAGAAGTTATAAGAGGTTAAGTATGGGCTGATTTTAAGTGAACCGTGCTTTACTGTTTCAGTAGAAATATGTCAATGCATTTGAATCAAAAAGTTCACAAAGCCACATAGGGTATCATACGATCCGTTTCAGATGGATTGTAACTTTCCTGGATGTTTAATCGATGATTGCATCAATATGAGTATCTACTTCGGCAAGTTATGGTCTTTGCCAATAAATCGCTACTGAGTAAGTGTTATTCGAGAATGAATGGATTGGAATACCAGATCATTGCTACATGCACATACGAGTATATGAGGAGACGGTCGAGGTACCTGGAACAATTCGCATGCCATTTCGAGAATATCAAAAAGAACCAGTCTACTAAAAACATTCGAAAGTACATATTAAGGAAATGGTTTTATTCTCTCGACGGTATATCATGCAGTCCTCTGTGGAATGCTATTTATCTGAAACCGTACCAACGGTCATTGCAGATGTTTGCATTCAAGATAACTCATAATATCTCATCGACAATGCTCTCCTTCACCTTTAAAAACACTGACGTTAATGCCTTGGGTAACGTTCTGGGGTAAGTTTCTGCCCTTTTTAAGGTATTTTTCGAACGTGAGTGAATTTTCATCTATCCGGGAAAACAGCTTTCGTAAAATAAAAGAACACACCTTCAAAACAAGGGGAAGATTTGTTAGAATTGTTATACATGATTGACACATTAATCAAAATTTTCAAAATCTAATCAAAACATACTAGGGCTGATACTCGTATTATTGGAGCATCGACTTGTAACAACATTTAAGCTATTTGGGTAGCTGCCTGTCAATGTTTGCCAATTGAATTCAAACTGTATGGGGTTCACGAAATCAAGTATTGAAAGGGTGTAACAAGAAGAAATTTGTGGTGTCAAAATAAAAAACACTCATCATAAGGACATATTCAAGGATATATTGTGAAATTAATTACACAGAGACATTTTAAAAAGTAGGCAAGTCTGATTACAATAATCTACTCTCATGTATTGAATAAGTAAAGAATCTTAAATCTGTCTGAGTATAATATTAAAATGTTTATTCTATTTAAAAGAAAACTCCCACACTTATTGGTCTCGAAAGATGCCAAGCACTTCCTGTGACGACGCTTTATTTGAATTATAGTATACACTCTCGAGATTAACATTTTTATATACATAGATTAAAAGTTTTTGCGTAATAAATTCTGAATTATTTGTTCTACATAATTCGAACATACATAAAGAAAAATAAATCTCAGGAAAATCCGATCGATAAATCCTCTAGCCAGACAGTTCGCCACAAGCTTACGAGTATTTCGAAATTTAGTTGCGCTTCTCTCACAAACAAAATATCCCGATACTATCGGACCGAAGAGGAATTTTTCCTTTTCGTCGCCATCGATCGTGTGTTGTTCATTGTTTTAGCTAAGAGTAAAACTTTAAAGCAGAGAAAAAGAATAAAATTAAATAAAAATACTAAATATAAACCCAGACACAGACGACGGGAAAATTCATAACAAAATATTTGAGTTTGTCTGCCGCAGCACACACTTTTTTTATGATTTGTACATATTGTGCTAAAGTATTTATTCAGATAATTTCACGATCTGTTTGCTAAGTTACTACAGTTCACGTGCGTATTTATATCTGAAATCACACAAAACACTTTGAGAGCAATAATTAGCGCTTTGAGCGAGGTGAAGGACTTCATACTGGTAACTCGAGTTTTTTTTTTATTCAATGCATTTATTAGATACTATTAATTAGACCAATTTTTAGTTTCATTGTTGCTGACCATAAAAACCACGTCTGTAACAAGTGCCGTGTTCAGGGTAAACGTACTCCAATTGACACCTCCTAATCTAAGATGAAGAACGAGAATGGTTGGCTACGTTGTATTTGTGATATTTTATTTAAAGACCACTTTTCGCTAACCAGGCCATGAATCAGCCGCCTTTTATTGACATTCTAATATTTTAATTGCATAATTAATACCAAATACCTTACTGTCAAGCCGTAAAGTAATTTATTGGAATTCTGATGGAAGACAAGGTGAGGAAAGCAAATAAACGGCAGTGCTACACAGGGAACCGTCAAGGAGAAACTCACGATGGAGATGGTATCTTTTGTATCCGTATATGCTGTAACAAAGAGGTGGGACTGATATGGAGACGGGGTGGTTCAGCGGTGTACTCAATTTGAATATTTCAAATAGCGCGGGAACTTTTGGCATTTTAATGCCAAACTACATACCATACACGTATGGTATGTAGTCTGGTCTTTACCTTATTAATTTGAGTTCTTTAGCTTTTTTCCGTATTTCTTAATGCTAGTTTATCATTTCATGACGTATTACCGATGTGATAGAGAAAGCACTCGAAGGTAAATAGGTATGTTGTGCATTATTCCTGGATGTAGCGCAAGCTTTTGACAAGGTGTGCCATCGAAATTCAAATTGCATAGAGACTTACCTAAACAATACTATGAGATACTGAAATCTTATGTAGCAGACATATTTTTGCGAGCACAGTACGGTGGAGAGTACTCAGAATTGAAGGCAATAACGACAGGTGTCCCACAAGGCAGTGTTCTCGGACCAACTCTGTATTTATTATGCAGATGACACCGCAATACTTGCAGTCGAGAAATGCGCAGACGAAGCTGTTAAACTGCAGAATGCAGTCAATAAAATAACAGATTGGACGCAACAATGGCGCATTAAACTTAATGAGACAAAGTCTACCTACTTTAACTTTAGAAATAATTTCTTATCAACAACAAAACAGAGTTCAATATAAAATATACTCGTAGGAAGTTATACTGGCTAATAGGACGTAATTCAGAGCTATCCATTCAGAATAAAATTATGCTACATTTATCAGCAAATACTTAAGCCCTTCTGGACCTATGGCATTCAATTATGGACCTGTAAAAAGAAAACAAATATTAAAATAATACAAACGTTATAAAATAAAGTCCTTCGTGGAATAGTCAAAGCCCCATTTTTATTTTTATTCTTAACAGGGAAATTCCCGAATTCCAAAGCACTCAGACTCAATTTCCAGGCAGAACTCCTTTTGGTGTAGTGGTTGGAGAAACTTTGATTTTAGTCGTTTCTCTTTTATGCTCGAGTGGCTGTGATTGCTGTTCCCCGTCCGGGCTTGAACCCACACAGTACGGTTCACAAGCGAACATACTACCCACTACAACGTGACCAACGCCCCAACGGTACGTACGAGTAAGAAACTAAGCCTTACATAGTGACTTGAATGTCGACCCGGTAACAGATGTAATTAAAAATAATGCAGTACAATACAATCAAAGATTGCAGATACACATCAACCCTAAGATAAAAGTCGTCCTAGGTGTGTACAATAACGTTCGCAGATTGTAAAGAATTAAGCCACAGAGCTTATTATTTAACTGAGAAGAGAAATTATTCAAAAACATAATATTTTCTCTAAAACAAATGCATACGAGTACATAAAAGAAATAAAAATGGTTTGTCGATCTTCCTTAGATTGGTCATGATCGAAGGTGTTTTTAGTGTACGAGTAGTTAGAATCCCACTACCCTATAGTGTCTTTCGAGATTTTCATCCTGACGTGGGTGCCTGTGGTACCTATTGATAAAATCCGACCTTGAACACTGGATGACAGTCTTGGTGCAGCATCTGACGAAAGTAAGACCAATCAGGAATATCGTTTCATTTTCATTATCAATTTTTAATTTACTCAGAATACAAAAATTATGCCGGACTTTAAATTGTATTCATATTTACACAATATAAAGGTTTAGGTTTTTTAGTCCTGGTACAACTATTGTGAATCTATTGAAAACACTAACGAGGCTATCAGACTACGTAAAGTTTTATCCAACGACACATCAGTCGCAGGATATCTCAATCGCAGTGATAACTCCTGGACGGGGTCAAGCCAAGAATCGTTAGAACTGTTAGTGGAAACACACTTCCCAGGGTGCAGAGACCTCGTTCTAAACGCTGCTACCCCTCAGTTCGTTCCAAACTCAATAACAAATAATGATGACGACAATGATATCATTATAGAGCAAAATATAGCATGGGCGGTTAAATCATTTAAACCTTATAAATCTGCAGGACCGGACAACATCAACCGAACTATTGGAGATAGGTAAATCCATAAGGCGGGTAGACCAACCCATAATTCCGCAAAAGATTTCAGACCAAGTTGCTTCACCTCATTTCTTTTAAAAACACTGGAGAGATTAATTGATCTACACCTGAGAAGCCTTCTCAATGAGCACAATTTATGTAGCACTCAACACAACACGCCTACAAGTCGGTAGAAACTGCACTACATGATGTTGTCTCATTCATCAGTAGAAGCTCCAATAGGTGAACTTAAAAGGAAAATACACCTAAAAGCAAGAGTACTGATTAACTCCGCATGGTCCGCCAGAAGCGACTGTGTCATATCTCGCAGCTTATGGCCGGCAGTGGATGAAAACAGAACAAAAAGCCTATTGGCGATGAATAAAAAAGAAATTCGAATCTTGATAGGCGTGCTAACAGGACACTGCACGATAGGAGAAATGGCTGCCAGACTAGGCATCAACACACCCGACCACTGCAGGAGCTGTCAAGATATAGAGGAGACAGAAACCATCAAACACTTGTTATGTGATTGCCCAAATCTTCAAAACCGCCGCCTCCGTAATATGGGAAACAAGCTTTTTGACGAACTAGGGGACTCGTACAAGTTCAACTTAGGAACATGATAAATCATAAAGAGCGCAGGCTGGTTTGCAACAGAACCCACCACAAGACAAAGGTTTTAAATATAGGTTCCACACAACAAAAATGGAAACACAATGGACCGTATGGCCCCCGTGATAAGCACTTAGGTGCACTTTCCTCCAACCTAACTTAACCTAGGTTTTACTAAAAACTCGAATGTTTGGTAATATAAAAATACAACGTGATAAGCACTTAGGTGCACTTTCCTCCAACCTAACTTAACCTAGGTTTTACCTAAGGGTATTGGATACCTTGTATTTATATTCAATGCTTATAAAGCCTGGAAAACTGCTAAGATTATTCCAATTACAAAACCTGGTAAGCCCAAAGACAATCGCTTAAGTTATCGGTCAATTAGTTTGTTCAGTAGCAATGGGAAAATTCTCGAGAAACTTATAAAAAGAAAGCATCTAACTTATATTGAGGCAAATGAATTCTATCCTAAAGAACAATTTGGTCTTACACGCGGACATTTAACCAGCCATCAAGTTCTGCGAATAAAAAAAACACATCCAGAATAGTTCATCAAACTTAAATGTTCTTTTGGGCATCGAAAAGGCTTCACTTACACATATGAAATGGGGTACAAAGAAGTTCAACTAAGAGGAGAATACCAATTGGCTGTTCCAGGTTGCAGTTTCATACTCTAACAATTGCAATGAATAAACGCACTTAAACGTGGAACGTGCTGAGTTTGACGAAAGGTAAGAACGTGGGTTAATAAGTCCCTGAAAATTAACACAAATTGTGTCGTCACCTTAAATTTAATTTTCTTTTTTTGTCAAGAATCATTTTTCAAAAGAACGCATCCAAATTTTCAGACAGATCTGTCAAATAGTTTCGTTGTGGCAGCCATTTTATATAGACCCCTACTAGCATTTTCGTTAAAATGGAAAAAAGTGAATTTCGAGTGCTCATTAAACACTATTTTTTGCGAAAAAAACTATCACGCCAAATATGACAAATATTATGGGAACTCTTCACCATCGATTGGAACCATTCACCACTGGTTTACTCAATTTCGGTGCGGTCGTTCAAGCACAAGTGACGCCGAACGTTCTGGTCGCCCAATTGAGGTCACCACACCAGAAATGGTCGACAAAATCCATGGTTTAATAATGGACGATCGGCGAGTGAAACTGCGCGAGCTTGAAGAGGCCACAGGCTTATCACATGGCTCAGTGATTTCGATCTTACATAAATATTTGGAAATGAAAAAGCTTTCCGTAAGATGGGTGCCGCGTTTACTCACAATCGAATACAAGCGCATTCGTTTGACAACATCAAACGTGTGTTTGGCGATGTTCCAGAAAAATTCGGCTGAGTTTTTGCGCCGATTCGTAACCGTGGATGAAACCTGGATTCACCACAACACACCAGACACCAAGGAACAGTCAAAACAATGGACTTCTCCTGGTGAATCGAAGCCGAAGAAGGCCAAGGCGGGTTTGTCAGCAAACAAGGTCATGGCGACAGTTTTTTAGGATGCGCGCGGTGTTATTCGCATAGATTACCTTGATAAGGGTAAAACGATCACTGGCGCATACTAGTATTACGCAAAGCTGCTGGATCGATTCCAAGCCGATTTGAAGCAAAAACGGCCGCATTTGGCGAAGAAAAAAGTTCTTTTTCACCAGAACAACGCACCGGCGCACAAGTCCGCAGTCGCAATGGCAAAATCGCATGAGTTAGGCTACGAACTCCTCCCTCTTCCAGCAAATTCTGCAGATTTAACATGAAGAAATGGCTCGGAGGTAAGAGACTTGGGTCGAATCAAGAGGTCATCGCTGAAACAAACGCTTATTTTGAGGAGCTCGAGAAATCTTATTATTTGGAGAAACGTTGGGTGAAGTGTATAGAGCTAAAAGGAGACCATGTTGAAAAATAAAATGTTTTTATACCGAAAAGAGTGTACCTTATTTCATTTTTCAGGGACTTATTGATCCACCCTCGTATGTTTGTGTTGACGTTGCGTTAACGTTTAGTGTTATGTTTATTAGGCGTTGCGTTGGATTTTCGGTGAACGCTGACTTTGGGGTGAGTTCACATTCCGTATTTACATATTGCGCTTTTTCAAAATGCGACAGATTCGGTACCTAAATTTTTTCTTCAAAGCTATATTTAGCAAAGATATTTAGATAATTTGGAAACTTTTAGTTCTGACAGAAACTATATAATTTCTTTGTATCACTAAAGGAATGTATTTCTATCATATTTTGAAAGAATTAGGTCTCGTTTTGGTGAATGTGCCGGAGCACTTGTGGCTTTTAAAGGATCATATTCGACAGGGATATAGTTTTTCGTTTAGCGTTCAATTCTTATTTTTTCTTGAGGTTGAGAACTAGTTCAGCGCTTAAATTATAAAAAGTGACACATGACTGAATATTACACTCAATGTGTAATATGGGACATTTTCAGCTCATAAATTCTAAACGCCGAATGTGCCCCATTATATTGGTAACCATGTTTTTTTTTTTAATAGCCGAATGTGTCCCAAAATCTCCGATTTCAATTTATGAATTCAAATTATATTTATTCATCTTCAAACTTAATAAAAATTAGTTAATAATTTTTTTTTTTTTAATTTAATGCACTTAATACATTTCTTACGAACCCTATACAGGGTGATTCATTTTGTGATTTAGGATTTTAATTTTAAATAAATTAAAAATATTAAAAGTTTCAATGAAATTGTTCTACAAATGTTGGTTTTTAAGTGCTCTAAAGTTTGGAGATTGTCTGCATATACATGATCTTTAGAATAGCACCACAAAAAAAAATTGAAAGGGATCAGATCACACACAGATCCACATGTCGCTTACAACAATGTCTTCGATCTCAGACCAAAAAAAGTTGGTTATTATTTGACTCAGTGGCTCAGTGGTTAAGTGCGCGATCACTTAGCGTTCGAATTAAAAAAAAAAAATGTCTCTACAAATTGTCATGAGAAAAGCTAGGCCAGCCCCTGTACGAGTATTGGGCTATTAGCGCCAAAATATTTATTTATTTATTTTCTTTATATCATTCGACTATAGCGCAGAAAATTCACCGTAACAGTGACGCCTTCGTCTAACAAAAAAAAAAAAAAAATACGGCCCGACCACTCCGCTGGTCCACAGCGCTCACCAAACTGTCACCCGTGGTGGATGCAATGGCCTCTCAACGATCACATTTGGGTTCTCAGAAACACAAAATCTGCAATTTTGTTTTTTTGTTTGAACGTTACAGAAAATTTTGTTCCAAAAATCGGCGTCAACTTGTTGTACACAGATATTACAGAAGTAAGATGCAACAATTTTAATGCATTAATCGAAGGTTAAACGATCCATATTGTACAATGTCAAGGCAAGAACTAACTACTTGTCACTATGGATGACAGATGGTTTTGACAGATGCCATATGGCAGAGATGTGAAATCCCAACCTCGAAACTAATAACCCTTTATTAACTAGGGGTGTCAAACGTAATCGTTTATTTCTTAAGCGAACTTTACACTGAAAATCGAATTGCTGAATGTACCCCAGTTTGCCATATGCTAATGCGAAAATCTAAATTCTTAAAATGAAGAAATAAATGAAACAGTTCGAAACGACAGCAAAACCCATCAGGGTTTATAGATATCAAGGTAAGTAAATGTGACCCGGTATGAGTTTTTAAGAATACTTTTTATTTCCATTTTTTTTAGTTTTAAATCGTTTTTTTTTTAAAGTTGTAAATTAATAAGAACAATTAATAATTATTGATCTGAGAACTTCTTCATCTCACATTAAGCCGAAAGTCGTATCAGAAGATTTAATAAAAATTTAAACCTACTCACGTTCAATGGCAATTTAATTCAAAATACTTGTTCAATCACCTGAAAATAAAAGAAAAATATCCAATTAGTATGATAGGCTCTATAAGAAGTTATTTTCATTGCAATTAAAGTAAAATTAAAGGCTCAGAATTAAAAGTCATCGTAATTATATTAGATACAATAATTTTACAATACATCCACGCCTTATAAATTATTACATTTGTAGGCTATGCGCTTCTAGTGGTTAAGACTCTGTATAATTTGGAGATGCCCGGCTATCCATAGATACCAATATCTCTCCGAGAATATCCATAAGTTCCTGACAACCTCTGCAACAAAGAAACGCCTATAACGAGGGAAGACAGTATGTTTTTCGTACCAACAGGTCCACCGGTGATTTGATAGCATACTCGTATCTCACCAAGAAGTGGAATCAATCTCTCCACCACTTCGACGAAACCAAGATGGTTGCGCCTGAAATTTCAAATGCAGACAGAGTTTGGGATCAGGCTCTTTTGTCGAAAATGCGTGCATATAGCGTCGATGAGTCTCTACTTCAATGGATTATAAATTACCTTTCGGGGCGTTCAATACGCCCAAGTTGTCTTGGACGGATTCTGTAACTCACCAAATAAATGCTGGAGTTCCCCAAGGCTCTGTTTTGTCTCCGATTCTCTTTCTTATTTTTATAAATGATCTCTTGTTTGCAACTTCTAATCCAATCCATTCCTTCGCTGATGACAGTTTTTCATATCTGTTCCTTAACTCATGTCCTTGCTCCTCGACCGTAGAAGAGGAACGGCAACGAATGTTAAACACATTAAATTCCGAAATGGCCAGCATAATCAAATGGAGTTCAACCAACAGAGTGAAATTTAATGCTTCCAAAACACAATGCTGTCTTCTGTCTTTTGTCTCTCAAGTGAGCCTAAAGTGGTACACCGGCTATACACTGCGGTAGTAAGACCCATTTTGACCTATGATTCGATTGTCTGGTGGAAAACGCTTGAGAAGAAATACCAACTTAAAAGCGTTATAAAAATTCAACGTGCAGGGTGTCTGGCGGTAAAGGGATCGATGAGATCAACACCGACAGAAGCTCTGGAAACAATACTGAATCTTCTTCCACTTGACATATATTGCGGGAACACAGCAGCTAAAACTGCACTAAGCCTAAGGCAAGCCGGTCTATGGAAAGCTAAACCCCCCTTTTATGTCTCAATTCCAAACCGATGGAATATACTGAGACTCCGGACGGAAACGGACTACATCATCCCCATTCCAAACTGCAACCGAAAGTTCTCTATTATAATTCCTAGCAGGGAGGAATGGGATGAGAGAAGAGTCTGTCTCGAGAACTAACTGGCCATCTTTACCGACGGAATCAAAATGACTGCCGGTACTGATGCCGGCGTCTACTGTGAGTCTCGAAATATACATCGCTCGTTTAGACTTAAGGATGGTTGCAGTGTTTTCCAAGCCGAAATTGCTGCAATGAAACAAGCTGTGGATATGATTATTGAGGAAGATATTTCAAGGCAAATAATCAATATCTATGTTGATGCCAAGCGGCCATTAAGGCGGTAGAGTCAGCATCACTAAGATCCAAGCTCGTAAAAATTTGTAAAAAACTGGATGTTATCTCAGCCACATGGATATCTCCGGCAACGAAAAAGCGGACGAACTATCCAGAGAAGGTTCACTTATAAGTCCTTCGCGGGCCCTTTTCGAGGCTAGTGTACTGCTTAGCACCCTACATAGGGCATCGAGTCTAAGGAGGAAGCTAATGAACGCTGGTGTCGATTAGATACATGCGCTACAGCCAAATCATTATGGCCAGTCTACAACAAAAAGAGATCTATCAATCTTATAGAGCTAAATCGAAGGGATATCCTTATAGCTGTTGGTGTCGTGACAGGGCACTGTGTGATAGGTAATCACGCAGCACGGCTAGAGTTACCTCATAACGACTACTGTAGAAGCTGCAGCGACGAAGAGGAAATAGAATCCGTTCGTCATCTCCTGTGTGATTGTCCAGCTCTGGCCATCAAAAGAAACCGTTCTTTAGGCAGATACTTCTTTTCAGAACTGGATGAGCTAGGTAGCATTGAGCTAACGAAACTCCTGAGATTCATAAACTTATCTGGGTGGTTTAGCCTTGCGGTCGAAGATTGAAATTTGTAGGTTTCCAGGGTTCTAAGTTGGGCACAATGGACTCTAAGTGGTCTAAGTGAGCTGTTGGCAACATGTCAACAAGGGCACCCAGTTACCTAAGCTAACCTAAATATTCTTAGAAAGATAAATTTGCAGAAGCGAATAAACAATGAAATATGACGCCTAAGCCATAAAAACAATCTACGTACGATGTAAACCACTAGTGAGGTAAGTAACGTTCTCAGCAATCAGGATTGAAGTAGGAACAAAATGTACTCCAAACAAATACGTATGTTCATTTATATGTACGAGTATATTAGACTTGGAGGAAACACCACATTTTTTAGTAGGATTTTATTTCAGAACCCCGGAGATTTTTCGAGTTCTGATTAATGTTTACGAGTAAGAGATTCTACAAAATTGACCGATAAATTTGGCTTAGATACATAGTCCAAGTTCTAAAGGCAAATAGTCCTTATAGGGCATAGGGCATAGGTCCCCGCAGTTATATTTTTTGTTTGCTGGGACTCGAACCGCTCCGCCAAGGCGCCCACCACCCACAGCTAGCGTATTTACTCTCAATACTTAAGGACTTTAACAATTATTAAGTCATCCTGCTGAACAAAAATTATTACTTCAAAAAGACACATATGTACTATGTACTCAAATTCATTTAGAATACACTCAGAACTTAATTTAATACATAACTCAACCAAGTACTATCAACTCACAACACGTTGTTGTCATGATCCATCAGCAAACACATCCCAACAATAGAGTTTTGGTCCACAATCTGGAAGGCGCGCAATACAACAATAACATAAAAGCCTAGCTGGCTGGCGGGCTGTCTGCATCGTACATAAAACTGGCAGGAAAATAGGCATGCTCCCCACAATATCGACCTTTGTGTTTATGTACGAGTACATTCCCGTTCATTCATCTATTCACCTACCTATCTATCGGGTTTTTTTATTCCTGTCCCGTCATAGTGTATGTCCTCAGCCACCATGACTTCCCCCTTCTTGTTAATGCTGTAGTTCTAGTCATCGTCTTCGTCATCTTTGTCCATGGAATGAATCCAGATTCGAGTAATAAACTAGAGAACGCAATGACGAAGATGAAGGGAGCACGACACGGGAAGAACGAGTGAAGAGGAGTTTTATTCGTACAACAATAGAATTTTAGTTCATTATCTTGGACAAGGTTTTGCTCTAATTAGAACGTGGTTGTAGGGTAACAATTATTTATAATGGGGATTATGTAGGCACAATACATACGAGTACATACACATGCAAGTGAATAGATAGATATAATACCAAAGGTTCGTTACGGTAGATACAAATGTCGGTTTCTTGGCTCCCGTTTTCTTACGTAGAATAGACATAGGATGAGTGTACGTACTATACATATGTACATATCTGTTGCTAATGTGTTGAATCGTTCATGATGGATATCCCTTTGAAATTTATGTAGGAAGGGAGATGAGAATGCCAAAGGATTACCCTGGGAAATACTTGCAATTGCAAATCTATTAAATTAAATTGTTTTCGGATACATTTTTGGAGAAGAAAGTAACGATGAATATAGTATGTCGAATTTAACGGTAACAGGCTACATAGGTACTTCCTTTTTTGCAACTAATTCCTCTTCAGAAAAGGAAACCCTCCTTCCTTACTGATTGTCTTTTCGACTCTGGCCTTTTTCAGATTAGTGGTATCACCAATAACCTCGGCAGGCAGCTAGATGTCATTTTCTCATCCGATGCCCATAATTTCCTGGTTACTGCGAGTAACCATCTTCTCTCCACCCTAGTTCATTATCACCCCCCTCTCGCTCTTAACTTTTCCTATGAACATGGTAACATTAGCGTTGATTTAGAGAACTCTCTTTCTTTTAACTTCCGTAAAGCTGACTTCGCTAAACTTAATAACCTAGTCAATAACTTAAACTTCGGCCTCTTTCTAAAGAATAACACCCCCATTGATATCGCTCTCGAATTCTTCTACACAGCAATCTTTGACTGCCTTCTCCAATCTGTTCCATATCTGCCGAGAAAAAACTGCTCGTCATCTCCTCCTTGGTATAATAATGAATTACGTACTCTTCGCAATATCAGAAACAAATTATGGAAAACTTACCTGAGATCCAGATCGGCCTCAGATTTTTTATTCTACCAGCAAGCTCATTCCCGCTTTTCCATCCTCTGCGAATACCTCAACAGAATGCAATTAAGCCCAATCACAGATCCTAGGCGTTTTTACCAATTTATAAACGTAAAAAAAAGGTCCGATCCACTCTAAAATTATTTAATACATCATCTGCTGACCCTAAAGCAATCGCCAACCTCTTTGCGACCTTCTAGAGTCAATCGTATTCTGACCACGTTTACGAACCGGATCTTGACTATTTCAGCTACCTGTACAACTGCCCACAAAACTCCCTTGTCTCACTTGACATAAAGACTGATATGGTACGTAAAAAGATTAATCAGCTTAAGGATGACTTTTCCCCAGGCCCTGATGGTCTGCCCGCCATATTTCTAAAAAAATGTGTAAATGTTTTATGTCAGCCCCTTAGAACTCTCTTTCGACTCTCACTCTCTCAAGCTGTTTTCCCTAAATTATGGAAGGACTCCTTTATTTTCCCTATCCATAAAAAAGGCAGCTAAAGTGACATATCAAACTACCGACCCATAGCCAAATTCTCTTCTATACCTATGCTTTTTGAAAGCATTGTCTATGACTCACTTTATTTTCACTGCAAATCCATCTTTTCTCCACAACAGCACGGTTTCTTAAAGGGTAGGTCCACAACGACTAAGGATGTGAATGTTATTACGATTGACTACAGCAAGGCGTTTGATGAAATATGTCACCAAACTATTTACTTTAACTTAAAGCCTTCGGGTTTCCCCCCTTTTTCATCTAATGGTTGAGATCGTACCTAGTGCAACGCCAGTACATGGTTCTCTTTAGATTTTCAGTCTCTGATCCCATTAACGCCACTTCAGGTGTTCCTCAAGGCAGTCACCTTGGTCCACTGATTTTTGTCTTAACAATAAACGATGTTGATCACATCATAAAAGACTCAGACCTGTCTATTTACGCGGATGACATGAAAATCATTAAGACAATATCTACTCCCACTGATTATCTCTTACTTCAAAGCGACCTTAATTCATTCTACACATGGTGCGACAAAAACTTCTTAGAACTTAACGTCGGCAAATGTCAATCCGTAGCGTTCTCTCGTAAGCGACTTCCCCCACCCCTCAGAACCTATTACTTTCGCAACGAGCCTGTTCCCGCAGTCTCCTCTATACGCGATCTGGGTATTATTTGTGACAGGGAGCTAAACTTCTGTTCCCACATTGATCAATTTATTCACAAGCCCAATTCTTCTCTCGGTTTCATAAAACGCTGGTCTAAAGAATTCTCGAACCCTTACGTTACAGTCTCTTTACATCACCTTTGTTAGACACCTCCTTGAATATGCCAGCCAAATTTGGTCACCATTTCACGACACCCACTCCCTTAGAATCGAAGCCGTGCAGCGAAGGTTTATCCGTTTTGCCTTACGTGGTCTCCCATGGGACGACAACTATATCTTACCCCACTACGAAAATCGGCTAAAATTAATTAACTTGCAGACCCTTATAAAACGTCGCGAGGTAGCTGACATACTCTTCGTACACCAATTATTAACTGGCACGATCGATTCTCCCGCACTACTGGAAATGATTTCACTTCAGACTAACCCACGCAACCTTAAATCCGTACCGCTCTTTCGTCTCCCTCTCTACCGCACCAACTACGGTCATTTCGAACCTATCTCCAGAATGTTGCGTCTGGCCAACAATGCACAGACCAAACTTGACTTTCATTCCAGTATATCCTCTATTAGAAATTCATACCTCCTCTTAACAACTCCCCATACTTCCCTTCCCTTAAATGTTAGTTTTAAGTTTTAGTTTAAGAATAATTGTGTGGGCCCTAGGGCCCGGTCAATAAGCATAAAAAAAAAATCCAACTGAGCCGATCGTGCTCTATCTTGCTTGTGATGGGATCTTTTACATGAAGGCTTCCTCGAATCTTCGAACTTCTTATTCTATCAAGCTTTGTTACTCCTGCTGTCATGCGAAGGATCTTCATCGCAGCTGCCCTTAATTTGCCCTCATACTTTTTGTACATTGTTCAGCATTGTGAACCGTATGTGAGCGCCGGACGTACAACTGCGGTGTAGAGCCTTCCTTTAAGCTTAGGGGACATTTTTCAGTCACAGAAGATTGTTGAGTTTTCCCGCCACTTCATCCATCCTACGCTTACGCGATGATTGATGTCATCATCACAAGTCGCTTCGCTAACTTTCCACACTTGGGAAGCACTTGAGAAGCACTTTTCCATTCAACTAAATGTCTGGAATAGGCCGTTGTGGATCACAGAACGGGAAGCACAGATACGCTGTCTTTTTTTAACTAATACGGTACCCATTTCCCTCCAAAACATCCACCTATACATCAAGTGCTCGTTGCAGGGACATTTGATCTTCACTTATGATAGCTCCTTCGTCAGCAATGAATAACTGATGCACTTTGGAGTCCGTTACTTTTCTTCAAGCAGATAATCTAGGACTGCAATAAATAGCACAGGACTGAGGACGCTTCCCTGGTCTACGCCGACTTTGATTGGTAACTCTTCGGTGACTCCTGCGGAACATCTTACTCTTGTCCTTGCTCCCTCATACATGTCCATGATCATGCGCACGTAGGTTTCTGGAACTCCTTTTAGTCTTAGCGCCACTCATAAGAGATCTCTTGGTTATCTATCAAAGGCTTCTTCAAGGAATCACGATGTTTTTCCATTATGATCCTTCTACTTTGGATTGCATCTGCTGTTGATTTACTCGAGACAAACCCGCAATGGTCATCAGATAGCGGTATTATTCTCCATAGTCAGCCATCTAATACCCGCTCAACGATCTTCATGGTGTGTGACATCAGCTTGACAGAACGGTAGTCATCGCAGTTTCGCGTATCGCCCTTTCCTCCTTCCCTTTGTGCAAAGGAAGAAGATAACTTTCCCTCCACTGATTAGGTATTGGATCACCGCTCATAAGTTTGGAGATAAGAATCATGGGCCATCTGGACCCGATGTCTCCCATTTTTTTCCAGAACTCAGAGGGTATCTCGAATGGCCCAACGGGTTTTCTTTTTTTGGAGTATTTGACCGTATTTCTAACTTCTTCGACAGTAATGTCGGATACTTCGTCATGGTTAGGAGCGGCTTTTGGAATGTATACCCGGGGAAACTGTTCGTTCAGATGTCTTTCACAATACTGTCGCCTTCCACAAGAAGTTTACCTTGAGCATTGTTAATGAACTTTGGGGAACGAATCTCCCGAGCATTTCTTCTTCTCTGGGTGGATATTTTGAAGATAGTTGTTCTCTTATTCAAGTTGTTTGTCGAAGCTCCTGTGTAGCCTGGTTCCTATCAGATGCCGAAGACCTATCAGACGCCGAAACAAGTACTTGTGGCCCAGTAGTGCCCTTTATTTACTAACCATTTGATAACAAAAGTGATATTCCAAACTCAAAATTGAATGCACAAATGGTGGTTACGGTCATGGGTAGATCGATTTGAATCAAGAAAAATCATGACGAATGGACGAGAAACCGGATATTTTTACCGCCGATCTAGAAGAGACTTTTAAGATGTTAATCACACAAGAACAAGTGCAACACTAAGGAAATTTAAACCTAAGATAGCTCCTGCTTACGACTTGATAACCGGAGAAGGTCTAAAAATATTGCCTAGAAAAGCTTTAATTAAGCATTTCAATCTTATAAATGCTGCGCTTAAAATGTAATATGTCCCGAGTTAATGGAATGTTTCGGGAGTCATAATGGAACTAAAACCAGGGAAACCGCCGAGTGACAAAAAATTTTATACACCCATTTCGTTTCTCCCAAAATTTTTCAGCGGATATTACTCAAACGCTTACAGTCGGTTATTGAGGAATAAAATCTCATCCCTGATCACCAGTTTGGGTTCAGAAGCAAGCATTCAACCATTGACCAAGTACATAGAATAACTCGCATAATGGAGAAAGCTATTGAAGAAAAAAAAAAATTGCTCAAGTGTATTTCCTGATGTCTCGCAAGCCTTTGATAAGGTATGACATGAAGACTTGATGTGCAAATTACGACAGATTCTACCTGAACGCCTACATAACATACCAGTATCTCGGGAATAGACTCTTCTGTGTAAGGCACGGAAACTAATACTCGCAATTTAAAGAACTTTGAGCTGGTGTACCGCAAGGAAGCGTCCTTGGTCCGCTTCTGTTACTTGGAAAATATTCTGAGC
Source organism: Pocota personata (assembly GCA_963082735.1). Taxonomy (NCBI): domain Eukaryota; kingdom Metazoa; phylum Arthropoda; class Insecta; order Diptera; family Syrphidae; genus Pocota; species Pocota personata. Next base: position 72,873,810 of record OY720432.1, on the reverse strand, counting down.
TTAACATTGAGAATAAGCTGCTCTTATATAATCGACTGCTGAAGTGGGTGTGGACCTAAGGTATACAACTTTGGGGTTGTGATACTAAAACTAATGCTCATCTTTTACAAACTTTCGAAAATAAAGTACTAAGAGAAATTATTCATGACGATATCCACAGAGATCTAAAAATTCCTACAATCGAAGATGAAACCAAAAACTTAACGCGAAAGTACAAAATTCGACTAAACAGACATGCAGTCCTACAAATTTTGGACGAGATGAATTTATTCCGCCATCTACAAAGGACCAAACCTTTCGACATAGCACAATAAAGATTAACCTAGTCTAAATAGCGGAAGAAACAGGAACTTTCATTGTAAAGACACCTGCCAAACGTCTTTATTTCGCGATAAAAAAAATGCTTTATAAGTCTTAACTTAGTTGCAGTAACTAACACATTTATATCGAAGGGAGGTGTTTTCGGTGAGTAAGAAACTCGCACTACTATGAGCACCCGTCTATGGAAGATTTTCACCTACCCTCGGAAAAAAAAAAAAAATAAAAAATTATTATTTTGCTGTCACTAACAAAAAAAACTTAATATACCCCACCCCTTAAGTTACACTTAAATACTACTTATTTTGTAACTAAGTATGTGACTTAAGAGCCTGCTCTTTCTAACGTTTATATTAATTTTCTTAGGATTCCCCGTCTCTGTTTGTCTGAAAGGATAAACCTGTGGTTTGCTGTTGTGTTTCCTGAAAGAAATAAAAGGAATTAAACAAGTTGCTTGGATCGATAACATCTTACTCAAGAATTAGTATTGGCACCAGAACTCAGCTTCCCATCTCGAGTGAATTTGATAGCAGTTCTAGCTTCCCACTTTATTACTGAGCCCAACGTGGATGTTATGCTCTATAAGACGGATTCTTCCCTCTGAATATTTTTCAACCAAGTAGATATTGTTTATACTAAACAAACGACCTTTCCCCTATCAGTTAATTCACAAACTGAACACCGCAGTTTTGTTTTCGCTCATACAGATTTCACAGCTTTGGAATGACGATGACAAACAACAATCAATTGGTGATGGGACATTAAAAACGTTTTCACCACCATATCAATTCAGCAATTATCACCACACCATTCAAGAACAGTGGCAAACGGCTAATGGCTTTAACTGCCCTCGTAGAATGATGAGCTCATATAAAGATTTTTCCCTGCCGGCGCGGCGGCACCGCACAAAAAAAAAATTCCATAATAAATACAACAAAAAGGTACTGTCATAATAATAATTAGATTAAACAGTTTATTTTTTTTTGTTGATACATGGTTTTTAGATATCGACACTTTAACTATGTATCATGTGGCTCATTTCAAGTATTTGCTGTATTCACGTGAGAACCAGAAGCTGACACAAAGTGTCACGACGCGACGGTCACAGCTGATAGCTTCTACAAATGAAGTTTTTTTTTTTTTTTTTCTGACGTACTCGATACATAAGTACGTTCTATAAAAGAGGTGTTAACACAAGTCTAAGCACATGACATGTTGTATAATATATCTGGATTCCAGTGCAAGCTGTATTTATAAGATTTATGAGAGACAGTAGGATGACATATGTATCTGTACGAGTATATCTCATCGTTGTGGTTAGACATGCCAGACGAAAGCTACCCTAGAATTAAATAGCAAATCAAAGGATTTACATATGTACTCGTATAGGCAATAGATAGGACAATCAAATTACAATTTCTATAAGGAAATGGAGAGAACATCATGCCTTGCAACCTTTTTTTACATACCTACTATTTCAAACCTCGGGATTATGGTTATGATTTTCTCCCAGAATTCCTAAAATGTGGAAACCCTAGTGAACTATTAAACAAAAAACATATCTCTTAGACAGAAATGTGGAGCACTGATGCACAAAAGAAGGGATAGTCCCCCATATCACCTTTCAGAATGAGATTAGACATCGGTAGATAAACTTTAGATGCTCCGGTTAATCAATGCAGCTGGACTGGTCAGCTCAAGGTCGAGTATCTTATCGACTAAAGTGCCATCGCGGGAGACCACAATACATCTATAATGTTCGAGGTGCAGTTGCACTCCAATAACCTACATATAATATCTCAGACATCGTTCCTAGATACTCGTATCTTCTACAGTTTTGGCAACACAATAAGTTGTTCGTGCATCAGCAACATTTTTCCGACTTGTATACATCTATAAATACTAATAAGACATAGTCCAGTAGTCCTTCAACTTGTACGAGGCTCCGGAATCCTTCAAAAAACAACTAACATTCACGGAACCCTAGAAAACTAAAATGATAATTTTACGAAGGCGGGCAAAAGTCCTCTTGTCGTGGGCGCCCCCGAGAAATGGCTAATGGCAGTCTATTAGATTACTGACAGCTAAGACCTACACACATGTACTCAATCTTGCGCAGTAGTCATTAAGAATGAGGTAAGCGTACCGAGCGATGGAAGGCTGGGGATTAAACCAGTTCTAACGAGCTACTACAGGTGCTGTGACTAGGCACACAGTAAATAGTGCCTGCATAATACCTGCATAATACGGATCTCTTTGAAGGCCGACTGCTATTTCTTCAATTCGTGGACCAAATAAAACAAAACATTAAAAAAGCTAAAGAAACAACCAGCTTTCAGTGAACTTCCCTCCGCTACAGACTCGAGTTTAACTGTTGCTTTGGTGTCCAAGCTATGCACTAGCTATGCTGCAAGCTGCGATTGAGCAGCGTCCCTAAGGATGTTGAATATATGGAATGTCGACTAATAGGAGAATGATTTCTAAACCCGGTCCTATTCGTGTTACAAGCCATGAGATACGAGGGATCCACTCTCAACTCCTATATGAAACTTCAGGAACGACTGCACCTACGACTCCGAACTCGCAGCAGGGCCTTCTCTCTGCACTCTTGAGAAGCAAACACCCCTTCTCAAATGAATTACATATTCTGGGACCGTTCGACTTCGCGACACTTTGCGCCCTCTATAATTGCTTACCAGGATCGGTGCTTAATTTTTAAGGTGACTAAGGACATTCAGAAAATTCCAGAAAACAAGAAAACCGTGAGGCAAAAAACATAATTAAGATGGGCAACTAAGTGCGCACAGCTCCGTCAAGACTTGAGTGATTGAAACACAACGTCCAAATGTCGAAGATAATATGACCAGTCACACACTCTGGCAAATAAAGACAGTGACTTCAAGTACTACTACCAAGCCCTTCAACCAAGTATAATCCGGATGGTAGCATCATTGTTGCGAAATGGTGGATGGTGGAAGAGTCCATCCTGGTTCTGCATTCTCCCGTCGAGACGGTAGTTGGAATCAAGGGCATGTAAAAATCATTGCTTGCTCGGATCAAAGGTCGAGAGAGCTCTACAAAATTGCTGTCTCCAGATTTGGGGGAAGTTTGGTTAGGAGTGCGACTCGATGTAGTTGAGAAGGACCACACCCCGAACGGACCGAGACCTCGTACATGGACTCCGATCGAACCCTCCGATTCTAAGGTGATCCTGGACATACTCAGGATCAGCAATCATTCTCTTCCAACCCATAACTGGAAAATTGGTAAGATGGATGAGCCCAGAGGAGATTCTAGAACTGTGGTTATTGTTATTGGCGGAGAATCTGTGGGCGTCTCTTACAATTTCTAAAGTTATGGGTTTGGCTATACTACCCTAAAGAAGAAAGACATTCCGAAGCGAGTCTAACCTAGAAGCCGTTCCTTGTTCCCGATCCTCTACATCATCTCTTACGCGAATTAACAGTGAGGAGATGTACAATGATTATACCTTCAATAGTGGGCTCCATCTCATTATACCAACTCTTCTTGGGGTCGACTCTTTGTTGGCGCACATGGAGTTGACGGACAATCAAGTTTTATTCGTGATCAATTTGTTTACGAAACCCTTTATAAGTGCTTTGCGGAACCCTAGGTTTCCGCAGAACACCAGTTAAAGTCTACTGGAATAGGCTATACAACGGGCAACATCAATCAGTTCAATAGCGACATTTGTACAGGAGAGGTAAAACAAAAGTTAAGTAGCTATCAACAAAATAAACCAATGCAATATAATACTATTCAGCGATGTAGTCAAAAGATTTTGGTCTGCTATCCTCCCTGCCGAATTTAGGGCCAACTTAATTAAAACATTTGCCATGACTATTCCAAGATTTGACACTAATGCTGTATACACAAAGAGTAAAAAGAGTCACAGTTTGGAAGATTGACTTTCACCTTCGCAGCTATTTGTTAATTAGACTATTGTTAATTACTAATTGGAGAAGTTTAGCGAAACTTCTCTCTCAAAAGTTCATGCGCAGTATGATAATTTTAATTTATTGGACTTCTATTTTTATAGGCCAGCTCTGCAACATCACTGGGATTTGAAATTTTAACAAAATCGTAAAAATTATTATCTTGCATTAATTTCTCAAAAACCAGCCAATAAGTAAAGTGCCTTTATAAGCATTTTTTGCCGAAAAACGTTAGCATATATCCAACATAGCTCAAATATTAAATTTTACCAAAATCGTAAGAGCCGTTTTCGAGAAAATCAATTCTTTTCAAAATCGGCCATTAATAAAGTAGCGTTAATTTTGGAGTTAAAAAAAAAATTTCCCCTCGAATTGTGACCCTACTCGTACAGACTGTGTTGCCGTGATGTGATTTTAGTAACTATTTGACCCTTTTTTGACGTCAAGAGATAACTACCCGACTGCTCAAAAAACTGCTCTTTTTGAACCTTTTAAATTTCTTCAAGAGTTTTTGATACAAATTTTTTTAATAAAAATTAATTTGATTTGCTCGTCAGGAATGATTCAGAATGAAAAAGAAATCAGGGTTAAAGGGTTATTCATTTCGAGGTTGAGATTTCACATCTCTGACATCTGTCATCCATGGTGACAGTTAGTTAGTTCTTACCTTGCCATTTTAGAATATGGATCGTTTAACGACCGCTCAACACATTCAAAATACCAGTTCTGTAATATCTGTGTATAACAAGCTGATCCCGATTTTTTGAACAAAATCTTGTCCAACGATGAGGCCCATTTCTAAACAAAGAAAATTGCAGAATTCGAGGTTCTGAGAATCCAAATATGATCTCGGCGTATTTTTTTGGAAAACGACGAAGGCGCCCTGTTACGGTGAATTTTTTGCGCTTTGGTCAAATGATAACCAACTTTTTTTTGACCTGTGATTGAAGACGATATGTGGTTCCAACAGGACGGCCTAAAAGCACGAAAAGTTCCGCGGCCATTTAATTTCGAAAATTGACGACATCAATTGGATTTCTTTTTGTAGGGCTATGCTAAAGATCCCCAAACTTAGGAGCCAAGAATGTGATGAAAAGTCATCGAAAATTAACTCAGAAGAATCAAAGTTTGCAATATCTCTCGTGGCGGCCATTTAACCGATTTAAAATAGTAAAAAAAATATTTGAAATTAAAATCGTAAAACGCAAAATGAATACGAGTAACCCTGTAATATTAGCAGGAATACGCTCACACATTCAAAGAAATTCAGGTGAAAGATGTTTATTTTCTAATCGTCGACTGATCTGTGGTTCTGAATTTTGCAGTTTGTTCAAATCTCCTTATAATTTTTATATTGTTATTATTTCCCGACCTTCATTTGTGACTTTTTCGAATTCTTCAACGGCAACCTCTAAAATGATTTAAAAAAATCTCGAGATCGAAAATATTCACGAAGCCAATACTTGTCCTTCCAAATAAAAGTAAAAAAGGACGAAAAGATGTCAGCTCTGACGAATAAAAGAAGCGCCCAAAACTGTGACTTAGGTAAAGAGTTTTGAGTTATAGGCACCGAATAATTTACGCGCATATTTCCCTACAGGGGTCCTTGAGGTTCCCAGACCAAAAACAACGAACCAGACTGATCATTTCGCGATCGGCAAAATTGACTAAAGACTATGTAGTCGCTTGTTTTTGACAGCATTGGTTTTGTCGAATTGCCCAATTGCTCGCGTTCTCTGCCTTTTAGACGGTTTAGTTGTGTAGGTCTGACGAAGGGCAGTAGAAATCGCATATCTTTGTCACAGCCTTTACTGATTGAGAGTCCCATAATTCTTCGAAAAGTCGGCAGCCGATACAAGTATTGAAGGGAAGTCATAAAGACTAAGAGCAAATACTTTTCAAATGTCCATGTATACACACGAACGCTAGGGAAATTGAACAGAGTAGAGCTGATCAATTGGACAGAACAGTGACGAAACTGAAGTGACAGTTCGCTTTTATCTAAAATCTCTGCTGATAGCATTCGAGTTATTTTTACTTTTTTTTTTTTTATTTTTTTAAATCCCGGAGCATTCAGATTCGATATACGGTTCATTGTACTACCAGGCAGAAACCCCTTTTTGAAGCAGTGGTCGGAGAAACTTAGATTTTGTTCATTTCTCTTTTATTCGCGGTGGCTGTTGGTTTCTGTTCCCCGTTCGGACTTAAACCTGCACACCTGGGATCACAAGCAAACACACTACTCACGTTCGAATTATACTTGGACTATTAATGGATCATTTGATCTGCGGTGTTCAAGGGAAGCAATGGGAACGCTAAGTGACCAAACTTGATCAACACATGTAAATACTTGTTGCTGAACTGGTTAGAGCAAAATCAAACATATAGCGGCATAAGTCGGATAAGTATAAGCTTTAAAGATATGACCAAGTCTTCGATATGTCGGATTCAAAATTACACACAAGCCCGTGGTATAAACACATTCCGAAGTCCGAATTTCAAAATTGAAAATAGTGTTAAAAAAAAATGGCGACCAATATAAAAAAATGCGACATTTTGAAATTCGAATTTCAGATGTTGGGAAATATTGAAAACATATTTCCAAAGTCAGTACGGTGTTGCCGAATCACTGCGAAATTTGAAAAGAATAATAAACCGTGCCTCGTGTTCGTCATGTGCGCTTAGCCGAGACTATTGCTGCTGTTGATGAAAGTGTGCTCTTAAACCCGAGACCTCAATTATTGGTTAATTTTTCTTCGAAGATTTTCATCATGGCAACGACGTTACGGTCAACAGAGAGCTCTAGAGAGGCATGATAATCGATTTCCTTTTACCAGAAACTAAAGAAATGAACTTGGACGATCTCTGGTTCCAGCAAGACGGGGTTACGTACCATACAAACCGTCCAACAATTGATCTTTTGCGCAATCGGTTTTAGTAATATCGCTTGGCCTCCACGGAGCTGTGATTTGACTTTTTTTTATGGGGTATCGTTAAAAATCGATGCTATGCTGATCGAGCTATTCGTGAAATAGAACCCCGAATCATCGAAAATAAACTGCAAAATTGGGTTGGCAGGGTGGTCTACTGCCGAGCTAGCCGCGGCAGCCATTTAAATGAAATTATTTTCCATAACTAATCGGAAAGTGTACTCTCTTCAATAGAGTACAAAATTTTAAAAAATATTAAATACATTTTTTTTGCAGCAATTTAAAAACAAAACCAACAGATGACCCACCCTTTATTTGTGATCAGCATCAAAAAATATGTCGATCTAGCCAAGTCTGACCGCCCGTCCGTCCGTATGTCAAATTTTGAGCTAGGAACATGAAATTTCATATATAGGCTTTCAAGAATCCGAAGCAGTACAAGTGTAATAAAAATGTTAAAATTTGCATTCAGACACGCCCACATTTAAGAAAATGTCGTTACTCTCATTATTTTTGATATAAACAAAAAAATATTGGCTAGGCAAAATATGTAGATGTCGACTTTCTCTACCTTTCGTCCAAACATAATCCATGGTCACGCCCACTTTCGGGGGGCGTTTCACTTAAAAAAAAAACACATATTGTGTGAACGTCGGTTACAAAGTTTGGGAGCCACGCCCACTTTCTGCTAAGAAAAAGTTGTAGCAACAGCTTTGTGAAAAAATTTCTTAAAAATTTCGCAACGCCACTTTATTAGTGATGAGTTAAAAGATGGGAGATAGGGTATCATACGATCCGTTCTTGATGGATTGTAACTTGTCTGTATGTTTTTTGTTTGATTGTTTTAAACGAGTACTATCGAACAGTTATAGTAGTTTCTGAAAGCACCTGGCGCATGACAAATTATAACGCCCCTGCCTGATACGTACATTTAAGTTTTACCCACTCGCATCAACAAAAACTTATATTCTTTAGAAAAAAAAGGTACAAATTAAAAAATCGTGATGAAAGAAAATCAGGTGCCTGAACTATTGAATAATTTCACAACAAAAATTTTAATAACATTTAGCGATGAATTTCATTTTATTAATATAATTTGTTGAAAAATTTTTTTTCCGCTATTGTCATGTTAATTGAAAGAGAACCTTGCCAGAAAGAGCGTGCTACGTTTCGTTTTATTTTGTATTTTTTTAATGAACTTGTAATGTACCTGCTTCGTAAAGCTCTGATGTCACTTTCGAATTATTTGTGTAACTACATCTACAACCTTTTCCGGTCATCGGGAAGTCCGGTCATGTAAGTATAATTGATAAATTCAGTGAATGATTGATGTTTCGGACTTGCTCTAAAGGGTAAGTATTGGTTTCGTGCAAATGTTCAATTCTGAATTTTAGTTAAATCTTTCATTACTACAGTAGGGGAACAAAGAAGTGCAACTCGCAATTCTGCCTGTCTGTGTATCTACTCGTCTCATAGTGATGCAAGAGCCAAGGAAAACCGTAAATTCGGGAAATTGGTCTTTTGTCCAAATTGGCTATTTTGCTGATGACACGGCTGGGATGATTTTGTTCAAAGCTGATAGCATACAAAAATTACACTGGTCAACTTACTTTTTGCTCCAAGACAGTTATGAAGGGTTTCGGAAGTAAAATTTTGTGGTGACTTTAAATATGCAAACAGAATTTTGCCAGCACGTACCTATACAATCTTTGAGTTATAGCTTGTTTAAGATGCAAGATTTTGACAACGGTCCCTGTGAAGCACACTCCATGTCTCATGTATCTTTGAATGTGTTTCCAAAGCGGAATTATATTCTGAATCCATACCTGTAAGCAATATTTTTCTCCCATCTACAGTTTTTCAGTTAAAGGATTCGCACCGTATCTAAAACACGTATCTTTAGAAACACCTTAGTTCTTTCTAGGGGATGAAAAAGAGAAATATTTTGTAAACTGGTGTCATCAATTCCTCTGTCCGATGTCATCTCAGAAATCATATGGAGCCCGAAATTGAATAATACATTCAACTCTTTTGGACGAGCCTAAGGAAAAAATTTAGTGCCCAATGAATCTGAACCATTGGGAAACGACCACCATACGTGGGCAAGTACTTGCGACACAGTCGTGTTCTTTATTTGTATAACCTTCATAATTACAAAGTAATAAAACTTCGAAAACACCCAAAATAATCAGTTGATCGAAGCTGTGATAACATTTTTATAAAGTAAATGCAAATAAGGACATGAAATTACTGAACTCTGTGTAATAACCCATCGGTGCAAGGGCTTGAGGAAAGCAGATATTTCTAGAGAAAACACGCTTTCGGATTGCACAATGTACGAGTATGTGTTATGTCATTTGCAGTCTTCCGGTACTAAGATGGTAATAACAAATTGTAAGGCGTAACTTCGTTGCATTTAGAGGTTTGCGTTAGGAAGAGGACAATTTTAAGAGCTTTATTTGAACACTAATCTTGTCTCTACGAAGCATGTTAACTTTATTGTTGATAAGTCCAATTCGATATTTTATAAAAAGATTGTCAAGAGCTTCAAAACCCATACGGAGATAGAGTTCTCCGTATAACTGTTTCATCCCTTCTCATCCTGAATATGCTTCACAAGTTTGGACTCCCTTTTATGAAGTTCATCAAGATCGGATTGAGGCTATTCAACGAAACTTAATCCGATTTTCATTAAAAGGGCTTTTAACGGGACATTTAACCTTCCACCATACATATATCGCATAGAACTTTTACAAAATTTACCTCAACCAACAAGCGTCTCCATCCAGCTCGATCTTTAGCTAGCTGCCTCCAGTTTCGCACGCTAAGTTGGTTGAGGTCCCCTTCCACTTACGCGCGCCACATGAGTCGCGGTCTTCCTCTACTGCGCCGTCCCTCGGGAATGGATTCGAAGATTTTTCGAGCCGGAGCATTGGTGTCCATGCGCTCTACATGACCCAGCCACCTCAGTCGTTGGACCTTCACTCTCCTGGCTAAGTCGATGTCGCTGTATAGTTCGTACAGTTCGTCGTTGTATCTCCTCCTCCACTCACCATCTATTCAGACGGGACCAAAAATCACCCAAAGAATTTTCCACTCAAAACAGTCAAGAGCAACCTCATCCACTTTTGATAAAGTCCATGTCTCTGCGCCATACAGTAGGACTGGGATGATTGGGGTTTTATAAAGGGTGACTTTAGTTGTTCGAGAGAGGGCTTTGCTACTCAATTGTCTTCTTAGCCCAAAGAAGCTGCGGTTGGCAAGAGTTATTCTTCGTTTGATCTCAGCGCTCGTGTCGTTGTCTGAATTTATAGCAGATCCTAGTTATATCTGTCTACGGTGACATCCTTTCTTGTTGACAGCATATACTTGGTCTTGCCCTCATTCACCGTTAAACCAATTTTCGCCACTTCCGCCTTAATACGAAAATGCCACTGACATCACGCTGCGTTTTTCCGATTATGGCAACATCGTCGGCGTATGCGAGTAATTGGACAGACTTTTGAAAGGTTGTGCCTCTGGTGTTGGCACGTGAGTTTTGCACTATTCTTTTAAGAACAGCTCGTCGCCTAGTCTGAATCCTTTCTTGACATCAAAGGTCTCGGAGAGCTCTTTACCGACCTTGATGGAGCAGCGTGCATTCTCCATCGTCATCCTGCACAAACGGACGAGTTTGGCAGGGATGCCAAAACAAGACAGCTGTCATGTAGCTCATCTCTATAAAAGCTGTCATGCGCGGCCATAAAATCGATGAAAAGGTGATGGGTATCGATTTGAAGCTCCTGGGTTTTTTTCAAGATCCAAGTAAAGGCAATTACTAGCTTTTATGCATTTGTAATACATATGTACAACATTTTCATTTAAAATTAACCTTTTTCAAAAAAGATTTAAACCTTGATTTACAGGAGAAATTAACCCTTTTGTTAGCCTTTTTGGTTCCGTAGCGTTGGCAAGTTCTTAACGAAATGTTGCGTCTTTTTAGACACATTTCATACGCCTCACAAAGGTGTCTCATAGGGTATATTATTTGTTATCAGCATTGAAAGTTAAGTTGTCTATATGTCACCAGTTGTTAGACTTTAAATTCTGAGACCAGTTTACAAAAAAACGTTTTTTTTTTTCAATATTTTCATTAGCAATCAACATTGACATACTCTATGATTTTATCTATGTTCGTTATAAAAGGCCACGACTACTTTTTGGAGGCGTTTACTGCAACCAAACATATTTTGCTTCCTCAAATCTATTTACGGTGACGGTCAATTTCCATTGTGAAAATATTAGGTTGTTGCATATGAAATGGCCATTTTTAACATGGAACTTTAAAGACTTGTAACTTTTGAAAGAATTAATTTTATTAATCAAAGTATTCGTCATTGATTTCGATACATTTTTGCCGAGATAATAATGCGTTGGTGACTTTCTTGGAAAAAAAAAACTGGGATTCCTGGAGCCAATGAAGTTTTCGAAGGCGTTTTTGACACTTGCTTCGTCAGTGTATGTTTTCTTCGCAACAAAATGGTCCAGATGCTTAAACAAATAATAATCAGTTGGGCCGGGGAATAAGGTGCGTGAGGTAGAGCTTCGTACTGCAGTCGATGCTTTTGCACGGTTGTATGTGATGTGGCCCCGCGTTATCATGGAGCAGTATAACCCCGTGTCTGTTAACCAACGCAGGCTGCTTAACTACCAATTTCTCATGTATATGTTGCAGTTCCAAGCAGTACTTCTCTGCATTTATTGTTTCACTAGGTTTTAAGACGGTATAGTGAATAACAGACTATCAAACCGACATCATAACCATCTTCGGGTGAAGACTTGTCTTTGGCATGTGTTTTGGTGCTTCATCAGTGCCCAATGCGCAGATCGTGGACGATTATCATAGAGGATCCACTTTTCATCGAACGTAACAATTCTATGCAAAAGTGGATCTCTTTCATTTCGACCAAGCAGAGAAGAGCAAACTTCCAATCGGTGCGTCTTGTTCCGTTCCGTCAATTCTTGTGGAACCCATTTATCCAGCTTTTTCACTTTACCAATTGCTTTCAAATGTCGAGCAACTGTTGAATAGTGGACACCTAATTGTTCAGCAAAATCTCTAAGAGTTTGACGTCCATTGGATTCCACCAAAACCCTTAGCTCGTCGTTGTCTATGGCCGCTTCAGGGTGACCACTAGACACATTTTCAAGGCTTACATCTCCTGAACATTGTGTCTAAGTTTAAACTCGTAAAAGAAAATTACCCGTATTTGGCTCAAGTTGGCTGGTCACAATAGAAACAATTAAATATAGGTTTATTATAAACCTAATACTATCAGAATCCGTGAACATCGGTTACTAAAGCGCTTACTTTCTTCTAAAAAAAGGCGTAAGAACGGTTTTTCTAAGAAAATTTCTTAAAAGTAGCTGAGATTCACAACGCCACGCCCACTTTATTAGGGATGGGTTAGAAAATGAGAGATGGATAGAAACTTATCTGCATGTTGTATTTAACAGTTCCTGGTAAGTATTTGTTGCAAGCTGTAAGTAGCGTGGGTGACTTGGTTCATTGTTTAGTATGTTGAACTGCTAAGCGTACTTCGAATCCGAGTAAAAACGTTTAGCGAACGTCTGGCATACGAGTATCTCTTAGTGTCAAATTGTCTGAAAAGCTTCAATTTTGCTGGCAATAAAACGGTAGGACCTTTTTCCATAATGCAAGTGACTGCGAAAAACTAAGCCCTAGGTCCTGTAAGTATAGGTAGCTACAGTGTGTTTGGCAAAAGCTTGTAGCTCGTAAAAATTAACTCGTTAGATAAGTATTTTTGGTTTCCGTTGGAATTAACGCTCAATAAAATTTTACTTCAGTTGCATCTCTGTTTGCAAGTTACTCATACAAGACGTATTCCGTAATGAGTGCTCTATGTAAGGTTCGGTTTGATGCTGTGTTTCGTGTTCCTCATCCACGAGAAGCAACATTATCCGTTGTAAAGTATCTCCGAAAGTCAGAGAGTTTTGTGAGCAAGTGAGTGAAACAATTTAACGAGCATGGAAACGTTGACGATTTGTCTGAACGGGGAAAAATAAAGACCATTTCAAAAGCCGTTGAAAAGAAAGTTCTTAAATTTTTTTTTTAAAAAAATAACAAAGTTATCCTCAGAAATGCAAGGTAACTGTTATTAAAAAAAATCATCATATCCGACAAAAAGATTTTAATTACAAAGCCGTTGCGGTCTAGCCTTTGTTAACCGGAAAATACATTTAAAAAAGACTTGAGTGGGACCAAAATTATTTTCACTGACGAAGCTTCATTTGTTTTAAAACAACCCTTTGAGACGTGTGTGGACTGCACATGGTGAAATTGTCCTCCAACGAACAGTGAAACAGTGCATGTTTATTGCTGTACCTTTGCGGCCCAAAAGATGATCCCACTGCACAAAAACGGATTGTTGGCATCCACTGAAATGCTGTTCGAACGTGGAAACCGGTACTGGCTCCTACAAGAGGACAACGATCAGAAACATCGTGGTCGTAACTGTTAAGGCTTCAAAGAGGAAAATGACGTCAATGTGTTGGATTCGCCATCTCAATCTCATGATACGAATCCGATTGAAAATATCTGGTGACTTATGAAGCATAGGATCAACGGAAAAGATGTAAGGACAATAAATCACCCTTAACTGCTTCTAAAAAGAATTTGAAGACAATTACCACAGGACTATGCAGAAAAATTGATTCTAAGTTGTCGATAAAGCTGTAAGGTAATAATTGGGAATGGAGGAGACTGTACAACATATTAAGTACTTTGCTCATTAAAGAAATGTTAAAAGCATTTGAAATAAATAATTTTGTTTCCCTAAGTCGGTTGTTTTATTTTAAACCACACGTTTTTGTCAAACACACTGTAGGTACTCACATTTTTTTACATTCGCTTGTTATATGAAATTAGCTGATACGAGTAGTATATGGATACCCAATTATAGTATTTTAAATTACTAATATAATTTAAATTGTATGTACCAGAAAAAAAATGAGTTTTCCTATTTATTAACAGATTGTTAACTTTTCTAATCTCAAAAAATTACTGATGATAATTTGTGATTCTAAATAAATTAGATGTTTTGTGTTCATAAAGATTAAATAGCTTATAGTGCCTTTTAGTTAAATGATCATTGATAATACATGAATAATTGAAAACAAAATAAGTATTTGTTAATTGATTATTAAAGTTCGAAATGTATATATTTTTTAAACTTTATAAAATTAAAACTACATTAAGCTCGACGTCGGCGTAATTACTTAGCTGCGAAAAAAGCAAGCGCAGTTTATTTAAATTTTTAGCCAAATAGCTGGAAAAAAAATTTAACCATAATTTAATTTTTGTATTCATTGCTATTAGATTACCGAACCACTATTTGTGTAAGGAAAACGAAAAACTCTTTCCTGATAAGTTGTATTTTTAGTGAATACTCGTACAGCATTTAACATCCTTACGAACGGAAATAAAGTTATCCAGTATCTAGAGTAGGACTGAATTGACTGAGAATTATAATGCTGAAGGAAAGATTCGAATGCAACGTCAGCAAAAGATGATACTGCTCAGTGATCACGTATGCCTCAGTTGAAGTTGTAAGTTCTATCGGATGGACTTGTTCTGAGTAGGAGACGAGAGACATAACTATTTTCACTGATTAATCCAGAACAGGAGCAGGGGTCTTCCTCAAAAAACTTAGTCTATCTTTCCAACTTAGATTGCGCCTATGAGATACGACGAATCTTATTAGCATAGTCAACATAGCATAGTAAAAACATCCTAAGGGTGGCCGTGGTGTAGTGGTAACATCAACGTTTGTCACGCTCTTGGTTCACGGTTCAAATCCTGATTTCGTCTGAAATAAATAAAAATGTCGATCAATTGCGAGAACTAAGCCAACTCTACTGCGAAGGCATAGCACTGGCAGTAGAGCGGTCATATGGCTGAAAATGCAATTTGATCGTGATGATGACATCAGGAGGGCGGAAAAAAATACTGTGAATCATAAGCAACGACAATAATAGCGAAAAGAAACAAAATACTCCCCAGTTATCTGGACAGCCACCCTTGGAGTTTACAGAAACTTAATACTACCTGAGTTTCAAACTACACCACTCTGTCTTTCTCTCTGTCTCTTCCCATTTCCACAAAACGCACGTGTTCTAAAAATTAGTATAAGGGTATTCATATCCCCTTTAACACGTGCAGATTATAAAAAAAAAAAAAAAAAAAGAAGTACTATGAGAGAGTTTAACCTATAACGGATACATACGCAAGAGACTGCCTGCGTCTTTGCCTGGCCTTAACATGTCAGCGGACTGTCAGTATTACCCTCATATGTATTGAGACAGAAGCGGCAAAAATGGGTTAAGCGGTTAACGAGGGTAAAGCAAATACAGTCATACTTCATCGCCTCAAACTGCTAGGACAAGTAGAGCGAATGGACATCAGCGCTTCGGCGTGGATAGTCTTCGGATACATCGGGGATTGGCGACGCAATAATGGAAGAGACGCAAGTGGAAAGCGACGTCAAATAACCTGAGGTGCGACACTGGAGGTGGATAGCTAAGGATCGAGCTGGCTGAACAGGCTTGTTGTTTGAACCCCAGGTCCAATACGGACTATTTTAAGAAATACGGTTTCGAGTTGTATTCTACACAATGTATAGGATTTTTTAGATTTTTCAATAGTTTGATCAAATGTTCTACACTTTCTTTGCTGGAACACGTCTGTTTGTTATTAGTTACACGATTTTTTGTTCGCTATTGTCCTTTGTCTTTAAAGTATGCCAGTGCTCAGGGGATATACCCTATGATGACTGAACACAGCGTTGGCAGCAATGAAGGGAGGAGGATTATCAATGAATGGTGGGTGGTTCTTAGATGTTTATGGACATTTTACTGAATCTCTGTGGGAGGAACGAATCCGGAAATACAGTTGACGGTAATTTGTTCCACAAGCGGGTGGTACTACGGTACGCCCGAAGCGGTTTGACAGAGTATATGAAAACACGCATCTGAGAGGGGTAAAGCTGGATATTTCAAAGGAACACTGGTTGTACACGTAACAATAAAGCAGAAACAGGCAATCAACATAACTACGGTGCTATTAAGTGTTCAAATTTGAAGGTGATATTATGCTGGCCTATTAACCTTGTAGCTTTCCTCCGGATTTTCCAGCCGTTCTTCCAGCACCTGCCCAGATGTGAGAATTTAATTCAAGCCTAGGTCTTATACAGGATATATGTATCTTTTGCATATTAGAAAGTGAAAAATATTTTCTGCATTATCCAAGGCATTTCATGACATTTTTTGTTACTGAATGCATATAATTTGACAAGTTTAATTTTTGAGTAATTTCAAGGCCGATGTTGAGAGTTGTTTTTTTTTTGGGTATATTCATCCCTTCCATGGGCGCCGTGGCGAGAGGTTCAATATTTGAATCCAAGAAAAAAGTTTCTCACGGTCTGACCTCTCGCGAACTTCGGACAAACATCCAAGAGCTAAATTTTGATGAGAAGCTTCTTCTCTCAATCGAAAAAATTGCCCTTCGGAAAAGGCATAAAACTGTAGGTCCCAACCATTCTGGGGCACAGAATACAAGTGACTGTAAGAAGCTAGGCGCAAAAATATTTATTTATCAACGGTGTAGTCATCTGCAGAATTATGAATTGAATTACTTGTGCAAGACAAAAGATCGTTTATGAAAATTAAAAACAGTGTTGGGGAAAGAACCGATCCTTGTGGAACGCCGGCTTCAATTTTGGCAGGATTGAAAATGATTCCATTCAATACGATCTGAAAGGCAATTTTCAAGTAGTTCTACTCGTAAGAGAAAATGATTTGTGGTATTTGGTAAGAAGTGTAACATGCTTGGGGTTACGCTGAGAATAGAAAGGCTATTTTTTCAACGTTATATGTATAGGTATATGATCTCCTGTTAAACGTTTAGAGTGAAACCCATATTGGCGATCTTTGATGATGTTTCTACTTTTGGGATAATGATATGTAGTTAAAGTGAACTTAATGTACATTTCGGAAACCTTGGAAAGCATAGTAGTTAGTGCGATCGGCCTGTAGTTGGAAGGATTGACACCCTTACGAAGAATGGTTAAGTTAAGGAAACGTAGTTGAATAAATGCAATTTTCCACCTGGAAGCTAAGCAGAAAGCCATCCGGGCCAGAGACTTTATAAGAGAGTTCACATCAGTGAACTTAGCCTGGGTATTTGAGGAGGTTTTGCTTCGATGGAGGTAGATTAGAGTTATCGGCAAATGTATTTGCAAGAAAATTAAATTATATTTATTGTTGCAATAGGGACGGGTTAAGCCTCTCGCGGGCGTGTTATGCATACTGCCAGGTCAAAATTGTGGTTCCAACAAGATGGTGCCACATACCACACCGCTGGCCAAATAATTGATCTATTGAAGGAGAAGTGCGATAATCGTGTAATCTCGAGAAATGGTCTGGTCGAATGGCCAGCTCGCTCATGGGATTTAACGCCGATGGATTTATTTTTATGGGGTTACGTTAAGTCGTTGGTTTATGGCAACAAGCCAACAACGTTAGAGAAGCTCGGTAACAATATCGAAAGTGAAATTTGTTTAAGAGTGGTGGAAAATTGTCTCCAAAGAATCGATCGCTGCAAACGTGCTCGCGGTGGTCATATGAACGAGATCGAATTCCATACTTAAATCTAACACGTGTACTCCTATACACCTGGAATAAATTTCAGCCCGATATCTTAATTATTCCATGTTTTATTTAAATACAAAATTGTTATGTCCTTATTGAAAAACGCTTTATATGGTGACATCCTTACGGGCGACAAGGGGATGGGTCCCTGTCTACCACGTACAGCGCCGTCGTGTGTATCTATCTGTGCAGGAGTCAATTTAACAAAAAACTCTTAAATCATTTTAGGGTTGATAGTATTACGTAGCAAAACTGGTAAAGGGTTTTAAGAAAAATAAGCGAAATTAATGCATAAACCGATGGAGGGAGTTTGTAACTATACAAGCAGGTTGCGTATTCTTCCAGCGCCAGATAGTCTTGAAACTTGAATATTTAAAGTTAACCGATAACTGTTTTAGCACAATAACTTTGCCTAAAGTGCGTGCTTTGCAGATAAGCTTAAAATATCAAAGTCGACAGTGCACGATATCATACGTCACTTTAAAGAATCATCGACTCTTAAGAAGCGGAAGGCCCAAATTACAACCAAAACTGGAGGACCAGATTATAAAATTAATAAGCAAGAGGGATCGACAGCTTACAACTCCAGAAATCTGTGCAGAGTTCAACCGTTTGCACTCAAAGCAGATATCAGTAACAACGACAAAAAGGCGTTCACGGTCGACTAGCAATACGAGAACCTTTACTACGATCTCGAAATAAAGTCAATCGGCTAGATTGGGGAAAAGAGCACCAGGACTGGACATCAACTGGCTGTTCAAAAGTCTTATGGACGGACGAGTCCAAATTTAAAGTTTTTTGGACTAAAAAGGAGTTTACGTTCGTAGGTCTGCTGAAGAAACGATTTTTTTTTTAAAAAAAATTTCCGAATCCTGGAGCTACCAGATAGACCTCCTTTGGCTTAATAATTGAAGAAACTTGGATTTTATTTGTTTCTCTTTTATGCTCGGGTGGCTGTGGCTTCTGTTCCCCGTTCGGACTCGAACCTGTACAGTTTGGGTCATAAGCGAATACACTATCCACTACACCGTGGCCTCTGCAAAGAAAAGATGCTCCCTAGCTGTGTGGTCCCAACAATCAAGCATGACGGTGGTTCAATAATGGTCTGCGGGTGTTTCTCTTCCGCCGATGTTGTAGACCTCATCCGCATAAATGGAATCATGAATAAGAATAAGTACAGACAACAAGAGGTATCATTTTAAATTTCGCGCCATTGTTGAACTTTTAATATTCAACTATCATTGCGATGACTTTTGATAAGTAAAAACTAGGAGGTTCTTAAATATGGATCGATACACATCTCACAACGTGTTGAAATAGTGTAAAATCAAGAATCAAGTACGCATTTCTTTTGGTCATCATTAAGCGCCTTCTCGCACAGATACGAGTATAGTGGATTTAATGGAGAAATTTGAACGTCCCGGACAGGTTAGTGATGTGAAGACTCCAAATCGTGTTCATCTGGCAAGGTCAGCTGAAAATATTTCCGCCGTAGCTGACAGTGTGACTGAAAACCCAGATGTGTCCATTTCCGGACGATCACAGGAATTGGGCCTATCCGCAACCACTTTGTACCGCATTTTGCATAAAGATCTTGGCCTAATGCTTATAAGGCCCAGTTGATACAAGAACTGAAGTCATCAGACCACGCACAACAAAATGAATGAACAAGGTCATGAGGCTCATTTCCATTTGTCTGGGTCCGTAAACAAACGAAACTGTCGCATCTGGGGCTCCGACAACCCAAGAGAAATTGTGGAACAACCTCTCCATGACAAATTTGGTGCGGTTTTTGGGCCGGCGGTATCATTGGGCCATATTTTTTCGAAAATGATGCTGACACGAACGTTTCAGTGAATGGATTGCGTTACCGAACGATGTTGACTGACTTTTTGTTTGCCTAAAATTGATACGAGTACTATGGACGTGGACGATGTTTATTTACAGCAGGACGGCGCCACATGCCACGCAGCTAGTGAATGACTCTGTTGCGTGACAAATTTCCTGGACGTGTGATTTCACGAAATGGAGACTTCAATTGGCCGCCGAGATTGTGCGATTTAACACCATTAGACTTTTTCCTTTGGGGATATGTTAAAGATAAGGTCTAAGCAAATGCTCCACCAACGATTCATGCACTAAAAGAAAATATCGGAGCTGTTATTCGCGAAATACAGCCGCAATTATGCGAAAACGTGATGAAAAATTTCATCAAGAGGATGACAGAGCCGAGGCGGACATTTGGCAGATATTGTATTCCACTACTAACCTCAGAGTTTGTACTTTAGATTAAAAAAAAATACCACCACTTTTCATAAAAATGTTACGTTTTCTATTGATTTAAAATGACACCTCTTGTTGGATGACCCAATAGAGAAAAACACACCTTACCATCGGATTTTTGATTAATAGACCCTCTATGCACATTAATGCAAGATAATGATCGGAAACATTCTTCCAAGCTTTGCCAAGGATACGTGGACCAAGAAGAACAAAAGGAACACTAAAAAATATGAAATGGCCTACTCAATCACCCATTCTCTACCCAATAGAGGCTCGAAAATAGTGCCCAACATCGAAAGACAAACTTTGGGATATCCTTCAAGTAGGATGGAGACCAATAGGAGACTATTGAGAAGCTGATCAACAGAATGTCTAGATTGACGGCCAAAGTGGTGCAAGTTCGAGGTGGACTTTTCGACGAAAAAGAGGTCTAACTCTATTTTATTACCCAAGTCTTTTTATTTATTTGGTTCAATTAATTTATTTATATGACTAGATTAGGTTAGGTAGATGGGTGCCTTGTGACAAATAGAGTCACTGCTCACTTAGACCAACAATTCGGGTCCATTGTGCCCAATCACTTAACCCTGCAAATGCTGTAAAGTCCGCTGTTAGAACCACCCATATAGTCTCAGGAGGTCCGTAAGCCCTACATTACCTAAGTCCTCCAATTCCGAGAAGAAATAACTTCCCAGAGTCCTCATTCTTATAACGGACATGGTAGGACAATCACACAGCAGGTGACGAACTGCTTCAATTTCTTCTTCGTCCCTGCAACTTCTGCAATAGTCGTTATGTAGCACACAGAGTCGCTCCGCGTGAACGCCAATGGCACAATGACCAGTAATTATTCCAGAAACGATCCGTGCGCTATAACGACTAAGTTTCACCAAGAAGTTGATCTCTTTTTGCTGAAAGCCGGTCATAGCGCCCTGGCCGTTTCGCATGTTTCCAGATGAACCCACCGGTGGTTTTATCTTCTATTTTCTTCTGATTGGAGTTACGACAAAAGGGAGGGCCTGCGATAAGTGCAGCGCCGGCATTTTCCTAGCAAGCTCATCAGCCCTTTCGTTTCCTTCGATATCCATATGCCCTGGGTCACCGTATTGGCTCTGGATATCTCATTAAAGAGTAATTTGCAGGTCCTTACAAACCTTGATCTAATTACAGCAGAGCCAAGAGCCTTAACGGCTGCCCTGACTGTCTATATAGACAGTGATAGTTTTGCCAACGAAATAACTCTCGAGTATAATTTCCGCAGCCTGTATAATGTCTGTGATTTCGGCCTGAAAGACGCTGCAGGCGTCGCTATTCCTGGGGCCCCACAATAAGCTCCGGCTCCCGTGCCAACGTCCATCTTAGAACCTTCGGTATAGAACGTCAGTTCATTTTTCTTCATGGTCCTTCGGTTCCTCCAGTACGTTCTGTTAGGAATTCTTATAGTGAATCTCCGTTCAAATGCTAGCGTAAGGGTCATGAAATCAGTTTCCGTCGATCTACTGGTAGTCCCCAATCGGGATAAAATAAAGGCATGGCCGTAAACGCTCGATGACCACAGTCGGCCTCATGACTAGATAAATATAATATTGACGAAGTTATTTACAATAAATTTTGATTATTAAAATGGAAGGTAAAGAGTTTTATATCAATTTCTCTGACAGAATGTATTGTCTGAAAACCTATGGACGACAGTGTATGTGCATGCCGCACATTGTGTGACAAACGCATCGTAAAGCCTATTGCTCTTAGCATCATTAAGCTATTCTTGACCCCGCAAAATATGTCTTTCCTTCAAAGATTTTAGGACATCCAAATTGTATCAGCCTGTAATTGAAGCGAAGTGGGAAGTAAATATTTAACGCATTTTCAAGGTTTTCAATCTCGAAATCTGTTTCGTTCCGGTCTATCCCAGGCTGTCGCATACGATTTAGTTTTCGAAGTAGAAACTGGTTCCACAGAGGCCATAAAATATTTGTTGGCTTCAAACTATGATCAATATTTTGTGTGCAGTATTTGATCACAGAAAAGTATGCAATCGCCAGGGGCTATGTAACGAATGCATTCAATTTAATCAATAAGCCATTTTGGCCACCGACGAAAACCTCACATACTCGTACACTAAAAGCATTTAAACAAATAAAGATCGACAATAAGACTGTTAAGAATTTTACTCGAAAAAAAAAAATGTAAACATCGAGGAAAAAATGATGATCTGCGCTGATCAGGTAAATGATTCAGACGCGGGAATTTGTAAGCACGTGATAAATAAAATGACATATGTGTTCTGGTCTGGCTAAAACTAGTTATGTCCACTTCTTCTCTGATTTCGAATTTCTACAGTTTCTCCGAATGACAATATTGAAAGATTGAGATTGAAGAATATAAGAACCTACGAGTATAAGCTGTAGTTCGTACTCTGACTTTTTGACGGATCATAAGGTATTAATTATTATAATTATTATTCTTCTGGAGAATTAACAGATATTTCAATAAATCGCGGCAGATATCACACTTTACTTTTCACACCAAATAGAAAAACATTTAATTAACATCTTTATCTGTGTTGACATTGTTAATTTGTTGGCGATGCGTTTAAATCATGTGCTGTTCTGTGTTCTGTGTAGTCGGTACCATTGCAAGGTGGGCTTCAAATTTTACGTCAGGTTTTCTTACCTAAAACTGCTCCATGTATCCAATGTCCCTTAAACATTAATAAAACCAATTCAAACAACTTATGTACAGTCAAAGTTTTGGACGGTTTATTCATATTAAAACAACATACTCGTACTTATAAAAAGAAAACAAAGACAAGGAAACTACTACTCTCATGCCTTTGGCTAGTTGAATTCTTTTATATCTTAAAAATAACTATTTAATACTACATACATTTACACTTAAACGCAAATGGAATCACTAGCCTTAAGCAGAACGTTTTGGTTTCTTAGAAAGTATCTCAACATCCGAACCAACCTCTGAAGACCCAGCGGAGAATGCTGAGTCCATAGACGTTATCGTAGTATTCACATTCTTATCACTTTTATCGACCTCAATCAGTGGTTTCGCTTCGCCCTCTTGTGTTTTTGTTGAAGCCACAAAACTGTTACTGTTAATATCCTCGATAGCCTTTCGAAGTTCCTTCAAACCAACTACACCGACAAGTCGTCCAATTTTCGTTACATACGCATGATTGATACCTACCATATTGAAGAGGGTGTGAACTTTAATGATGGACGTTCGTTCGACCACTTGGAAGGGTGACGGGTCAATGGGAACACTGTGCTCGTCCAGATTTATGGGCTTAGACATCTCATCGCATTCCCATTGTTTTTTATCCTCCGGCGCCATGTCAATGATGCAATCTCGTGGAAGTTGTACCTTCTTCAAACTACCCGAGATGTTTGATATTTGTTGACTATTATTCGAATCAACCTCCGATAATGCATTACCATTTCCGATATCCTGCAAATTCGGGGACTTTTTAAGAACATCTTCCAATGCTGATCGTATCCGGTAGTCCGATTCACTGTTGTAAGGAGCCGTTGTTGGACTTAAATTGAAAGAGTTTGCTTTCTTCAAAATCGATTTGGGAGGTGGACCATAGAAGGCGTTATTTAGTAGCTCCTGGCTTGTTTTTGCTTCTATAAGAGCAGCTTCATCGTTAGAGATCTTTTGCAAGGTGAGAATATCCGGAGCTGGTAGTACTTCGAATCTTGATGATCGACGCCGCTCAACTTGTTGCTGTTGCTGATCCAGCTCTTGTTGTTGCTCCTCCTGAGCTCTCTGCTCTGCCTCATTGTGCCACTTTTGGGCAATGCGCATTCGTTTCTCTCGCCCAATCTGGTTTTCGATCATTTTTGTTAGCTCTCCCCTCTGTATGGATCCTAGAAGAACCATTCCCTCCGGACTGTCTACCACCGGTAAACTTCGAATAAATCGGTTTTGATTAAGCATTTCCTTCAGATTTTGATACGTGATTCCAGGCCAAATATACTTGACATCGCGCTGCATGAAGTCATCCACCAAAGTGGTATACATTTTCGAGCTCGTAGGTAAAAGATCCGGTAGATAGGGCAATTTTTTGATTAGTATCATACTATCGTACATCGAAGGTTGTAGCATTTCAGCGACTGCGTTGGCTATAAGAGAAGCGACCATCACTGGTACCACGTGCGTAACTTGTCCGGTTATCTCGAATATGATCACTGCTTCAGAGACGGTGTGCGTAACAGCACTGGAAAAAGCGGCAGCACCTACCACAGCATACCCACCAGGAATGATCGATGACAAAATTCCCCCATACCACACGCCTTGGGGAAAGAGAATGTGCATTAGCTCTCCAATTATTCTACCGAAGCCAGCTCCGATTTTAAACACTGGAATGAAAGAACCCGATGGCACCGGTAGTGTATAACAAATGACCGAAAATACATATGTGAACATCGTATAAGACAGCAGATTGACGAAAATGCTTGTGGTTGGGGTGCTCCAATGCGAGACGACGGCTGCTTGCTCTACGGTTAGATCAGTTCGAGACCAGGTGAAATTGCTGAACAATTCTGTTAATTGCTCGTAGGTACTCAATTCTGCTCCTATAAAATGTCCAGTGCCCAAGGGAAACGCAAGAGTAGATACGACGAAAGCTATTATTGTCGGATACAAAAATCGATTCTTCTGTAGAAATTCATTTATACGCTTGTTCGATCTGATAAACGTCACATACCATCGATGCAACCATACATAACCTGCTCCCATAAACCCACCAACTACTCCCATCAAGGCGTATACAAACAATTCCTGCGGAGCAAATGGAAACTCTGACGTGAAGTTCGTTAGGAAAAGCGCTCTAACCGTCTTTTCATCGTGGAACCATACAGCCATGAGAAGAAATACAGATGATCCACATACAGCTGCGAAAAATCCGCGTCCACAATTTCGCACAGCAAAGTAAGTAGTCGTCGCTTCAATGCTGAATAGGACTCCACCAATTGGTGCAGCGAAACAAGCACCAATTCCTACCGCACAGGCGACAGCCAACATTTCATTGTAACGCGACTTATTCTCGTAGATCCCGTGAAACCTCAATTTTGACAGCAACGTTGCCACAATACTTGCTATGTGTACGAAAGGACCTTCCTTGCCGATGGGAATTCCGCTTCCCAGAGCCGTCGTTAAACCAATCACTTTTGCCACCAGTGTCTTAAACGTCAGATATTCCTTGAGTACAACTCCTCGCAGGATAGTCTTCATTTCGGGAATTCCAGATCCCGCAGCCTGCGGGGCAACCAAATATGTGAAGCCGACAGAGAAGAGAAGTAGGCATATAGCTGGAAGAATCCAAGCCCAATATTGAATAAGCGGTGACGAGTTGAATAAATCGCGAAACAACCAAATACGTGCAGTCGTTATTACCTCGATTCCTATATCCATCAAAAAGGATATGAGAGCCATTATAATTCCCATCAATGCCAGGAAAATCCATTCTTCACCAAAACGCCCTAAGCTGTTATGCCACAGCCAAGAGGATACTCTATATACTAGTCCATGCCCATCGCCAAGTAGTTCTTTTTCACGTCTCCTGTCTTCCGCCTTTCGACGTTTCTCCAGGAGTTTCAACTTCCGGGCTTCGTCCTTTGCATACTCACTCAGATCCGACGCGTATCTTCCATACATAATTGTATGAGTGTAGGTAAGTGTATCTGCCATATCTGTTGCGCCATTGCTAATTTGGCGATCAACTTTTTTCGATTTAGCAATTACTCGAGGAGTCGAACCTATCTGTAGCGGTTCCTTTTCCATTTTGTTGATAGGTCCGTTTTGAACCGATTGATAAGAAAGCACGATAAGAACTGAGCTGATCAACTATCAGTCTTAGTCGATCCAGATTGATGTCCGCGAACTGAGTGACAAATGTCGGTTTTCCGATTCGAACTTAATGCTAAATACCAACGCAGGTTGGTGCGTTTCGTTTTCGCGGATTGATAGATACCTTCTACTCCTATAGAATGAATGAATGAATGAATGAATGACTACTGGTGACTGTGTTTTGTTAAAATTGAGGTGTTAAAACCCACACGTCAACCTTGATTTACTCTGATTAGTAGTATTCATCCCTAGCATGAAACTCGTTCGGAGATGATTTCCGCACAATGGGTTCACTGTCACACACTACCTTGCAGGGATTTTTGCCCAATGGCATTGCCATAGCTGGTCTTCGAACTTTTTTTTAATTTTTTTTTTTTTTTTTTTTTTCGAAATCAGCTGTATGTATAGTGAGTCAAATTAATTTGCGAGTTTATCGATTAATTAAAGTGATTGTGGCTGAAAAGAGAAAAGAAACAATGGGTGCCGCCCGGCGTGATGTTCTGTACGACAGATTGAATTGATGCTACTCACACAAAAAGGAAGTACGCCGTATTTTAATTGTTCAATTGGTTTGTATTTCATGTAATAAAAATAAATTCATTCACATTTTTGCCGGCATATGAGATCAGGAAAACGTGATCAGTGACCTGTTCAATATTAATTGAACATCCGGAAGATGAAGTTTTTTTTTTCGAATTTCGCATTCGAAAATGAATTTGGGTTCTGAGATATGGTATTCAGATAGGTTTAGGGATTGGAATATTTAGCTTATTAGTGTTTCTAATTAAAAGCACACTGAGAAGGTACAATTTATCAAGAACGGATCGTCAGATACCCTATCCTCATATTTTACCAAGCCTAAAAAGTACCTAGTATTTATGGCAATGGAGTGTAGTCAGCATTTATTTATTTATAAAGGTGGGCCATCTGTTTGTTTCTTTTTAAAATTGCTATAAAAAAAAAAATCCGTTCAATATTTTTCAAAGTTTTGTGCTCTATTGAAGAGAGTATACTTTCCAATTGTATATGGGAAATAATTTAATTTAAATAGCGCTGCGCCTGGCTTGGCAGTAGCTCATTCTCTCAACACAATTTTGCAGTATATTTTCTGTGCTTCGTGGATCTATTTCACGAATAACTCGATCACTATTATACTTAAGTGTCTGAATCGCATCTGCATTGTTAGCATAATATCGATCTTTAATGGCACCTCACAAAAAAGAAACCAAAGGCGTCAAATCGCAGCTCCGCGGAGGCCAAGCGACATTACCAAAACGGATCGATCGATTTTTTGAAGGCTTGTATGGCAAGTGCTGGAACTAGAGACCGTCCAAGTTCATTTCATCAATTTCAGGCAATCATGCCTCTGTAGTGTTCTCCGTTGACCATAACGTTGTTTCCATCTACATCTTCGAAAGAAAATGGGCCAATAATGCCGCCATTCCAGAAACCACACCAAACAGTCACACACTGAGGATGCATCCGTTTCTCTACGACTACGTGTGTGGGTTTTCCCACTTGTGTTATCAATTAGCATTTCAATCTTACGAACTTTCTTCACAAACTTGCTTGCAGCATTATTTAGACCGAAATTTATTTTCGAAACGTACCGCGGAGATATGATACCATGAAAAAGCTGTCAGTGTCAAAATAACATCTAATTTAAAAAGAAACTAGCACACTCGTTACAATCTATCAGAAGTATTGAGCCTATTGGACATCATTCCGAGATCTAAAATTAAATATAAATCTGGAGAATAAGGCGAATACACAATTGTTTCCCAACCGAACTCCTGACTGTGTGCAAGTGGCCCTAGCTGTATTAGGGCGAGCCTTATCCTGATGGAATAGAACACCCCTTCGATTAACTAGTCCTGGCAGCTTCTTCTCTAGTACCGACTTTAATCTAGACAGCTGTTGACAGTAGACTTTTGCGGGAATAATCTGGGAATGATCTGGTCTCTTTTGGCCTACCCGGAAGAGGTAGATCAAAATTGCCATTTCTAAACTTTGCAAACCAACGCTGACACTTGAACTCGCTGAGAACACTCTCCCCATATACATTTTGGATTTATTTAGTGGCTTCACTTCCATTCTGTTTTTTCCGGAACAAAAACAATAAAATATGTTGAACATGCTCTTCCGATACATCGGAAACCTATGCAGCACGAAGTAGTGTTGCCATATTTAGGGGTTAGTGTTTAGATTTGGGGATTTGGGGATTTATTTGGGGATTTATCATGGGCAAAACATAACCTATTTGTGAGTATTCGTCTTAAAAGAAACATTTCGTACAGATCTACAAGTTCGGGAAATCTTCCTAACAAGAAAACAAATTTGAGAATCCCCGTCTTCAATTATCTTTTCAATGTAAAGCAATAGATAAAATTAAGTGAAGAATGCTAAACATATTCCACTTCATTTTGTGAAAATTGTCGGTCACGAGGCTTTAATTAATACTAGGTCAGATTAAGGAGTTGCCGACAGATTATCTGACTGCTCACTTAGGTCTACTCAGACCCTTAGTGCTACTCCATTCTACTTGTGGAGAAGACCGAAAACAAAATGCATATGTGGTTCTATCCGCTTCAAACAAGAACTTTGTCTGTACGGATTTGATGCAAAATATAACGATCGACGAGCCGGGTATATCCTCCAGCTCATTCAAGTCATCGACGAAGGGCCTTCCTAGGATATTCCGATGAAGTCTACAGATGCCTGGTCAGAGACATAGGAAGTGCGTTAATTAATCTTTGTATTACTACTATAGGAAAACTCGACGAAGCGGGTCTATCGATTCTGTCCTCAGTGTCTGTCCTGGGGTCTATGTGGTCACAATTTGAGAGGAAAAGTAAAAATTTTCGGATTTGAACGAGGTATGTTCGAACCTTAACTAGGTGATGAACTACTCGTATATTTTTTTTTTTTTTAAGGAAATTTCCAAATCCCGGAGCACTCAGACTCGATTTTCGGTGCATTTTACTACCAGGCAGAACTCCTTTGGTGTAGTGGGTGGAGAAACTTGGATTTTATTCATTCTTCGGGTGATTGTGGTTACTGGTCACAAGCGAACACATTACCCACTACATCGCGGCCACGTATTACTTTCCATCTCTTTAGCTGTTTTCAGTGAATAAAATCTCTTCTGCCTTCCTAGCGCAGAACGTAAAACATGAAATTAGATTTTTGCATTATGTATTTATTATAACTTATACATATCCATTTTTTTTTTTTTTTTTGTTTCTATACAATTTTATATTATTACTCAATATTTACACATTTTCCGCATTACATATTTAAATTTTGTATGTTTTACTTACATTTTAGACGTTATTTACATTTGTTCGCATTATTTACATTTTCACGCATTACATATTTATATTTTTCATATAACAGTAAAGTAAAAAAAAAAAAACATAAAGAAAGTTACAATCCATCTAGAATGAATCGTATGATACCCTATCCCTCACTTTCTAACTCACCCCTAATAAAGTAAGCGTGGCATTGCGAAATTTTTAAACAGACTCTATACAGAGAATAAATCTACTATTTTTAAGAAATTTTTCTCACAAAACTGTTGCTGCAACGTTTTCTAAACAGAAAATGGGCGTGGCTCCCAAAAATTTTTAACCAAAAGGTCATGGATTGTGATGAGATTATTCACGATAAGACTTAACCACCAATATATGTTTTTTTTTTTTACATAAAACGCCTCCAAAAAGCGGGCGTGGCCATATATTATGGACGAAAGGTAGAGAAAGTCAACATCTACATATTTTACTTGAAAAATATTTTTCAGTTTCTAGCAAAAATAGTGAAAAAAAGAACGATATTTTGTATTGCTTCGGATTCTAAAAAATTTATATACCAAATTTCAGCTCAAAATTTAAGGCATGGTGACAGACGGACGGACGGACATGGTTAAATATCGACACAACTTTTGACACCGATCGCAAATATACTTTTGGTCTAACGTTATTACTCCTCTATGTTACAAACTATGTATCAAAATAATTTTTCCCTGGACAGGGTATACAAATATTGTTTACACCAAAAAGTCGTCTTATAAAAATAACGAACATTTTACATAACAGTCAGCTAATAGTATTTTTTTTACAGTTATTCTCAATATACCCTAATTTATACTGTTCACATCATCGAGGTGGTTGTCTTCCGTCTGGGATGTGTTTTCATGATGACGGTTTAATTTTCTTGACATGACTTCGGCTCAGAGTGGGGCAAATGATAAAAGTCGACATATCCGCATACATAACTGAACACTTAACGGATTTTGATAATTTTAATATAATATATGTATGTAGGCCTCCAGTTTTGCTTAAAAAGGTTTTAAAAAAACTATTAAAAAATTTTCGAAATAAGTTGGTGAAATAAAAAAAAAATTAAATGCACTTTTCAACTTCAGGATATGATGAATTGGATCATATATCTACGTTTTTTACAGTACAGATGGGAATGCTTATTATGACCCTTAATCACTTGAAATTCTACTGCTTAGCTAGGTCTTTAAAAAATATTTCTTACGGAATTTTCCACAATTTGTACATCTTAACTTAATTTGTATGAATGACGTGAAACAGGTCAGAATCTTTATTTTATGAGAATTCGTTTCCTAGTTTCTCAAAATTGTTTTAATTATCGTTAATAATAGCATTGTGTGGGTTTGAGATTTGAAGAAAATCTCACAGGGAAAGGGCAAGTATTAGTTTCTTAAAAAATGTTCGATCTAAAGATTTTCAATAATCTGGTTGCAGCAACGGTGAGGAAATTCAACGTTGAACGTCTGTAATCCTAACTTGAGCTCTACGAAGGTCCAATAAGCACTGATGACCCTATTAAAGCAAGGACAGACACAGACAGACAGGCGAAATACCGCTGTCAGTTGGTCTGGCCGCGTCCATTTGGATGACGACTTCTACTAGTATTTACAACCACCAGATCATACTGAATTCAAAGCAGTTATAGCCAAGCTGAACGTTTTACGAGTAAGTATGATATGATTAGGAGCATGCATGAACCTTAGCAAAATTGTCCCGATACTCGGAAAAGATTTCCATATCCAATAAAAGAAGAGATCGCATCCCGAACATCGCTTACGAAATTCTGAGTAGGTGTTAGTGCGGTTTTGCGTCTGAAGAATTGTCAATTACCAACATCTTCACGTTAAGCTATGTATGTATCTACGTCGTGAACAAGACCCAAGAATAAATAAAAATAAATATTTTGGCGCCAACAGCCCAATGCAAGGCATGGCCTAGCTTCTCGCAGCCACTCGTGCTGTACGTCCCACGAATGGTTGGGACCTACAGTTTTTTTCATGACAATTTTACTCTCGGATGTTTGTCAGATGTTCGCGAGAGGCGGAACAGTGAGAAAAATTTTATTTTTATTTATTGTTTTCTTGGAGTCGAACCTTGAACATCTCGTTCAGTGATAGCGCACTTAACCACGGCTCCACCAATAATATCCAATTGATAATTATCGATATCAAGGTCGAATATGGCAGCATAAAAAGAGACGCTCTGTATCATTTATGAAGGATGACAGAAAGTCTCAGCAAGCCGACACGTTGTCACCCGGTTTCTTTAATTTTATTTTGGGAAAAAATAGTGCGGAACTCCCAGTCTAATACATACTCGTAAGGCACGACATTTTGCAAGTCTGGACAATAGTGAACGAAGAAGATTTGTGTAGGTATGCCAGTAATAAATTGCTCGAAATGTCAGCTTTACATAAAGTGCAAGTTATCCACTGTGTTTCAACTGGTTGCATTTATCAGTTTCCTTGTGAAAGCGTTAGAAAGAAGTTATAGTCCAGGAACTTTAAAAAAGTCTGTCGACAAGCCAACAAAGATTCTAGCCTTGGAAGTCCACATCGAGCGCACCATTCGTGAAGTACGGCCTCAAATGCTAGAAAAAGTGGTCTAAAATTGGAGTTCCACAATGCAGTTCCTGAGACGATCCCGTGGTGGCCATATGCCCGAAATCATTTTTCATCATTAAAACTATAAAATTATCTATCTAATAATTTATTTACCTCATTTGCTCAACTTGTGTGTGTTGTATTTTATTTCAATTTCAAATCCTATAGCTTTAAAAAAAAAAAAAAAACCCCTTTATAATCATTTGTCGATCTTTCATAGATTTGTCCCGATTTAGTAGCATTAGAGTCCCACACTACTTGGTAATCGAGAACCAACACCAAGTGTCTTTCGAGGACGTAAAAATATTTTTTACAATTTTTTTGCTCCTATTATTTTTTGTCTACCACCTAATAGTTTTGTGCTCAAACGGTTCAAAAGTTACAAGCGTGTGACAGACAAACAGACAAACAGACACCGTGTTGAATCTATTAATGTTCCGTTTATACAATTCTCGTACGGAACAGTACAAATGAATAATATACAAGGGTGGGTCAATAAGTCCCTGAAAATTAACACAAATTGTGTCGTCACCTTAAAGTTAATTTTTCTTTATCTTTCAAAAGAACGCACCCAAATTTTTAGACAGATCTGTCAAATAGTTTTGTTGTGGCAGCCATTTTATATAGACGCCTACTAGCATTTTCGTTAAAATGGAAAAAAGTGAATTTCGAGTGCTCATTAAACACTATTTTTTGCGAGAAAAAACTATCACGCAAACCAAACAAAAGCTTGACAAATTTTAAGGGCACTCTTCACCATCGATTGGAACCATTCACCACTGGTTTACTCAATTTCGGTGCGGTCGTTCAAGCACAAGTGACGCCGAACGTTCTGGTCGCCCAATTGAGGTCACCACACCAGAAATAGTCGACAAAATCCATGGTTTGATAATGGACGATCGGCGAGTGAAAGTGCGCGAGCTTGAAGAGGCCACAGGCTTATCACATGGCTCAGTGATTTCGATTTTACATAAATATTTGGACATGAAAAAGCTTTCCGCAAGATGGGTGCCGCGTTTGCTCACAATCGACAACAAACGCATTCGTTTGACAACTTCAAAGGTGTGTTTGGCGATGTTCCAGAAAAATCCGACTGAGTTTTTGCGCCGTTTCGTAACCGTGGATGAAACCTGGATTCACCTCAACACACCTGAAACCAAGGAACGGTCACTTCTTCTGGTGAATCGAAGCCGAAGAAGGCCAAGGCGGGTTTGTCAGCAAACAAGGTCATGGCGACAGTTTTTTGGGATGCGCGCGGTGTTATTTACATCGATTACCTTGAAAAGGGTAAAACGATCACCAGCGCATATTACGCAGAGCTGCTGGATCGATTCCAAGCCGATTTGAAGCAAAAACGGCAGCATTTAGCGAAGAAAAAAGTTATTTTTCACCAGAACAACGCACCGACGCACAAGTCCGCAGTCGCAATGGCAAAATTGCATGAGTCAGGCCTCGAACTCCTCCCTCATCCAGCATATTCCCCAGATTTAGCCCCCTGCGACTATTTCTTGTTTCCAAACATGAAGAAATGGCTCGGAGCTAAGAGATTTGGGTCGAATGAAGAGGTCATCGCTGAAACTAACTCTTATTTTGAGGGGCTCGAGAAATTGTATTATTTGTAGGGCATCAAAAAATTGGAGAAACGTTGGATGAAGTGTATATATGTTGAAAAATAAAATGTTTTTATACCGAAAAGAGTGTTCCTTATTTCATTTTTCAGGTACTTATTGACCCACCCTCGTAGCACAGTAGATTGTGGTTCTCATAATTGTTGTTGAGTTGCTGTTATACTCTCGCGTATATAAGAAACTAAAACTGACCAGGCACATCACTAAATAACCAGCGGGCTTCTGTTAAACCTAAAACTAATGCAAATGTACGAGTATCTACTGTAAGAGGCTACTTTTCAAACTTGGAGAAGATGACGATGAACCATAGTCCCCTGTATAGATACTGCAGATACTGGCTCGTATTTTGTTGTCATATCAATTACGAGTTTCTACATGTAAATGGATTGCTTCCAATCTAGTGCTCATGTCACATGGGAGATGTACTGAAAATCCATTTGTTCCCAAATATCGCAAACCATCCGAAATGAAGTACAATTGTTCTGCTTAAAAAAAAATACTTTGACTTTTATTTACTATGTGTATGTAGGTATTACAATATTTAGGTAAACAACATGTAAATCGAAAAAAAAAAAAAGATAAAAAGTTTTAAAAAGCTACATTACAAATGATTCTTACATGATATGCACGTTAAAATAATGGAATATAATCGTATTACAAAAATAGCTTGTTCTGTCCTACTTCTATGACTTAAGATTAATAGATTTAAATTTATTTATTTATTTTTTAGTATCTAATTGACTTACACGAAACAGCTACAATGTATGCATCGAGAATCACCTGGTTAGTCAGGAAGCTTTGGTTTCTTAGTGTCCACCTCAATGTCGGAACCAACTTCGGAATTGGAAAGCGCTGAGTCCATGGACGTTATTGTTATGTTAACATTTTTATCACTTTTATTATTTTCTATTAATGGCTTGGCTTGAGCTTCCTCGTCTATGGGATTCGTCTGCACTACGAAACTGTTATTGTTGATGTCTTCAATGGCTTTGCGGAGTTCGGCGAGACCTACGACCCCAACTAGCCGTCCAATTTTCGTTACGTAAGCATGATTGATGCCCACCATGGAGAAAAGGGAATGTACCTTGATGATGGATGTGCGTTCAACTAGCTGAAACGGTGACGGATCAATGGGAACGTTATTTTCCTCAAGATTTATCTCCTTGGACATCTCCTCGTATTCCCATTGTTTTTGATCTTCGGGTGACATATCGATGACACGTTCTCGGGGTAATTGTACCTTCTTCATGATGCCAGGCGTGTTTGGTGGATGTTGAACTTCATTGGCACTGACACCAGGCGAGATTGTACCACTTTCAGCGTTATGTGGAGCAACATCCTGTAGTGTGGCAGATTTTTTAAAGATGGCTTCAAAAGCCGATCGTATGCGGTATTCAGAACCGGTAATTGTTGTGTATGGAGTTATGGTTGGACTGTGCGATGACGCTGGGGCACACTGCTTCAAGTTGAAGGAGTTCGTTTTCTTTAAGATGGATTTGCGCGGCTGACCGAAGAAGGAATTGTTGAATAGTTCTTGGCGTTTTTTCGCCTCCATGTGAGACATTTCATCGTTGGCAATTTGTTCGAGGGACAGGATATCCGGTGCTGGAAGTACCTCGAATCTTGACGATCTACGCATTCTCTCTTCTGCTTCCAGTACTTTTCGCTTTTCTTCGCGAGCTAACTTTTCGGCCTCCTTGTGCCACTTCTGAGCGATCTCCATTCGTTTCTCTCGCCCAATGTTCTTTTCGATCATTTTTATCAATTCTGCTCGCTGGACTGAACCTAAGAGGATCATGTTTTCTGGGCTATCTACAAGCGGAAGACTCCGAAGTCCACGATTTTGGTACAGCACTTCTTTTAGCTTTTGATATGTTATCCCTGGCCAAATGAATTGGACGTTACGCACCATAAAGTCCTCCACGTAAATGCTGTACATCCTCGAGCTTGAAGGCAGGAGATCTGGAAGGTATGGCAACCTTTTGATGAGGATTATACTGTCGTACATTGATGGCTGCAACAAAGCTGCAATGGCGTTGGCTATAAGTGAAGCGATCATGACCGGCACCACGTGAGTTACTTGTCCTGTCATCTCGAACACTATCACTCCCACGGAGACTGTATGCGTCACAGCACCAGAGAAGGCAGCTGCACCTACCACAGCATATCCACCTGGAATGATTGGCGAAAGACGTCCTCCATAGCGTACTCCCTGTGGGAAGAATACGTGCATCAGCTCTCCTACAATCCTACCCAGGCCAGCACCGATCTTGAAGACTGGAATGAAAGAACCCGATGGCACTGGGATCGTCGAAGCAATGATGGAAAAAACAAACAAAAAAAGAACGTAGCAAATAAGGTTGATGAAGACATTCGTATACGGCGTTATCCAATGCTGCACGATCGCTGCTTGCTCTACGGTAAGATCATCTTGGGACCAGGTAAAATTGCTAAACAATTCCGTTACTTGCTCGTGAGTACTCAATTCTCCAGCGACGAAACGACCGGTACCCAATGGGAATGACACTGTTGACACGATCAATGCGATCAGACCCGGATACAAAAATCGATTCTTCTGCAGGAATCGACTCATCCGCTTATTCGATCTCATAAACGTCACATACCATCGATGCAGCCATACGTATCCTGCTCCCAAAAATCCACACACTACCCCCATCAGGGCGAACACGAACAATTCCTGCGGATCAAACGGGAACTCCGATGTGAAATTCGTCAAGAACATCGCCCTCACTGTATCAGCATTCTGGAACCATACCGCCAACAGCCTGAATACAGTTGCTCCGCAGACAGCTGCGAAAAATCCCCGCCAATAGTTGCGCACGGCAAAATACGTGGTGGTTACCTCAATGCTGAACAGTACTCCACCAATCGGCGCAGCAAAGCAGGCTCCAACCCCAACGGCGCACGCTGCAGCTAACATCTCAGTGTTTCGCGATTCATTCTCGTAAATTCCCTGGAATGACGTTATCAATTTAGAGAGTAACCTGGCCACAATACTTGCTATATGCACAAATGGACCTTCTTTCCCCAGAGGCATGCCGCTGCCCAAAGTTGCCATCAACCCAACCACTTTTGCTATTAGTGTTTTGAAAGTGAGGTATTCCTTGAGTGCAACTCCCCGGAGGATAGTCTTCATTTCGGGAATTCCTGAGCCTATGCTCTGCGGAGCAACCAAATGCACGAAACCGGCTGAGAACAATATCAAGCACACTGCTAACGAAACCCAAGCAAAGTACTGGATGACTGGCTGAGATGTGGACAGATCCCGGTATAGCCATATTCGAGCATTCGTACACATATTGATGCCCTTGTCCATTATGTAAGACAACAGAGCCATGATCACTCCAAGCATGGCCAAGAAAACCCAATCCTCACCAAAACGCGCCAACGTATGTCGCCAGATCCATGAGGATACCTTCCAAACTCGTCCCTGGTGCTCTCCCAGCCGCTCTTTATCCCGTTCCTTATCCTCTTGCTTTCGTCGTTTTTCGAGAAGTTTCAACTTACGCGCCTCGTCCCTCGCAAACTCACCCAAATCCCTGGTGTATCGACCATACATAAGCGTGTGAGTATAGCCAAGTTCCTCCTCAGCATCCGCTGTGCCATTACTGCTGACATTCAGCGGATCGGCCTTATTCGGCTGACCCATTCTAGGACTCGGCACTGCCAACAGGCATTCCTTCTTCATCAGCCTTTGGGGGCTTGAGATCTGTCGCCCGTTCATCGTAACGAGTGATTTGTGTTCTAATAAAAATAAAAATAATATTAATCAATGCCACAGAGAAAGTCACACATACACAGTTATACAAAATGCGCATGCGGATTAAAGAGAATTATTTACAATTACCCGAAGGTGCGATAAGAACTGCGTCGATCAACGATCAGTCCAAGAACTCGTTAGCGTCTCCAGTACAGGGTAGTATAGTACTCGAGTCGTTCGTAATTCGTCGCAGTATGTCGTGATTCCAGATTGATGTGTGCCCGCTTACTGAGTGGCAAGTGCTTTTTTGTGATATCACATTTGAGCGAAATGCTAATCATCAACACACACCGCCACCGCCACCGCTACCGCCGCCGCTGATTATGATGATAATGATGATGTGTGCGAGGGGCAAACTCGTATAAATATAAGAGAGATCGAGAGACTTTCTGTTTTCACAGAATTATACTCGATTGAGTGTGTTTATTGAAATTTAAGTGCTAAAACTGACAACAACCACCACGACGACAACGACAACGACAATTACAACGACTTTAGATTGAAATCCGTGCTGAGTTCTATAGTTTCTTCGGTTTTCCTTCGGGGGGATTTATCGTATACGTAGTAGAACAGGCGAACCCCTCCCTCCCCCTTATACGTCGGCACGGTTGATTACGTATTAGAAGTTACGTCGGTTCTCTGTCGCGCAGCGATGATTTTCTCAACTAGCACACTGAGCATAATACAGCAAGACCTATAAACAACCTTGATTTACACTGGTTAATAATATTATTTGCTTGTTTTGTGCTTTCTTACTTTAAGAATGGAAGCAATTTCTTTGGGCTTATTGATTGTTATTCTGATGATACGGACGCCGCGTCGCGAGAGGGCGGCGAAAGCCGAGGGGGATGATTGCGCAATTAAACAAAAGAAGAATTAATATCAATTTACTCTCGATTAACGAAATGATTACTCTTGATTAGCGCCATCTTTGAACCGATTTAAGAGATGAAGAAGTCACGTTGATCTTGTTAATCATTTTCGCCAATTTGTTTTTGTATCTACATACACACAGTTTGGTGAAACTTTCACTTTGCTTATTTATTCACTCATTTCAACAAATAAAATATTAAATGTAAGTTAGTCTTAAAAAAAAAAGCACTGCCGCTAGCAGAGAAAAAAAAAAACGAGTAACATACTCAAACCAAAAAGATCCACTAAAACTAGTACTTAATCCAATTTAGTTCTTTCGTGTCATTTTTTTTTTTTTTTTTTTAGTACCTATAATATTTTTCTCTCTCTTTTGAATGCACTTATAGTGTGTGCACATATTTTGCCAAGAGTGGACAGCATTTACACACATTTGTAGTGGAACATGTAATTGTACTTCAAACAGCTGACTTAGAATGACTCGTTTCTTAGTAGATACGTGTCTTGTACTCGTATGCATGGTTATTAATTTGACGTATTCGTCGTTTTCTTCTTTGTGTATCTTTCTCGTTCGCGGTGAGAATTAGTAAATAAAACATCGTTAGAATAATCAGCATCTGTTAAGTGGAAGAAATCGAAAGGGGAATACTCTGATGACGGGGGTGGAATGAAAGAGAAATGGAATAAGAGATACCTCGTAGACTATATAATATTTAAATTTGCTTGTAAGGGATTGAAAAGAAACAGTGGTGTTAAGTGGATATGCATTAAAGATTAGGGATTTATTAAATTAAGTACAGTAAATAGTTTACATGGATTAGCTACTTCTCAAATCAATGAGATACAAATATATAGATACCTACTTATATAAGAAAGTGAGAATTGTAGCATATTCCAGACCAGATATGAACTGAACTTCGGCGCAAATGTCAAATGAATCTCTGAAAAACTGGTCTAATTCCAGCGATGACGTGAAAGTTTAAAGAACCTCCAACGAATTCCCCCAGATACTCAGGAGCCCAGGCAAAACATGGTATAATAAAGTTACTATCATACTTTGTGAAGGCCTGCAGGGTTATTTGCAAAATAATCGGTTATATGTATGCAGATTAACCGGTTTAACTGAAGCAAAAATTAAATAAAGGGCATGACTGCGTCGCACCTACTTGCACCTACTCGCACATACAATGCCGTCTATATATTTTACTCGTACGTTTAGCTATCTGTGGAGGACTCAAATGAACAAAATTCTTTCAAATTCTCTTAGTGTCGATAGTATTCTCAAAGCAGGTAACGGGTTTTAAGAAAATGGAGCGGAATTAAGGTATAAACTGATGTAGGGTGTAGTATAATAGTGGAGACAGACTGCTGATATTGATACCTTGGTACGAATACCATGGTATAGTGAACACTACGATCCCTGACAGACTGCATTTCGTAGTATTCGATGACTTTGGCGTTAAGTAGTATACTTTGACGTTTGTGTTGTCTGTCATAATAAATAAAAATAGAAAATTCAAGAAGACCTAAGAATTGTCAAAGAAGCTACGAAGACTAGCCAATAGAGAGAAATTGGCGCTGCAATCAGTAAGATGGTGGTATACCAGCAAAAAATTTCGAATCTCAATACCAGGTATATTTCACAATAGCTTATTACGTAGTATTGCAGTGACAGACATGTGGTATAGAACGTAGTATTGTTATACCATGGTATCAATACCAGCAGTCTGTCTCCCACATAACAAAACTGCAAACGCCATTGACTCATCATAAAACCCACCATAATTTGGTTTTTTAAACAAAATTTTTCCAAAAAAAAACTGCAATTCAGATATTTTTTTGGGAAAACTAGGTTTAGTTTCTAACTATACAAGCAGGTTGCGTATTCTTCCGGCGCTAGTTAGTCTTGAAACTTAAATAGTATACAGTGCGTGCTTTGCAGATAAGTTTAAAATATCGAAGTCGACAGTGTACGATACCATACGTCACTTTAAAGATTAATCGGGTCTTAAGACTCAGAAGAGAAGCGGAAGGACAACATTTTTTTTTTTTTATATAATTTGCACGTGTGAAAGGGGTTATGAATACCCTTATACTAATTTTTAGGACACGGGCGTTTTTGAAAGGGGAAGAGACAGAGAGAAAGACAGATTGGTATAGTTGGTTTGAAACTCAGCTAGTATTAAGTTTCAGTGAACTCCAAGGGTGGCTGTCCAGATAACTTGGGAGCTTG
This sequence comes from Pocota personata, assembly GCA_963082735.1. Lineage (NCBI taxonomy): Eukaryota > Metazoa > Arthropoda > Insecta > Diptera > Syrphidae > Pocota > Pocota personata. The sequence continues at coordinate 72,833,302 of OY720432.1, read as the reverse complement.
TTTGTTTTTGCTTTTGTCTTTGCTCATGATTCACAGTATTTGTTTTCCGTTCTCCTGATGTCATCACCACGATCAAGTTGCATTTTAGCCATATGACCGCCCTACTGCCAGTGTTATGCCTTCGCAGTAGAGTTGACATAAGCTTTCGCAATTGATCGACTTTTTATTTATTTCATGCGAAATAAATAGATGATTATTGACATCAGGATTCGAACCGTGAACCTGAAGAGGGATGGACGGCTAACAGCTCCAGAAATCTGTGCAGAGTTCAACCGTTCGCACTCAAAGCAGATATCAGTAACAAAGTCACGGTCGACTAGCAGTATGAAAATCTTTACCACGACCTCAAAACAAAGTCAAGCGGCTAGATTGGGGAAAAGAGCACCAGGATTGGACATCAACCGACTGGACTGACGAGTTCAAATTTTAATTTGTTTGGACAAAAAAGGAGTTTACGTCGGCGGTCTGCTGAAGAAAATATTTTTTTGTTTTTTTAAAGGAAATTTCGAAATCCCGGAGCATTCAGCCTAGAGACCTAAGTCCATTGTACTACCAGGTAGAACTCCTTTTGGTGTAGTGGTTGGAGGAACTTGCATTTTATTCGTTTCTCTTTTATTATCGAGTGGCTGTGGTTGCTGTTCACCGCCCGGGCTCGAACCTGCACAGTTCGTGTCACAAGCGAATAAATTAATCACTAAACCGTGGCCCCTGCAAAGAAAAGATGCTTCCTAGCTATGTGGTCCCAACAATCAAACATGGCGGTGGATCAATAATGGTCTGCTGGTGAATCCCTTCCGCCGATGTTGGAGAACTCATCCATATCGATGAAATCATGAATAAGAAGAAATACTGACAAGTATTAGAAGAATAACCTTCGCTGGATTCCCTGGATTCATATTAATGCAAGATGATCCGAAACATTCTTCCAAGTTTTGCCGAGGGTACTCGTACGTGGACCAAGAAGAAACACTGAAAAATATGAAATAGCCTGCTCAATCATCCGATCTCAACCCAGTAGAGGTTCGAAAACAGTGTCCAACATCGAAAGACAAACTTTGGGAGATCCTTCAAGTAGGCTGGAGACCAATAACATTGGAAACTATCGATAGAATGCCTAGATTGACGGACAAAGTGGTGCAAGTGCGAGGTGGATTTTTCAATGAAAATTATATTATCGAAGTCTTTTTATTTATTTTTTTTTTAACTTATTGATTTGACTATATAAATATAATATTGATGAAGCTATTTACAATTTTGATTATTAAAATGAAAAAAAAAAATTTTTATCAATTTTTCTGACAGAATGTATTGTCCGGAAACTTTTGGAGGGCAGTGTACATGTGGTTTATCTCCACAAATTTGTTCTTTTTTTTTAACTTGAACAAAGTCACTCATTTGATTGAGGTTAAAATGAAAATTCCGCTTACGCCTCGAACTGTGAACTCTAGAGACCCCAGATATGAAGTTTGAAGAAAATGCGTCCAATCATTTAGGCCACACATACAGACAGACAGACAGACAGAATTGTGATATCCACTTTTCGGAAATTTCTATTAAAATGATGTAAAGCTTGATCAAAATATCGAGTTCGAAAATGTTCACGAAACCAATACTTGCCGTATAGGCGCAAGTAAAATCTTCTTATTAGTGTTACTGATTAACCAGTTATTAAAAAAAAAAAAAGATTATTTGTTCACATCCCCAGTCAATTGTGACGAAACTTCATTTCTAGCCATAACAACAACTACTTATGAGGAATACCTAAGTGGAAAGCTGAACACCAAAATTTATTTCACTAGCAAACAAGTATTAAGATTGCATACATGAGATTGCATACAAGACACCCGATGGTCGAATTGGTCGAAAACCCCAAGCAGAAGGCTGATCTTTTTTACAGGACACCTGCCGGTCGTTTATAAACCTTTCCCTCCTGACTCAGTGAATGCAAATTTAGAATTTATGTAAAAAGTAGATGATGAAGAAATAACATATGTCAGTACAAAAGAAATAAGAAACATGTACAGGCTTAAAATATCGAATAAAAAAGCATCAGGTTACGATCTTGTTACCGCGCAAATTTTTAAAGAACTACTGGACGTAGCCACAATAAAATGTAAGCTTCTCACTAATGCCTGTTTTAAACTAAGACATGTATTTCATCACTGGAAGATCACTGAAGTAGTCATAATACCGAAACAAGGTAAGCCGTCAACAGAAACTACTTCCTAAAGGCCAATATCTATCCTGCCGATATTGTCCAAATATTTTGAAAAACTGTTCCTTAAAAGACTAGACTAAGTTATTATTAGGGTTTAAGAATAAGCATTCGACAATAGACCAAGTGCTACGTAAACGTATTACCTATGTGAAAGAGTAAGCACTCCAAGGTAAACAGGTATGCTCTGCATTATTCCTGGACGTCGCACAAAGGCTTGGAGTTCAAACTGCATAGGGACCTACCTAGACCGTGGTGTAGTGGTAACATCATCGCTTGTCACGCTGTTGATTCACGGTTCGAATCCTGATGTCAAGAATCATCTATTTATGTCGCATGAAATAAAAAAAAAAGTCGATCACTTGCGAAAGCTAAGTGAACATAACACTGGTAGTAGGGTGGTCATATGGCTAAAATGCAACTTGATCGTGATGATGACATCAGGAGGATGGAAAAAAATACTGTGAATCATAAGCAACGACAATAATAGCGAAAACAAACAAAATACTCCCCAGTTATCTGGACAGCAACATTTGGAGTTTACAGAAACTTAATACCACCTGAGTTTGAAACTACACCACTCTGTCTTTCTCTCTGTCTCTTCCCCTTTCCTCAAAACGCACGTGTTTTAAAAATTAGTATAAGGGTATTCATATCCCCTTTAACACGTGCAAATTATAAAAAAAAAAAAAGAAGCATCAGAACTTATTTCGCGAGTCGAACGCGCCAGCTCATAAGTCAACAACAACACAAGGGTGGCTCCAAAACAATGTGTTGGACTTTCTAACAGCAGACGATTTGCGGTCAGGTATTCCAGAGCCCAATTCTTTGGATTGTAAGATGTGGTCTGTTTTAGATTCTATGGCTTGTTCTACTCGACACCCAAATATGGAATCCTTGAAGCGCGCACTTATCCGTGCAGTGGACAATTTGTCAAGGGACGAGGTGCGTGCTGCGATTGAAGAGTTGCCAGAGCGACTTAACGCCAAATGCAAATGGTGGCCAATACGAATAAATTATTTAAATGTTGTTTCCTAAACAATCAATTAAAGTTGTTCGTTTTTATTTTATCACCAAAAAAGCGTATACCAGTATTTATGACTTGACTAGGTATTACTAGATATTAAACAAGCAGTGTTAAACTGCATCGTTCTCAATTTCGAGTCCCTATACGACAGAGTGTATTAATTTTGATATACACATAGTTTGTAACATAGAGAAATAATAAAGATACACCCTATAAAGTATCTACAGTGGGCGATCATGTTATTAGAGCCACTCTATGAAAAATATTTTTTGAGCTGTTCAGAAATGAAGTGTTGAAATCAAAGTTTTTACGTGAAATTGATTTTTTATTAAGAATTGTTCCCCTCATATGTACACTAGATATTCTAATTACTTGTAATAAAAATAAATCACAATCATGCATTGTGGTGAATGTACTGTTAGGAAACCACTCCTGCACTGCAGCCAGTAAGCTTATCTCCAACCTTGGAGTCAGGCTTTCAGCCGAGTGTTTATACTGGTGGCTCTAATAATATGATCTCCCACTGTAGATAATTATATAGTTATGATCACTACCAACATGGTTAATTAAACATGGTTTGTTCACATTTTAGAGGGATTCACATTGCCTCAAATTCCATATTTGTATTCACTATTGTGTAAACTTGTTAGTGATAGACACTGGGACACAGAAACCAAGGCACGAGACACAGAAAAGGCCACAGGTAAAAGCAATAACCTAACCTTGCGATCAGGCAATACCTACAGGAATCACTAATTCATAGCCTGGAAAAAAAGCAAACAACTGGCTTGTTCGTATTTAAATGCGAAAAGAGGAGTATAATGCTCTTACAGTGGAATTCTTATTTTAAAGCAGACAAAGACATTTTCGAATAGCAAAAGCGTTATGGCTTCACATTTTAGCAAACCTTTTTTGGTTCACATTATTGGATAATGTCAAAGATTCGGACGCCCTAGCACTGTTAGAACTCCACAGGCGATCAAAGCTGTTAAAGCCAGGATTGGAAAACTATCGAGGTAGTACAGTATTTATTGGAAATTGAAGGAATAGTCTCAATCAAATATATAGAGGTTGGCACAATTCATTGGTATGTTTTATAAGGTAAGTACGCCCAGTTTTTGGGATCCTTATTTTCAAAAAAAACTAAATTTAACTTTTGCCAATCTATTTTCAGTAATAACAACTGCAGGGACGAAGAAGAAATTGAGTCTGTTCGTCGCCTGCTATATGAATATCCTGCCCTTGGCAACAGAAGAATGAGGACTTTTGGCAGTCACTTGAACAAAATCGAGCTGAAAAACCTCTTGAGATTCGTATCCTTATCTGGGTGGTACTAAATTGGTGGCTTTTTTTTTAGGTTCTCAGGGTAAGCAGTGACAAGCAAGTCACATGACTGCATAACATAACCTAAAAATGTATAAAAATATTATTAGCAGCCGAGAATTAAGGTTAGAAATGGTGACCGGCCCACACTTTTTACGATCTATTAAAAATCTCTTAAAAATCTTAAAAACATTGAAATAGATTATAAGTAATAATAGTAATGAACATTTTCATAAAAATATTGCGGATAGGGTATCATGCGATCTGTTCCAGACAAATTGTAAATTTTATGCATGATTTTATACCCTGCGTCATGCAGTATAATAATTTTGACATATAGTTTACAACATAGAGAAATGACAACGATAAATCCCTAAAATTATAGATATACATATGTACATAGAGGTATATCGATCTTTAAGGCAGGCCCGTCCTTCCGCCTGCACATTATAATTTTTTGGGCCTTAAATTTTGTGCTAGGAAGATAAAATTTCATACAAAGTTAAGATCTATAGAATACGAAGCAGTACAACTGTAAACATTTTTAAAATCCTCCCCCAAATAGGCCCACTGTTTTAAGAGTCGTTTTTTCAAAATTAACAATTTTTTTACAATTCGAGATTACGCCTACTTTTTAGAGGCGTTTTCTGCAGAAATCCCTATTTTGCATTCTTAAAGCTATTAAGTCTTTTTGTGTGTATATCTTAACAAAATTCGAGAGCTTTGGTTACAATTGGTGACAGCTACACCCACTTTCTTCTAACACAAAATAGTACCAACAGTTTTTCTGATAGAATCTCTTAAAAATCGCAGAAATATCCTCTGAGTAGGAAGAAGTCATTGCATTTTAATTCAAAAGTTCACATCGCAGGGTATCATACTATCCATTTGAGCTGTGTTGCACTTTCGACCGTAATGGGTCGAAAACGAGATTGCATATGGAGTGAAGAAAATCTACAAGCCATTATTGAGACGCCGTCACATCCACAAAATGTCACTGTTTAGTGTGCTTTATGGGCTGGTGGAAACATTGGTCCATAGTTCTTCAAAAGTGATGCCGGCCAGAACATTACAGTCAATGGAGAGCGCTATAGATCCATGAATACTAACTTTTTCGTCAATTCCCCAATTGTATGTCATTAATGTGGATGAGCTGTGGTTCCAACCAGACGGCGCAATATGCCATACAGTGTGCGCCACAATCTATTTATTGAAGGAAACATTAGATGAGCGCATAATTTCGCGTAACGGACCTGCGAATTGGCCTCCAAGATCATGTGATACCTTTGGATTATTTTCTGCGGGTATATGAAGCCGCTAGTCTACGCCGATGAACCAGAGACGATGTACGACTTGGAAGCCAACATTCGCCGCGTTTTTGCTGATATACGGCGCCTGCTACTCGAAAAAGTGGTCAAAAATTGGGCTTCCAGATTGCGCTTTATTAGAGCCAGCCGCGGCACCCATATACCGGAAATCATATTTAGATACTAATGGCATAAAATTATCTTTCGAATAAAGCCAGTACCATGGCCATTACCACGATTTGTATGTGTTTTATTTAATTTTACATTTCTATACCTCTAAAAACAAACGCTCTTTACGTACGTGTATGCTTTACCTTCTAACTTTTAAACTCCTGGACTGATTTTTATAAAAGGTGTATAAAGCGATTTGTCTTATTGTCGCGAGACATACTTTTTCGACTCTTACTCTAACCTCCAAAACTTATTGTTGTTGCTTCCACTTTGCAATTTTTTTAAATTCAAATTTCAACCTTCTACGTCTAACGGACGGGCATAGGTTTTTGCAGCTGACTTTCACTATAAGGACTTGCTTCTTACTTTTTTTCTTGTAAATAAGTACTGAAACCCTAAAAAGAAACGTGATATTTGAACGCCATGACACCAAAGGAATGTATCCGAAAGCAATGAAAATATTTCAAGAAATACCGGAGGATACACAAAAAAAATGTGAACCTTACTACCAATCTGCATTTTCTTTTTTCAGGATATCGGAGCTTGCGAACCGACTATCCAATTCCTCGATCCACGCGTTTACCTCCCAATCACCAACCCAAACAAAGAACTCATACTAGCCCCCGTTAAATCAACCAAATTCTAAAATCCAACCAATGCACTCTAGACAACACAACCAACCAATCCATGAACCAACAATACAAAACCCATCAACTAAACCCTCAGCCAACTAATCAAACCAACAATACCGCAAATAAACAATCCAACCCATCATCCAATTCATCAAAGTTATGTACGTACGTTCGTTCTGCTAATCAAGCAACCCATCGATAAACTAAATTGGCTCAATTGAATTATTGTATAACATTATCTCAACTCAACGTCAATGCTGCATCGGCACCTACCGGCATTTGTGAGTGTTCTGTGATTAGCACAGCTTTCACTTATAGGATTTGCTCATTGGAAATGGTACTAATGCTCCTGATGATCTTTATAAAAAAAAAAAATGTAATATGACAATTCAGACTATGAATAGTGCAAAGTATCTGAAAGTTAAACAGATACATTCATATTAAAGTAGTAGAATTTAGAACAAGATTAGAAGGATCTATATTTCCAGTCCTTAGTTAAGATTCAGCCAATCTCTGATAGTACACTGTAAATGTAATTCTACAGGATGCGCTCGGATATTGAATAGTTACGAGTATTTAGGCGCTTATGTCACCTCCGGCTATGGACTCCATAGTTTTCAAGGAGTCAAATTACTAGTATTTCCAATCAAAGGTTTTGGACTTAATGAAGGCAATACTCGTACCATATTACCAACCATTTTCATTAAAAGTAATTTACCCGCATGAAATCCAATAGGTTCTTAACAGTTATCCTGAAGAACCCAAGATTATTGGCTTGCAGTACAATGTGAAGCTTCTTTACATCTTCGTTGCTGTGGTCTGTGTTGTTAGTATCTTCCTGTTTGCACACGATAGAGTTATAACAAAACCTCATTTGTTATTTCACGGAACTTTCTTTGCCTTACACCGAATGCTTTATACTCATACAGTAAAAGGATCTTCATTTCTTACTTCTAAAATCACCCCTAGATTTCCTTTTGGTGGAGCAAAAAACGCTGCCACTATGCTAACAATTATAGCTACTACTGTGGCTCATAGTAGTGAATGATAGTGTTATAGCCTACGAGTATGCGGGTGACTCTAAGAATTAACTGGTAACGGACAGATTGATGTAGGAATTAAATCCGTAAAGAACGATCTGGTTTTGTTCACAAGAACGTCCAAAGTACCATGTATGGTATTATCCCTACAAAAATTAAAGGCACGTATGCAACTTCAATTCGTAGATAAACTGATTACACAAGGACGTGCAATGAAAGCCTCGCTTGGCCCATATCCCAGTCGCAAAAGTCTAGAGTAGTCCACTGAATTTATACGGAATAGTAAGACCCATCCTGATGTATGTGTTGCTGATCTGGTGGACGACACTAGACAACAAAAGTAACATTGTCTTCCTGGAAAAGCTTCAGAGGTTATCAAGCGTCTGTATAATGGGTGCTTTAAATCATCTCTCCCACCGCAGCGCTGGAGACGATGCACCGCTTGCTTGTGTCGATATCTTTTTGGAAGGCAGCTGACAATCAAAGCAGAAGGCTTAGAGAACCCTATTAAGGGCCACTCTAGAATCAACATCGTCCCACACATTGACTTTAATGTCAAACACAAAACGAAAATTCCTATCGGAGTGTTTGAATATTTGAGGGGATCGAAAACAGTGTACTCGTATGGTAATGGGGCAAAAGTTTTTCCCAGTGCACCTTATGTAAACTTTACCATATGACTGCCGGATCTGTCTACAAATAGAAAGACACTAAGCTTTGAATAGGATCCCATATAGGGCACTGCGTGATAGATAAGTACACTATTAGAATGGGTGTTTCCTTCAACGATTTCTGTAGGAGCTCTAGAGACGAGGAGGAGAAAGAAGCAATAATTCACTTTTTGTGAACGTGTTCTGCCCTATCAACATAGAGAGAGACAACCTCCGGGGAAAAGTGATACGAAAACCTCAACGACTTGGCCTGGCTCGATATTTACAGAATTCCGCGCATAAATGCGGAACGTAAAGAGGTTATTCCAGTAAAGCTTTGCAAACAAAGGGGCAGGCCTCGAGTTGTATGAACTTCGATCAATTTTGTTCTCAAAAGTTTGATTCGTTTTGATAAAAATGCTCATCTCAAAAATGGCGCTGTTTGAAACGGGGCCCTATTTTTTTTAACTATATTTTTAATTTGAAAACTCCGACTTTGAATTCAACGGCTTCGAATTATTTAGTACAGCAAACATGTTAAACTTGGCAAGTATTGGTTTCCTGAAAATTTTCGATTTTGAAATTTTGACCAGACTTGACATTTCATTACATACAGGAATCACAAAAATAGATTGTCTCGCAATTCTGTCTGCCTGATTGTGTGGGCTAGACGGATACTTTTCATACATCATATCTATATCAACACTTCGAAAAATGACCATCTGTAGCACCGGAAATCGATGAGATAGCACCTACATAAGTATGTCAAGTATATATGTAGAAGAAGAAGGAATGAGAGAGCTCCTATAAATCTTAAATATGGTGCGGTTTTTTTGATTTTTGACTGCTGACTCTTTTTAAAAAAATTCAAATGTGCTTACATGCTCATACTTTTTGTGTGTCATAAAATATACAAATTCAGGCAGTACAGCACTGGTTTTAAGCTGCTGGGTTTTTTTCAGAAGGAATACGCACTCGTACGTATACGTAATTTCAAGGTACAGATCTGTCCATAGTTTTTAACATACTGACAAAAACTTTAAAGTTTATACAACGTGGCGCAAAAGTCCCCACTCGACTTTCTCAGTAAATTTGTTTATATATAAAAAGAATTGGTTCTGTTTGTTGATTATGTTTATTTAAACGCTAACATTTTTTTCCATTAAATCGCGAAGATAATATCGGTTAAGTGACCGCCGCCATAGTTGATTGATACACATTCGGGCGTGTTCCGCATCATTTCCTATGATTTTTCTCAATACTTCTGATGATAAATTCTCCACTTCTTGTCGCATATTCTCCTTAGAGAGATTAAGCGGTCGCGAGGAGGGATGAGGGCTTTGCTGTAATTCACACATAATTGGCGGTCTGCAGGCAATATAGCCACTTTATACTGGTACCTGTGTGGCCTGGTTAATGTTTAAGGGTCCTCTTGGACATTTGCAGCTATATTCTCGAACGAACGGCTGCTCCGAGGACGGCCAGGTCTGATACCGTCCCGTGTTGTGCCAGTCTCCTCGGGGCGAGCGGCTAAACGCCGCTGTGTTTACCACCGACCGATTATTTATCAACACAATTAACACAATTATTCCGCGTTCTTGAAGAGGATAGCAAACTACAGTTAGCCTACGTGTATTCTGCTTCTGTTTACTTGACAAATGTCAAAGTCGCGATGACATAAGATGCCATTTACAAAAATAAGAGCATCTTCCGATAGGATGAAGCAACATCGCTGACATCTTTAACGCAACCAAAGACGCAATAGTTCGGCTCGACAATTATCATATTGTAGCATAATAATAACTACGCCCCCTAAAAGTATGATGCAACAAATTCCGAAGTGTCTTTTCATTCTGGCAGAATTTTGGTTCGAAGTGTCCTTTGATTCGAGGTTCGTGTCTGCGGTTTCCACAGTTCATGTCTACGAAAGAGACGGATAATATCACGGATGAGAGGGAATTATAACTGCAAGAATGATTGTCATCCTGGAATTATTACAGCAGAATTTTTCTTGTTCCAGTGGTCGAAGAATTTGCTAGAAGTTTCTGGCTATCAAATGATAATGGGCGAAGTTGTAATTTTGTGATAAATTGAAAGTTGAGATTTAACAAGAAGAAGTAATTAGTTTGGATTTGAATTAAGTAATTGAAAGGAGATAAAGTGATTTGAGAGGACAGAGACCTTGTAAGAAAAGAATTGCGAAGAATAGTATAATGTGAACCTGGATTGGTCTATAGACTAGAAAATAAAGAAATAATTTCACAGAATATTGTTTTATCTACTCGAGCCGTAGCTCGCATATTACAATATGATAAATAAAAAAATTAAGTGGAAATGCGTGATTTTAGTCTGAATGCAACTTCAACTCAAATTTTCAAATTCCGCAATCAATTTGTCTACATTTCGAAACTGATAATTTATATGAAATGCAAATTAAATAAGCTTGCATGTGGCAGACAGTATGTCAAATGGAACAAATTTTTCAATAAATTCAGCATGTGACTTTTAAAAGGTTTAAAACAAAAATGGCTGTCAAAAAATTGTTCTCAAACAGAAATCGTTTATGTTTTGCGTATTCAATTACTTTCCAGGCTCTGGATGACAGCGAATCCTACATAAAAAGGAAGGATTTGGTCACAGGTGGATAAAGAATTGTTTGTGGAGTTGTAGGACGAAATCATTTTCTCCATTATTAGACAGTAGTATGTACGAGGGGCGGCTGATAAGTTCGCGGCCTGAGATGAGAGAGCATGAACGTCCCCAAATGAAAATGAAACAGTCTCTACTTATAACTATTTGGAAGCTTGCAAACGGCTGTTCCTATAGAGATCTTTCGGACAGATTTTGTACGTGGCGCAAGGATCTGTTCACAGAATTTTAAAAATGATGATATTCATCAGCAAACATAGAAATTTATTTATTAAGTGGCCTTCAACTCAAGTTGATTATAACCGTAAAATGGATGATTTTCAAAATCTACGGAGATACACATTTGTTGGCTGTGTTGACGGGACGCATATTAAAATACTTGCTCCTTCGTCAAACAAAGAAAGCTACTACAATAGGCACGGTACCAATTCTATGCTACTCCAGGTAGGAAAGAAATACACTGTATTTTTATTTTCATGTAGGCAGTCTGTGATGCTAATTCCATTTTTATGGATATCTGTTTCGGTTGGCCAGAAAGAGTGTGGAGAAATAGCCCTTTGGGGAACATAAACTCCTAAATTCAATTTATCAAATGATTTTACTTACTTTCACCACTTTTTTTTGACAAATGCACAAATTCGCTTACATTTGCGCACGAAAATCAAATCTACTACGTTTTCGAACTGTCTGCTTAGCAGTGCTTCCAACCTATGCGTTTTGGAATCGTTTGCTTTGCTTGTTGGTACTAATATACGAACAAATACAAATTACAGCGTTATAAGTATGCCAAGCGATGATGGCCAATGAGGTGAGTAAAGTGCTGACTGAAATACACATCTGTATAAGGATCCAAAATTTGACGATCAGAAATCATCGGATGACATTAATAAAAGTTGAGTCACTATTTTTCTTATATGTCTAAAATGGTCTAAAAGGCATAAAAAAAATGTTTTTGAGAGGAAGTTAATACTATAAAAAAAATTGTTTTCTTCGAAATTTTACCTTGAACTATTACTTAATAGCTAAAAACAAATCAAAAACAAGATCAATTAACTGTAATGTGATATTCCAAATTAAATTTGGATGATTTTTGGTAATTATTTCGAAAAGCTAACTATATATCCAACAGTGGGTAAGTGAGGCGCTTCGCGCGACTAATTTATTAAATTCCGCTTTCCGGAGTGGTTTAGACGCTCAAGCGACTTCGTCGCTCCGCTAAGGGTATGTCAACAACTATCAGGCAGACGCCTGGGGCTAAATTTATTAGAGAATAGTTTTATGCCGGCCAATAGTGGATGAGGAATCAAACCATAAATATATACACCCCGCGCAACAAAAAAAGGCGCATATGGGTTTTCCATTTTTTTGCGCTAATTACCTTTAAGGGATTCGCCGAATTATATCTTATTGCTTCCGGGTTAGGTAATGCACATTTTGGAATGTGTCGGAATTCATTCTGGCTGTATTTAACAGTGCGTTAGTTGTATTTTTTAAATAAAAGTGAAAAGAGTATATCGCGATGTCTAAAAGGGTACAATTGAGTAAAGAAAATAAGGCAGTTATCGTCGCCTTATCCAAACAGAATCAGTCATTTCGTGAAATTGCTCGACAAATTGGATGCAATGAGAAATCTGTAAGAAGATTCTGTAACAAATATCGTCGGGATTACAATCTGGACAGAAAAATTGGCACAGGATTGAAGAGATGTACCACTGTTCGGGAGGACCGGGAACTGAAGAGGCTAAGCTTGAGAAACAGGTTTAAAAATGCATCGGAGTTAAGAGCTGACCTGCGAGAAGCTACTGGGGCTGAAGTTAGCGTCAGAACTATCCAGAATCATCTCAACGAGATGGGTTTGCTAGCAAGGAGACCAGCGAAAAAGCCACTTCTGACCAGCAAAATGAAGAAAACGCGCCTTAGCTGGGCTAAGGAAAGGCAAAACTGGAGTGTTCAAGATTGGTCAAATGTGGTGTTCTCTGATGAGTCCAAGTTTAACCTAATCGGACCGGATGGGAAGCAGATAGTTCGTCGTAGAAAAGGGGAACGCTACAGCGACGAATGCATAGCTCACCACCGTAAAACATTCTCCTTATGTTATGGTGTGGGGATGCATCACCGCAATCGGAGTTGGATCTCTACTTATGCTCGAGGGTACTGTTAACGCCATGCAGTACAAACAAATTATCTTAGATGGTGTTGTACCGAGTATGGAAATGATAACAGCAGAAACATCAAAACCAATTTTTCAAGATGATTCAGCACCTTGCCACCGAGCAAAATCTGTGAGTAATTCGAGGTTTTTTTTTCATATTTATGGGTGTTTTGAAAATCTTATGATTTTAATTTTTAAATTTCCTCCACAGATTAAAACTTTGAAAGGAATAGAATCCCTAATTTGGCCGGGAAACAGTCCTGATCTCAACCCCATCGAAAATGTCTGGGTTCTTATGGGAAAGAAGATCCAAGATAAAAAACCAAGAACCATGCAGCATCTAAAGAGCATCATTGAAGAAGTGTGGTTCAATGAAATTAATAACAATTACTTCGGTAATCTCTATGCCTCCATGCCAAACAGGGTTCATGACGTTTTTAGGGCGAAGGGCGGTGCTACGAAATACTAGAATCATTTTTTAATATCATGAAAGTCTTAAATTATGTAAAAAGGTTTCTTAGTTAATAAAAATATGAAAAAAAAAATTTGCTTTTCAAATTGTTGCTCTTTTTTATAATTTATGTATATTGATAGTACTTGGGTAATATCTGATATTTTGTCTAATTTTCAATTAGCCTACGAAATGTATTGTTAAATTGGGGAATGTGTTAACTTAAATGTTAAACATCAAAAATACAAAGTGACTGTGCAGTGATTAGTCATCATTTATTAAATTTCTTCCATTTTTTTAAAAATTACCATGTGCGGCTTTTTTTGTTGCGCGGGGTGTATATATCCAACAGTGGGTAAGTGCGATTAATTTATTAAATTCCGCTTTCCAGAGAGGTTTAGACGCTCATGCGACTTCGTCGCTTCGCTAAGGGTATGTCAACAACTGACAGGCAGGCGCCTGGGGCTAAGTTAGAGAACAGTTTTGTGCCGGCCAACAGTGGATGAGGAATCAAACCTTAAAAATATACATATATCAAAATTCTCAGAAAAATGCTTGCCATCACATATTATTACTAAATAAAAAACATTAAAACTTATAATTTTTTAATTTGAACACCCTGTAAAGAAAGAAAATTATGTGCATTTATGTTAAATTATATATACTTAGCACTACAAGTCGACTAAACACCCTTTTGTTGAGTTAATAACGAAGAAAACATGCATTTTACTAGTCAAAACCGAAAACTTTAAAATTTCTTAAAAAATACAACAAATTTCCTTTTCAAAATTTCTACATAGTATATCTTAGAATAAGCCATTATAAGTAAAAAATAATAATTTTAAGTGAAAAGTCGATTTCCTATATTGGAAACCTTAGCCTCTATCTGTTTGAGTATACAATGTTTTAGGCTTCAATCTTGTCAAGGTAAATTACATTTCGGTAGGTACTCCACATCTCGATGTCAGCTGACATTTTTCTAACTAATCCTAAACTTTCAACCGCCACTGTGTTCACTCGAACTAAACACAGAACAAACTCAATAATTTCACATAGCTGTTGAATTGACTCTCTTCAAAGCGCTCTTAATATCTGTTTTGTGTTCGCCCGTCGTTTCTTTATACTCACCCGGTTTAATTTTTTGAGTTTCGATTTTTCAAGGTTTGACAGTTCCCCAACAGACAAACGGGGAATTTATTTTATTTTGAATGCAAAAAAAAAAAAAAAAAAACATACGATTTGACTTACCTCTCATTCAACGTGTGCGACGCATTAGTCAATTGCTGCTGCAGTTTTCTACACACTAAATAAACGAAAAACAAATTATAATAACACAAATCACTTAACCGGTAAATTTCCTTTTTTTCTTTTTCACTCCTCTCTTTTCACAAATTCAAGATGAACAACACACTCACAACAAAACACAAATACTTTATGTTTTGTTTCTTTTCTTTCTTTTTTTTTTTTCTTACACATTCATATACATACTCGGATGTATGGCAATTTTATGATTTTCCTTTCTTTTTGACAGCGGCTAACTCAACCCCTCTCTCATTCACTGACAGCACTTTTCTAAATATATTTTTTTTCTCACTTTAGCACTCACACTTGTCTGTTTAAGGAATGGAATTGCATTCAATAATTAATTTTCTCCTTTTTGACACAAGTCAGTCAGGTCGAGGAGTAACGACGGTAGTCGACGAAAATGGTTTGAAAACAAACGAAAGTCTCGCCGAATTGAAGCGACGCACGATGTATACACGGAACCTAATTTTAACAGCAAATTTGTGTTGTTGACAGTTTACTTTCAGGTAAAGCAACACAGGGACACAGTAGTGACTTTTTTTTTTTTTTTTGTTCAAAGATTTATCAAACGCACGTCCTTATGCAGTCAATTTTCAGCACCTTCGTCCAAGTGAATCATCAGACAATACTAGACTAAGTCTCGGGTTGCGGACCCGATGCCGTAAGAGGGCCTGTCATTCTTTTTTATTTTTTATTTTCTTTTTGGTTTGGTGTACGCCGAAGCCGCTCCAACATGGATCCACAATCCACAACGAAACGAGCAACCACCCATATTGTCACATTTCTGTGACATTGCGAGAGTGTATTTTCTTTCTTTATTCAGTGAGGAATATGTTGGTAGTGTTTGTGTGAAAATATCAATTAGTTTAATTGATTCTGAGTAAGACGGGTATAAAAGGACATGCAACCAGAGAGAGAAAGATAATTTGCGCTCTCTCTTTATAGTATAGAAAAAAAAAATTAAGAGTTCTCTCTTAAAAGTCAACACTCACTCATCATCGCTTGGTATCGAGCATTCGCGCGCGCTAATTTTCCATTGTTATGTTCTAAGTTTTTGTTTTGGTTTTCGTTCGTTCGTTGCCTACATCCGTCTCTCTCAACCGTAAGTGTGACAGTTGGAGTGAGAAGGGTAGTAGCGAAAAGGTGCCTGCTGCATTTTTGACGTTATTAAAATGGCAAGCAAAAGGAAACAACAAAAATAAAAAAAAAAATAATGAATAAAACACAGCGTGGAACAAGGGAGTAAGGGAGCAGAAAAAAAAAAGAATCGAAAGAAAGCAGCGTGATATAAAAGCATTCTTTGCTATCTTAATTGGGTCCAATTAACGGAAGATATAAGGCGATACGCTGTGTGCGCTCCTTGTGTGCACGCTTGTCGTCGCACATTCGGTGTATCGGCGGCGGCGGCGGGCTGGGAACAACAGCGATCCGAAGGAATCTCGTCGTTGTCGTCCGCGAACACGAAAACCACCACCAAATGAGAATAAAGGAGTTCGCCGAGTGGGAGCATGTGTGTGAGGCGGGGGAGCAAACCGAATGAAGAGGTTCGCCAAAAAATTATTAAAAATCGGAGACCCAGCAGAAAAAGAGGACATGAACAATCCTGCTGGTGCTGCATGCAGCAAGGATAACAGGACTAGCACGGATTGATGTGAGTTTTGACAGCTTTGGCAATCATTGCCAAGCATTAGCAGTAGTTGAGTGTCTTCCTCCCACTCTCCGTCATGGAATTCCGTAATAAGTACAAATGTTCTGTTTGATTTAATTTTCCGTATTTTGCCTTCTCCAGCCCAGTGTGTCTGTTGACTCGCCGTACACTCTTTTGTGGTAATGAATGCCAATTAAGTCGAGTATACGAAGTATCTTCATTTTCTCCCTACGAAGTTGAGTGCCTTATTTTGACTGAGTTGAAGTGGGGTAGGTTTATCGGATTTTTGTGCGAATTCTGAGATCCCTAATGAAGTGAAAGATATAGATGGTTGGAATTGTGGGGAGAAGAAGCAAAGGAAACTTAGAGAGGAGCACCTTTGACAGGAAATGTGGATAAATGTTGCCGGAGTAACGATAATTGGAATGCCATTAGGCCGAAAACGATCGGTGAAGACTGAAATGGAATCATATTCATTCATAATTTGAACTAAAAAGTCTTATTTTCTAGGGCCATACATACAGTCTGTTCAGTAAATCTTAATCAAAACACCCGGTGAAGATATAGACGCATTGTTTATTAAATATAGGGTGACCAAATAAGAACGATAGGAAAAGAAATTTAAATAAAACAACAACGGTGTGAGATATCAAATGGCAGTGCTTCAAGCGGTCGATCTAATTTTTCATGACTCGGTGCAATATGTGAGGCGTTATTCCGGCAATAGCGTCTCGAATGTTGGCCTCGTGCTCGTCCAAAGTGGTTGGCTTGTTAGCGTAGTCTAAGGACTTGACGTAGACTCAGAGAAGAAAATCGAAGGGGTGGCAAGTCACATGATCGAGGCTGCCAATTGATGAACGCTCGCCGTGAGATGACCCAGTCGCCAAATTTCTCATTCACCACTTCGAGCGTTGCGTCGCTTGTATGGCATGTAGCGCCATCTTGTTGGAACCACAGAAAGCTCTGGCCACAGAAAGTCGGTTAACATAGCTCTATACTGAGGACCATTGACACCATTTCGAAAGAAATAGGGTCCGATGACCTTTAAATCTTTAATTTGAAAAGTAAGCGGTGACTTTGGGCCAAGTATGATTTATGTAATAAGGAAGACTAAAGAATAAATAAACTGAATATGAATAAATATGAATAAACTGAATAATACTTGTCCGAATATTCCTGGAGGCCAGACTGTATTCACCGCAAAAGAAAAATCTGAATTTGTAAAACACATCATCGCTATGCCTTCCTTTGGGTTTCCCATAATCTCACTAGATTTGAGGCGGATTGGGAAAAGCTATCTGGACAAATCCGGCAGAAAAGAAACTCGTTTCAGCAATAACATGACTGGCCTGGATTGGGGATATAAATAAGGAATGGTACAGGTTACGAAAAGAGATGTACTACCATCCTTAAAGAATGCTTGGTCCAAATCCAAACAACTTAAAGTCTGGTTTCCGAAAGTGTGGTATTTATCCCCTAAATAAAAATCTTGTCCTTTCTCGATTACCTAAAAATGTTCTAGAAACAAGCGAATCTTTTGTTGAATTTTAAAAACACAAAGAGAAGATACCACAAAAACTATCACAAAGTCACCCTAGTTTACAGTATAATTTGTCATCAGAAATCCTTTTGTGTATAAGTCCATCATCCTTGCAGCATCAAGTTACCGAATCCCCTTGCTGAAAAGCAGTCGTGGACATGGATCTTTCCAGGATGGTTAAATGTTCTTTAAAGTACAATTTTGCCTTATTTTGGACCCGGCACGATTCAACAAATTCGACGGCAAAAAAGAAGGCTCGTCCGTAAAAATTATCTAGTCCAGTCTTTTGGACCCCTTCGAATCTTTTATTAATTTTATTACAGATACTGTTAAAGACATACGTAGACCTTTTCTCGCCCTGGAAGATTGTCGATATCGTTATGAACTCTAAACCTACCCACTGAAGTACCAAGCTTTCAAAATATTTTAGGTACTTCGCCACCGACTTTATGGATATTTCCCACTCCAAGAGTGGGAAGTCAAACAAGTACTTCAAATCTTACTTTATAAAGGGTGTCCCAAAATACATGCAAGAAGTAATTTGATAGAAATCTTTCGTGAGAATACGCTGTAGGGAAGTTCTCGAAATATCCAGTTCTTGACCACGGTTCCGAATCGATGTTCCTGGACTCTCACCAACACTCTCACGAAAACTGTTTCTATGCTTTGTGTTTAACGACTTGGTGAAGGTCGGCCAGAGTGTCTAAGATCACTAATTTATCCAGTCTCGCTGAATTTTTGAATTAATCTCTTCACAGTTGATGAAGTTAAATCACTATTCCGACCATATTTTGTCCGAAAATTGCGAACTGTAGCTGCCAAAAATTAATTATTTAAAAAAAAAAAATGCTCAACAATGAAAACGAGTTGTTCTTTCATGTAGCACTCCATTTTTAATAACCCTGAACTGTCAGCTGTCACGCTGTTTTTTTTTTTTTTCGTTGGCAACACTTTACCGCACAAATGGCGCAAAATTCAAATCTTGCACGAATCTTAGATCACCCTTTATATTATACCTATATAGCACTCATTTCGAACTATCTGTTCTTACGTTGAAAGTTCGTTCAAAACAGCGATCAATTGTATGCAGCGGACGAAATAAGATTAGAAGTACGTAGTTCAAAAAAAAAAAAAATATATATATATGTATACGAGTATATATTTTCTTAGTGGACAGACTATAGTATTCAAAAGCATTGATCAATAAAGGGTGTAAAGTGCAAATACATAGGGGATGTGAACGGATACGAAATCAAAGGTTGTACTTGTTCGAGTTCTAGTAAGTAATGGGACACAATTTCGCCATCAGTTGCACAACTTAACATACTTTTTCTTTCTCATATATAAACATAAGAAATGTTTATGCTTGTATTCTGTTTTGAAAAAAAAAATTAATTTGAAGGTAAAAAGAGTACTTTTTTTAGTGTATGGTACGAGAATGTCAAAACGGAACAGTAATGGATTCAACATGGTCTCAGGTGAAAGAATTACCGTGCAAGTATACATAAAAATTCATAAACCAAATTTCATCAAAAACCTTTAAGAAAGTCTTCAGTTGTGCGGCTAACAAAATTGTCCTAAACATTTTTAAAAACCCTACCCCCCGCATCCTATCCACTTGTTTCAGGTGAAACGATTACAGTTCAAATATATACTCGTGCCAAATTTCATCAAAATCGGTTAAGACATGATTATTTCAAAGAAAATTACTTATTTAAAAAAGTTTATGCGTTTTTTGTTGATTTTAAGGCCGCGTTCGACAGAGTGCCAAGAAATCACCTAATGTACAAACTACTTGAAATGGGAGTGTCTTCCAAAATAGCGAATCATTTACAAAGTGTCTATAAAGAAACAAGCTCGGTAGTGTGGACTGGATCAGAACTTTCAGATTCTTTTAAAACTCTTTCCGGAGTAAAGCAAGGATGCCTGCTATCTCCATTACTCTTTGCGATGTATATAAATGAACATCTGGAGGGAGGACTGTTTATAGGCCAGCTTAATATAAGGTTACTGTTATATGCAGACGACATCGGTATTTTGGCCAACGATATTAAAATCCTGCAGAGAATGTAAATCTGAACAAGAGTGAAATAATGGTTTTCAGAAAAGGCCTAAGACTAGCAAGGCAAGAGAAGTGGACGTATAGAGGAGAACCGATAAAAATAGTCTCTGAGTATAAGTACTTAGGAGTTATATTTACACCTGGAATGTCTTTTGCAAAGCATGTAAGCAGCAGAAACTCTTCGGCTAAAGCTAGTATAAATGCAACATGGAAGGACTTCTTCAAAAAGAAAGAGATCACGCTTAACGCGAAATGGAAATAATTTTTAGCAACTTGTAGAGCAATACAAGCATATGGGGCGCAAGTGGGGATATTCTTGCTTTGAAGATGTAGACAAGTTACAATGCTATTTCATTAAACGTTTGTTAAAACTACCTGTTTTCACCCCAAATTATGTCATAGCACTCGAAACTGGAGCGGAAGAGGGTCACATATATACCCTAAATTTACATATGCGATACATTGCAAAAACATTATTTGAATATAACACAGAAAGGCTACCACACAAACTGTTAAATTTAATAAAAACCAAAAAGATATACTGGTTCAAAGAACTGCAGAGTTTAAGCTTAGACTCTGGCTTAGATTGGGATGTGCAGTTAACACAAACCGAATGGCACAGGAATTGCATTTTACTAACAGACAAATTAAAGAAGCAGATATACCACCATCATGTATCTAAAGCCGCAAATAGTCAAACACGAATATACAAATACTTGGATTTTACTAAGGGTAACGTATATTGCAACGATAAAAACACACAAAGCGATATAACATGGATTTTGAAAGCGCGAGCAGATCTTATTCATCTAAATGGAAATAGCTATAAAATCGGCGGAACAAGATTGTGCACGCTATGCAATTTAAAGGAGGAGGAAACAATACAACATTTTATGGGTAGATGTCCCGTACTTAGGGAGATCAGGTGCAAATACTTTACTAAAAACTTACTTTTAGAAGAAGAATTAATTGAGATTTTCGATGGTAATTTAGATGAAAACTGGAAAAATGTTATCCATTATATAATTAGCGCACTGAATTACAGAAAAATAATAATTGAGGAATTTAATTAAATAAAATTGTCAATGTATAGCTTAAAGTAAAAAGCCCTCTCTATCGACGACGGGTTAGCCCATGTCGTATGCTTTGTTCTTTTCTTTATTTCTTAAGCATAAACAAATTTAAAAAATTCTATGAAAATTCTAGTAAAATAGTTTATTTGAAATAAAGACCTTATTATTATTATTATTACTCACAAAAAGTACTCGATAACTACTTGTATCGAGTACTTTGAAAATAGTATCTCCAATGGCATTAAAGTTATCACATCAACAACACCGCCTGTTCACGCGGCTCGAGGAATTAACAGCTTTAAAATTTTGCACAAACTTTAACAAATAAGTTGAAAATTCATCATTATTCCGGTTTTCTTTATTTTCTGTTTATGGTGCTTCCAGAAGTCCTTGGCATTATGCATGGAGTATCTTTGTATAACTCACTGTTTAAACTACTTTCGCAAGGGAAAGAAAACAAGATGACATAGCCAAAGTAACTCGAACACTTATGGTCTGCAGAACATTGTTATGAGATGGATATGCAGGCATACCACTACGTTCAGATCCGTTACTACGAAGAGGACAGTCGAGTGGATCAGAAAAACCGGACTGACACTACACTTAGCGCAAGAAGCTATTACCAAAGGGGCCTTACTAAGATTAAATAAAAGGGACGTTGGAACGGAAAGTGTAACACACACAAAGAGCAAGAATCACTCTTCAAATCAGTACCGCTTCTAGACTAGTCCAGAGATAATAAGGTCAAGAGATATTGCTTTGTAAGGAAATTTAAGACTGGATCAGCGAATCTGATAAGTACTAGTTAAAACTAAAGACCATCATATGGTACACGGATGGATCCAGAAAATCCTATCGAATCGAGTTTATCCCACTTTAACTTAATCTAAGTTTTCTTATTATTCAACTACGTCTCTATAAACGTGGTATGTGTCCATTCGATACGCTTGAATCGATACTGAGTATTTTTCTTTCTAATTGGTATCAAAACAAAATATTTACTTGTATCGTTAGATCCTTAGATAAACATACGAATTAAATTTCAATAAAATTTCTTAAGTGGACCTCAAGCGACCCGTGTGAGGACAAATAAACAGGTTGACATGCAATAAAAAGCGGTTTGTTTGACCTAACCCTTTCAAACAGCGGAATTATTATAAAGAGTGTTTGTAAGTGGTACTCGTAAATCTGCTACAATGAAAATCAAAAATGTTTTACGTGCCATTAGCCATGCGTAGCATTCTGGACGTTAGTTCGTTGCAGCCAAGTTACGGTGGTTGGTGTTAAGAGAGGTGATTTGGAGTAGCACCGGGCAATCGATGTTTCCTGTTAATAGCTGATGTACAAAGAGTATATCAGTAACTTCTCGAAGTTTTTCAAAAGACTGAACGCTAATCAATTTCAAACGATCCTTGTGTTGTATCTATCGAGCCAAGGAAGACCGCGTAAATCAAAACGGATGAACCAGCGTTGGTCAGCCCCAATTCGAATGGAATGGGTATCGTAATATGGTGACCAGACTTGGCTAACGTATTCAAAAATTGAGAATTCCTTGAACCAACATTTCACGAAGTCTAACCCAGAGTTGACTCTGCTAATAATGCTATCAATAAAAACGAAAATTGAGTTCTCTGTCGCAGATAACACCCAAATCACATATTAAAGTGATTTGGGTGTTATCTGATGAAATAGGATCTTTCCTGAATATATGATAGCTTGACATTTGTTGACATTGAGCTCAAAAAATTTTGTTTGGCACCAGGTTAAAACCTATTTAAATCATCTTGGAGTGGGCGAGAGTCAGTGGGAGTTGATATATGCCTGAAGATTTTCATGTCACTAGCATAGACAGATAGAGAAGAATCTTCAATATACAGTCAACGTCATTAATTGTTAAGCTGAATATTACAGGACCAAAGTGGCTACCTTGAGGGACTCGGAAGTTGGCTTTAATGGGATCAGATATTGGACATCTTTCATTCTAAGGACCTTTTTTGTGAAAGGGAATTATGTAAGAGCTCTTCCAAAGTATGGGGAAGACTCCCTAGGAGATAAAAAGTTGGAAGAGTGCCTTTAGGGGTTGAGCCAAGTAGCTCACAAATTTGTTCAGAACTATGGCGGGCAGACCATCAGGACTGGGAGAGTATTTGTACTTGAGTTTTTTTATCTTCTCTTCTAGAAGTGCCACTGTTATATCAATTAAAACCAATGAAGTTTGGGCACAACTTCTCATGTAAGCGACTTAATCATGATCAGGTACTAGGACGTGGTTGAAGAAAGATTGCCTGAAGAAATGAGCAAATAAATTTAGGGTCGCCCGAGGATGTACTAGTATTAGACAATTTCAGAGTTGATGGGTAGCTGTCTAATTTTTGTTTTATGCTAATGAAGTGGAGAAATCGTTTGGAGTCGGAGCTTAGGTTAGATTGCATTCGGTCTAGATATTCGAGGT
The DNA here is from genome assembly GCA_963082735.1 of Pocota personata. NCBI lineage: Eukaryota > Metazoa > Arthropoda > Insecta > Diptera > Syrphidae > Pocota > Pocota personata. The sequence continues at coordinate 72,809,605 of OY720432.1, read as the reverse complement.
AAAGAGATTCGCAGAGTTCGGAAAAGTGGGCATATGCGTGTTGTTAATTGGAAGAGTTAGAGTCACAACGAGTTTTAAGATATACGTACCACAGTTTATTTCGGCAGTCAATGAAAAGTCCTCCTTATCTGAGGGAGGATTTATAGCGACGGAGTGGGACTCGTCATCAGATTGAGTCCATTGAAGATTGGCTAAATTAAAATCCTCCAGAACTATGTCAACGTCACAAGGGACCAAAACATTGAACAAAGAATCGATCGCATCTATGGCAAGCAAATTTTCAAGCAATTGATGCTTCGAAGAAATACACTTACAAGCGGAAAAAGCTATAGTCAAACAAAATCCTTCGGAGTTCAGTGCAAACACTTCAGCGGGATTTTGAAATCTTTTCCTCGAAATCCCGGATTTTTGTTCGGTAGAAGCGTAGTATTATGATCAAATCACGGAGAGTATATTAGAGAGTTCATATCCCGAATTGGATCTAAATTCAATCCAATTGATTCTTCATTGTGAAACAATTTTTGTGATTGAGTTGGAATTTTTCATGTATGTTGGTACCTTAATGGGGACCGACAGGACGAGTTTGGAAGACAAAAGAGGTAACTCACTTCAAATTAAACTCAAAATATTTTCCTAATTTGAAAATAAATTCAGGTTCTGTAAAAGAAAAATATTTTGAGTTTCATTAGAAGTGAGAAGGGGGTTACAGAGTTACATAACCGGGCTACAAATCTCAATCCTATTGAGCATTTGTTTAGTTGTGATAGAGGCTTAGGTATCAGTATCTTTCAAAGCCCTGAATTGCAAGGTGCGAAGAAAATACGTTCAAATTAGCCAGATAGTATGCCTCGTAGAGGTTGGGTGGCCACGGTGTAGTCGGTAATATGTTTGCTTATGACCTGAGCTGCGCAGGTTCAAGCCCAAGCGGGGAACATCAACAACATCCACCCGAGCATAAAAGAGAAAGAATAAAATCGAAATTTCTCCAACTATTACACCAAAAAGGGGTTTCTGGACCGAAAATCTAGTCTGAGAGCTATGGGATTTGGAAGTTTCCTTAAAAAAAAATAAAAAAAGCCTCGTAGAGTACTTGCCAATAATATCCTAAATTATGAACAAATAATTCTTTAAAAAAAAAAAATAATGTATACGTATTGGGATTGGCAATATCTGCCTTTCTTTTATGTCCAACACTGTATTGTCGCTCAAGTTTAAAGTTTAAAGTTTAGAAAATCTCTTTATACCGCAAAAAATAGTGTCCTTATAAAATATGTAGGCATTGACTTTCTCTACATTTCATTGATGCATTATTCTTGGCCGCGTCCACTTTTTGGGAGCATTTTCTTCAAAAAAAAAAACCAAAGCTATTTATGGTTATGGTTATGGTTATGTATATGTTTAAGTTAAAAAGTCTCTCAAAAACTGCTAAAATACTCTCGGAGTAGAAAGCTGTCATGTCACACTGTCACTTCTTTAACATTATACTTGAATGGATTGTGCGAAACTCACCAGAGGTACAATCTTTCAAAAGTCTGTACAACTACTTGCCTACTCCGACGATATCGATATAATTGGCACAAATCAGAGTGCTGTCACCGGTGGGATCGCAAGTACTGAGACAGAAGCAGCCGAAATGGATTTAGCGGTGAACGAACACAAAAAAAGTATATGCTGTCAACAAGAAGGGATACCCAAGATCGACGAATCCGACAGAACGTCACAGTGGACAGCTATAACTTTGAGGTGTTAGTGACTTTGTATACCTTGGCTCTACTATCACAACAGACAACAACATCAGCGCAAAAATCAAACGAGGAATAACTCTTGCCAATAGCTGTTTCTTTGGGCTGAGAAGGCAATTAAGTAGTAAGGCCGTATCCCGTAGAACTAAGGAGACTCTATATAAGGTCTTGATAATACCGATCCGGCTCTATGGCGCTGAAGCATGGACTATATCGAAAGTGGATGGTTTCGAGAGAAACTTCATAGGAAAATTGATCCGTTGCGTTGACGGGCTTTGGAGGAGGAGATTCAATGACTAACTGTACGAGCTGTACTGCGACATCAGCCTAGTCAAAAAACTGCGCATTGGTCTTTTGACATGGCTAACGCATAGCGAATAGACACCAACCCTCCGGTCTGCAGATTCTTCGAATTCAACCCGGAGGGACGACGCAGTAGAGGAAGTCATTTTTATACCTTAGGTGGCGCCCGGAAGTAGAAGGGGACTAAGGACTGGGCTAACTGGAGAGGTATGTTGATTGAGACCCACGTTCACTCTGAACTGTACCGCTACCTAAGAAAGAAGAGAAAAAGAACGATATTACCGCATTTGATTTAAAGATTCCACAACGCCATGCGCACATTATTAGGACTGGGTTATAGGATAGAAAATAGGATTGTAACTGTCTTGCATGTTATTTTAACACAAGTTGTCAATAAATTACGTTAGCACTGCCTATACTTTACTTTCCCGTGTACCAATCATACAATTTTGACTCTCTGAAAATTTTTTTCTTAAATGTTGAGAAAGAAAAATTGATATAATAAAGGTTAGCGCAGAAGTTAAATACGTAACAATATCACAAATATCTGCCTGAAAATCGTTCGGTACGTCTTTAGCATTTATTTTACCAGAGCCCAAAGTTCCCTAAAATTCAGCTAGGTGCAGTACCAGTTTTAAGAAAGCAAAAACTACATTGTTAATAACTGAATTGTACATGTTTACACTCAAAGTTTCCTTAAGGCTTCAAATAATAGGAGTCTTTGAACTATTTTATTAAAAATTAAGATCTTATTTCTGTACAAGAAGTCAGTTTTTCAACCCTGGGTCGCAGTGCTGTTTATACTTAACAGTCTTCATTAGCCCATATATTAAAATACAAAATAAATGCGGTCTAAGTACGGTTCGGTCACCAGACCTTCGTTTATTCATTTGTGTATTTGGTTGTGATGGGATGGTAGCGTACATCTTGATGCTAAAACTGTTCGATTAAGTTTTAAGGTTTCTTGGGCAAATTTAGGACCTTCTAGCCACTAAGTCCAGGTAGCCTTTAAGAACAACGTTCAACCAAAGGAGGGCAATGTAAGACATCTACTGAGTTGGAAGACCACCGAGTCTTACAAAAATAATTGTTTAAGGCTAGGTGTTTTCGTATAAGTTTAGCTATTGTGAAAAGAGGTAGGCAAAGCATGAGGAATTTCTGGTTGTATTTTGTATTACACTACTGGACTGTGCAGTTCAAAATTAACTTATATTAGAGTAGGTAGAAGGACATGTAATTACCAAAAGAAATGAAAAACATACAGAAAAATACACTCCGTCTGGAACAGATTGTATGATACCCTAAATCTCATCTTCTAACTCCAAGGCACCAAAAGACCCAAGGTCCCCGCGCCGCCAATTAAATTAAAACACAATGAATGGGCAAGGGAAGATAAAAAAAAAGCGGACTTTTTTGCGGCCCAACCGGAAGACTCCTTTAAACCGTACGATGGTCAAGTGTCTTACGACAATATCAATAGGCCGGATTTACCATCTGACGATTTAGCACTTACAAGTGCAACGCTAAGGGTACTGAAACATGAGATCGGGAATCTAAAATCTAAGAAAGCTCCTGGTTATGACTTGATCACCGGAGAAATTCTCAAAGCTTTGCTTAGAAAAGCATTGATTAAGCTTCTTTATATTGTAAATAGATTAAAACACGTACCTAACCAATGGAAAGTTGCTGAAGTTATAATGGTTTTAAAACCAGCAAAGCCGCCAAATGAGGTCAAATCTTATAGACCAATTTCGCTACTTCCAGTTATATCCAAAATTTTCGAGAGGATATTACTAAGGTGTCTCCAACCGGTTATAGAAGGAAATAATCTTATCCTGACCACCAGTTTGGGTTCAGACGTAAGCATTCGACGATTGACCAGGCGCATAGAATTACTGACGTAATCGAGAAAGCACTTGAAGAGAAAAAGATTTGCTCAAGCGTATTTCTTGACGTCTCGCAAGCCTTCGATAAGGTGTGGCATGATAGCTTGAATTGCAAATTACGACAAGTTGTATGCCTATACGACATTCTAGAATCATATCTCGGGAATAGACTCTTTCGTGTTAGATATGGAAATGAATACTCGGAGCTCAAAGAAATTTCGGCCGGTGTACCGCAAGGAAGCGTTCTTGGGCCACTTCTCTGTTATATACTCGAGTTATACCGAAAGAAGATTGCACTATCCTGGCTACGTTTGCCGATGAAACCGCTATCCTAGCTGTAGGTAAAACAATCGAAGAAACGACTGCAAAACTGTAAAGTAAATGAATGGACGAATGACTGGCGGATCGCCCTCAACGAATCTAAATCTTTTCACGTGAATTTCACTTATAAGAAAACGAATGCCTTGCCAATTTTCCTAAACTTGGCCCGAATACCTTTTGCAAACGAGGCCAAATACCTTGGAATGACACTCGACGCAAAACTGAAATGGAATTCTCACGTGAAAATGAAACGTAAAGAACTCGAAATCAAATATAGAGAAATGAACTGGTTGCTCGGAAAATACTCCCAGCTCAGTATTGAGAACAAACTGCTTTTATACAAGCAAGTGCTAAAGCCGGTGTGGACTTACGGTATACAACTTTGGGGCTGTACCAAGAAAACAAACGCCAATATTTTACAAACTTTTCAAAATAAAGTGCTAAGAGAAATTGTCCATGCACTGTGGTATACTAGAAACGATGATATCCAAAGGGATCTCGGAATTCCGACAATTGAAGCTGAAATTAGACGCTTCGCGAAAAAGCAAAGAAACCGATTAATCGCACATGTCAACAATTCAATCCTACGAATTCTGGATGAAAGCAATTTATTGCGCTGACTACAAAGGACGAAACCTTTCGACTTGGCGAGATAGGAATCAACCGCGCCTAGATTACGGAATATGCAGGATCTTCCAGTGGAAAGTAACCTGCCAAACGATTTTTTTTTTCATGATAGAAAAATTACTTGATAAGGTCCTTCTTAGTTGCAATATATAACAAATTAAATCGCAGGGTGGTTTTTTTTTTAGTCAGTGAGAGTCTGACACTACTATGAGCACGCGCTTGCTATCCTCATAGTGTCTATGGAAGATTTTTTACCAACCCTCGGAAAAAAAAAAATCTTCTAACTCATATCTAGAAAAGTGGCCAACATAAATTTTCGGGACTTAAATATTGAGCTAGGTAGATGGAATATTATAAATAACACATTTCTTAGAATTCGAAGCAGTACTTTAGAAAACTTTTTTGAAATGAGCTTACAGACTTTCCAAAAATATCGTTTTTCCAATATTTTTACCAAGAATTGAAAATATTGCCTGACGTTGACTTTATCTATAGTTCTTCCATACATTGTACAGGTCCACTCTCACTTTTTGAGGAGGTTTATTTTTTTTTTTAAATGTCTTAATTTGCTTTGTTAAAGCGTGACAGCCACGCCCACTTTTTTCAGGAAAGGTCGTGACAACAGTTCTTCTTATAAAATCTCTTAAAATCACAGACATTTTTTCTGAGTTTTAAAACGTCACGCCCATTTGTTAATGGCGGGTTTGAAGATAAGAGATAGGGTTTCATACGATCAGTTCTAGATAGATTTCTGTATGTTTTTTTTTGCTTGAAAATAAACAGATAAGAATAAAATAAATAAATATTTTGGTGCTAACAGCCTAATGCAGGGCCTGGCCTAGCTGCTCGCAGCCACTCGTGCTGTGCGCCTTACTAGTAGTTGGATCCTACAGTTTTATGCCGTTTTCGAAGGGCAATTTTTTTTTTCGATTGAGAGAAACTTTTTCATGACAATTTTACTCTCGGATGTTTGTCAGACGTTCGCAGGAGGTGGGACCGTGAGAAAACTTTTTTTTTTAATTTTGTGTTTTCTTTGGACTCGAACCTTAAACCTCTGTCTCTGTGATCGCGCACTTAACCAGTGAGCTTAACCAGTATCCCATAAACAGATACATACATTTAAAAATCTGACGCGTGTTCATTTTCGACTTTTGGGATATTGTCGATGTCAGAATCCAACTCTAAAGTAAGCAAATATTTTCAAGTGTAGTGAAGAAAACTCTATACTTTCGTACTGTGGTCAATTCGTCCAACACAAATAAGGAAATAACTTCAAACTTACTGCGATCATCTTAACTATGTTAATATACAGCACCCACTCCGGTGCATAGACACAGATAAATGCTTACTAGGAAGAGAAAAATTGTTGAAAGGTTTATTGTCCAATACGAGTATGCCTGGATGCCGAGTAGATGAGAATAATGCTGATGCCAAAATCGCCCCGATTGTAGGGATTACTTGCATGTAGCAAGATTCTAGTTTGCCAAGATCATCAGCCTTCAATTCCCTGGAATATCCCAAATGCCCAATGGACACCCAGCACAGGTGATTGTTGAATTGCTCATGCATCTCGTTAAGAGACGAGCGACAATCCAATGGGACCTGTGGTGTAGAAGAGACCGATTCCAGAGATTTTATAGCAGCTTGGCTGTCAGTGAAGGTGCTAATATTGGCAGATATTGCAATCCCTTTCATCCACGATAGAGCATCTTTGATCGCCATTCTCTCCGCCTGGAAAACGTTACAGTGATCTGGGAGGCGGGACGAGATGCTAACGTTTAAAAGTGTTTGGATTCATTGTCCAGAGCCACGTCACGATAGTGGCCTGGAAGTTTTTATTGAAAGAGAATTTAGGCAGGGTGTAGTCTGTGTTGTCTGGAATGAATTGTGGAGTGCTCTGTGGATATGCTAGATCACTGTGAGGTGGAGTTGAGTCGAATGGGTGGTTCTAAGTGCACCTGATCTCTGCACTTTCACTAGCTGGTTGCGATGTATAGCTTTGAAGGGTTTAAACGATCAGGCCGTTCATAAGTATGGCCCTGATAACGGACACATAGAGCCAATAAGTTATACGGGGTTGTATTCACCACTTCTTACCAATGGAAAGGTAAGGAAGATAATTTTTTGGAATATTTTCTATCGATCAATGTCGACCTATTCTACCCACATTGTACTAACCCTTCTTCACTTACAACGAATCCATATTGCAGTTATTGTTTTCATCATGGTGGTGGTGGTATGGTACGAGTATAGTTAATAAGATTAGTACTTTGTCTAGCTATGCGTTCCTTGTTTGATGTGAGAGCTACGGATACTTTCTACGTCTGGTACGAAGCTCCACGGTATACTAGCATCCCTTGTATGAATACCGCATTCTCACCTCATTCTAAGGTTTTCTAAAGCGTTAGCGGAAACATTGATAATAAAGACCAACTGGATATGGATGGGTTTCGAAGGCAAGCACATACCTTTGCCGAGGTTCAAGAGAACTAAAAGAGAGCTTTCCTTCTTCCTGCCATATTTCTGAAAAAAAAAAACGTTGAAAAGAGAAACCACCAACGTGAGAGAGAATTCAACTACACAATCACAAGTATTCTCCTAGTATTGGTGCAATTATATTTTGTTGTTAGTTGTTATTATTATTTGCGAATTCACTTAGTCATACGCCGCTCCGTCCCGCTCTCACTCGTTCTACCAACGTTCCACCATCATCTTCCATAACACATCCCCCTCACGTACTCAATTCAACCCCCATCATCCCTGGCAACAAACAAAGCCAATTTGATATGATAAAAGCGTTTTGCCGGTATCATGAATCTTTTAATGCATTTAGTAGATGGGGTAGAGAAATGGAGGAAAAAAGAACAAAAAAATGGTCTAAAGAGAGTGTATGTCGTTATTGGTTGTGTATGGGAAGTGTTGGGAAATGGCAGGGGGTTAAAAAAAAGTTCTTTGCAGAATAGATGGATGAATGTGCTCTTAATATTTCGACGAGTGATTAGGCTAATGGCATATTGGACATAAAAGCATCGCTTGTTCTTTTTTCCTATTATTTTGTTTTTGTTTTTACGCTAAGATAAATCTTACCCATGCATGTGTACTCATACATATGTATGTGCATGTGTATACTTGATAGAGTAAGTTGAGTTGTATCATTAGGAAGTAATTGGATTGATAATGGTTTGAGGATGAGGTAGGTGAGCAAATGGGGTCAGTGCAATAAAGGTTTGAGGAGCGAATGTTTTCTTACTTACTTACTTAGGTCCTTTAACCCCTCGGGGGGCATAGAGCATCAACCACGCCTGCGCGCTATCTTGCCTCCAACTCATTCCTAAAGAGCTCGATTCATCCTCAACTGTTCTGCGCCATGTTTGCCAAGGACGACCCGCTATTCTGCCTGCTTGGGTGAGCGGATTCCACTGCATGGCATATTTCGCAATAGAATTGTCTTCGCGCCGTAGGGTGTGTCCAATCCACTGTCACTTTCTCCTTCGTATAGTGATGTTTATAGGTTCTTAGTCCGTTCTCATATAAAGCTGTTCGTTGGAGATACGGTTCGGCCAAAAAAATCATCAAGATGATTCTTAAACATTTATTTACGAAGCCTTGCAGCCCCAGTGTGTTAATGGTGTCCACCTTCTAGGTACTGCACCCATACAGCAGTACCGATTCTACATTAGAGCGGAACTGTAGCAGCTTTGTTCTTAAGCTGATAACATTACTTTTCCAGATTGTGGATAGCATACCGAACGCAGCTTTAGCCTTCCCGATTCTACTGCATATGTCCAGTTGGGTGCCACAGCGGTTAGCCGAGTCCACACTTCCTAAATATAGAAAGTTGTCAACTTTTTCGACTTCCTGTCCGGCAATGTTAAGTTGAGTGTTAGTGTTGGAAGTGCTGAGGGCTTTTGTTTTGCCCGTGTTTATTTTGAGCCCCACTTTGTTTGCCTCAGTTTCTTTATTATGGGCCATTAGATGAAGGTCCATTATCCGATCTGAAAGTAGTCTAGGTATTTAAGGTAAGATGTCATAGTCCAACGAATTCCATTGTTTCCTTCCGTCAATGCTGCACGGAGTACATAGCTGATAACCAACAAGAACAATAGTGGTGACAGAATGCATCCTTGACGTACTCCACTTTGGACACCAAATGTTTTCTGCTACCTATTAACTTGTTCGAAAAACTACACTTGCCCCCAACTCAGTTCGATTTTGCTCAGTTTTAGAGCAAAACCGAATTTCCTTGAAATCTGTGGGTAGCTTTTAAACTAGAAGACAGTGGATCAAGACTACCCACAGATTCTCGAACGCAAAAAAAAAAATTTTTTTCAATTAAGCCGGTTGCATTTCAATAACAAAAACAACAATTTTTTTTCGTTAAAATTTTGTCACTGAAAAACACGTTAACATCCCTGAAAGCCATAGCGACCGGACGACCAAAACTGTCCACACCCCATGCACTAACAAGCCCTCGCTTCGCGTAAAATGAGAATGAAATATCTCAACTGGTCCAAGTCTCCACTATGGTCAACTCTTTCCACTACATTTGTACATACAAATTGCGCAAAGGCCAGCCATTACCACCACCAATAATGATCTCGGGAGTAGACAGATTTGATGAGTTAAAAAGGGTAATCGAACAAAAACCGAAAAAGGCTTATAAATTCACATCCTATAATAACAATACGAGGATGGGTCAATAAGTCCCAAAAAAATGAAATAAGGAACACTCTTTTCGGTATAAAAACATTTTATTTTTCAACATAGTCTCCTTTTAGCTCTACGAGTACACACTTCATCCAACGTTTCTCCAATTTGTTGATGCCCTCCAAATAATACGATTTCTCGAGCCCCTCAAAATAAGCGTTTGTTTCAGCGATGACGTCTTCATTCGACCCAAATCTCTTACCTCCGAGCCATTTCTTCATGTTTGGAAAAAAGAAATAGTCGCAGGGGGCTAAATCTGGGCAATATGCTGGATGAGGGAGGAGTTCGTAGCCTAACTCATTCAATTTTGCCATTGCGACTGCGGACTTGTGCGCCGGTGCGTTGTCCTGGTGAAAAGAACTTTTTTCTTCGCCAAATGCGGCCGTTTTTGCTTCAAATCGTCTTGAAATCGATCCAGCAGCTCTGCGTAATATGCGCCGGTGATCGTTTTACCCTTATCAATATAATCGATGTGAATAACACCGCGCGCATCCCAAAAAACTGTCGCCATGACCTTGTTTGCTGACAAATCCGCCTTGGATTGTCGATTGTTTTGACTGTTCCTTGGTTTCTGGTGTGTTGAGGTGAATCCAGGTTTCATCCACGGTTACGAAACGGCGCAAAAACTCAGCCGGATTTTTCTGGAACATCGCCAAACACTCCTTTGAAGTTTCAAACGAATGCGTTTGTTGTCGATTGTGAGCAAACGCGGCACCCATCTTGCGGAAAGCTTTTTCATGTCCAAATATTTATGTAAAATCGAAATCACTGAGCCATGTGAGATAAGCCTGTGGCTTCTTCAAGCTCGCGCACTTTCACTCGCCAATCGTCCATTATCAAACCATGGATTTTGTCGACCATTTCTGGTGTGGTGACCTCAATTGGCCGACCAGAACGTTCGGCGTCACTTGTGCTTGAACAACCGCACCGAAATTGAGTAAACCAGTGGTGAATGGTTCCAATCGATGGTGAAGAGTCCCCATAATATTTGTCAAGCTTTTGTTTGGTTTGCGTGATAGTTTTTTCTCGCAAAAAATAGTGTTTAATGAGCACTCGAAATTCACTTTTTTCTATTTTAACGAAAATACTAGTAGGCGTCTATATAAAATGGCTGCCACAACAAAACTATTTGACAGATCTGTCTGAAAATTTTTGTGCGTTCTTTTGAAAGATGATTGATGACAACAAAAAATAAATTTAAGGTGACGACACAATTTGTGTTAATTTTCAGGGACTGTATTGACCCACCCTCGTAAATGGAAAATGAATGTCGATGACAGTGACACATATAGAGAAATCACTGACAAATTGACCAAAACGAAGTTCCAGTGGCACTCATATGAAAATAAAGCTATTAGACCAGTTAGGGTAGTAGCCAGAGGTCTTCACTTCTCATGTGATGAACACGATATCGTCGAAGACTTGACTAATCGAAAATTTAGGATTTTTGAAGTCAAAAACTTAATTAAAAAAGAAACCACACAAGTTAATGATGAGCAACCAATGACAAAAAACAGAAAATCATCTCTTTGTATGCTCTCTTTTCATAATCAAGAAGAAATCGAAAGGATACGAGTATACAACATAAAATGAATAATGGGTATTGTTGTTAAGATCGAGCCACTTCGAAAAAATTCAAACTCAATACCCTAATGTAAACGATGCCAAGCTTTCGGGCATACGCAAAGCCATTAGAAAAGAAATTTTTTCCGTTAAATGTGAAGGAAAACACTCCACAAAAAGTTGTCCGCTAAAGAAGGACAAGAAAGCAAAATGCATCAACTGTCATGGTGATCACCCAGCAAATTATAGAGGTTATCCGATGGCAAAAGAATATCAAGAAAGGAAAAGCAAAACTCCTAAAAACAACCAACAAAATCCATCCAATAATAGAAGCAAATATTAAGTAAACGTTGAAAACTTGGAACTAGACAAAGTGCCAATTGCTGAAAACAAATATACCAACTGTAGATAGTAAATCGTATTCACAAGAAGAGGAAATATCGATAAAATAATTAAACTGCTAAGCAAAGAAGCAGGAAGAAATCAACAAAATATGGAATGCAAATGGTTTACTTCAGCACATCCCTGAATTTCAAGTATTTCTATGTAACGAAGATATTGATGTTTGCCTGATTTCTGAAACACATTCTAAACAGGGAACAAAGATTAGAATTCCTGGTTATCTTTGTTACCACTCTCCCCACCCAGCTGACAGTGCCACGGGAGGTACGAGCTGTAATTGTGAAAAGTACCTTGGAGCCTTATGAATTGCCAAAAATAGCAAAACAAACAATGAATAAACATAGAAACTAAAAACAAGGAATTTAAAATAGATGCGATACCAACCAAGCATTCGCCTACAGATGAAGATCGAATTGACCTTTTTCAAATGTTAGGCAACAACTTCATCATCGGTGATGATTTCAATGCTCAACATACGTCTACTGGGGGTCAAGACTAATAACAACAAAAGTCATAAAGGTTTACAAGGTATTAATAGAAAAAAAAGTTAAAGTTAAAAGCAGTGATGATCTGTCGTCGGATCATACACTGTAATCCTAACAGTCAACGGATAATCAATAGAACAGATAAAAAACCCACGACTTATGTGGGAGACAGACTGCTGGTATAGCAATACTACGTTCTATACCACATGTCTGTCACTGCAATACTATGTAAACAGCTAGTATTCCCTGAAATATACCTGGTATTGAGATTCGGAATTTTTTGCTGGTATACCACCATCTTACTGATTGCAGCGCCAATTTCTCTCTATTGGCTGGTCTTCGTAGCTTCTTTGACAATTCTTAGGTATGCACTTTCGCTTTCAAGTATTTGAATTCTCTTTTTATTCATCATTTGGCACAAAAGTAAATCATTTTTATTCGTCCTGTCTTGAATTTTCTATTTTTATTTGTTTTGACAGACAACACAAACGTCAAAGTATACTACTTAACGCCAAAGTCATCGAATACTACGAAATGCAGTCTGTCAGGGGTTGTAGTATTTACTATACCATGGTATTCGTACCATGGTATCAATACCAGCAGTCTGTCTACACTATAACAAACGAAAGAACGAACTGATGTAAATTCAGAGAACATCTCGAACGTTTCATTAACCTTAGATCTCGACTTGTCACAACAAAACATATTGATATTGAAACAGAACAATTCATTGGCGATGTATAACAGACAGCAGTTTTGTTTTTTTTTTGTCGATAAGTCGGTGTACTATATACCGACTTATCAACAAAAAAACAAAACAGGCTTCGGTAAAATACCCCACGGAAATCAAGCAACTGATACTTGGAAAGAGAAGAGCTCGTAGAAAATTGCAAACGACAAAATATAATAATATAATAACAGACTTAAAAAAAGTATCACTGAATTCAAAAATGATTCTCTAGCTACGAGTAAATACCTTTGTAATATAACAGCTGACAAAATCACGGACTACTCCCTTCGGTAGACTGCTAAAGAGACCTCAAGATTCCCCGTTGACCTAGCGTAGTCAAATGAAAATCTTGATTTCTGTAACAGAGTACATGAAAAGGAAATTCCTTATGTTTCTCTAAGATAGATCAAGACATAGGGGAGAGGGGGGCACCTTTGAACACTTTCTTCTTTCGAGTCTCATAAAAACCTATGTATTTGAATTATTGTCCTGAACATTAATTTCCCTTTGAAATATGGAAATAAACTTTGGTTAAAGCCCATAACAACGTTAATTTAATATAGTTTTATAATTATTATTTTTTTTTTAAACGAAGCAGCCTCTTATGTTCAAAGGTACCCCTCATGTGGGGCAGCTTTGAACAAGGCTGGGGCACCTTTAAACGGCAGATTTTATAAAAGTTTTGACCAATAAGAAAAAAGAATATAAGCTTTGTTTCTTAGTAAAAGAAATTAATTATTTTTATTGAATAAAAAAAAACTTAACATACATAGATAAACCTGAATTTACAAATAACGGAATTTACGAGTACACATTAAAAAGTAAACAAATCATACATACATAAGTGAAACAAAACAAACATATAACATAAAAGACTAGAATACACAAATTACTTAAATTACATAGTAAGCAAACAAATCTATATAAACAAAGACTAAAAGAATTTATAAATAAAATTTTTAAGTAAAATTTACAGATATGCTTCTCTAACCCAACTGAAATTTGGAGAAGTTAAAGGCAAAACTTAGCATAGAAGCTGTTCTCGATGTTCCAGGAGCGTTTATTGGTGGTGGCAGTTTAGCTTTAATTTGTATGCCACTTACAGACCACTTGTCTTCCAGATCAGGATAATAAAACTTATCGGAGCCTGCCTTCTTCTTTAAAAAGCTGGCGTTATACATGTTGTCATCTTTCTCATTTATTTTCCCAACAAAGTTCAATATTTTGTTATTATTTTTATTGGAACATTCAACCAAAATGAAATCGCCAGGATTTAAATTTTCGTAGCTTAGATCGGAATACATATTTTCTACTTGCTCTGTATCAATGGATGAGTCATCAGCAAAATCATACGAGTAGTCTAGATCGGTGTCATCATTGACCGAAAAGGAACTCTCGTCTGATTCCGAACTAGATATGTTTGTGTTTTTTAGCTTTGAACGCCCGTTTGGTGTTTTTTTTTAATCTTTAAACGTTTATTAAAAGTCTTCATCGCTGATTTTGCCAGGCGCTTTTGACGGTCCTGGTATGCAGCCTCTATCTCATTTTTGTCAGGTGTTTCTGTCAAAATACGAGACTTCCCCTTCTTTCTTCGTCTATTCACGTTTTTCCTCGGAGGAGCTTTTGGGAAGGGCCTGACAATTTCCGGTGAAACAACATTTTCCTTGAAAGTATCGCCTTCAGGTGAATGCTGAAAATTTGATTCGTTATTTTCAGTTAACGGTTCAACAACGTCTTACGGAGTTTCACTTTCTATGATGATTGGATCTGTCCCAACAGGAATTCCAGAATCTTATGTCAATTCTCGATTTGTGACTTCTGCACATGCAAAATCTACATCTAAAAATGCAGTTCTAGAAAATGGGTAAATGCCTGGCTTTGCAAACCCAGAAACGATATTTTTCGGGATAAATACAGAAATATAGGCAGTGTTGGCAATGCCCAGAAGATCATGTATCCTTATAGTTTTACCAGGATTATTTAATAGCCAGTCATTCTGCGCCACTGACAGCTTCTGCTTAAACGGTCCCAGAACTGCGACATCGAGAGGCTGAAGACGATGAGTGCAGTGAGGGGGAAATGTAACTAAGACTATACCATGTTCTCGGCAGAAGTTTATAGCATCTATATTCTAGGAGAAGTAAAATCATGTCATTCTTTGTGCTTCTTGTTTGTTTTTGAATGTGTTCAATAACTTTAATAAAAAGAATTCCCGTCAACCAACCACTTGTGGGACTATTAGCATAACCTACGCTACTAGCTGGCACTCCAATAAGCATGTTGTCATGATATCTAGCCCGTGGAAATATAAAAACGGGAGGAATTGTGTTCCCAACTGCATTTACAATAGCGCACATAGTTATCAGTTGGCCTCTTTCAGTAGAAACACACTAGCCTACTTGTTTCTGACCCTTTAGAGCTATAACATTTGGCGCTTGCACAACTGTAGTCACACCCGTTTCATCTAAGTTTAATATACGATCAAGGGTAAAGTCGATCTTACCAAGGGCTCTTTGATAATTGTAATGGAATTCCGCAAGATTATGCTTGCTGAAGCTTGTTGATCTTAATAAGCTTGTGTTTTCAGGCTTACGTAACGAAAGATTAGTCTGCCTTTTCATAAAATTTTTCATCCATTCTATTCCAGATTTTCTATTTTCAATCCAAGTACTCGGACATTTTTGTAATATAGTGGCATATTCAAAAGCTAATGTTCGACCTTGAGCGTATGTCAAGCATATTTTCATCAGTGGTAGTAAAAATCTGCCTTGTGGAAAATTGGGTGGAATAAACTTGACTTTGGACAGTTTTGTTATTTTTATAGTTCTTTATTCTCTCATGCGACTACTGAGAGGACCACCGAAAGCCGTTGACGTTAAAAAAAAGACAGTATTGCCAAGTTTAAAATTCGCTTTAGGCTCGGAAATATTTATTTGTTAGGATTTTATTAGCAATGCTCAAAGGTGCCCCGTGTTCAAAGGTGCCCCCCTCTCCCCTATATTCATAAACTAAATAATAGAATGTCACCAGGTTTTGATCTTATAACTGCTCAAATCTTGAAAGAACTGCCCTCCACTGTCTTGTTGAAACTCAAGTTTATAATTAATGCTTTCTTTAAACAAAGGTATGTCCCATATCACTGGAAGATAGCAGAAAGGTAAGCCTATATCAGAAGTTACCTCACATAAGCCAATCTCCCTTTAGCCGATACGAGTATTATCAAAACTTTCGAGAAAGCCCTTCTTAAAAGACTAGACCAAGTTATAGAGTAAAGAAAGCTTATCCCCACCCACCAATTCGGGTTTAGAAATAAGTACTCGACGATAGACCAAGTGCATCGTATTTTTGGCATGAACTGGACAATATTGATGTGGAAGACATGTGGTTTCAACAAGACTGTGCCATCTGCCACACAACGCGAGACACAATGCAATTATTGTACACAAAGTTTCCCAGTCGCGTCATCTTTCGTTTCGGCTACCAAAATTGGCCACTATCACGCTGATGGATTTTATTCTAGGGGGTTATGAGGGGCCAATGACCCCAAGATTCTCATTTCTAACTTACCTGTATTCCTTAAATCCTGATCGTCATATAATCTTGTCTTGGCACTTTTGAAAATATCTTCGTGTACATCCTCATTGCCGCAGCCTCTACATATATCCTCTTCGCTTATTCCCAATTTGTTTGTGTAATAACGCAACAAGTTATGTCCAGTTATCATCCCCACTAAACCAGATTATCGTAGAGCGGCCAGAGTTTTCTTGTAGTTACACAGGATTCTACTGATCTTCATCTGTTATTTGCTATGACCATAATTTTATTTCTAAATTCTAGATTCTGGTTGCAGGGTGGTGTCTTAATTGACGAGTCAGCTCATTCAGGATTTAGAGCTGAGCATGAAACGCCATTATGTCCGGGTACCCAGTAGAACCCGTAGCTCTTCGCGACAGCTTCGATTTTATTTGTGTGGCAGAAATCACTCTTACCGCTGCCTGGCTGTCAATGAAAAAGGTAATTCATCTGATGGTGTAGCTTTCATTGCAACGTTCCGGGCAGCTATTGCCACCGCAAAAACCTTTTTCTTCCGTAACCAATTCAGATGGCACTATTTCGTGTCTGCTAATGCTACTGCCAGAGATGTCATCTCTACCGACTATACATCCTGGAAAATGAGCATCCAGTAGAGTTTCTAATGTTCTTTTATTGGAGTTAGTCCAATTGCCAGACGTGTCTTCTAGGGAGCCTAACATCACCGGCTTTTTGGAAAGAACCCTTCTGAGTCTTGCTGATTCAGCGGTACTTTCTATTTCGCTACAGAAAGCTCGCCATGAGTTGCGCTTAGAGCGCTGTGTCTCTGTTGTAAATTTTCTTTGACTGAATTTATATGTTTCCCAGTCTTCGTCTAACCTTGTTCTATTACCCATATTGAAAAGTTTCCTAGTTTCTTTCCTAATGTTAGACAGTTCTTTAGACCATCATGGAGCTGTGTTCCTTTGTTTCTTTGTTCGCAGCTGACAGCTTTTTGATAAGCCTTACCCAATATATTTGATAATATTGACTTTGCCTTATCAATTTCGGTAGGTCCATTAAAAGCATGGTCCTGCAGATTCCCTATCATAACCTCACAATAAAAAGATCACAGTTAGTCTTCCTAGGGTTTCTATATAGTTTAGGCAATTCTTTCCTAATTTTTAGGGTGAATTCTATCATCCTATGGTCGAAGAAGGTTTATTCCTTCAGAACCTTCCATACACTTTTGGAATTACTAATGACTGTAACGTCAATAACCTCCTGTCTATTTCTAACTACAAACGTTGATTTGTTGTCTTTGCCTATTAACAGATTATGTTCAATTAAAAATTCGAAAACAACTCACCTCGTTTATTGATATCTTTAATGCCCCATTGGAAGTGTATCATCAGTATATCCCACTTGTCCTGCTCTATTTTCCGGACTAGTGATGCAGTAAGTTCCGGGGGGGTGGTCCCTCTGTCACATTATACGACATGTAAACAGATGAGACAATCAGTGGAGGAAAGTTATCTACAGATAACTGAAGCGGATGTTTCTTAGTGGTTTGTCGACTAATTGCGTAAGATTTTTAGAAGATCCTGCTACCACTTGTGATCTATCAGCCAGCATCAGTAATCGTGAGGATTGTTAGTCTTTCTGGTGTTTGCGTTCAAATTATTTTCAACTACATCTTAATTCCAAAATTCAGATATTATGTCTATGTAAACACACTGGTATCTAAATATTTAGCTTTCTTACATTTCACCTCACTTGTGCGTCGACCTTGAAACGCTTCATTAACATTAAATCAAACAACTTTTTCCCCATCACAACTATTCGCACTTCAGCAATCGCTTCAGTGGTTGAAGTGGTTTTTACTGCGATAAGTGATACCACATAATAAACCAGCACAGTAAAGGTGCCACAACCCCTTCCAGTACACACCCACATTCGCAAACATTACAGTTCACACCTAGCCCACTGACGCGTCGCGTAACCACTAGCACCACCAACGATGGAATTACCAATTCAAAAGCCATCGAGCTTCGCGTAATAACTAATATTTACCCTAACCTTTCGAGTGAGGACAACGAAAAAAAAGTCTCTCATCTTCATTTGAAATTCAAATGTTCGAGATGTGAAGTGGAGTTGTGCTCGCTGCTTCAGATGCTCGTTGCTGCTCGACGATGATTCCACTGGTGATAGCTCTCTGACAACAGTGCTCTTCAGTGTGACCCTCACGAATTCATGTTTTTTTAAAAAAAAAAAGATTCACTATGCCATGTGTGCGGATGCGGAATTGAAGATCTTGCATCATCTTCAACTTTTAGTCATGTGACAAGTCGAGAAAATCTCTTGTCAAATATTTCTTTTCTGATTTATTCGTGTAAACATGACGAAGATGATGTGAGGTGAGTGTAATTATCGAAGAGATTTGCGTGGACGATTTGCATTTACGGATTTGGCAAGTTTTTGCTGACGTGTGGTGCTATTGATAGTTTCAAGTAAGAAGTATTCGTGAAGTGATAAGAGGATTTCATAATAGGTACAGCATATTATCAAGCCATCAAATGGTGGAGTACTAAAACGTGTGGCGGTGTACAATAATTGATATATCATTAGCGGTCAAGGGTCCGGCTCTGCATGGAATATTTTAGAAGCTTATGGTGGATAAACAAAAAGTACATCTTTTTTTATTTTTATTATCTTTTCTCAGGAGGGTGGGACCTACGAGTACGATTATAACATTGTGCCAGTGCCCCGAGATGTTTGTAGATGCCTGTTGATTCTGGATCATTCCATTCAGGTCTTCGGAACATTTGTTATGATAATATCTATAGTATAGGCATAGGTCAGCTACCAGTCTTCGATGAGCTAATGTTTGGAAATCGGAAGTTAGGGCGGGATCTTCTCTGTTTCTGTATGGTTCGAGCACATGAAGAGAATATTTTGGGGTCGAACTCCAAACATGAGAACAACACTTAAGTCCTGGTCTAAATTGTGGTTTGTATAGGAGAAGGAGCTGTTGAGCTGTAAAGTATCTCTTTGCTCTAAATATGTAGCTCAACATCATGGATGCGGTTTCTGCAAAGTTATGTATGATATGTGATCGTGCTATGTTACATCAGAGTTAATTGTGACGCCAAGAACATGCATGGTTTCCTTCGGATGAATAATTTGGTCGTTGATTTGAAGCTGTTTGCTTTTCCCCACTGCAAGATTTTCTACTGGTCTTCATTTGATGAGTTGATCATGATCGCATCTCTGAAAATGTGATGCATTTGCATTCACCGGCATGCTGTTAGAGCAAGATGAAATTAGGATGCTGTCATCTGCAAAACTGAAGAATTTCTTCTTGGATATAGTCCCTCGAAGTGATCGGTGAGAAGGCGTTCTTTCCTATAGTACCTGAATATGGATCGACGAATTTTAAGAGCTTAAAACAGTTAAAGCTCGCGTTGCACTTTGGAATGGGAGATATCGAGTGCCAATTTTGTATGAAAATGAGGGAAGAACAAGGTAGCGTGCTGCCTGACAAGCACAATTACCTCAGTGCAGTGGTTACGGAAAAAGAGGAAGTAGATGTGACACCAAAGTTGTTTACAGATTAACTATGAAGCTGATATTTAGATGCTACAATACTCATTGAAAGGTTTAAACGATTTGTTGCTTATTTTGGGTGAGGATCAACTTAAGTGATGAAAAGTGCTATTCACTATTTAAGTTGTATTCGCCGAAGACGTGCCTAGTAATCAGATTGAACTCTCAGAAGCACCGATTTCTGAAACCGCACTACAACTATGTCACAGGCATCAAGTCAGTACAACTTGATGGCATTGCTGTTGATCTTTTTAATAACTGCCAGTAACATTGGCAGATCTTTTGCATCCACTAGTAGATACAGCTTGGTAGGCCGAAAACTTTCCCGAAAAGTTGAAAACGGATTTACCGTCAAGGTATATAATAGAGTCCGGTAAAGATGTGCGCTGCTTTCTCAAATATCTGCGCCAATGATATTTGTTTGCTTCCTTGTACGATCATGGATTTCCATGGAAATTCACCTCAAGTGTGCAGAGAAAGACGAACTGAAGGTATTCAGGAAACTATAAATCTCAGCACCATATCTGTTCAAGTAGATAGTTTCAAACATCTAGAAGGTAGTGTCTTGGCCGACTATGGAATAGGGCACCATGTCGCCAGCGGAATCAGCCACATTAAGTTTGCGTCCGAAATGCTCAAATTCTCACAACAATCTCAGAGTTCTAACTACAATAATCAGTTATTACTCGAATTAGTATCTGAAAAAGTACCTACAATGTAACAATCCTTTATCAGATTCATTCCGATATTTCTTTCGTCTTATGAAAAGAGAATTTCAATGAAAGATAAAACCGGAAAGATCATTCTGCGGTGAAAAACCTTTTCTAGATATCATCATCGCTGCTGAAAAGCTGTCCAATATATCAATCTCTGTATTAACGTACGGTGCGAGTACTTATAGAACTAACTGAATGCTGCAATATCCTTCATCCATTTTAATCCTTAGAGGTCTTCGGGTCCTAACTTTGAGCTTTCGTGTAAGGTTCCTGGCGAAGTACTTCAGCTGTGATTAGGTTTGGTTGAGGTGCCTGTCATCTAAAAGCCAACACACTTAGACCAGTAATAGTTCCACATGGGTTTGGGAACCGATCTCTGGCCTACTCATTCAACCATTTGAAGCTTCAGATGAAGCGTAGGAGGTCCCTAACGTCTATTTTTTTTCAGATCATTTAGGTCGTTGAGAGTAGATAGAAGGTGTGCATGCAGCTTCTGCAGAAATCATTTGAGAAAACGCGAAGCATTGTTGCATGCTTTCTTATTAGACAGTGTCCAGTGATGACATCTATAACAGCGCTGATATGCAGTCTATTGAGAGAAATAAAATTCTTAGAGCGCTTCAGATCCAGCTTCGGCCAAATCTGTTTTGTCGCTAGACAAGTTGTATCACTAGTCCACCTAGAATTAGTCCTTTCAAAGCATCCAGCTTTAATCTAAGTTTGCATGTAGCGATCGGCATACCCACTGAACTTTTGTCTGGAAGGATGGGTATTGTTGTTTCATGTCTTGCAAGTTCGTCAGCCTTACAATTTACTAGAATGTCCCTATGCCCCGGCACCCAAATTAGGTGAACATTAAACTGCTCCGCCATCTCTATAAGAGACGATCGGCAGTCTAGAGCTGTTAAAGAATTTATTTAAGGATTTGATTGGGGTTTGGTTGTCTGAAAAGATGCGGATATCAATGGACGATATCACGTTTTTCTTTAGCCAAGATAAGACTTCCTTTATTGCCTTTATCTCCGCCTGGAACACTCTACAATGGTTTGGGAGACGAAAAGAGAGGCTTAGATTAAGCCTATCAAAGAAGACACCACCACACGTGAAGTCGTTAGTTTTTGAACCGACGGCATAAAAATGAAACGACTTATCTTCCGTAAGAACACCTTTTTCCATGAATACTCTGGAAGGGACGGAAACTTGGAAGTTTTTGTTAAAATTTAACTTGGGTATGGTGTAGTCAATGTCTTCAGGGAAGTTATTAAACTTGTTTAAGGTGGAGGTGTTGGTTCATTGTGAAATAGCTAAGGCGAATAGCTTAGCTAGCTGCCATTTGCTATCAAAGATGTCAAGGGGTGTTAAGTGAAAAAGAGTGCGAAAGGTGTCGTTCATAGTACTCCGCTAATACACAGACAGGCTGAATGTTGGGCCTTGCTAAATAACTTCTGGTTTGTCGCCTTATCCCAAGCAGTCCACCAGACAATTACCTCGTACATAAGGATTGGTCTGATGACCGAGATTTAGAGGCAGTGAATTAATCTGGGTTGTAAGCCCTACTTGTCCTCAATGGCTTTTTTGCAAGAGAAGAATGCGACAGTGGCTTTCTTTGCTCTTTATTGTACGAGTATGTTAGGTTTCCAGCTTGGTTTTCTATCCAAAATAAAACCCAGATATTTGGCTTCGTTGGAGAAGGTTAAGCTTGTTCCATTAAGTCAATCGGTGGGATTCTATATTTCCTTGAGCTGTGATTAGTGATCTTCGACTGTCCTGCGACAAGTTTTTCAAGAGCAACCTGCTCATCTTTTTTCTTGAGTAAGTGGGTTCTATTGCATGGTCGGGCGGAATATGCAGTTATCTGGGATGTGACAGATCCACTCCAAGATTAATTGGCGAAAGATTCGTATTTCAAGACTTTGTCAAGACTACCTTAAGAAATCTTACAAATCATGATACAGCCACCGCAATCACCAGATTTAAACCTTATAGAGCTGTTGTGGGATGAACTGGATCCAGGACCAATGTCCATCATCAGAATCTGCATCGTGGAATATACTATTGGATTGCTGGAGCAATATACCACAGGCAACAATGAATTTTCAAAATTTCCCTACCCTAGCAACGAACACAGTTCAATTTAAAAGTTCCAATTCTAAAACACTGTACTTAAACATCCCTATTCTACTCCAGGGATACTCGTACCTTTCTGAAAGGACACAATGGAAAATTCCATTACTTAACTTTTCAATTGTCTCGCAAAGCCTTTCTCGACCAAAAAATACTCATCAACCCACCACCCTTTTTGAGGAGCAATTGTTCACTAAACTAATTGCACTTCCCCAAGAACACATTTATGTAACAGCTTCACGTTTTTATACTCGTATGCTCTCCCCGTTCGCAGAGAATTAACAATTGATTGAAGCTAATAAATTTAATTGAAAACGGTAGTCGAACCCCCAGAACATTGTGCACCTTTGTGTCCCTGCAGGAAAAAGGGACCAAGCGTATCGTACCGTGTACCGCATCAATGTAATAAGTCTGGGAATTGAACGGCATTGTAACATGACCGGAGGACAGTGCTGTAACCCGCCGCACCCTCAACCATCAAATTTATTATAATACTATCATTAATTTGATGGACAAAATGGGTTCCATTGGAGGAGGACACATATGCTTCTATAGTACCTACTCTACGAGAACGAGACCTACTCTATCATCGTCATCATTAACTACATCACCATCCTTCTCCCTTGGCCAACAAGTCGGGAGGGGTCTATTAAATTCTAAGCCTTTTACAAAATGAAAATGGGACGGAATATAACAACAACAAAAAAAGAAAAAAAAAAAAAGCAAAATTGAAAGAAGAAACTTTTCCTTCCCCTCATTGAGTCAATTATAATCGAAGTGAATCGAGGAGCCAGTATGTGGCAGAAAAAAAGAAGAAAAAAAAAAAATGAGAAGAAAGTAAATGTATTAGGAGAGGAGTTAGAGGAACATCGGCACCGGCTCTGGCACCGACTTATTTTCTTTCCCTCATCACCCATGTCCATCACAATAAACCCACGAGGAATTCAATTCGAACTAAACGAGAGCCCTCAAGTCAAACATAACAACGGTAGCAGCCAAACATCCACCGATTCGCTTCATTCCGATGCCCCATCATACATTGGGGGTGGATAGTGCCGATTGGCAGGGGTAAAAGGATATGACTTGTCGTAGGGCGGAGGACAGTGTGAGTGGATGGGTGGTGAATCCAAAGAGTAGGGGCGTTGGAGAATTCGAATATCCCAGGCAAATTGGCTGCCATTATTTTTTTGTCCATAAATTACAATATGTACAGGTAATTGCTGCTGCTGGCTCGTGCTTTATTCGATTTTGGTTGATGTTGTTTTCCTTATGTGGTGGCCTGTTTCTTTTTGTTTTCCTGCTAGCTGTGTGGGAGTGAAGTGCCCCGATGTTTAAACATGATCCCTTGGATGACTAATTAGTAAGTGTGTTTTTGTGGATGATAAATGGGCTTATTTTCGAAAATAAGGGCGGGATATATTATTTTATTACCTGTGGAAATTAGAAAATCGATATTTGGTGCTGGAAAGTTGCTTTTGACTGGGATTAGGGATGTGTTTGAAATAGATATTAAGGCCTAACTCTCATAGATTTATATGAAGAACATACCCTGTCATACTTCTGTTTTTTCTATAATCTTCTGCTAGGAAAGACGAAGCTGTGATGGTGAGTCAGCGCCCCGAGATGATGGGGTAGAAAAAACTTCACTGGAACACTCAGATAGCGGTTTTTTGTACTACCAGGAAGCAACCGCTTGTTAATGAAATTTCTGCCGATTTCGCAAAAAGACGAATAAGAGCTTCAGTTTTTTTTTTTGCCGAGAGGGTGCAAATCTTCTAAAGACACCATAAGGCCCGACGGCGCACAGTGGGGCAGAATGCCCTTAAAGTTGTCATTAAATCTACCAACAAAGCGAAGGAGTTAAAATTTGGAATCATTACTCTTGGTGCCATTGTAAATATATTGTCGAAGTTACTTACATCTTTATAACTCTCTCTACCAGCGGCATCTAATTAACGCGCAAGGAAATCTTATAAACGACCCTAAGTCATTTTTTCAATTCGTCAACTATAAAAAAAAAATCTGACGATTACCCTCCGTTCCTATCTTTTGAAAACATATCATCAACTAATCCGCAAACCATTGGCAACTTTTTTGCCACCTATTTTAAACAATCCTTCGCCGACAACTCTTTTGAACCAGACCCCTCTTACTTCTTAACTTCTCCGTTGGCCTCTTTCTATCCCTGCCTTTTGATCCTGCTGTAATTGAAAATAAACTACAAAATCTTAATGATGAATTCTCACCCGGCCCAGATGGTCTCCCTGCCAATTTTCTTAAAAAATGCTCTTCCATTCTCTCCCTCCCCCTCTCTCATCTCTTCCGTTTGTCTCTATCACTAGGAGAATTCCCTCAGATTTGGAAGACCTCTTTCATAATCCCCATACACAAAAAGGGATCAAAGAACGAAGTAACAAACTATCGCCCCATTGCTAAACTTTCTCATCTACCTAAACTTTTCGAAAGTATTTTATACGAAGCCTTAAGCTTTCAGTGCAAGTCTCTTATTTCTCCCACCCAACACGGCTTTCTGAAAGGTAGATCAACTACCACTAACTTAGTCGAATTCGTGTCCTTCTCCCTGTCTGCCTTAGAGAATGGCAAAGAAGTCGACGTTATTGCAACTGATTTTAGTAATGCTTTTGATAAGATATCTCATAACTTAATACTCTTCAAATTGTCTTCCCTCTGTTTCGAACTCATGTTGTTAAAATGGATATCTTCTTACCTGGAAAACCGTTCTTACAGTGTTCGCTTCAGATCCATCTTATCGACTCCCTTCTTGGCCACCTCTGGTGTTCCGCAAGGTAGCCATCTAGGTCCCCTTCTCTTCATTCTAACCATAAACGATGTCGAGAGGATTATTAAACACTCTTCCCTCTCTCTGTACGCTGATGATACCAAATTTTTCAAAGCCATCTCTTCACCGCATAATTGCTGTCTCCTTCAACAAGACCTTGATAGTTTTTCGAACTGGTGCCTACAAAATCGCTTAGAGCTCAATATCGCCAAATGTCAATCCATTACCTTATCACGTAAGCACCACGTGTCTTCCGCCCGTCTTTACCTTCTCCATGGTTAACCTATATCCATCGTTCAATCTCTCCGCGATCTTGGTACATTGTACGATAGGGAACTAAATTTCCGTTCACATATTGATGAGATAATTCGTAAAGCTAACTCATCACTTGGCTTTGTCAAACGATGGTCCGAAGAATTCTCCGACCCTTACACGACCATAACCCTCTACATTACCTTTGTGCGCCCCCTCCTTGAATACGCCAGTCAAGCGTGGTCACCCTTTCAGCAAGTTCATGTGACCAGAATCGAAAATGTTCAACGTCGATTTCTTCGATTTCCCCCTTCGAGGTCTTCCTTGGAACGATCCATTTAACTTGCCTCCCTATCAAGACCGCCTCAACCTCTCTACTAGAGAAACGCAGAGATTTTGCAGACATTCTTTTCATTCATCGACTTCTTTCAGGCTCTGTTGATTGCGCATCTCTTTATAATTCAATTTTCTTCAATACCAATCCACGAAATTTACGATGCCCTCGTCTTTTCTCTCTACCGTCCCACTGCACTTCATATGGATCTAATGAACCAATTTCCCGTATGCTGCGGAAAGTGAACTCAAACCTCACCCAGTTTGATTTTAACCTCAGCACTCCCTGCCTCAAAACCGAACTTCTTCACCATTCTCCTTAGCTTTAAGTCTTAGTTTTAAGTTTTAGTTTTAAGTTTTAGGTTTAAGTTTTAGCCTTAAGTTAGTTGTAGCTTGTAGTAAGTCAAATAAATGGGGGCTTTCGCTCCCATCAAAACTAGGGCCACGCCCAGATTTAATTCATTAAAAAGCCAAAGATTCTTAATAAAGAACACATCAAACAGTATTTTTATGTATTTTTTTTTATAAATAAACATTTTTAATCTCAATAGGCATGAGTACACAGAACAGTTACAAATCTTCATCACTCTCATTGATTTCAAATTCACAACCACTTTGGTTTGGTGATGGTACATATGGGGACTTAAGCAAATCGATAGCTTCTTGGGGTAGATGTTGCATTTTTTTTTCGGAATCCTTCGCATACCTGTTAACACCGGATCTAATGACAGCAAAAAAAAAAAATTGAATATGTGCATTCGTATTTGCTCGGTTTTTGCGGGAGTGATGCTCTCCATATCTTTTAAAGTCCTTATTGCGGGCTTCCTGCGCTTCTTCACTCAGCAGTCCAATGGGTAATAAAACAGATCAAATTATCCCATTACCATGAATTAAGTACTTATGGACGGTAGGTGGCATATTGTACCAGGGATACTTAGCTGCGAAATATTTCGTAGTTTCAACTTCATGGCCGTATGATACAACAATCATTATTATATGCAATTTTTTAATCAAACACAAATCTATCATTGTTATGTCAGCTGAAATTTCAGCATTTTCGAAAAATCTCTTGGCCGTATTTCCGTCATTGAAATTTCAAAAACCGGGCTTCGGTTTACCAACGATCAAACCCAATCGGTCTCGAAACTGCCGTTGAATTTCCTTCTTTGTTTCGGCAACGACTTTCTTATATTCATCTCCTCTAGCTTGCCATTGTTTTATTTTTAATTTATAAGAAATGTAAAAAAGGCATTCAAAAAAACTTATCCATTCGTGCAACACGGATAAACTAAATTAAAAATTTTCAGTTTTAATTGGTCTTTGTTTCATTTCTTCAATCGAATTAAATTCTTTTGTTTTGGCATCACAAATGTAACATTTTTGTGTGAAAGAGTTTTCGGTTATGGCATATTACAAACCTTCCCATCAACCATGACAAAGATCAAATTGTGTTGAATGAAAATAGTTTTTGCACTTACGGTTACAATGCTAGGCTGGAGGTCCTTAATTTCGTTATCTACTCTTTGTTTTTCGGACACGGATACCTTGGAAGACTCTTTGAGAAATTCAATTTTAAGAGGTCTACAATATCTGGTTGAGCTTGGACGAGGATTCTGCCAGATTATTTTTGCATCGGAAGCTAAACGAAGAGGAACAAGACATGTGATAAACACAGCGTGAATCATTTGCGTCCAATCCATGAAAAGCTTGCTTATACGAACTGTGACCGGAGCTTTAATCAAAGCCCCATTTAGAGTATGGCAAACCCCAAAGACGGACCAGTAAGGATGCAGTAAAGTGGGAGGGTTGTGATCCTTCTACTCCGGATCATAAGAAGAAGAAGAACAGTATAAGCATACTGTCAAGTTAAGCAAACTTTGTAAATCCGTATTTACAGAAGTCTCCGAAATACTTATTTTTTCAGGTTCCGGGTAGCAATGTTTTTACACTCCTGAACAATTTTGTAAGAAGGGGAAATTTTCATTCCACCTTATGATTTCATACTTAAAACGGGACAAGTTTACTTCAATAATCATTGCCAATGCTTCTTCTCCAGTCATTGAAGTTGGTTGAACAGACTCATTTAAAGTTTTTTTTTTTATACTTTGCAGCATGACTTGGAATGGTGGTAACTTCGCGAATTAATTTTGCAGCCCCCGACTGTCCAGAAGCTCTCAATTTCATTTCAATCACATATGCCAACTCGGCAAGAGACGTGGATTTTCTCAGCTCTTCAGGTTTTTGTCGTTTTGTTCTGTCTGATCCGTTTTCAAACAAAATTTTCGGACGACCAAGTTTAAAGTTTACAGAGAGCTAAAGAGAATAGGCGTTTTAAACCAAGCAATATTGTTTTTTTAAGAATCGTGTCTCTACTCGACAAGCTTTATCCGACAAGCTTTATCCTACAATATAAAGCTTGTCTCTACTCGACAAGCTTTATATTGTAAAGGTCTTGCCTTAAGTTATAGGCAAGGTTTTGGAAGTTATTCGGCCTGAGATGAATTATAATAAAAAATTTTACAAAAAAAAAAAAATCCAATTTTTTTCGAGAGTGACGTCACCAACAAAAATGTATACTACGCGAAAGGGAGCAAATTAGAGCAAACATAAGCGCGTGCTTATGGTAGTGTGACATTTGTACTCACTAAAAAATACCTCTCTCCAACATTAATACGACAACTACTCGTAAGCCGACGCCTATCCAGCAGTTTTATTTTCGCTTACGAGAGTCGTGATTTTTGGAAAAAGATGTTCGTATATATATTTAACCCTACACTGCGCGATTTTCTATTTTTTACTAAAAAAAATATTTTCTTATATAATTTATGGCTGCAAATACAAGAAAAATAATAAAAAAAAATCAATTTTTAATTATTCTTTATTTATTTATAAAAAACTGATTGTATCATATCTGCTACATCGTGCAGTGGTAGGATACTAGAGTTTTTGTGTTTTATTCAGTGTGGAATTTTACAAAGCAGTTATTATTTTTATTAAGGCAAAAGTGTAAGCCGCATTTTGAGAATTTTATAAATGAAAAAGATTTCCATTTCGCCATTTTGCATCGTTGCAATCGTTGTATCCTCATAAATAGGCCAATGGTTACATGAGTCCTGGCGCACGTCCTTTGGTGGTATGTAAGCTGTTGTTGCGGAGCGTTTCTTTCCTTTCTTGGATGCTTTTTTCCAGATCACTTGTTACACAAGCAATATGCAACCTCAGCTCGAAATTTTGATAGAGGTAAATAGTTTTCTCCCCTTTTACTACGACATTTTCGGTAGAGCAACCACGAATTTATCATTGCCATATCAAGCAAGTGGTAAAATAGTCGTAAGTACCATTTTTTGATGCGCATTTTTAACTTATAGCGCCCAATTAACCCATCCAGGAGATCGACTCCTCCCATATGTCTATTATACTCCCTTACTAAATTCGGGCAAGGGATTTCAACAGCCTTTTTTTCTTTCTTGTCGAAGCGTTTTACATTTGAAAAAGGTAACTCTCCAGTAAAAGTTGATATGAGGGTAACTATTTTATTGTCTTTCCAAACCACACCTGCTATCTCTACTCCATCCATATCAGCCACAAATTCTTGAGACGTTCCACGTTTTTCTTTGGCCAAATCCTTGTCGCCGGGAAGCTTGCAATTGGGAATCCTTGGTCTTCTTATTGTTCCAAGACAATGTATTCCACATTTTACAAGGTACACAGCTAATGGAATCGATGAATAGAAATTGTCAAAATAAACTTGATAATTTTGATTACGAGGCACATTTCTGCATAATCGTACAACAATATTAACACTTGATCCCAAGTCCTGCTATAGGTGTAAGAAAAAAATATTCATACATATTTAAATACCTAGGGTTATTTTCATCTCCTGTATATATTTCAAATTTGTAGGAAAATCCATCTGTTCCACAAAGCACATAAAGTTTGTAACCCCATTTATGGGACTTTGCTGGTAAGTATTGCTTTATATAATGCCTTGCCTTCGTAGCACATAGTTGTTCGTCCACACAAAGGTATTGTTGCAGCGGAACAGATTGAAACTTGGCATTTAAACTATTTATTATTGGTCGTAATGTATGTAGTCTATCATGATCAGGATGATTTCGTTGATTGAAATGCAAAAATTGTTTAATTTTAACGAACTTGTTATAGCTCATAGCTTCTTTGATTTTATCAAAACCAAGGTAAGATGATATATAAGCAGACTCCAATATATTGATAGATATCCTGCTCAGTTATATTAGGAGGTCTGCTTGCATCTTTTTCAACAGAAAACAGATTTGTTTCTTCCGTTATGGCAGATACTAATTCATTATCGAAAAAGTACCTAAAGAAGGATAAAGGAGTATCCAGATTTTCAATTTCAGTAGGGAGAGATTGATTTCCGCGAAAAGCTAATGCGTTGTCATCGAGAACTAAATTTTGTTTTCTCCACAAAATGTGGCTGTATTTTTCTTTCAGTTCTCTGGCTTCTTTCTTGGAATCCCGTGATATGCCTTCCTCCCCAACTTCATTTTCTTCGTCTGTAACCATTCCAACCATTCCGTCCTCTTTCAATTCAATGGGCATGGCTAGTATATCAGCAGCACCCCCGTCTTGGTCTTGATTTACTACATCATCATCAGACGCCTCTCCATCGAAGTCATCCTCACTCTCTGAAAGATGTGCCAATATCTCCTCCAAATCACGATCAGTCAACCTTTTACTCTCCCTGAAATTTGCCATGCTATCTGCAATAAAATTCACTCGTTAAAGCACAACGTATCAGAAATGATACGACTCGCGAAAGCACGATTTTTTCAATCAAAATAGATGTAGCAGATCATCTACAAAGCGTAACAGAGTAAAATTTTGATTCCATCGTGTAATAGGGTAATTTGAATTGAGTTGTATCAAATCTGATATACACTGCGCAGTGTAGGGAATGTAGCACTTTAGGCAGGTTAAATTCCAATGAAAGTTCCTGCGGTTTTCACCACCGGCATTTACTATGACGCAAAGTCAAAAGGTTTTGTCCTTTGCAGACGATGATTTGAATTGTTCGACACAATCTTTGTGTTTCCGAGCAAATTTTGTTATCTCTTCGACGACGCTGGGAATTCCCTGATCCCGATGAATATCTTCGCTCGATCGTTCTAAGAACTTTATTTTCAAAAGTTTGTAGAATGTTTCAATTGCTTTTCCAGGTACAAATCCATATTTGTAGACCATACGTCCACACTGGCTTTAGCAATTTCTTATACAAGGTAAGCAGTTTCTTATGTAGCCTCAACTTCAAATGTTTTCCGAGTAGCAAATAAATTTGTCGGTATTTGTTTTCGAGCTCGTCGCGTTTCTTTTTTACGTGCGATTTCCATTTAAGCTGAACATCTAGAGTCATTCCTAGATATTTTGCTTCGTTCGCGTTATTTGAGCCGAGTTTAAATATACGGGTAATCTATCCACTTTTTCGTTGGTAAAGTTGACGTGGATAGATTTGCTTTCGTTCAACATAATACGCCAAGAATTCGTCCAAGCGGTGACTTTACTAATAGCATGTTGCAACTTTTCAGTTGCTGCTTCAATTGTATCGCCCGTTGTCAATATCGATGAATCGTCCGCAAACGTGGCAACGACGCAGTTTCTTTCCTGCGGGATATCACGCGTGTAGAATACATATAGAAGTGGGCCAAGGACACTTCCTTGTGGGACTCCGGTTGTAATCTTCTTGAAGTCGGAGCAATCATTTCCGTACTTTACACGAAAAAGTCTTTCGGTGAGGTACGATCGTAAGATTAGAAACAGTTGCCGTGGCAATAGTAGTTGCAATTTATACTCCAAGCCTTCGGGCCTAACGTTATCGAAAGCTTGTGAGACGTCAAGAAATACACCACAACAAATCTTTTTTTTCGAGAGTTTTCTCAATCACGTTAGTTATTTTGTGGGCTTGGTCGATTGTAGAATGTTTGATTCTAAATCCAAACTGATGGTCAGGAATGAGATGTCTCTCATCGATTACGGGTTGTAGTCGTTTAGAAAGTGGTTTTTCGAATATTTTAGAGACAACCGGCAATAGGGAAATAGGCCGATATGATTTCTTCTCATTCAGAGGTTTGCCTGGTCTCGGGACCATTATAATCTCGGCGACTTTCCAATGTCTCGAAACGTAGAGCAATCTGAACGAAGCGTTAATCAAATATAGCAGTTTTATAAGAGCTTTGGTCGGCAATTCCTTTACCACCTGCGCGGTCATCAAGTCGTAACCCGATGTTTTTTTCGTCTTTAGATTTTTAATCACTTCCCTCACTTTTTTTTACTTTAAAGTTGTCAGATGTCGTGACTGGGGAGTCGGGTGTTATCAAAGGGCCGTCGAATGACTTAAGCGTTTCTTCTAAGTGCAAAGCAAAAAGTTCTGCCTTTTCTTTGTCGCTCTTGGCTAAAGTTCTATCGTTTTTCCGAATTGGTGGCCCTTGCATCCGGATGCCTTTTAGCTCTTTTCTGGAGAGATTTTCAAGGTAGGTCGCTATCTTATTGCTTTTAAATTCTCGAATACTATCTCTAAGGCGATTGCATAGTCAGTTGAGGACCTTTTTATGCTGCGGTGCGCCAGTGATTTGCCATTTCTTTCGTGCTTTTCTTTTCTCCCTCACCAGTTCAATGATTTCACTTGGATACTATTCGTTGCGGTTAATCTTATAGCTTCTAGAAGGAGTGTTTCTTCATGCCGCTCTTTGGATTGCTTCCACGAAACGATCAACTTCGTCCTCCAGTTCACAAGGTGTTTTAAGTGATACGATATTTGTTTCGCAATCATTTCTAAAGCCCTACCAGTTTGTTCTACTGCTAGTAAGTCTTGGAGGTCCTTCATTCTTGATCAACGCTTCACCAAGTAATAAAATTACCGGAGAGTGGTCAGAAGAGAGATCAAAACTTTCTTCGACTGTAATAAACTTCTCGTAAATGCCTTTTGAAACGAAATAATCGATAAGATCGGAAATTTTTTCTGAGCCGGTTGGCCAATAGGTGGGTTTTCCTGTTGAATGAAAACTTCAGTGATGAGAAGCTTATGGTATCAGCACTCACCGTATAGGGTCCAAAGATCTGCCACCAGAGAGAGTGTTCCGCAGTATCATCGTCTGCTTGCACATTAAGATGCTTGGCGAAAGTAAAATAGTCCATATAGTACTGAAGGAGCCAGGCACGTGTCGGGTATTCTTTT
Source organism: Pocota personata (assembly GCA_963082735.1). Classification (NCBI taxonomy): domain Eukaryota; kingdom Metazoa; phylum Arthropoda; class Insecta; order Diptera; family Syrphidae; genus Pocota; species Pocota personata. Next base: position 72,776,288 of record OY720432.1, on the reverse strand, counting down.
TTTTTTTTTGTTAGATAACATCTATTCTCAGTTTTTCCAGGACCACGACGAGGACGTGATGGATTAGCAGCATGCGTTTTTCAGTCAACATACTGGAGAATGTTAGGAGACATCTTAAAAACCGCTGACCGAGGATGAAGGAAGACCCTACGTAGGTTGAAGCCATGAGAATTCCTCCGAACAAACCTTGTCTGGATCAAGTCTGCCGCTACGGACGCAGATTCTCCGTCCCTTGCACACATTCTTTAAAGTATAGTTCATAGCCATTAGGATTGTACTCGTATAAGTTTCCGCTTGAAAAACCGATGTATGTGTGTCTAAGGAGAAATGCAACCTAATGTTATCGTCCTCTACGAACCCCTACAGACCTTTGACCTATTTCTATGAAGCACTTACAGTTCTGGTGTCAATTTGTCAGACGGCATGTTTGTAAGACGAGAATCGAAAAATTAGTACAGCGCAAGGTCAATGAAGTCCAGTGCGGGTTATACCAAAAACCAACTCGTTTAAGAAGAAAGCTTGATTTATTGAGGAGTGACATTCAACAATACATCTAGAGCTAGAGAAGGCCCCCATGCAGCCGAGACAAATTGTTCCTTAGTGGCATATTTTCACGAAAGCTTTTCCACCAAACAGTCGACGATTAGATCTTATAATTGCCGTGTAGATCCAGCACCTTTTTTGGTGGTCTTACTGAAAGTACCTTGACACTGTCAGAAAACTAAGAGCGCATTGTCTGTCTTCGACGCAACATTTGTTGACAAATAAAATTCACTATCCAGGATTAATCCTAAATATTTAACTTCATTTGAGAATAATGACACCATTGAGCACTGGCTTTGTCAGACTGATCAACTTCCTTTTTTTATGAGGAAAACAACCTTGATTTTGAGCGGATTAACCAAAGGACCACGTTAAGAGCCATCTGCGCCTTGCTGCAGACAGACAGTCTCTAGGCATGATCCGACAGAAATCACGGCAACATCATCCGGGTATGTATAAGCGTGGACATTAGAGCTGATGAGAGTGTTTAGCAGAGAGTCGATCAAAATACACCATAGTAGTGGAGAAAGAACGCCACCTTGTGGACAGCCCTGCCATTACATAGCATTCACAATCAAATCAAAGCATTGTCAATGAAAATACCCATCGCATACTCATTTAGACAATTATACGAGATGCCTGTACGAGTATATGTCTCCTGGGAGTGAATTCTAAAGTTGAGCTGCCTGTAACGCCATTGTCAGGTAGATACGAGTATATAGGTGATGGGTACTGGCAGCTTGTCTGGCAGGATGCACAAATATCTGTTTTTTAGGGATCATTCCATTGAGGTCGTCGGAAAATTTTTTACCAGTTATAGATGAGCTAACTCTTGGAAATTGCAAGTTAGTGTGGGTTCTTTTATTAAGCGAACTTCGAAAAAATGTTTACTATGCTGATAGTGTACCACACGCTTGGATTAAATGACAAGCTCATTTTCAGAGGAGCGTTTTAAAGAAGATAAATGCGAATTTTGTATGCGACCTCGGCATTTATGTACATCAACTTTTTGGAGCTCTCCGGCCTTTTACCGAATGTATTTTTAGAGGTCAAGTGTGTAGATAGTTTATGTTGCGTAAAAAAATATTTAAGTCGGACACGTAGGTGTGTTTGCCTGAAAATCATCAAAATAGGGAAAACATATTTATCTAAAAAATATTTTTTAAACATACGAATTCCTCAGAACTCTAGCTCTATGTCTCATGTTGGGGTGGACAAATACTTTTGGTATACTATGCCCCTAAAAGCCGCCCTAAAAAGAGTTCGTGACAATTTATCAAAATCCATTTGCCATCACTGAACCTTTTCTACAGCTGCACGCAGCACATTTTAATAAAAGATCTGCATCTGCATGCGTATGGTAGGCTCAAGAATTGAAGCCAACAAACCATGAACAGCGTCGCGATTTCGTTGTTTGAGTGTTAGAGAACTACCAAGTTGGTGGCTATTTTTCGATTTTCTTCGAAATGCTGCTGTAAATAGTCAATGAATAACGTTACCGGGACATGATATGAGAAACCCTAGTGAACACATCTTAATAAAATACTGCTAGGCTAACTTGGTGAACCCTGGACTATCGAGGGTATTGCCAAGACATCATAAGGTTAACATCTCCAAACCCACAAATATCATCACTTAACACTGCTTCTTCGGCGTTTAGAGACTGGGCATTCCAAGCAATGATTTCAGCAGAAGTTGCAGAGATGAGAAGAAGGAGGAGACTTAATTTCACTCCCTCTGCACATATCAAAAGGGGTACTATTGGAGTACGCCCTGAGAGATCTGAGCAGAACTTATTCAGTCAAAATCAATTTTCATCAAAAGGATATGTACTATATAGTTATGGTCCTGTCACCAGTCACAGTAACAGTGGGCCAATCACCTTTCCTCCGTAAACGCCGCACCAAACAGTGGTTTGAAAGGATGTAATAGCTTTTCGTGCATTACATGCAGATTTTTAGTGCAATAGAAGAGAAAATTATTCACACGTATCCGCATACTCGTAGGTGGAAATGCGCCTTGTCGCTCATGATGGTTTTCAATGAAAAATCATCCTTATCGTGGTCAAGGTTTAAGAGGTCTTGACTGTAATTTACACGTGATTTGTGATCCGCAGGCAATAGCTGATACACTGTTTGCACTTTGTATGGGTACACCTTCAAGTCTTTCACCAAAATTCGCTGTAAAGACTTTTTATTGATGCCTAATTGCGTGGCCTGTCCGTTGATTTGTGGTTGAGGATATCTGCAGCGATATTCTCGAGGAGAGGCTGCTCCGGAGCCGTCCCCGTTTGATACTGTCCACTGTTGAGCCAGTCTTCTTGAGGCGAGCGGCTAAATGCTGCAGTGATTGCCCAGTGGGTGCCACACGACCAAGGAATCGTCGACGAAACTCAAGTTGATCCAAAACCACCGATTGATTATTTGTCAAAAACATTCACACAATTGTTCCGAGTTTTTGTAGAGTATATCAACCCATGGTCTTCTTCAATAAAACGAAAACGGTTCAATTATTCATCGACATTCATTTTATTCCCTTCAAAGTAAACTCCATTGCAAGCAATACACATACTCGTATTTCAACGCTTCCTCCAATCTTAAAAAGACTTTTCATAGGCCGATTTTGGAATCCTTCTACGAATTTTCTTTATCGCCTCATTTGTCTCAAAAAGCTTTCCGCGAAGTGGTAACTTGAGTCGTGGGAATAGGAAAAAGTCACAAGGAGCCATGTCAGGTGAATACGGAGCTTGCGGAACGGTATGAACGTTGTTTTTGATCAAATAGTCGCGCACAAGATGAGATGTGTGAGCCGGTGCGTTGTCGTGGTGAAGAAACCACGAGTTGTTCCTCCACAATTCTGGTCTCTTGCGACGAACATTTTCCCTCAAACACTTTAATACGCCCACATAATACTCATGAAAGAAATTCGGAGTGGACCACAATCATGGCAATCAAAGAAAACGGTCAACAAAGCATTGATTTTGGATCGACTCTGTCGTGGTTTTTTGGGTTTTGACTCATCTGAGAAGCGCCATTCCAATGATTGTTGGTTAGTTTCGATGTCATATTCATAGACCCATGCCTGGTTACTGTTAATGATGCCATCGATAACATTTTGGCCCAAAGAAAACATTTCTTTAGCGACATCAATGCGATGCTGTTTCTGCAACAAATTCAGCACTCTCGGCACAAGCCGCGCTTCAACTCGTCTCATGCCCAAAACATCATGCATAATTCTCTGTACCGATCTGAACGAGACACCAAGATCGGTTGCTATCTCCCTGATGCTCACACGACAATCTGCAAGGATAACTAACTTTTACGATATTTTCGTCAGTCATACTGGTGGATGAACGACCGGAACGAGGCAAGTCATCAACCACAGTACGACCCGCTTTAAACTCTTTGTACCACTCGTACGCTTGTGTTTCCGACATTGTTAGAAACACAAAACTCTTTGGTCAACTAAATTTTACATTGCGAAATTCGCTGAACACAACAAACACTGACTTGTTTACAAAGCTATCACGCACAAACTCCCGACAAATGGCGCTCAAACAGATATTTGATCGCCAGATGACAACTTTACGAGTACCAACCAAAAAAAAAAACTTTTGACAATACCTCAAGCGCGGTTTGTTTGAATGAGAAATTTCGGGTACTTTTTGATCAGAAGGTATGTAAATTCTGCTTCTGTTTACTGCACAAATGTCAAAGTCACGATGACATAAGACGCCATTTGCAAAACCCAGAGCATCTTCCAACAGGGTGATGATTTTAGCGCCACCTTGTATAAAAATGATTATTATGAGGAACCTTCCCTTCTCATGTTACTAACGTTAATAACGATAAGCCTGAGAATCCATGAACATATTCACAAGCATATGCACCTATTTATGCAAACAAAAGAGTATATGCACTATCAGACTGTCAAAAAATAAAATAGAAAAGATGACGTCTACGGCGACGCTTAGAGGAAATTAGCAGAACTTTACGCAATTTAATGAATTTCGGTAGGAGTTATAATTGCTTCCTCTGTGTGTCCTCTATTGTACAAGTGCATGTTGTGGCGTCACTCAATATTCTCCATAATTACCAAACTTTCGCCTTGCAAATGTGTTTGTGTGCTACGCGAATTGTTTAGAAAGTTGCCAAAACTATCGCACCAGTCAACCGACCAACTCGACAGGCTCTGATGCTCAGATGACTGTCATTTACGGTTTACTACTATTGGAGCACTTTTATTGTGCTCATATATAATTTGAGCTTATTTTTGTTCACTTTTTTTCTGTTTTTTGTTGGGGTACTCGTTGGTGACATGTCCACTTCCTCAAGTGGGTCCTAATAGATTCCCAAAGTACTGCTGAATGCGGGCACAAGTGATGGGTCGGCAAGGGTTGAAGTCAAAAGCATCAACTCGGACATGCAATGCCATTAACCTGGCAGCAGTTTAAGGGGGGGTAAGATAGTGAAGTGCTCCCGATAACGAAGTGGAGCTGCCTTTCTTAAGAGATGTTGCCATCTTTTTGAATATCTATCAAGAGGACGGCTGCAAAGCAGCAAGATGGAGCTGGCTGATCATCAATTATTAATGAGAACTTTCGAACATTTTATGCAACTTTCTTAAGACGTATCCATGCATAGAGGTAACATACTTATATGGCGATGGACACGAGTGCACGAAGGACATCATCTCATCTCAGACGAATGGACATTTATTATTTATTAAGCATCGAGGAACGAAAAGTGCAAATGGACTTTTTGTTAGGTTTTCCTTGAAATCGTGTTCAAGAGTATGATGATGGCTGGACGAGGTAAATTTCGAACGGGTGGATGCATTAAAATTTCGCTTCTTAAGTGCATGGAAACTTTGATGACTTCAGATAAATTCAATTTACCGTTCTGATGCTGATAAATACTAAAAGTAGCAAGTAAACATAGAGACGATAAAAATTGCCTTAAGTTTGTACAAAAAAGAGTGAAATTTTTCAAAACCTCTAACTTGTACAATAGTTTTTTAGGTATATGGCCATGCCCAAATAGCGTGTAGGCACTGCGACCAGAAAGATCTATTGTGTCAGAAGCCACTTTTTAGGGCAGCAGTACAAGTACTTCTACTTTCCTTATGAAAGCTATAATTATGGCTGCGGAAGAGTTCCTTAAGTCTAATGGAGATATAATCTCCTTAAGAAAGAAGCTTCTCCTAATTCTACATAGAGCTACACACTCATATAGTGTGCACTCATGTTCTGCGGTTTCGTCCTTTTCTAGAGGTGGTAAAGTAATTGTAAGGAAGTTCACAAGCCTTCTTATGTCGTTTATGCTATATGTTTAAGCCAAACTAATGGCAGCGCAGCCTTAGCTCAATCCACTGAGCATCTTGCGTCGAATACATAGATGGCACCACGTGTCGATTACACCCAAAGTTGATCGATCCCCACTCACTTCACTCATTTGCTTATATACTCCTTTTCCGGGAGTCATGTCAGCCATTTTTTCCTTTGTTCGCTCTTTTACTGATACCGCCGAAGAAGTAGGATGTGCTCGAGCATCAACCATTTTTTTATTTCGCAATAAAGTTAATAAGAACAGTTTGTAACGTAGCTTGCTTTGTTTTTTTCGTGGTTCGGGTTCTTGTAAAAAGAAGAGGTTGCAGTTCCACCACCATTGGAGTGCGGATCGCCCACGGCTCCCCCCAAAACACTATATTTTAGGATATAAACTGCACTTTTTCGGAAGGGTTGAGCAGCTCTTTTAGCTTGTCTGAGACCTTGGGAGTTATTCCAGTGGGAAATGCACATGCCGCGTTCCCAACTGTTTAGGGCCACTTTAAAGGGAGAAAAATATTCCGCAAAAGAGTTCAGGTCCAATGAACAACTCAGAGGACCCTTTTCTAGCTAGCAGATCTACAGTTTCGTTGCCGTCAACGCCTACATGACCCGGTAATCACTACAATTTTACTTTATTGTCGAAACAGCTTAAAACTGATTTTGAACTGATCAGGCGGGAGATCAGTGCTTTAAGCGCCGCTTGGCTGTCGGTGAGCATGTGGATATCGGCAGCTTTGATACCTGAGTGCAAGTTTATACTAGCACAGGTCTCGATAGCGTAAAGTTCGGCCTGGAAAACACTAGGGCTATTTCCAAGTCATTTTGAAATCTTGTGATTGGGTCCATACACACCGGCGCTAACTCCTGAATCCATTTTTGATCCATCGGTATACCAAATGATTCCTTTTGGATCAAGCAACGGTCCGCCATTATTCCATATATCATGGCTTGGGATCTTAATCTCAAACCTTCTACCAAAGTAGAGTGATTTGGGCGTAAAGTTAGAAACCGTGCTGAGCATATCTATGTAGCTCGTTGAAGTCGGTTAATAGATCCATGAGATTCACATGATCCCATGCACTATTAACATCCGAATTTCGAAGACTAACTGTTTTGCGAATTACCACTGTTTTGATAAAAATACGAGTATGTAACGGAGTGAGACCGATTATATGGCTGTTGTGGGACAGGTGTGCATAGTACATCTGATTCCGAGGCAAGCTAATCTTTGAAGTTTGCTGAGCTTGTTGATGTTTGTGACTTGCTTGGTTTTCGTCCACCAGACAACGGACGCGTATGTAAGAATGGGCCTTACCACCGTGGTATACAACCAGAAAAGAATTACCTTTGGACAGACCCCAGGTTTTGCCGTACATACGGCGACAGGTCCATATGGCAGTGTCGTCTTGGCAATTTTATGCTTAACATGGGAGTTCCAGTTAAGTTTCCTGTCCAGGACAATTCCTAGATATTTTACCTCATCGGAAAGACGAATGGTTGTGCCATTTAGGTTCACTGTTCACTTGTAAACGGTATAACGACTGCCTTGCTGGAGTTAATCGATTAGCCCTCGCCAGCATACCAGTCCGAGACTACAAGGAGTGAATTTTGCATGAGTTGACACACATTGTCTTCATATTTGCCTCGGATAATGATCACAAGATCATCTGCATAGCCTATAAAGCCTAAACTATTAACTCTATTCAATAAGTCATCCACCACGAGCGACCATAAGAGAGACGAGAGGACCTGGTTTTAGGACCTAGTTATATCGGAGTATTTTATTATGTGTTGAGAGCACTGACTTTCGGCCTATAAGACATTCAATTTTCGCCACTTAATGTCAAGTTCGGGTTTTTTGATTTTAATATGCCCTTTCCACCGAAGCTTGGCGTCTAGAGTCATACATGTTATTGAAGTGCCTAGTAGCGTTGTAGGATAGTCCGAGACGTATTTTAAATAATAACATTAAATCGGAAAAGCTGTTTGTGCTAGTTTCATGATATATTCCTGAACCAATTCTTAGAATTCGAAATGATCTATTGATCATAGCGCAGAGAATTCACCATAACAGTGGCACTTTCGTCGTTTAAAAAAAAAGGCCCGATCACTCCCCCGCATAGTGCGGCAGCCCTTGGACACAAATCCAAAAATGAATGTTCGCTTTTAACTCATAAACGGTTTATTATTGTAGGAAAATTATTCAGTCAAACCAAACCAGGTAATTTTCTCTGGCATATATCTCCCGCGAAGTGGAACGATTTTCTCCATCACCTCAGCGAAATTAAGATAGTTGCGCTTGATATTTAAAAGCCATTTGACAGTGTTTGGCATTAGGATCTTTTGTCGACAATGAGTGCATATGATGTCGATGAGTTTCTTCTTCAATGGATTATAAATTACTTGTCGGGGCGTTCAATACAAGTTGCATTGGACGGCTTCAAGTCTGTAATTCACTATATACAAATGCCGGTACTCCACAAGGCTCTGTATTGTCTCCGACACATTTTCTTTTCTTATAAATAATCGCTTGTCTGCAACTTCTAATCCAATCCATTCCTTCGCTAATGACAGTACCCTCAGTTTTTCATATTCATTTACTAAATCACGTCCTTGCTCTTCGGCCGTAGAAGAGGAATGGCAACACATTAAATTCCGATCTAGACAGCATGGGGTGCAACCAACAATATTGAATTTAAGGCTTCCAAAGCACAATGCTGTCTTTTGTCTCTCAAGCGAAACCAAAACCCTCAACCATTATCCATGAATGGAATTGCATCATTGAAACCAAAAGACTTGCCATTCTCGGTATGTGTATTCCATCTTCGATGGAATGATCACACACTCGTATGCGAAGTCGGTAAAATTGCTGCAAAATGCCTAGGATTCCTTAAATGGTGCAAGAAATATTTTACCTCATCTGATCTGGACTCAATTTATAAGACATTCATCCGCCTAAAGCTTGAATATAACGCCCACATCTGGTCTGGTGCACCCAAGACCGTACTGCACATTCTTCGGTCGTATTGTCAAATACAGGGATTCGTTTATAAGCCGAACGATACAATTGTGGAATGATCTACCAGGCTCTGTATTTCCCCATTACCACAACCTTCAAACATTTAAAGCCAATGTGCACAGGCTTCTCCTCATTCCTCTTCCCCATTTTCCTAAACGCCCATTCATATCCCCTTTTCCGAGCGGAAATTATAAAAAAAAACTGCACACACAGCGGGTGACACAATGCATTTAGTGAAGGACGAACGACTGGCCTTGCAGGCTTCCGCCCTTTTGATGAAATTTTCTATTACTTTTCGGCATAAATCCTGCGGTAGTTTAAAAATAAGGCGTCAAATCCTTCAGCGTCCTTTAGCTCTGGAATCTGTTGGGGGTCATTGTCATACACCTTCTGCTTCACATAATCCCAAGAACAAAATTGAACGGCGTGATATCGCACGGTATTGGTGGCCCATTCTGATCGCCGAAACGAGAGATGACGCGGCCGGGGAACTTTGTGCGCAACAACTGCATTGTTTCTCTCATTCCAAAATGCTTTAGTTGTCCTTCTCAAGATCATAATTTTCCAAGTGAATAAGTTTTGATTAAAAAAAACTGAAAACTTATCATGGAAACAAGTCTAAAATACTTCCATTTGGTAACAAAGCCTCTCGGGGGCATGGATGGTAAGATGCGACCTAGTGATGAAGTGACAGGACTACTATCACCCGAAGGCGATTTGATTTTCGTGTTTATCCATACAATGCAATTAAGATTTAAAAAAAAAAAAAAAAATGAGCTGGAAACAAGCTTTGTATTTGCGAATATGAAGGATGAAAAGTTGCTTCCTAATCCTTTTTTTACAGTGGCTGTATTCTGTATCCCAGACAGCCAATCGCCTCAACTCTAAACGGTCCATGTCCTTGCTGCACGTGTGCATCACATCAGCTTTGATGTTAGGCGGGTGTGTTTTTGAAATCTCTTTTGACCATTACCACCGTCAACACCACCATAATCAGAAATAAGAACAACGACAACATATCCGTCATCTCGGTACACTTGGGATGTGAGAATCCTTAAATTAGTCTAACGGCAGCTATGGCATAAACAGGCAAGTAGCTCCCTTGCAATTGTTGTTTAACTAGGAAATTTGCAGGAGGGTGGTAAAACTAAAAGGAAAACAAGGGGAGATAAAGTGAAAAAACTCATGTGGTGCAGAAACCACTGAGAACTGGTCCGGTGCAGCCTCTTCAAAAAACGGTAATTAGGTCCTTTGTGCGCCTTTATAATTAAAACCTTAGGTATGCCATAACCCAACGAACCGTCTAAAATGAGGCTGTCAGTTGCTTTTGGAGTTTCCTTCCTTCCGTTGTTTCACTCTAAAAGAATTTTTTTTTTCGGGGGTTGTGTTGGAGCATTCTGTCAGACATTGTGATGTTGGGAAATTCAAAAAATATCTCGTTAGTTCGTCTTGGGTTACCTGGTCGTATGTACATATGCGCTGGTGCTACAGGCCTGAAGGTTTCTTAGGCAATTAGTCGACAGACTAAAATTCGTTTGCATGAATCGCTTTAGGTAATTGCATTAATTTTTGCTGTGTGTCCTCATTCATTAGCCATATAGGGGATTTTATAGTTTAAATTGTGTTTGTTAGTGAAATTGGAATGTCAGTTAGTAGCTGGAGGGACTCCATGGTAGTCATTATATTTGTTTCGACAATAGAAGCATGGCTTACCAGAGTAAGCAAAGTTGTTTGTTTCAACCTAAGGGCAGATATGCGTACGAGTATGTATGTAGAACTTAACGATATTTTGGATTTACTGACGTGGACTGGCTCTTATAATTTAGTCAAACTAATTCCATAAATTGGAATTTTATTTTATATTTCAAAGTTTAGGGTTTCCAGAATGGACCCTTGTTCTAAAGAAGTAAAAGTTTGGTGATCGTGGCAAAAATTCATATCCGATATAAGATGAAATTCTAACGGTACTACACTCAAAATGTTCAGAAAAATGGTTTTTCGCAAACCAGCTGTGCGTGTGTTTGGTAATCCATCCGTCTGTCTTTGTCTGTCTGTGGCTTTTTTTTTTTTTCAAAATCTGCGCGCCGAAGGGGATATGAATACCCTTAAACTGTTTTAGGGCACGGGCGTTAGGAAAAGGGGAAAGAGGAAAGAAGAACGGGGAGGATTTAAAGCCTATGCACGTTGGCTTTCAATGTTTGAAAGTTGTAGTGATGGGGAAATACAGAGCCTGGTAGATCATTCCATATTCGTGTCGTTCGGCTTATAAACGAATTCCTGTATTTGACAGTACGACCGAAGTTGGGCTTAAGGGTTAACTGATGTGCATTCGAAGCATGATGCGTATTGCGGGTGAAATTTTGGAAGAGAGGAATGCAACTGGCTATTTCGCTGGAGCATTTTTTATGAAAATAGCGATAAAATAGGGACAGATGCGAGATATTTCTCCGATGTTCAAGTGAATTTATTAACTTGAAAATGTCTCTATCACCTATAAGTTTTAAAGCTCAATTCTGTACCCTGTCTAGAATGTGCAGTACGGCCTTGGGTGCACCAGACCAGATGTGGGCGTTATATTCAAGCTTTAGGCGGATGAATGACTTATAAATTGAGTCCAGATCAGATGAGGTAAAATATTTCTTGCACCATTTAAGGAATCCTAAGCATTTTGCAGCAATTTTACCGACTTCGCATACGAGTATGTGATCATTCCATCGAAGATGGTTGTTAATACACATACCGAGAATAGCAAGTCTTTCGGTTTCAGCGATGCAATTCCATTCATGGATAATTGTTGAGGGTTTTGGTTTCGCTTGAGAGACAATAGACAGCATTGTGCTTTGGAAGCCTTAAATTCAATATTGTTGGTTGCACCCCATGCTGTCTAGGTCAGAATTTAATGTGTTGCCGTTCCTCTTCTACGGCCGAAGAGCAAGGACGTGAATTAGAGAATGAATATGAAAAACTCAGGGTACTGTCATTAGCGAAGGAATGGATTGGATTAGAAGTTGCAGACAAGCGATCATTTATAAGAATAAGAAAAAGTGTCGGAGACAAAACAGAGCCTTGTGGAACACCGGCATTTATGTATATACGATGAATTGCAGACTTGAAGCCGTCCAATGCAACTTGTATTGAACGCCCCGAAAAGTAATTTATAATCCATTTAAGGAGAAACTTATCGACGTCATATGCACTCATTTTCGACAAAAGAGCCTGATGCCAAACTTTGTCAAATGCCTTTGAAATATCAACCGCAACCGTCTTAGTTTCGCCGAAGTGAAGAAGAGATTGGTTCCTTTTCTCGGTGAGATGTGCTTGAAGTAGATGCTTGCTTCCGGAAATATGTATTCTGGGAGATATTACGGTCATTTTCAAAAAATTGCCAATTGTTTAAATTTCCCATCTGAGTTATTTGCAGATAAATATCTGTAGATACAAGTTCGTGCAACACAGTCGTGCACTTTATTTAATTAAACTTTTAATTTTAACTTCGATTTATTCGGAACTGGATGGCGTTTTACGGAAAAAGAAACAGGGATGAAGGATAATTTTAACATCCAGGCAGAGTTACCAAGGAACAAATTGATAGACAGAACTCAAATGAGTTTTTTATGAGTCAAATGAACTCGGATTTTTCTGTCCATAACTACCACCAGCTGCGCCGGCTGAAGAAAGCAGTCCATAAGGAAATAAGTAGGTATCAACGATTTATTAACTTTGTACACTTAACTTCAACAGCTAACGCTATAATGTAACGGCGACATTTCCACGAAGTTACTTTGTAATTTTAAGTACGTACATTGCATTCACAGCAAATTATCGCACAAAAACTATACGCAACCATACAAGAGGGAAGCAACATAAATTTAATAGTAAACCATATACCCAATTAGGCCCATTGTTTAGCGCACTCTAATGAGACACAATCCACACATATTCAAGCAAACACCAAATTGGTTCAACTAGCAGCTCAATTAGCAGTCTATTCAGATGCTGGTATATGCCGCTGACTCAGACAACTAAAACCAACACACCAGCCACCATTAGATATTCTGTGCTGTACATCAAACATCTGTATAGTTTCCTTGGGCTACAACAACAACGGCAACAAAATCCACCCAGCCAAAGTTAGTTCACACCTACGTACACCACTATCAACCCGGCCGCACCAGTGCCTGCCAATTACCCACAAAAGAGTAAATTGGGAACCAACATTGGCAGCAGTGTAATCCTGCCGCACTGTGCGTGCTATGTTTTCACATCATCACCACCATCGTCGTTATTATCAAGGATTATAAAAAAAAAAAAAAAAAATAAAAAAAAAACCAACTGAAAATTTAAATACCAAAAATGTCGTATCCATCCGATGTCATAACATTAGCCAGCCGCCTAACGTTTCACCGGCAAAGCTGAATGCAATTATCACAGAGACGGAAACTCTGACATGGGTGGCTTAGATGCGCTCTGTATTTCATCTCCGTTCAACATCTGCAGTAGATGACCTTTTCATGTTTTCCACGTTAACACCTTTCCATTCATTCACACGTTGGTCCTCTGTGTTTATGTACACGATTATTACACATCATTATTCTAATTCAAAGTCCCGCACCCTCTGGTGGGTGTACTCGTATAGTGTTGGTATACGTACTCGTATGCTGCTAGCCCGATGGACTATGACGTGTTTGGTGATGGTGTTGAAAAACCGAGCGGAAAATAATTACCTGTCCATATTCATTACCATAAAGATGAGGTATCGCCGGTATGTATGTATCGCGTATCACATCCATCATTTAGCACTAATTGACACCTAGCAATGGGGATGGAAGCGATAGTTGGATGAATGCATTCATGTGAGGAGGTCAGTATTCGTCTCCTGGGGCACTTGTGTTTCGATTCAGTGTATCCGTGAGAATGGATTTTGTTCGTCTTGATTTAGTTTGGTGTGTTCGCACTGTCAATGGCTAAGGCCCGTATTTCAATGCAAATGCATACACAATTTACTCCTAAAAGGGTGTACTGCATGCGGTCCAATAGTCGATCTTTCGCTTTCGATAACTTGCAGCAGATTTTTGTAATTTATTTCAAATAAATATTTTCAAGAACTGTAGTTAGTGATGTCGTTTATGTATTAGGTGCACAACTAAGTGCTTTTTGATGAAAATGCAACTTTATTGTGAAAAAATGGTTACAAATGTCATCATTCAAAGTATTGCCCATCGCTAGCTACAACTTTTTCCCATCTTTCTGGCAGAGCTCGAATACCGTGTTCATCTTTTGAAGCTATCCACGAATCAAGCCATTTTTTGATGTCTTCATATGAGCGGAACTGCTGATCAGCCAGACCATGTGCCATCGAACGGAACAAGTAATAATCGGATGGCGCAATATCTGGGGAGTATGGCGGGTGGGGTAGAACTTCCCATTTAAGCATTTCCAGGTAGGTTTTAAGGGGTTTGGCAAAGTGAGGCCGAGCGTTGTCATGCTGTAGAATCACTTTTTCGTGCCTCTGCTTGTATTGTGACCGTTTTTCTAGCAATGCTCGGCTCAATCGCATCAATTAAAGTCGATACCGTTCCCCAGTGATGGCTTCATTGGGTTTCAACAGTTCATAACAAATGACACCGACCTGGTCCCACCAAACACAGCATAATCTTCGCAGCGCGAATATTTGGCCGAGCCGACGATGTAAAAGCATGACCGGGCAGTTTCCATGACTTTCTTTTCTTTGGGTTGCTATAATGAATCCATTTTTCATCACCCGTCACGATGCGATGAAGAAAACCCTTCCTTTTTTGCCGCTGGAGCAGTCTCCACGTCCCTTGGCTTCAAATCATAAGGAACCCAAGTTTTTGAATCATTCCAAATGCTTGCAATCGCTTGGAAATGCCTTGACGGGTAACTCTTAATGCTGAAGCAAGCTGTTCTTGCATTTGGCACGGATCCGCATCGAGCAATGCCTCCAATTCAGCGTCTTCGAAGGATTTTAGCCTTCCTTCACGCGGACGGTCGTCAACATCGAAATCATCGTCTTTGAAGCGACGGAACTAATCACGGCACGTTGTTTCACTTAGAGCAGCATCTCCGTAAACTTTTTGGAGCTCTCGATGCGCTTCAGCTGCCGTTTTCTTCGAATGAAAGAAGAAAATCAACATTTCCCGCAAAAATGACGATTATTTGGCACAAAATCAGACATTTTCATACAACCAAAAGTATATGACGCCAATATAAAATCACTAATGTGTCAAAACAGTTTGTTTACCATATGTCTAAGCTCGGTTCATGACGTTTTGGATATGTCAAAATCAACCAGCACTTACTGCTGGAGCCATCTAGAGAACTTCGTTGCGTGTAAATTGGTTTACATTTACTAAAATTGATGATCACATTGTTTTGATGACTCCAATTGTGTAAACTATTCAAATCACTTTGCAGTTGTGCAGATTTGTGAGGATCTTTATAGTGTAAATATATCATCAGCATAAATCCCAGTAAGTATCTTACTATATTAAATCATGTTTTGTTAAGTCATTATGAACAAAACAAACAGAAGAGGGCCTAGATGTCTACCATGTGGGACACCTGATGTCGTGGGAATGACATTAGACTTAGTCTCATTGAACATCATAAATTGCGTTCGGTTAGTGAGGTGTGGTTGAATCTATTTAAGATAATTTGCATAATAGCACATTAAGGTTAACACGATCAAATGCGTCAGTTTGAAACCCGTTTGCATTTTCGTGATGATTTTGCTAACAAATTCAAGCAGCCGTGCTGAGATGAAGAAATTATTTTCTCGAACAGTTTTGGAATGCATGACAGTTTTGTAATTCCGCGGTAGTTGTTTACATAACATTTATCTCCAGATTTCAAAAAAAAGTAACAAATAAGACTTTTTCCACATATTCGGAAAGTCTACAGAACGACAGATTAAATAAATAACATAATGGTTTAACCAGGTTAGAGTCGTCAAGTTTTAAAATATAGGCATCCAATATGTTTTTGTCGATTTGAAAAACATGAAAATTAAGGTGGACAAACAGATTTTGATATATAAGCGTATCATTTACAGGAGCAGATGGTTGTGTGTAGACACTTTGAAAGAAAGTACGGAACATGTTACTGTGATCAAAAAATATGGTGAAATTTTAATGCAAATATTTTTTGTTTAGGTTGGTAGTACTGTCAATGACATCTGTGTCAAAATTTCCATTTGTTCAATAGTTATGCACGTATTTTGTGAACAACAAAAAGTGAATTTAGCGAATTTTACAATATGTCTGATTTTGTTGGGCAAAGAAATTGCATTAAATTTTGTTTGCAGAATGAAATTTCTGCTGCAAAAACATTGAAAATATTGCAGAAGGCCTTAGGTGACTAGGCTATGTCACAAAAAAAAAAAAAATGTTTACAAGTGGCACAAACAATTCAAAGAAGGCAGAGAAAGCGTTGAAGACAATGATCGCCCTGGACGGCCATCAACATCAACTGATGAACAACACGTCAAGGAAATCAACAATTTTGTGTTCAAAAATCGTCGATTGACAATTAGAGACCTCGCTGATACTGCTTTGAAAGAATAAATAAAGATTTTAAAAGTTATAAACAATTTCACCTTATTTTTTGATCACAGTATCACCGTCGCGTTGTTTGATGAATAGCCCTGGTAGGACAGTATTGGTGGAAAGAATCAGATTTACTTACGAGTATTTATAAAAATTTTGTGGATTTGAGCGAATATCATGTTTGACTTTAGACAAATAACTCTGATATGAAGCCTGAATTTTGCTGTTAAGAATTTTACTTAAAGTAGTGAAATCTTGTAATTAGACAACTTGTATTTTTTTTTTTGAAGGACGTATTTGAAGGTTAATTCAGGGAGGTCCATGAGAGTCCTTCATCTTTCTTATTTTAATGATTTAATAAGATAATTATAAAAATATTTACAAGCTTTATTTATATCGTTTTTATTCAAAACTTGGCTCCAATCACACTGGCAAATTCATACGACTAAAGTTCCATAGAGTCTCCCAGTTGTCGTTGTTACAATATTCAGAATTACGTTCGATATAGACTGATATGCCATATGCCCCATCTACAAAAAAAGGCGATCCTATGTCTTGCAAGAATTATCGAGGCATATCCCTGCTTAATGTCCAACGTACTGTGTGAACGTCTCAAACCATTCTGCAACACACTAATCGGCACGTACCAGTGTGGCTTCCGGCCCGGCAGATCGACTATAGACCAAATTTTCACACTGAGGCAAATCCTGGAAAAGACCAATGAATTTCAAGTCGAGACTCACCACCTATTCATCGCATATGATAGCATTCATCGTCAGGAGCCTTATGTGGCCATGGCCGAATTCGGGATCCCGGCAAAACTGATCCTGCTTTGTAGCGTGACGCTGGAAAACACGCGCTGCAACGTGCAATTTGGAAGTAGTTCCTCCGATCTATCCAAACATGCACCGGATTTCGGCAAGGAGACGCACTATCATGTGACTTCTTTAATCTCGTGTTAGAGCAGATAGTGCGCAGGGCAGGTGTCAACACGGAAGGCACTATCTTCAAAAGATCCGTCCAGCTACTGGGGTATGCAGACGATATCGACATCATCGGTCGCTCCCAGCGTGCCGTGATAGAGGCTTTTACGGCGATTGAAGAACAGGCGAAATTTGTTGGCCTTGTAGTAAATGAGGATAAGACTAAGTACATGCTATCAACAAATAAACAAGCATCTGTCCACCACCTAGGACAGAACGTCACTATTGATAGCAACAATTTCGAGGTAGTTAAGGAGTTTATCTACCTCGGAGTAAACATGAACTCCACAAATGACATCCTAGTGGAGATCCGGCGAAGAATTACCCTAGGAAATCGCTGCTACTTCGGTTTGGCAAAACAATTGGGTTCAAAACTCCTAACTCGAAGGACAGAATGTATGCTCTACAGAACCCTTATCCTGCCAGTTCTGCTTTATGGCGCCGAGTGCTGGACGATAAGCAGGAAGGGAGAGCTGATACTGGGCTCCTTCGAAAGAAAAATTCTTCGGCGGATTTTTGGTCCTGTGTGCGAGGAGGGCGAATGGAGGAGAAGATACAACCGCGAACTCTATGAGCTGTACCAAGATGTGGATGTAGTCCAAAAGGCCAAAATACGTCGACTACATTGGCTCGGCCACATCGAGCGAATGGACAATAATGCTCCAGCTAAGAGCAACTTCGAATCCCAGCCGCCAGGTTCGAGACGACAAGGAAGACCGAACCTCCGTTTCAAAGACCAAGCCATCGCGGATGCCAGAGCGCTTGGTCTGGATAACTGGAAGCAACGTGCCCGAGATCGCAGAGGATGGAAGGCTACAGTGTCTCAGGCAGAGACTCTTTACGGGTCGAGAGCCCGTTAAGTAAAGTAAGTATAGAATGATAAGCTAGTGAGGAAGATTGAGTTCCTCAAAAGAAATTAATTGGCCGCCAATAACAATATTCTGGAGAATTATCTTTTAATAAACACATGGAACTAAAGACTAGACTAGATGTGCAATCCTCATCTTGGAATGACATTAAGACAACAACTACAGAGGTTAATACCTCTTGGGCCATTTCCAGCTTCTCTCCCTATAAATCGGCTGGACTTGACGGCATACTCCCGGTAATGCTGCAAAAAATACTGGATCAGGTGGTCCCTTGGCTAGTTCCGATCTATAGAAGCTGTATTCTTCTAAACCACTCCCCCTGAGTTGGAGGCGTGTTCGTGTTGTATTTATCCCGAAAGCGGGGAAGCGGGGGCATGAATCTGCAAAGGATTTCAGACCCATCAGCTTGTCATCTTTCCTCCTACAAACAATTTACTCTTGCCACCTTTTTAGATGTTGAAGGTGCTTTCAATAACGTTAGTACTGAATCGATTCAGGAAGCTCTATCCCAACTGGGTGTAGGGGAGTTTATTAGCAAGTGGATAGTGACTATGCTAAAAACCAGAATCATTCAATCGACACTCGGTAATAGTGTTTCCACCATATCCGTTGTAAGGGGAACTCCTCAGGGTGGGGTTATCTCTCCTCTTCTTTGGCTTATGGTAATCAACAAAATTCTGTGTAGGCTTGACCGAGCCGGAGTCAAGGTTGTCGCGTATGCAGATGATGTGGTAGTGTTGGTATCGGGGATGTTTCCTTCTGTGATCAGTGAGATTATGGAAGGTGTCTTGAATAAGATTAGCACATGGGCCACTGTATGTGGACTTAGCGTCAATCTGAGCAAAACTGAACTGATGCTCTTTACCACAAAAACCAAAATACCGGCTTTCGCGCCTCCACGGCTTAATAACCAATTTTTTCATTTAGTGCTAAGTACCTAGGTGTGGTACTTGACCCTAAATTAAGCTGGAAGCTTAACATTGAACAGCGAGTAAAGAAAGCCTGTGTGGCTTTTTATGCTTGTAGCAAAACATTCGGTAAGAAATGGGGACTCCGTCCGAAGATGGTCATTTGGATGTATACTGCGGTGGTGCGCCCTATTCTTTCCTATGGATCGCTAGGCCGGCGGTTAATAAAGCATACATTACCAAACTCATCAACAAAGTACAAAGGACTGCGCCTCTAGGTGCTACAGGGGTGATGAAACATGCCCAACTGAAGCCTTGAACGTAATCCTTCACCTTATACCACTCGACCTTCATATAAAGTACATATCAGCATGTGGTGCGGTTAGATTAAGAGAAACAGGTAGCTGGTGCGATAGTCTCTACGTCTACAACAGCATCCTTAATCTGCTACCTCGGGAGTTGGCGGCAAATCCGACCGACTACATAATTCCCACATAAACTTTCGAAATGATGTCACTGTGAGATTCCCTTCCAGGGCGGAATGGAAATGTGGCACGGTGACTAACGAGTTCAATACAACCATTTTCACTGACGGGTCGAAAATGGACTGCGGGGTAGGGGCGGGAATCTTTTCTGAATCCCTCAATATCTCTGGTTCATTCCGTCTTCCCAATTCATGCAGCGTATTCCAGGCGGAAGTTCTTGCTGTACGAGAGGCGTGCCGTCTCCTCAAACATACATCGATACAACTTAACACCATAGCCATTTTCATTGATAGCCAGGCCGCTATCAAAGCCATCGTTTCTTCGGCTTCCTCCTCCAAACTTGTTGAACAATGCAAGGAGGAGCTTGCCGCACTCGGTCAACGGTCTAGGATCAGCCTCATCTGGGTGCCTGGTCATAGTAACATTAACGGAAACGAAAGGGCTGATGAATTGGCGAGGCAGGGATCTGCCCTTGATTGCTCCCGTGCGGAGGAGGTCAACATTCCGTTAGGGGCCCTTAAGGGTAGAATCTTTGCTCATTTCCTTATAGATGCTGGTAATAGATGGCGAGGGTTGCAGAACTGTGTCATATCCAGGCAGATGTGGCCCAAGTATAACTGGCGCAGAACACAAGAGCTATTAAACAGAAGCCGGGCAGATATTGCTAGAGTTCCAATTAGCACTGGGCATTGGCCCATAGGGGTCCACGCAGCCAGACTGGGCATTACTTTTAATGCACATTGTCGTAGCTGCAATGTGACCAACGAGCCTGAAATAATCCTTCACTTTCTTTGTAAGTGTCCGGCCCTTAGTAGGGTCAGACACCCTATACTTGGCAGACACCTTTTTGATAATATTAGTGAGCTAGCGGAGACAAGCATCGGGGACATCATCAGTTTCCTCAATGCCACGGGGTGGTTTTAAATAATCTTTTCTCTCATTTCCCACAAGTCCAACGTCAGTTTCAACAACAAATTAAGTCACTTGAGTTGTGGTATTAAAACGGCGCCTCTGCGCTAATTATCTTTCAGCATAGCATGCTGTCACAACCACACCTACCTACCTACCCTAAAGACTAGTATGTAAAGCCAGAGGAATGCTTGGTTTTATATGTAGATGGTCACGTGAATTTAAGGATCCTTAAATCTTAAAAATACTATATTGTTCATTCGTTCGCCCCATACTGGAGTAGGGTGTCCTCGGTATCAATATCAAATTGCGGATATTGAATCTATTCAGAAGCGGTTTTTCATTGTTGCCTTGCAGTATTCAAACTGAAATGATCCAATACGTGTTCCGCCTTACAAAAAAAAATGAAAAATGTTTCATAAATAATGTCTAATTTTATTATTATATACTATAATATATATATGATAATTCATAGTTGGAATATTTTACAAAATTATATCCATACGTCTTGGTACTTTAGCCATCATATCAAAACTTCTTCGTATTTCACGTCAATATCTCTATATATGTTAAGCAACATCAAGCCATCAGTCTTGCTACGCAGATATGTTTTCAATCTGCGAAGACAAGAAAAAGACTGTTCACTTGATGCCACAGATATGGGAAGTGTTGCACCGATCTGCATAAAGCGATGTATTGATTGGTACAACGTCGAATCGCAGCAATTGAGAGCGTCTATACAATTTTTTGGCCATTTATCAATTGGAATATTTAAGCAATGTCTGCAACCATAGTTAATTTAACATTCAAACAAATATCAAGAAAATGAAAGAAAGAAATTTTTACCTGCACCACATCCTCATTTCGCTTATAAAATCATCAGCACATATTTTGATGTCATTTGGCCATTCTTTTGCAAATACGTTGATAGTGCTACGTATTTCTTCTGTTTCCAGCTTAGAACACTTTTCCGGTAGAATATTTTGAATTTTAGAAAGGAGTTCTCGGTGGTCAAGAAATCTTATCTTTAGTTGCACCGATAGATGAACCAAAAAAGGAACAAAGATGGACCGACGGAAATATTCTTCTGGACCTCCTTCATAGTTGTCACGGTTCTTTTGTGTTACAACTTGCCGCGGGACTACTAACTGAATATCAATTTTGTGTGCCATTTCTTTAGCTCCAGCAAATATGTGACTGAATCTAACTTCCTCATGTAAATGGTTCGCATATTCCATACAGCAGCTGAGGTCACATTCTTTTTTTGTAAAAATTCACTTACATTTTTCATTAGGCTGAAAATTGGCTTAATCACTATTATGGATAAGTTTGTATAGCAGCAAGTTTTACATGAGGTTTGACCCCTTCGGTTTTCAAATTTTGTCCATCCAGATATTCTAATGAGCAATAGCCATATTCATAGACATCATAGAACAAATTGAGTGAATTCAAATATTCAATGCAACGCGTTTCTCAAAATTTTAAAAGACGCGTTTGTTTTGCTTTTGGGCAAGATGCCTGAATTTTGTCTTTTAAAACTAGAGCTGCTTTATTAGATAATCGGAATAAATTAATAACCTCTTTAATGGTTCCTATGCAATTTCGTATGGACAATATGATACAAGGGTGTGTAATGCCCAAATTCAAATTATGATTAGCACAGTGGACGTAAAGAGCATCTGGATACAATGCTCTAACTTTGGCAGCACAGCCGTTGAATTTTCCGCTCATTGACCGGGCCCCATCATACCCTAAACATGTAATGTAATTTATTACCAATCGGCCTAACTAACAGTTTTATTTACTTAGATAGTGTGAATTATTGACACTTACCTTGCCCTCTTATATTAGCCAAATTTATGCCAATATTCTTCATCATGGTCGGCAACGTATTTGCAAGCCCTTTTCTAGTAATGTCATCAACAGGAACAAAACACAAAAAGTCTTCCCGAATCGTACATTCGTTGTCAATTGTATCAACATAACGAAAGCATATTGAACCCCCAAAACTCCCCCTTGCATTCGCGCCTGAAGGGTTGAAATATTTGTATAATTTGTAGCTCTAAATAAATAAATCCGAAAATACAACAAAAAATACAAAAAAGAGCTTAACAATGGAAAATAAAAAATTCTTCGAGTTTGAATCTGAGATAATTTCCATTCACTCTGACTATTTCAAAATGATTACTCTACTTTCACTGAGTGGAATAGAATTTTGCATTGCAAGTCATCCTGCGGAGGATTATAAAAATCTTGCCGAACAACAGCAAAAACTCCTCATTCAAAACGTATGTCACAAAACAATAATGTTGCCATTCTCATAAAAAAAAGGACCTT
This sequence comes from Pocota personata, assembly GCA_963082735.1. NCBI lineage: Eukaryota > Metazoa > Arthropoda > Insecta > Diptera > Syrphidae > Pocota > Pocota personata. The sequence goes on along the minus strand of OY720432.1, from coordinate 72,753,341 downwards.
TATTGAGATCAGAATTATTAGAGACATTTACTCCCTATGACCTTCGGGGGCCTTGACGGTAGTAAAAAAAAAAAAAACTATCATAATATTGTTAAATCAAGAAAACTACCCGAAATAAGTAGTGATAAAACTAACTGTGGAATTACGATATAGGGAGGTTCTCAGTGTGAACTTGTTACCATTAAAATCCAAAAGGGTGTACTATATATTATATGACTTATGTAGCATTCTGGTCAGAGGTTCGTACTGACCTTAGAGCAGCATAGGGCAATCAATACTTATGTCGGCGATATCACGACGTGACTTCAGAGTCTGTAAGTTTAATAATTTATTTCAGTACCTACGTTGTTATAGGGAGGAAAGTTGAAGGTATCATCTCGATACCATCTTCAATTGCCTGAATGTGAATTTGATAATATGGTGATCAAACTTGGTAAGAATACTCAAGGAGTGGTCAAATAAGGTTATATAGACGGATTGGATAACGTATGGGCTTGAGAATTCGTTTGACTAACGTGTGATAAAGTCAAGTATAGAGTTAGAATCAGAATGAGATCGAACATTAAGTTCACTGCGGCAAATAACACCCAAGTCACTAATTGAGCTACAGTGGCAACAGGCCACTTGGGGGAGTCGTTTACGAGAGCAAGTAATAGCTTGAAATTTATTCACATTAAGCTCTAAAAGAATTTGTTCATGCCAAATGGAGAACTCTTCTGGATTGAAAGAGAGTTGGCACATAACAGGTCCCATTACTTAATGATTACTTCAACATAATTTGTGGTCAAAATAAAGACATGTGGTATTCCCGAGGTCGCACTAATTGTTTTTTTTTTTGTGTTGGATGTTGTAGTTCTCTAAAGATACTAGTAGCCTGGGCTACTAACATGCACGATTCGCAGACCTGAATAATGGATGCCAGGAGTGCACCTACATACTAATCTGTAAACGCCTTCAACACCGTAAACTGGAGTAAGATTCTGCGAACGAACTCCTACCGCCAAAAGAGTACCGGTCAACCTGCAGAAAATAATGGCGGACTATTTTAGAAATAGAATTCTGTACTATTGCACCGATGACGGAATGAGGTAGTATAACGTCACAGGCGGTGTCTCCCAAGGCTCCGCACTAGGTCCACTACTGTGGAATCTAATGTACGATGACGTCCTCAGACTTCGAATCCGGAGGTCTTCGAAAATAATTGGCTTCGCCGACGACATAGCGGTCGGTTTAGTGACCAAATTTTCTGAGAAGTTGGAGCACGACTGTAATGAAGCTATTGGGATAGTACAGGACTAGCTAGTAAGCATGGACCTAGCAGAGGAAATAATCGAAGTAGTCAGCAGATGAGTTATGGAGACTGTAAGACTAACCGTGGGCGATCACGTTGTAGTTTCCAAACCAGAGCTGAAGTATCTTGACGTTACTATAGCTGCAAGGTTGACTTTTAAGCAACACCTGCAACACACAGCTTAGAAGGCAGCAACGACTGCCCTGACAAGGATCATGCCAAATATTGGAGGACCCAAACAGAAGAATAGACTGCTCTTAGCAAGAGTTGCGACGTCGATGATGGCAAGTGCCATGAAGACGAAATTATACAGGAGGAAGACGGAGGTCTACAGAACCAATGTCTTGAGAGTATGCAGCGCCTTCCGAACAACCTCCTACGACGCGGCATGCGTAGTGGCTGGAATGGTGCCAATAGACGTCCTCGTTAAAGAAGCCGAACGGAAATATCGTGCCAACAGGACAATGGTGTCAACATCGACGACTCGAAGTAACACCGAAGTACCGCCAAAAACAAGCCTCGAAGAATGGCAAGTAAGAGATGGAACTTTTCTGACAAAGGCAGATGGTCGCAGAGATTGATCCCCAATATAGGCCCTTGGATCAATAGGAAGCATGGAGAACTTCTATCTGACACAACTGCTTACTGGTCATGGATGTTTCAAAGCCTACGTCTACAGATTTGGATACGAAGACAACCCTTATTACCCAACTGCAAGGAAACAGTCGAGGATGTAGAATACATTATGTTCCACTTTGCACGATATCACGAAGAACGTATCTTGCTGACGAACAGACTGGGTGTACATCAGAGAACACTACCAGACAGATATCGAGCACGCAAGAAACTTGGGAAGCAGTAAGCGAAACTGTGGCTACCATCATGACAGAACCACAAAGACAGGAGCTACAGCGAAACGTCGCGCAGACGGCTGGCAACACGAACGAGCCGAGTAAGTAAGGCTGAAGCCCCTTGCTTGATGGCAGTGCTGCAAAGACCAGGGGTAGGAGGGGAGTTGGGTTTAGTTTGTGGAAATCCCACACTGTTACTGATTATGGGCTCAGTTTTGTCTTTGAAAGATTCCCACCTTCCAGCACGAAAAAGAAAACTAGAGTGGCGAAACCAACTAGTATTATTGATTTTCAAATTTCCTGCAACAACGATTTCAGTTGTAAGATTGGATTACAAGAAAGAATACTGGTAACGAACAATGCTTTTTTTTGCTTTTGTCCTTCTATAGGACAGGTAGACTTAGATGGTATGCTTTGCGATGTTAAATTTAGCCCAAAAGTATTGGAAGAATGGGTCACCTTAGCTACCAAAATGTGGCTGCAGTTGAAAGCTCATTGCATGGAACACGATATGTACTACGAATAATCACACCAGTGTATAACCAGCTACAGGAAATTCACTTTCATAGGATAACTGATATGAAACGTAACAAACTACATGTGTCTTGATAACTTGACAAAATATGCATTAGAATAATTCCCCAAGCAGAAAATATACAACACCGCTTTGTTCAGCCTTCGTTTCAGTTCCGCTTTCACTGGAACTCTTCCAAATTTTCAAATCTTAATAGATACGAGTACTAATTTAGGTATAAGTACGTACTGTCTTTTTCATTTAGTGTTGTGTTTCGGAGATGACTGAGAATACGGCACCCAAGTAATCGCAGTTTCATATTAAAAATAAATCTTGTCCTACATTTTCTGTATCTATGTATGCCCCTTATCTATAATCCCGTTTACAGATATACATACTTCAATTAAAAAATAAAAACCAAAGCATTTAATTACTAATGATGTACCACGATGCATATACAAAAAAAAAAAAAAAATACTTCCACTGTAACATCCTTGAATCTGAGAATAAAAATGAGAGGAAAAAACTTTTCTCCACATAATCCATTAATAAATTAACCAGAGGAGCTTATTAACAGGCCACGAAGGTAAAAATCTTAATTACTGGCACTGCAATTAGTATATTTCTTCGCGAACCTGAGGACCTAACAACGGTCTCTCGTCGAAGCCAGAGCTTACCCTTATCACTCATTTATATTATTTTATTTCATATTTTCATTTCCATGTAGCATTGCGATGAGGGAATCAACTTACAATGCTAGGATAAGCCAACACATCAACTAGACCTGTGTGCACCACATTCGCTACAGGATGAGATGAAGTAGCAGAGGAGCAACAGCAGCAGTAGCACTTAAGGACTCCTAATTATTTCACGAAGAGTTACGAGTATCATCCCAGCACACCACCACGTCCGTCTCCCAAAATGTATCTCATTTTTTAATTGCTCACTCTGAGAGATGAGATGCAATGACGGCCGCGTTGGCAGTGGCGAAGAGATGAGTGCCACCCAAATTTTCATTTTGAAAAGTTCGACAAGAAGTCGTCAGCTGCCTGGCTAAGTAGTTCTACGAAGAAACAACCATTGCTCTGCATCTGGGACGAGTTGCTATCTCTTCACAATCACCTCACTACATCTCCCTAGGCAAAAAAAGAAAAAAAAAAAAAGTGGAAATAAAAAGGCGTTCAGACTTAAGAAGTTCAGTTCAGATCGGCAGGAGCTGCCTCTTGCGTCCCCCTGTGGTATAATTCTATTCATTTAGATATATTTCTTTTTTTGCCGACCTAAAGTTTGTACTTACACCTTACCACTTCCTGAAGTTTAAGTGAGGATTAATATTTAGCATTAGCACTATCCGCTTTCGAAAAGGACCTCTCTGCAAGGGCACCTCTGTGTGTTAGTGAGTGGGTGTGCATCTGTGTGATATGGTAATGCGATTCGATTTGGCTAATGGGCATGTCGGGCGATGGTAGTGCTATTGGATTGTTGGATTGCAAAAAGTTTTTTTTTTACACCATCCCCACCCGCATCTATGAGTATTCGTATATGTGTGAGTGCATTTGTACAAATTTAAGACGCGCTTTATGGATATAATGAAGCACGGACTCAAAAACCATCCAACTAACCGAACAAGCAACCGACGACAGACCAACGTGCGGCTGAAATGTTTTTGTAGTTGTAGTAGCACTGTGTTCAAGTTTTAAAATTTATAGGGATGTTGCTTTGTATTCGAGTAGGTTCAAGCATGGTAGTTAAAATTAATTTTCGCGAAAAGTTATACTACTAGGGAATAGGGGTGGTGTGAAGATGGCTGGGATAGGATGGGTGTAGGTGGTTGAAGCTGGTGTGCAATTAAAAAGTTTGTGAAGCCCAGCGCTCTAGAAATTTAATTAAATATTGAAGAGTGTAATGGGAAAGTTCCTCCTCTACTGCATAATAGCCTATTCAGCAATAGTATGCGAACGGGGTGAGTTTTGAGCGGCGATAGTATGCTGCTGTTTGAAAGATATACGAGTATCTTGTAGTCCTAGTTCTTACAGTTCGGTGTGCGCGGAATTAAAACTTAAAATCTCTGATAAAATTTTCAGTTTTCAGCGAATTATAATATTTACCAGCTTATTTAGATAATTATTGAAGTTTTCGCGCACTAAAGATATAGGGGCTAATTAGATGCAATGGGTAATAAGGGTAAGTACACAGAATGGCCTATGAATGTAGGAAAATGTTCCGTTTTCATGAAAATAATACAATTCTTTGCCATCATACAATGAATGGAGGAAATATGGGCATACCCTATATAAATAGGTAGAACTTCAAAATATTTCAAATCGCAATATCTGCACATGGAAACATGGGTACAAAAAAATAAACGGAAGATCAAAATATCTTTATGTTTAAACCACCGAAAAATACGAGTATATAGGATGCAGCCCCTAATCGTTCAAAGAATACGATACGATACAGGAGCCTTAGGCATGCACTGCGACCTGCAAAATCTATTGTGTTAGTCCAGTGGTCAACCAGGAGCTAAACTGAGACTCTTGGTAAACCTCGGTACCAATCTGCTGGGCTCATTATGTCCCATTAAGTGTATTTTCTTTGCTTTGCGGACGCCAGGCATTCGCAGAGAATATAATCTGTTTTTTTTTTTTGCTCGCTCATAGCCTTCACCCACTTGTATCTGAGAGTCTTTTTTTAAACTTTTTCGTTGGAAGGTGGAAGGTGTCTTTCAAAGACGAAACTGAGTCCGTACTCAGCAACAGTGTGGGATTTCCACCCACTAAACCCCATGGTAGCCACAGTTTCGCTTACTGCTTCCCAAGCTGCCTGCTCGTCATTTGCCTGGTGATGTTCTCTGGTGTTAAGTCCTCATTCAATCTGTTCGTCAGCAAGTTGTGTTCTTCGTGATATCGTGCACAGTGGAACATGATGTGTTCTGCATCCTCGACTGCTTCTGTGCACGTTGAGCAATAAGGATTGTCTTCGTGTCCAAATCTGTGGAGCTAGGCTTTGGAACATCCATGACCAGTAAGCATTTCTGTCAGATAGAAGTTAAGCTCTCCATGCTTCCTATTGATCCAAGGGTCTCTATTGGGAATAAATCTCTGCGTTCATCTGCCTTTGTCAGAAAAATTACATATTTCTTGCTATTCTTCGAGACTTGTTCCTAGAGGTACATCGGTGCCACCACCATCGTCTTGTTGGCACGATATTTCCGTTCGGCTTCTTTAAAGAGGAGGACTCTTGCCACCATTCCAACCACTACGCATGCCGCATCGTTGGAGGTTGTTCGAAAGGCGCTGCATACTCTCAAGACATTGGTTCTGTAGACCGCCTCCGTCTTCCTTCTGTATGATTTCTGTATGATTTCGTCTTCATATTTGGGAGCCGTAAAGCATCATCGATGTCGCAACTCTTGACAAGAGCAGTCTCTTCTTCTGTTTGGGTCCTCCAATATTTGGCATGATCCTTGCCAAGGCAGTCATTGCTGCCTTCTCAGCTGCATGTTGCAGATGTTGTTTAAAAGTCAACCTTGCAGCTATAGTAACGCCAAGGTACTTTACCTCCGGTTTGGAAACTACAACGTGATAGAACACAGTTACTCTTATAGTCTCCATAACTCGTCTGCTGCTGATGAGCACTACTTCGATCTTTTTCTCTGTTAGTTTTAGGTCCATGCGTACTAGCCAGTCCTGTACCATTCCAATAGCTTCATTACAGTCGTGATCCAACTTCTCAAGAAATTTGGTTACTCTAACGATCGCTATGTCGTTGGCGAAGCCAATTATTTTCGAAAACCTCTTGATTCGAAGTCTAAGGACGTCATCGTACATTAGATTCCACAGTAGTGGACTTACTGCGGAGCCTTGGGGGACACCTCCTGTGACGTTATACTACCTCATTCCGTCGTCGGTGCAATAGTACAATATTCTATTTCTAAAATACTACACCATTATTTTCTGCAGGTAGTCCGGTACTCTTTTGGCGGTAAGAGCTCGCTCGCAGAATATTACTCCAGTTTGCGGTGTTGAAGGCGTTTTTAACATCCAGCGTTACCATTGCGCAGTACTGTTTACTTCCGCCCTTCCATCGTTTTCCTTCGATGGTCTTTTCGCTGTATTTACGACTTCGTTGGCTTCAATCGTAGAACGTGCCTTACGGAAGCCATACTGGCGGTCTGCGAGGTCTCCTGCTTCATCGATCGCGCTTTCCAATCTGTCACTTATTATACGCTCCAGTATTTTGCAATGGTGTCCAGTATGCATAGAGGCCTATACTGTGAGTGATCCTGCGGTGGTTTATTACCTTTTGGTAAGAGGACAAGTCTTTGCTTCTTCCACTGATCGGGGAATACTTCTTCCTTGAGGCAGGCGTTGTATACGTCTGCAAAGATGTGTGGGCGCCAATTAATTTCTGCTTTTAATGCAATGTTTGGGTCCATCTGATAGTCCTATTTTATGCAGATGGGCAGTGTCCAGTCAGGTAACTCGTTAATATCCTTAGATCTTCTTTGCTCAGTTCGAGTAGCTTTTTGGCTTTATTTTGGTTGGGATCAATAAAACTATTCACTTGCCTCAGGCCATTTGAGTTGGCCCAGTATTCAGCGACGTGATCGAATTCCCTTTGCTTAATTTTGGAATGAGCACTACTAGGTGGTACCCCAAAACAAGCTTTAGGACCCACGATTGGGCGGTAGGTGGCTCTTTTCGTCGGGAGTTTTGAGCGATTCTGCGATAAGGATATACATATGCAGATGGATCTAAAGCGGCGTATGCTATCAGGACAGAAGTTTCCTCCAGTGCACCTGAAGTAAACATCACCAGACGACTGCCGGATCACTATAGTGTATTTCAGGTGGAAATTACTGCAGCCTGATAGATAGTCGGGCATCTATAAAAGCCTTGGAATCACCGACAGTACGATCCGAGTTGGGCCGCTGGGGTTTCTGAATGAGATCGCTGACAGATGTGACGTTTGCTTGTGCTGAGTTCCATGACACAGGGACATTCCGGGCAACTGCATAGCGGATGAGCTAGCAACGGAAGGTGCTGGTAGGGAGGAACGGTCTGCTCCTATAAAGTCGACAAAGTTCTGACTTGATACTGAAGCCAAAACAATGACAGATCTGGCCAAACCTTGATCCAAAGAGAAAGAAAAGACTCTTGTCAAAAAATAAGAAATACCTAAGCTCTGTAATATGGATCCTCATGGGGCACTGGTTGGTAGGTAGGCATGCTATAAGGCTGGGTATCCCTCCAACGATTTCACTAGAAACTGCGGAGATGAGGAGGAAGAAAGAATAACTTACATTTTCTGCACCTGATCTGCCCTATCAATGTTGAAAAAGGCAAGCCGGGCTCGATATTTACAAAATAAAGAGCTTTGTCTTCGGATCTAAGTGGTTCTGCATATATACGTAAGTACAGAACAGAAAGGGTTAACACCGATACGGTTACCGAAATTAACTCCCTTCCTGGTACTGGTTATCCGTACCTTTTGGTCTAAGTGTGTCTCTGCCTAGGGGCAGCCACCTAACCCAACCTAATCATCGACACTAGGCTCACTTACAAGAAACATCTTGAAAGAACGTGCGACAAAGCTGCTCTGGTGAGTGCAGTCTGACTGTTGGAGGACCCAGACAGCAAATGTAGTCGTCACCAATATGTACCAAAGCAGTGACAATTAAGTCCTACGCCAGAAGGATTACCTCCGTCGACCGACTATGTGCGCTAAGGGTATGCTGTGCATTTCCAACAATATCAGATGATGTTATATGTGTAGTTGCGGGAATGCTACCAGCAGATATCTTGGCAAGCGAACTACCAAGGACCTACGATACCAAAAGTCAGGAACCCCGAGCTTCAGTCAATGATATCAAGCTGGAAGAACGGCAGCGGAATTTGGCGGTTGGAAAGTATCACCGAAAGCAGCAGTGAAAACCAAGCCCAGGCAGCATCTGTCATGGAGCAAAGAACGTAAAACGCTGAACCCAACCTTGAACCATTAAACGGGAAAGGAAGAGCATAAAAGGCTAACCAGGCCCGCGAAGTAATACTTAACAGTAGTCCATGGTTGAAGTGTGTAGGGTGTGGGTTAGTATGTAGGGGTATTCATGGTATCGAATATTCAGATTTGCGAATCGTGCATGCCAATAGTCAGTGCTATTGGTATCTTTAGAAATTTACACATACTTTGGCGCAATAAAAGAAAAAAAAAAATAAAAAATAAAAATAAATGCAAAGTTCTCGAAATTTATTTGAAGCAAGACAACCCCATCTATAAACCAATTAGTATCCTCATTTCCATTTACCTACACATCTACTCCTATTCCCTTAAATGCTTAAATTACTTCCTCTTACTCTGTTTTTTTCTCGCTCGTTTGTGGAAACAAAATAGAAACCAACGGACAAAAGCGAATGTTACATCAATAGAAAATGGTTCGTTAATTGTCATCCATCGACCGCACATACTAATTAGTCCCATTAGATTGAACTCTCCGCACCATGGCCGCCGAACATTGACCATTAGTGGTACAACGCAATTGATCCCATTCGTGCGCTTCCTAGAAATTATGTTCAGCAAATTAATTAAAGCTGCTGTGCCAACCGATGGACGTCCCATTTTGACCATTCATCCCGCAATTAAAACGCTCGCGTACATCAACCGAATAAACAAATTTTAATTACGCTCATTGCAGTTCACACAAACACATTCACGCTGTTGTGCACAGGTGCTCGCAGCCTGCTGGATACTTACCTACATATACACACGTAGTTGCTATGCTGTGCACACAATGTAGGTAGCCGCACAATAGTTTGGCCTCGTCTATCTTAGCGTATTAATTAAAGTTTATCCACAGATACACGCACACCACGCCATCGGCTACTGTCTAATTGCATGATTTGGATTTCTTCTTAATTAAATTACACATGCTCCCTCTTCCCGGTGTATCAGGCAGGCAGCCATCAGGAGCCCCGCTGTCATGACCACCACCGCATCGCACCACCCTGTACGTATGTACCAATATGAACGAGCGAGTTGCATGCATTTGATGAAATTTAACAAAGCGTTCGCAAGGTCCACATTTCACGGAATCGCCTGGTCCGAGGGGCATATACTGGGCATACCGCTGCGTTTTGCACTTGTGCTACTTAGTATGAGTGAGTTGGTAGTTAGCTACCGAACACTGTGCTACCCACTTTCCTGCCTGTCCGCCAGACGGTGGCTGCTCGAGTTTTACTACTGGTTGGCCGCAGTTGGTAGGGCTAAGAAGTAAAGATTCATCGCAGGTGAAAGGGGGCAGGAGAACGGTTTCGTTTGAGTCTATCCCCACGGCAACTTACTTCACTTTAGAATGCGATCAAAATGCACTGCAATTAATTAAAAAAATATTTTCGCTGCAATTACATTCATTAATGGATATTAAATTCTATGAGATGCTGCTATTGTGTTTAGGATTTGTTTTTTCTTCTTTTGGGGGTTTGTTCTCTTTTCGAGGAAATCCAGGGATACTTTCAGATAAATGAGTTTTTTGTGTGGAATGGTACATGCTGAAGCAAAGTAATTAGGGTGTTTTTTTTTTTCTTCGGCCAATTAATTAACTAGAACGCAACTAATTTAGCCGTAATGGTATGGGAAAGATTTGTGGATTTGTTCCAGATGGATGGTAGGTTATTTGTTTGATTTATGTGACAGTCCGTCTCAGTTTTATTGTCTTTCGAATATTACTTCTCAAATTCTCTCGATTGAGTCGGACGATGACTTGATCGTTATCCGACGAAGACCATATTGAACCGAGTCGTTACATTAAGGAAGTGGGTGCCTACTTACACCACATGGTTGTTTAGTTAGGAGAATAAGTTACTCTTCTCATACCCTGACATTTGGGCCCGTTGTGTTCTCCACTTAGGACAGGATAATTAAACAAAATTTGCTCAAACACGGACATCTCCTAAAACAAGCTGACATTTGATGAACATATTTAGGTTGTGTCCCCGAGTGGAAATCTAAAAGTCTCAAAAGATTCATTTTCCAAGGTAACTAAAAGCGCAAGTGTATAGTCAACACTATATACGGGGAAATTATAGCTCACACCAATCACATGTATTTTGCTACAATTAAAAAAAAAAGACCCTACGCTGAATGAAGATCCTTAAATATTCGTATGAATGCTGTTCAACTAGTGTATGTGGCTGAAGGGTTTGACGTGAAGCTGTTATAACTCATAGATTTATTTCAGATGAAATATTATACCAATTTTTCCTCCCCTCACTCTGGCCCATGGCTTTGTGACCTTACTCTAGTAGATATTCGTAGTAATAGGTAAAAATTCAATGCTTAGTAGCAGGCGATTCTAGAGCCCCACAGTCGTCAAGGATTTAATCACCTAACAGAACAAGGTCTTTAGCTTCCTTTTCTTTCTGCTCTAACTCAGGCATGGAGTGCTAGAGTAATCAAGTTGTACGAGTATTTCAGTTATCATAAACTAAAAATAAGCAAAAATACGGAAAACTTCAACCCACACAAAATTCGCGCAAGATTTGAATTTCGCGCCATTTGTGGGGTAAAGTGTTGCCAACGAAAGAAAAAGACAGCGTGACAGTTGACAGTTGACAGTTCAGGGTTATTCAAAATGGAGTGCTGCACGAATGAACAACGCGTTTTTATTGTTGAGCAATATTTTAAAAATAATTTTCGTATATAATATGGTCGGAATAGTGATTTAACTTCATCAACTGTGAAGAGATTATTGGACACTCTGGCCGTCCTTCAACAAGTCGTTCAACATAAAACATAGAAGCAGTTCGTGGGAGTGTTACTGGCAGTTCAGGAACATCAATTCCTGGACATTTCGAGAAACTCTATACAGCGTATTCACTCGTACTATTTGCAACTTCATGCATACAAAGTGCAATTGACTCAAGAACTGAAGCCTACTGGCCGCGCACAGCGAAGAGAGTTCGCTGAATGGATTATGGAGCAATAACAAGTGCATGCTGATTTTTTAAACAAAATCACCTTCAGCGATGAGGCTCATTTCCATCTTGATGGCTTTGTTAATCGTAAAAAAAGGTCGAATTTGTGGTTCAGAAAATCCACCAGTGATTGTTGGGAAACAAATGCATCCATGTCGCGTCTGTTTGGTGTCCATTTTGGGCTGTAGGCATCATCGGAAATGCGGCTGGTCAGGCAATAACAGTTTATGGTGCTCGCTGTCAGTTTTTTGTGTTTAAATTGCCAGATATGGATGTGGACAACATGTGGTTTCAACAAGCCATACAGCCCGATAAACAATTCAATTGCTTCATGAGTCATTTCCTGATCGTGTAATTTACCGTTTTGGTGATCAGAATTAGCCGCCCAGATCATGCGATTTAACGACGTTGGACTTTTTTCTTTTGGGTTTTTTGAAGTCTAAGGTTTATGCTAACAAGCTCATGACCACCCACGCCTTGAAGAAGCAAACAGAGCGCTGTATCAACGAAATTTAACCACGTATATGCAAAATGGTTGTGGAAATTTTCGGCAAAGCCAGCAAAGCCCGATATGCTATTCCACACATAACCCTATACTGTATACTTTATGAGTCAATAAAACATTTACAATTTTTAATTAAAAACCTGTATTTTCTATGAAAATTACTTCTTGCGTGAATTTTGGGCCAACCTTTAATTATTGTTTTCTATTTATTTATTGTAACCCAATGTGTTGCAAAAAAAAAAACAGAACGAAGTCCTTTAATAAAGATGAAGAAGAAGAAGATTGCTTACTAAGGAATAACCTCTTCACTTCTTAGTGCACAGTAGAGTACTTTTTTCTGTATTAAACTATACAATTGGAATAACAAACTTGAACTTGGTGAAGATATAGATTTAGATACTCTGGAATGAATAATAAAACATTCTATCAAAATATTAGGTGGTGTGCCTCTATCCTCGTTTGAGCGGCAACCTGAGGCGTTAGCGACCTATTTTTTTTATTTTACTTGTATCGACTGACTCTATCAACAGTGTATATACGGACAACGTTGTAGACCCAACCATTAGCTTTTGTCTTACTGTAGAAAGTACAATATCTTCCCCAAATCAATTTTCTTGTTTGCTATTGCGCTAGCTTTTTTCCAATTGTAGGCAGTAGTGCTTAGCCGCACTTTTTTCACAATACGAAAGGTAGTTCTGAATACTTACAAGCAAGCGAGGCTAAAAAGTTTTTTTTTTACCATATTTTCAAAATTTAAAATCTTGAATGCCATGTCCTCACATCTGCCTTAAATGACATAGATATCAATTGAGAATAAAATCATCGTTATTCAGTGTTATTGCAATCATACTAATCTAGATACGAAATTTTATCAAAAGCATTGGAAACGTTTTAAAGAAAATTCCACTTTTTTTGGGGCTAGAATACAAAATCCGATTTCCCCTCGAAATGTTATTATACAGACTCCAGATATGAGGTTTGGAGAAACTCGGCCCAGTCGTTTTAGGTTTAGTGGGCCATACATACTCGTACATACAGACAAGCATACAGAGAGACAAGCAGACTTTCGTAAATTGACCATATCTCGGTCTTAGGGCTTAGATAGATATTTATTTCGTTTCAGAATTACATGGGCGCTTGCTACCGCATTTTACATTTTATATTTCAGGTTAAAACAAAGAGGAAAAAGCCCCTATTTATAAAAAAAAACCTTAACAATATAAACAAAGTAATAAAAGTATAGTACAATGAAATAGCTAGGATCTTTACTTACTTACTTATGTCCTATATCCCCTTGTGGGGCCTAGGGCCTCTACAACGCCTACGCGCCATCGTGTGCGATTTCTGGAAATGTGCCTCAGCTCTCCCCAACTCTTTCCCAGTTGTCGTGCTTCCTTCTCAACTGTTCTGCGCCACGTACTCTAGGACCGCCGCGTATCCTGCCATCCTGGGTAAGCGGGTTCCATTGCATCGCTTGGTTAGCTATGGACCTGTCACCCTTTCGGAGAGTGTGACCGATCCATTGCCAATTTCGTCTTCGTATGGTTGTGCCTATAGGTTCATGGCCCGTTCTCTGATAAAGCTGTTCGTTAGAGATACGGTTTGGCCAGAATATCCTTAAGATGTAGCGTAGCCACCTATTGACAAACATTTGCAGCTTCCTCGTGATAGTGACTGCCACTCTCCAGGTACCACATCCATATAGCAGCACGGATTCAATGTTGGAACGGAACAGTCGTAGCTTGGTGTTTAAGCTAATTGCATTACTTCGCCAAACAATGGATAGCATACCAAACGCAGATTTTGCTTTACCTATTCAGCTGGCTATATCCAGTTCGGTTCCGCCATCGGTTGAGACAATACTCCCAAGGTATTGGAAACTCTCCATTCTCTCAACTCTCCATTGTCCAGCAATGAATATATGTACTAGTTGATGAGTTTGGTCCTAGGCTGATCATTTTTGTTTTTGCCTAGTTAATTTTCAGCCCAACGACGTCTGCTTCCTGCTACAGTAGGCATACATCGTCGGCGTAGTCGAGGTGTTTGAGTTCAGATGTGAGAGTCCATCGAATTCCTCCATTTCCTGTTGTTAAGGCCGCATTCAGCACATCGCTATGCAGCCTTGCCGAACCCCACTTTGGACTTCGAATTCCTCAGACAGCCTTCCTCTGTGCAAAACGTGACATGTGGATCCATCATATATAGCCTTGATAATTGCTATTAATTTATCAGGAATGCCTCTCCTGCGCAAGGCACCCCAAATAAATTCCCGATTGACGCTATCAAACGCCTTTTCAAAATCAATGAACAACAGGTGAAGTTGTGATCGATATTCAACACATTGCTCGATGATGATCCGCAGAGTGTTGATGTGGTCGACACAGGAGGATTCAGAGCGAAAACCTGCTTGTTCGTCGTCGAGTGTGTCTTCAAGGTGTTCTTTGATTCGCTCCAGGATAATAATCTCCTCCTTACTGGGGGTTGTGGTGCGAATTCGGGAATTTCTTTCTACGGACACTTCAGTCTGACATGGGTGCATATTGCTGGCAAATACTCGATTTAGAACCGAAGCAAAATGCTCCTTCCATCTCTTCAGTTGATCCTCATCCAATATTAGCAACGAACCGTCTAAGCCTTTCACTGGGTGTTGAGTAGAGCTTCGGACATCTATAAGCTCTTTAGTGATTTTATAAACGGTTCTGCTGTCGCACCTCGCTGCTGCCTCTTCTGCTTCCGTAGCCAGCGCATTGATGTAATTGCGCTTCGACCGACAATCCTTTCAGCACCTGATGTGAAAACAGTTTTCACAGCGCACCAATGGTCTTGGATGGTGGCGGGCAGTGAGCTGCTGATTGTTTCCACTCCACGTGAGAGATGGTCCCTTAATTCTTGGCGCACTGAGGAAACTCTCAGTCGGTCTACGTTGAACCTAGGTATTCTTGTGTCATTAGATCTACGAACGGCAGCAGTGCGTAATCGGAGAGTAGCTATACTCCATGTCGGCACCTCGTCTGTTTCGGACGTCTAGGAGACTACTTCTAAAATGGCAACTCATGGCAAATTGGTCAATTTGGTTGGAGGTTGCTTGCCTGTCAGTTGACACCCAACTGATTTTATGGCAGGCTTTGTGCTCAAACATGGTGCCACCTATGACAAGACGATTTGCGATTGCCTAATCCGTGCCTAGTCCGTGCCGTCCCATAACATGTTTGAGCCCTTCTTTGTCGTAGCCTACCTTGGCATTCAGGTCCCCCATCACAATGACAATGTCGCTGTTGGGTGTTGCATTATGAAGAGCTCCCAACTGGTTGTAAAAGGTCTCCTTTTCTTCCTCAGACGAACACTGTATAATGGTGACGCGACGTACTCTCTTCCGGAATCCGTGCGGCTGCCAGGAAATTAGGCCTCTGCGTGCTGTTGGCGTTAGCAGCAGTCCAACTCCATATCCACGGGGGCTTCCGGATGGTCTTCCGGTGTAGAGTAATACAGTATTACGCGTTGGGGATTGGTACTCACCCGCATCTAACCATCTTATCTCGCTTACTCCCAATATGTTCTGAAGTCCTTCACTCTGAGAGTCAAGGAGCGTCTTCACATTCCAGAAACCAATCTTAGCCCGGGTACGATAGCCAAAGGTCGTCAACGTGTTATCAGTCCTTATCCGAGGCATTGTGTCGGTTTCCGTAGCGGTCAAAGTTTCGGTAACGCGGGTTGCTGGCCCAGGTTACCTAGCCTAGGCATAAGACCCTAGGCAATCTCGCACTTGCAATGTTGGCCTACACGTATAAGGATTTATACATGCAGTTGCCTGGGGACCACCGCGAGGAGGTAAAGCAAGCACTACATTGCGAACTTGATTGTTGCGCTACTGGTCCATTCCATGTTTTGGACAGTCAGTAGTTTCCCGATCAATCGCCATGCAGGTCCCCACATCTTTAACTGATACATAAGTCATTCTAATGCATAAGTACACTAGCGAGTAAATTAATAAATTAAATTAAGAAATAAATGTCTTTAATAACAAGTAGAAAAATAAATAAATTATTTAAGCAAAATAAATAGTATATTAATAAATAGACATGTTGATTGACAAATGGATTTGAAAATTAACAGAATAACAAATTAAATAACAATGAATAAATTAATAAATTAACAAGTATAATAGTAAGGAATGAATCGACAAACCCCACAGGCGGACTAGTAGGGATGCAGTAAAGTGGGAGGCTTGTGATCCTTCTACTCCGGATCATAACTTCGCCGTAAGAAGAAGAAGAAGAATAGTAAGGAATGAATATCAAATTAATAATAACAATTTGATTAATCAATAAATAAATAGGTTAACAAATATATACGTATGCTAACAATCAGATGAATAAATAAATAAATAAATAAAATTAAGCAAAAGGTAAATTGGCCGTGAAGTAATTAAACCATGACACATTTTGAATTCAAAATATTGTAATCTAACTATATGTGAATAATTTATACAAAAGGAAAGTCGAACAAGACTCACGAATAAATGAACTAATTGGTGTGAATACAGAGAAAAATTGGAAAGTTTAATTAACCTAAGATCGCCATTAGATAAAAAAGGCCAAATTGGCATGGAAGTAGAACAATTTATTGCTGATGTCCAACAAGCAGCACACCGGCAACACAAACCAAAAGATAAATCACAATAAAATATTATTCACCAGACATTAAAGAAATAATATTAGAAAAGAGAAAAGCTCTTAGGAAGTGGCGAGATGAGCAGTTATCCGGAAGACAAAACTATCTCCTACGTCTAAATAATTAGTTAAAAAAGTTTATTACCGAATTCAAAAATTCCTCCATTAAAAAGATTCCTACGTAATTCGACGACTGATAAAAATACTGATTATTCCCTCCGAAAAATATTTAAAAAGGCCGCAATTACAAGACCTACCACAAGAAAACGGAAATTCCAAGCAGAAGACTGATCATTTTGCCGAACAACTGTCGGGAGTTTTTAAACCTTTGTCACCTAACTGAATAAAAATTTAGAATTTGTGAATAAAGTAGATAACGAAGAAATACTCCCTGTCAATATAAAAGAAATAAGGCTTAAAATATCGAATAAAAAAGTCGTAACGATCTTGTTACGGCGCAAATTTTGAAAGAACTACCGGACGTAGCCACAATAAGACTTAAACTTCTAGTTAATGCCTGTTCTAAACTAAGATATGTACCTTATTACTGGGAGATCGTTGAAGTAGTCGTTATACTGAAACAAGGTAAGCTATATACAAAAGATACTGCCTATAGGGGAATATCGTTACTCCCGATAATTAACAAGGTTAGGTTAGGTTGAAGTGGCTGTCAGCAAAAAAGAAGCCAACACACTTAGACCAATAATAGGTCCAATTCTCTAATTTTGGTGGGGGCGAAAGCCCCCATTTATTTGGCTTATTACAAGCTACAACTAACTTAAAGCTAAAACTTAAACCTACAACTTAAAACTAAAACTTAAAACTAAGACTTATAGCTAAGGAGAATGGTGAGTGCTGAGGTTAAAATCAAGCTGACAACAGTCGAATTAGTCTTCTGAGAGTAGTTCTTCATAGCATGATCAGTCGCTAAAGTTGAACATTTTGTTGCAGTCGTTAGCGATTTTTAGTGCGGATTTTTTCACTGCGATTAAATGAACTGTTTTTTTTGTTTTTTTTTTTTAAACATAGGCTGTGCAATTATAGTGATGGATATTGAAGACCAAGGTATGTAGATAATTGTAAACTTACTCATCCTCATGCTAAAGTTAGTGCCTCAATTGGGTTCTTTTTTTTTTCTTAAGTGAATTTTTGACACGACATACGTTTTGATTCGTGTACTTTCGTCTAATTTAGATTGCACAATAACTTAGGTGATGTCTTCTTTTTTTAAGAACGTACATGAATCATTTTGGCCTGAATTGGATCATATGGACACCAACGATATGTGGTTTCAACTGGACGGCGCTACGTACCACACAGCTCACGCCATATTGGAAATTCTGCACGACCGATTCGAGGGCATGGTCATCTCACTTGGAGGTGATGTGAACTGGCCAACGAGATCGTGTGATTTGATCCCGTTAGACTTTTTCTTGTGGGGTTTTCTGAAATCGCAGGTCTATGCGAATAAGCCATAAACCACAGAGGCCCGCAAAGCCAACATAACCCATGCCATCGGTCAAATTCAGCCTGATTTATGCGCCAGAGTCATGAAGCCGTTCTTAGAATGCTCGTCCTAAACAAAAAGAAGGCGTATTGCTAGCTTGGCTACAAAAGACCAAGTTATCGCTTCTGCAAAAGCAATTTCAAGCAACCGACATTCCATAACTTGATGCAAATGTCGCCTTACAGTTATTAGTTGATGCTAGATTGACAAGAAACCAATATCAAGTTATAAGGAATGTGGTTAATGAAAAAACAAAGCTTGAAAGTAAGATTGTTACCAGGAACTAGAAACAATAACGATCACTGATTCATTAGCCGAAGTAACTGTCTTAGACCTTTTAGATTACACCGCGAAATGGATTGTTCTGTAGTCCTGAGAACTATGGTATGTGGCTACACTATTAATATCCAGGTCTTTGAAGACTATTCCTTACAAGCAACAAGAGAAATTGTAGACGAATATTCATGGAATCCAATGCCAGCTTCGGTGTATAAGGTACTGATCCATGGTGCACAAGTTGCCCAACATGCGATTTTGCCTATAAGCCAATTGACCGAAGAAGCTGCTGAGGCTAATAATAAAAACTTTAAGTTATTTGGGTCAAAAAACACGACAAAAATATCAAGAGTAACCACCAACACTGATTTATTCAATCTATTGCTTCTTGCTTCGGATCCGTGTTTAGCACAGTATAACACTCCTTCATCTATCGTGGATCCATCTGTGTACCATACATGAGAATCGTTTGGAAATGCACGTTTTTTTCTGTTCTGAATGTAGCCTTGAAGTTGCGGCTGGAGTTAAATCTTAGCAGACATTTGTCTGTGATTATCATTCCTAGTAGTTCATTAGTGTTAAGTTCTTGCGAAATGTCCGAGTGAACTAGTTGGGAGTTTGAGTCATCTTCAAGCGATGACCATGAAGGTGTTAACCATAGCTTCTCTCTTTATATGAAGATGAAGAAGTGGTAGGTTCAGAATAACTTCCAGCTCTGCAGTAGGAGCAGTTTCCATTGCATACACAGGCTAGTGTTTGAAGTTTATTGAGCCTGCCTTGTGTAGACCTCTGTTTCACTTCTTTAACCATACTGGTGCTACATATGTGACGGTCGGTCTGGCTATAGCTGTGTAGAGTTATAACATAATTTTGAAACTTAGGCTCCAATTTTTACCAATGAGATTTTGCTGTTCCATAATGAGATCCTGACTTTGTCTACGGCTTTTGTGAGATGAGAATTCCAAGTAAGCTTTTCATCAAGTACTATACCAAGGTCCTTATAGGTCCTTCTGCGTTTTCTACAATCGTTTCTGCTACAGTCTTCAATTTATAGTCGGGATACAAGTCTATGTTTCTGATATACCATGGTGCATTTACGAAACATCTTAATAATTTATTTTCCGAACGTATAATTTTTTTTATGGAAGATCACCATAACTGAATTCCGTATGTACCTACATACAGGTCTAAGACCTGTTTAAGTAGTAAGAGTATATTATGCATAGATAGAGGCGATCTTATACCAATAAGCCAATCCATGTTTCTCAGTCTGATGTACAGTTTTTAGAATTTCTTTGTTACATGTTTTATCCATCTAAGTTTTGCATCTGGGTTCATTCCTAGATACTTTCCCTATGTTGAAGCAAGGAATTTGCATTCCGGAGATGGTAATCGGAAGGGCTTTTTTTGGCTTTGTTCCTGAAACTAATGTGATAAATTACTGTTGAGGTATATGTACTACTTGTTGGTCCAGCTGACTACAGTATCTACAACATTTTGAAGGACTCTGGTTGACTCTAGTTCTCTTTTCTCGATTTCAAGTGTTACCGTCTTGTCGGCGAATGTGACAATTATGCTATTTGAAGGGACTGGTAGGTCATTCGTAAAAAGTAGGTACAACGTTGGGCCTAGTATTCATTCTTGCGGTACTCCAGCTCAAATTTATTTTAGGTGGAAATAAACATTCTCTTGCTTGATACGAAAGTACTCGTATCTTTTTGAGAAAAAGGAACTGGCGTTCTATACCGACGGTTCTAAGATGGAGTTTATTGTGAGGCCCTAGGAATAAACAACTCCTTTAGAATCAGCGACGACTGCAGCGTCTTTCAGGCCGAAATCATAGCCATCATACAGGCTGCGGAAATTATACTCGAGAGTTATAACGTTGGCAAAACTATCACTGTCAGGCAGCCGTTAAGGCTCTGGACTCTGCTGTAATTAGATCAAGGTTTGTAAGGACCTGCAAATTACTCTTAAATGAGATATCCAGAGCCAATACGGTGACCCTCTGATGAGTACCAGGGCATATGGATATCGAAGGAAACGAAAGGGATGATGAGCTTGCTAGGAAAGTGCCGGCGCTGCACTTATCGCAGGCCCTCCCTTTTGTCGTAACCCCAATCAGAAGAAAATACAAGATAAAACCACCGGTCGAGCAAACAGACGGTGGGTTCATCTGGAAACATGCGTAACGGCCAGAGCGCTATGACCGGCTTTCAGCAAAAAGAGATCAACTTCTTGGTGAAACTTAGTCGTTATAGCGCACGGATCGTTTCTGGAATAATTACTGGTCATTGTGCCATTGGCGTTCACGCGGAGCGACTCGGTGTGCTACATAACGACTATTACAGAAGTTGCAGGGACAAAGAAGAAATTAAATCAGTTCGCCACCTGCTGTGTGATTGTCCTGCTCTATCCGTTACAAGAATGAGGACTCTCGGAAGTTATTTTTTCTCGAAATTGGAGGACTTAGGTAATGTAGAGCTTACGGACCTCCTGAGATTTATGTCACTATTTGGGTGCTTCTAACAGCGGACTTTACAGCGTTTCCATGGTTAAATGATTGGGCACAATGGACCCGAATTGTTGGTCTAAGTGAGCAGTGACTCTATTTGTCACAAGGAACCCATCTACCTATCCTAACATATCTTTTGAGAGCTAATATATTCTTTGGGAAAGAGTAATCTAAGTTTATATTTATTAGTATAACTTTTCATCTTCCTGGAATTTTTCAATAACGTTGGATATTTTACGAACTGTGCGCAATGGTTGAGTGTTTTTCTCTGAAACCAAACTGATGAGTTGGTAAGCTTGAATCATTATCGCTGTTAGTTTACATAATGTCTCCATGAGGCAACTGTTGCATTAACTCCGAAGTAATTAAATCATAACCAGGGCATTTTCTCGGTTGTAAATCATTTCAAATAACAGCTTCGATTTAATTTTGCATGACTGGGGGAATTTGTAACCAAGTTCCATCATTTAAACCTTCTTGGGTTGAATTACATTTACCATGTGCTCAGAAAATAGCTCTGCTTTCTCCGAATTACTTTTAACCCATGTTACAGATGTATTTTAAGAGGTGGATTATGCTGTATAGGTTTTAGATATTTTGTTGATTTCCACAATCTCTTATCTGCTGTGAGTCTGCTTAATTATGTATGTGCCTTTCATTTTGAAGTTCGAACGAAAATTCATATTTCGCCTCTGGGCATTAACCCACAGACTCCATATGAAGCTTAATCTATAATAAATCCGTCCAATCGCTTTGGCTGTAATCGACTGTACATAAACACAGGCGGACAGATAGACAGATAAAAGATAACTGTGCATTCAAAACTTTGAATTCTCACCTCACATCATCCTTTATAGAATTGCCTTTAGCTTAAAGTTTTTTTTTTAGCTCTTTTTTGAGTTATTGGCTGAGCATTTCCATCCTAGTTAGCCGGATACGGAATTCCATGTTTTCCTCCCCGAGGCTTTTCGTTTTCTCTGAAATTCGTTGTTCGTACGCTGATACTCCGGTGTCGTGGGGCATGTAGTTGTACTAAACTAAAGACAGGATATTAGCTCCTGAACGATGAGCGAAGGCCTAATTAAAAAAGATGTACCTGCTAAATAAAGGGAAGGCTTTAAAAAAGACGTTGAAGAACATATCGAACTGAGAGTATCACTTAGGACGTCTTCTGAACTCGAAATCGAAGTTGATCGTTTTGTTGAAGTTCTGCAGCGCGCCGCGTGGAAAAATACTCCCTATCAAAGGAAAACGCCGATCAATCATGCCCAAAAATATCCACCGCAAATAAAAGAAATGGTAAGGGAGAAGAGAAAAGCGCATAAAAAATGACAACAAACTCGTGCTCCGCAAGATAAATCGCATTTTAATTGCTTGTGTAACTTGTATACAAACCAGCATTGAAAGCTTAACAGCGGAAAAAGATTCCAATTATTCGCTCTGGAAAGCTATAAAAGACATTAAAAAACCGAAAATACAAGCGGCCCCAATCAAGAAAAATGACAACGAATGGGCCAAGAATGATAAAGACAAAGCAGAAGTCATTGCCGCGAATTTAAAAGAAACATTTAAACTATTTGAAGGACAAGCGCTTGTTGAAAATGATAATGCGTCGGATATAGCACTTCACAATTACACAGTAAGAAATGCAAGGCTGATCGAACTTCAACACGAAATAAAGAAACTGAAACCGAATAAAGGTCCTGGATACGACCTAATCATAGGAGAGCTTCTTAAATCGTTACTCGTACCTAGAAAAGCGTTAGTTAAGTTCCTCTACATTATAAACGCAGCGATAAGACTAGAATATGTTCCGAGTCAATGGAAAGTCGAGGAAGTAATAATGATTCTGAAGCCAATCGTATAGACCTATTTCGCTGCTGCCGATTATGTCTAAAGTTTTCGAAAGAATAGTACTTAAGCGATTACAGCCGGTTATAGAAGAAGGATCTCTTATTCCCAATCACCATTTTGGGTTTAGAACCAAGCACTCAACAATAGAGACCAAGTGCATAGAATAACTGATTTAATTGAAAAAGCTTACGAAGGAAAAAAGATTTGCTCGAGCGTATTCCTTGATGTTTCTCAAGCTTTTGACAAGGTCTGGCATGAAGGATTGAAATATAAATTACGACAAGTTCTGCCGGAAAAATACTTGACGAATCGACTTTTCCGAGTCAAACACGGAAATGAATATTAAGAATTTTAATAAAATAAGGGCTGGGGTGCCGCAGGGAAGTGTCCTTGGACCGCTTTTGTACCTATTATATACTCGCGATATACCGCAAGAAGAAGGCACCGTATTAGCTACATTTGCCGACGACACTGCTATCCTGGCAACGGGTAGAACGATCGAAGAAACGACTGAAAAATTGAAAGAAGCATTGAATAAAGTAAATGAATGGACAAAAACTTGGCGACTAGCTTTAAACGAAAACAAATCTGTTCATGTCAATTTTACTTATTTTTTTTTTTTTTTGGTTGCGCCTGGAGGTGCAGGAATCTTCAAAAGATACCAATGGCCCGTACCATTGGTTATGCCCGATTCATATATCTGACCTGATGATTCATAAGTGTCGGTCAGTATATGCCTACGGGCTAAACCTCACCCCCCAGAGAGGCACTATGAGAACCGGCCGCTCGTGCTCATAGTAGTAGGAAATTCGTTCCTCTCATTTTTTCGTTGTTTTGTGGTGACTACGACTAAGTTACCTTAACAAGTAGTTTACGCTTCTGTAGTGTTAATCGCGTTAGGTAGGTAGCTCTCCAGCAAAGGCACCTACTAATACCGTCATTAGATGCGGTTTTCCCTTACTGCGCCAGATCGTACGGTCTTGTTCTTTGTAGTCGGCGCTCGAGGTTTGTCACGTCCAGAGTACGAATTATTTCATTATTGCAATGATCATGAAGGCGAGTACCAAGTTTGTGAGCAAAGTTTGTTACTTCATCCCTCACGGTAGCAATTCCTAGATCTCTGTGAATATCACTATTCCTTATATACCATGGAGCATTCACAATTGCTCTTAGTGTTTTGTTTTGGAATGTTTGCAGAACAGTCATATTGCTTAGCTTGGTACAACCCCAAAGTTGTATACCGTATGTCCAAGATGGTTTTAGCACTTGCTTGTACAGAAGCAGTTTGTTGTATACGCTTAACTTCGAGTATCTCCCGAGTAGCCAGTACATTTCTCTAAGTCTGATTTCGAGCTCGTCGCGCTTCTTTTTAACATGTGGCTTCCACTTAAGTTTTGCGTCTAGTGTCATTCCTAGATATTTTGCCTCGTTTGCGTACGGTATTTGTACCGAGTTAATGGAAATAGGTAAGTTGTTTATCTTTTTGTACGTAAAATTGACATGCGTTGACTTGGTCTCGTTAAGGACGATTCTCCAGGTCTTTGTCCACTCGCATACAAGCTCGTTGGAGTTTTCCAGTTGATGATTCGACTGACTCATCTGTTGCGAGGTTAGCCGTGTCGTCTGCGAACGTTGCTACGACAGTCCCTTCATCTTGTGGTATATCTCTTGTGTAGAGGAGGAACAGGGATTGGGCCGAGAACGCTTCCTTGCGGAACACCGACATGGATTTCTTTGAATTTCGAATATTCTGCCCCATGTTTAACACGAAAGAGTCTGTTATTAAGGTAAGATTCCAATATTCTGTAGAATTTATCTGGTAAGATTACCCTTAGCTTATATCTCAGGCCTTCGTGCCATACCTTGTCGAACGCTTGCGATACGTCGAGAAAAGCAGTAGAGCATATCTTTTTTCCTTCTAGAGCTTTTTCAATTTCATTTGTAATTCGATACACTTGATCGATTGTGGAATGTTTAACCTGAAACCCGAATTGATGATCCGGGATAAATCGCCTTTCTTCAATTACTGAGTGCAATCTTTTTAGCAGAAGTTTCTCAAAGACTTTAGATATTATCGGCAGAAGCGAAATGGGTGTTTATGATTTCTTGTCGTTTGCGCATTTCCCCGGTTTCGGAACCATTTTTTACTTCGGCGACTTCTATTGCCTTTGAACATATAGAAGTCTCAATGAAGCATTTATAATGTAGAGTAACTTAACTAACGCTTTTTTCGGTAGCTCCTTCAAAACTTCGCCAGTGATTAAATCATATCCTGGAGCTTTGTTATTTTTCAGTTTTCTTATTGTCATTCGAAGTTCGGACAGGGATACAGTTTTTACTTACAAGAAAATAAATAATTTGCCGATCTTTTCAAACTCGGTTCAAATTCCGTTTGCAAACGAGGCTAAGTATCTTGGAATGACACTTGATGCTAAGCTGAAGTGGAAATCGCACGCGAAGAAAAAACGTAAAGAACTAGAAATCAAATACAGATTACTTGGAAAACATTCCAAGCTCAATATAAAGAACAAACTGCTTTTATACAGCAAGTGCTAAAGCCGATATGGACATATGGAATACAACTCTGCGGTTGTACCAAAATAAGTAATGTCAATATTTTACAAACTTTTGAAAATAAACTGCTAAGATCAATAGTTACTGCACTGTGGTTTATTAGAAATAGCGATATCCATAGAGATTTAGGAATTGCAACAGTCGAACATGAAATCAAAAACTTCGCGCGTAAGCATAAAGACAGATTACAAGGACACGTTAACAATGAAGTCTTCTAGATGAGAGGAATCTACTGCGTTGTCTACAAAGGACTAAACCTTTCGACTTAACGCGATAGCAAGAAACCGCGTCTAATTTGCGGAACAAACAGGAACTTTCAATGGAAAGGGACCTACCAAACGATCTCACTACGTTAAAGAAAAACTGCTGGATAAGTCAAAACTTAGGATATGAATACTCTTATACTATTACAGGACACTGGCGTTCTGAAGAAGAGAGAGAGAGAGAGAGAGAGAGAGAGAGAGAGTGTAGTGGTTTGCAACCCAGATGGTATTACTTTCTGTAAACTCTAAGGGTGGCGTCCAAATAACTGGAGAGCTTGTTTGTTTTGCTTTTGTCATTGCTCATGATTCACAGTATTTTTTTCCGTCCTCCTGATGTGATCATCATGACCAAGTTGCATTTTCAGCCATATGATCACTCTACGCAGTAGAGTTAACGTAGCTTTCGCAATTGATCGACTTTTTTTTCATTTATTTCAGGCGAAGTAAATAGATGCTTCTTGACATCAGGATTTGAACCGTGAACCAACAGCGTGACAAGCGATGATGTTACCACTACACCACTGCCACCCTCAAAGTTGTATTAATCAATGAAATTTATCACGAAGGGAGGTTTTTTTTAGTGAGTAAAAATCTCACACTACTATGAGCACGCGCTATCGATCCTCATAGTGTCTTCAGGAAGATTTTTTACCTATCCTTGGAAAAAAAAAAAAAAAAAAACTTTGCATGCCATGTTGTTGCACATGTGACATATTGCTTAGATGTCGATTTTCAACAAAATCGTTTGAGTCATACCCGTGAAATAACCAATTTTCTAAAGTTCGCCAATAGTTCGCTGTAAAATTTCGATCGTATCAAACAACTACGTATGTATCTACATGCTCTTATTATTTGCACAGCACATTAATTGCTTTCAAAAGGTCCACAGGATTTCAAGGTTAATTTACACTAATGAACTGCATCCATCTAAACGCAGCAATGCCGTCAACCATGAATGCTCTAAAAGTGATCACTTAACATTCGAAACTCGTAAACTTCAATCCTCAAGTTCTTATCTCTTTAACATGTCCTGCATTCTTTCTGAAAGGCCAGATAAAATCAATGCATACAGTGGGCTAGCATTTTTGTTTGTATTATCTGGTTTTTGCTCGCACGCCGACATTTACTCGTAGCTCAACACGACAACCTCAGACCGTCATTAAAAATATATAATGTACCACAATCCGTCTGAACAGGGCACTGACATTTTTATGTGATTTACCCCTTCACTCTATGATGCGCAGATTCTGGAAATTAGTATTTCATGGAGATCACCATCGCCGAAAGGCTTCGCCACCAGCATTCATTGAATGCCAGAATTGGCCCCCTTATCCCGAACTCGTGGCACCATGGTTTGCCTCCTCATTATTATCGTTATAATCCACAGAGGGCCAAAAGTCTAACGACGACAAAAAAGCCAATTTGAAGGAATTGACGACGCGGTGCGACGAGATCGTCAAAATTCTAATGATGCTCATGTTCATTACAGCATGAACGCGTCACTGAATTGCCTTCTTTCTCTCTCTTTGACGGCGCAGCTACGGCGACCTCCGAATTCCGAAGAGAGCAAAAGAGAGCGGCTGAGCTCATTAAAATTTCAAACACATATCGCAACGAAGCACCAAAAGTATGCTATGACGACAACGACGCGACGGTATCGTTAATGGGACGATAATGGTGGTGTGGCCGTGGTGGCATGACAGGAAGGACGACCAGAAACCACAAGTGTACGCAGAGCTTCCTCGTGCTCTTAATTGGCAAATCTTCGCCCCTATTAATGCAAAATGTCAATTAGGAATAACAAAGCCATATATCCAAACACTCCACTCACTCACTAAATGTTCAAAAAAACGGAACATTTTTGTTCTTGTTTTTTGTCATTCGAGCCGGAGGGCTCACGTTACCCTACCCCACCGCCCCTTTCAACGTCATGCTGGTTTGTCATGATTTTTTTTCCAATTCCTCTCAGCTTTAGGTTTCAGGGCCAACCTCTCCTCATCAGCGCTGCGTTCCAAGATTAAAGCATATGCAAGGCGGCGGCGGCGGACGCTTGCGTCGTCGGCCACCTCCATCATTTTGACGAAACGGATTTTTGTTTTAATGATCCGCAATTCCTTCTTCACAATTTGATTGAGAGAGCGCACTTCAGACACTTAGTCTGTGGGTGTTGGGCAACAATAACCAACCGTTAACATGTGGGGGCCAACGATGGCTAAGTGGAGTTTGGAAGTACTTCGTGCATTGTGTGAAGCCTTACAGACACAAGTCATTAGAGAAGAGGGGTTAAGTGCGAAAATAATGCAGCCACTGTCGTCCTTAACCTCGTAATCCTCATCATTTGTAATCGTTGTTGAGCTATGCGACAGGCATTTGCCAAACAAAACGGCTTCAGTGAGAAATTATTATTGTTATTGTTATTAAGCATCCCGCCGTCGTATGGCTTCGACCACACCTCAGGAACACCAACTTATCAGCGTGGATTTAACTTTCATCAGCACCGGGCGGTGGGATGATAAAATGCACTTGTCTGACTGCGTCCACACCATACCATATTCCATTCTCGTTTCTATTCATCGTTTTGTGGCAGGATTATCATCGTTTTACCGCTGTACATCCCCATTTCTAGTTGAAGAGACCGGTGTGGCGGAGAAGAAAGTCTGTAACGCATCCCAACATCCCCAGGTCCTTCCACCAGTGTGCGACGACGACAACGATGACGACTGTAGTCGTACAACGACCGCTTCGGTCTCTCTAAACAAAAAGCGATTTTAATGATTTCGAAATAATTGAGCCCATTTTTGGCTCACGGCTATGGAGGATGATTATGGCGCGGTAATGATTTTGACGTTGACAATATTATGCTGGCGAACGGTAATGGGGTAAAGGGGGAGCACTGCAGACTACTCTTATTCCTTGCATGTGTAAGGATGACGGGCACGATATGTGGTTCACTGATGATGCTAAGGGTTTTGTGGATAAATGATTATGAAAGGTAGTGCAATCGTAATGCGGGTTAAAGGTTCTGTTGAGGGTGTGAAATCATTAAGAGTTTCTTTTCTTTTATCGCGTTTATCGCTCTGGGAGGTGGACTCAAATGTGGGTCAATGCATTTGGAGGAGATTGGTTTTTATTTCTGATTGCTTCTATTCAGGATCTTTTGTTTTTATCTTTCCAACCAAAGCAGTTGGAGAAATAGAGCGTGTCTCTACATTTCAACGGACATTTCTCGCAGCGCATACAGCGAGCCCAAGGAAGCATATTAAACATTCTGGGAATACGAGTATGTTTTTGAGATGCTTGATGTGCGGAAATTATTTCGCGGTTGAGGAGACTAGTAATAGTAAGCTTTGCAAATATTTGGTTTGGAGATAAAAAATCGGTTGTTACGGGGCAAAACAACATAAGTCGACTTATGCCAAAATTTAAAGTCGTTTCTCTCATTTTTACTTGCACCCACCTATGGGGACAAGTATTGGTTTCCTGAAAGTATTGGGTTTCGACATTTTGATCAAGCCTGACATTACTGTGATAGAGAATCTCACACTAATGTGTCTCTCAATTCTGTCTGTCTGTCTGTATTGTTGTAAAGCTTACAGCTAATAACCAATAACAATTTGCGGCAATTTATCGTCCACCTATATCTTCAGAAAGACAAGCATAAAGGCCTCAGATTATTCCCTTACAATGTCAACTGATCCAGGAATTGAAGCAAAGCTTCGTTATCGCTTCTCTGTTTGGGCTTTAGAGCAGATCGAAATTAAAGTCGGTTTTGCTGCAAGCAAAACTGTCATATTTGGGGCTAAGAAAATCCACATGTAGTCGTTGAGAAGCGAATGCGTCCTCAGCGTGTGATTGTTTGGTGTGGTTTTGTGGAATTGCGGCATTATTGGCCCATTTTTCTTCGAATATGAAGATGGCAACGATGTTTCGTTACAAAGGCTTAATAACCGTGTATTTTTTGGTCAGAAACTGAGGAAATGAACTTGGACGATCTCTGGTTCCAACAAGATGGCGCTACGTGCCATACAAGCCTTCCAACAATCGATCTTTGGGGCACTAAGTCCAGGCATTTTGGTGATGTTGCTTGGCCTCCACTAATATATTTTTAAATATGATCACAATTATATTTTTAGAGAATCAGTATCACAAAGTAGACGGTAGAGCTGTAGCAAGTAAATGGCCTTATCTTACTGTCGTGTCATATTGTTTTAGAAGTCCTGTGGTACTCATATAATCGAATGTGTTTTTACAAGGGTGGGTCAATAAGTCCCTGAAAATTAACACAAATTGTGTCGTCGCCTTAAATTTATTTTTTTTTTGTCAAGAATCATCTTTCAAAAGAACGCACCCAAATTTTCAGACAGATCTGTCAAATATTTTTGTTGTGGCAGCCATTTTATATAGACGCCTACTAGCATTTTCGTTAAAATGGAAAAAAGTGAATTTCGAGTGCTCATTAAACACTATTTTTTGCGAGAAAAAACTATCACGCAAACCAAACAAAAGCTTATCAAATATTATGGGGACTCTTCACCATCGATTGGAACCATTCACCACTGGTTTACTCAATTTCGGTGCGGTCGTTCAAGCACAAGTGACGCCGAACGTTCTGGTCGCCCAATTGAGGTCACCACACCAGAAATAATCGACAAAATCCATGGTTTGATAATGGACGATCGGCGAGTGCGCGAGCTAGAAAAGGCCACAGGCTTATCACATGGCTCAGTGATTTCGATTTTACGTAAATATTTGGACATGAAAAAGCTTCCCCTCAAGATGGGTGCCACTTTTGCCCACAATCGACAACAAACGCATTCCTTTGACAACTTCAAAGGTGTGTTTGGCGATGTTCCAGAAAAATTGGAACAGTGGTTGAGTTTTTGCGCCGTTTCGTAACCGTGGATGAAACCTGGATTCACCACAACACACCAGAATCCAAGGAACAGTCAAAACAATGGACTTCTCCTGGTGAATCGAAGCCGAAGAAGGCCAAGGCAGGTTTGTCAGCAAACAAGGTCATGGCGACAGTTTTTTGGGATGCGCGCGGTGTTATTCACATCGATTACCATGAAAAGGGTAAAACCATCACTGGCGCATATTACGCAGAGCTGCTGGATCGATTCCAATCTGATTTGAAGCAAAAACGGCCGCATTTGACGAAGAAAAAAAGTTATTTTTAACCAGAACAACTCACCGGCGCACAAGTCCGCAGTCGCAATGGCAAAATCGCATGAGTTAGGCTACGAACTCCTCCCTCTTCCAGCATATTCCGCAGATTTAACATGAAGAAATGGCTCGGTAAGAGATTTGGGTCGAATGAAGAGGTCATCGCTGAAACAAACGCTTATTTTGAGGGGCTCGAGCAATCGTATTATTTGGAGGGCATCAAAAAATTGGAGAAACGTTGGATGAAGTGTATACTCGTAGAGCTAAAAGGAGACTATGTTGCAAAATAAAATGTTTTTATACCGAAAAGAGTGCTCCTTATTTCATTTTTCAGGGACTTATTGATCCACCCTCGTATACGCCTATAGGTTTAGACAAATTTTTCCCCACATGTACATGGATATGTATGTCTCCCACTTAAAAAGTGCTACTCTTTATATTGGGCTCAGTTTTAAGCGTAACTACCATAGAGGTCTCTGCTGTGCCCACAATTTTCTTAATCTAAGGGACATGACCCCCTGATTGCAAATGTGTATACATTTATATATGTAGTTCAACCTTGTTCTTATGGAATCCAGAATTGGGGGTATTCGCCTACCATATAAATAAAACTGCTAGGTATTTGTATCTTTATTTATTTATTTGTTTGTGTCATAACGTTAGACCTTTTGATAATGTCCTCTATTCCAGAACACAAAACAGAGACGGTACTTATTACCAGTAGAAAGCAACTGGAAACTATCACGCTCACAGTAGGTGGGTATGAGATAGTTTCGAAACCAGCTATCAAGTATCTTGGCTCAAGACTTACTTTAAAAAACCATCTGGAGTACGTAAGCAACAAATCCTCGCGTGTTGGTGCCGCCATTGCGCGGTTTATGCCGAATATAGGAGGACCAAGATACAGCCGAAGGCTACTCTTAGCTAAAGTAGTCACATCCGTAGTCCTATACGAATCACCAGTTTGGGCCGGAGCTATGAAAGTGACTTCATACAAAAAAAGAATCATAGCAGTAAACCGACTATGTGCACTAAGAGTGAGTAGCGTATTTGGCACAACCTCGGACCACGCAGCCTGCGTTATCGCAGGCAATGGCAATTGATATATTGGCGGAAGAACTGCAGACAAAGTTTTTAGAGTGCAGACATGAGGGGTGACTAACTCACGGGGAACCGGACACTATAGGAAGAAGCACAAGTTTGATAGAGTGGCAGCAACGCTGGAGTCTTTCTTCCAAGGGCCGATGGACTTACCACTTTATCCCGACCTTAGAAACTTGGATAAACTGCAGACATAGTGAAGTTAACTTCTATTTAATACAACTGCTTACGGGGCATGGTTGTTTATGGTCATATCTATAGCAGTATAGGAACGATAACTCCCCCGCTTGTCCATCGTGCAGTGATACTCCCGAAAACGTGGAGAATGTATTCTTTCACTGCCCACGTTTCCTTCTACAAAGAGAAGCACTACAAGCAGCACTGGGAGAAACACCAACTCCGGAGAATTTAGTTAATCACATGCTAGAATCTGAAAACAGGTGGAACGCAGTGAGCTCTTATGCCAAGGATGTATGCCAAGAGCTAAGGAGACTAGAACGAGAAAGAAAAGGGAGCGAAGAAAACGCAAAAAGGAACAGAGTAGAAGCCAGAGGGCTTCTTACGCAGACGCAAAGACAGGCGGACATACGCGCATACATGCGGCCGCAATGGCACGCGAACGCGTAAATCATTATTCTGAACCAATTAGAATGCTGGAACGTGAGAGAAAAGAGTCAAAGGGACTAACACGAATCCAGATGACAACTATGACAGATACCCCTCCCTGCGATGAAATGCCAAGAAGGCGGTACCGTAGGGATAAGGGAAGAAGGGAAGAAGTGGGTAAAAATCCCACACTGTTACTGAGTACGCTCAGTTTCGTCTTTTGAAGATTACCACCTCCCAGTCTTATAACAGGGTGCCTTGGATTCGTTCTGAACCAGTTTAGGGAACATCATATCCCAGAATCTGTCTGATAACGATATTTGCAAGGTAGTGGAATTCCACACACCTCCCGCTAAGCAACCTATAATCCAATCCCCAGTTTGTTATGTTCGCTTTTCATGAGTGTTGTACTAAAGCTTTTGATGCCTGGGTCCTTCGTAGCGAAAGTTTTGCTTACTCATTTCATAAGGAACTTGGAACTGATGTACAAGTCAAAGAATGCGCCCCAATTCAGCTTAAATCACAGGAGCGCTGAGTAAATAAGGCTCCTAATGGTCCACCATTATTCTTAAGTGGTAGGGCTTAGAAAACGTCTTCCACGCACCCTTATTTTGGACTACTCGTACTCCGAGATGCTCAGCGTGAACACCAAAAGCACAGCGTCCAGTAAGGATGCCAGAGATGACACGTGTATCTCTGTGACTGAGTTTAAATAGAGAAATTAATCTCATCTTATCAAAGACCGATTAGAGTGTTTTCGCTATCATCCTTCAGTTGTTTTCTGCAATTTACCTTTGCAGGAAGTAACACAATCCAATTGCAAAAATCTAGTACACCGTATCTACACACATATGATGAATAAATGCAACGGTTCTGCTAAGGGGCAAGTATTGCACGTATCTACAACTCAACATATTGGACAAATTGACGACAAACTTTTAAGTCCTAGGCGACTCTGCGACTCGTTGGAAGACCTTTGGTTGAAGAAAGGATACAATTTTTGTTAGTTCCAGCTTGAGAGTGAATTTTTGTCATCCTTGACTGCATGTCACCGATAGGAACATTTAATCTTATGTCTTTATGTTCGTAAAACTCCTTCAAGGACATACTATTTTAACCGTGTAAGAGCATGTACATATATTCATATCCAGCTGAATCTTGAATACGAGCGCCGTTGCTCAACTAGTTAGTGCGTTAGATTGCTGTGCATATTGACGAACATAGGTAAAAATTCGAACATCATTCTCGTCAATCCTTGGAGAGTATAATTGTCCTAAGAAGCTTATATATGTCGGCAAAAGGACTCTAGGTCCCTTCCATTCATCCGAAACTTATAGTACAACACAAATGGTTGCGAAATGATGGACCTTAAGCCCTCTGGGGGCAGTGGGTTGCACCTCACAATTACTTTACAGTCCGTCAGATGAAAATGAATGAAACTTTATGTTTAATGGTTTTCTCCTTACTCCCACATATATTTAAAGTGTAGGTATCCATCATTTTTATATATACCTACTCCTTCACCGAGATCCTTACCTGAGTTTGAATTATGATACATAAATTTGATACTAATCACTGCTGTAACTACACACGCGTTAACCCACTTTATATTATGATACCAGATAAAAATATAACAAACCTGGGTAATCAGAATAATAATAAGGATAACAAG
The DNA here is from genome assembly GCA_963082735.1 of Pocota personata. Taxonomy (NCBI): domain Eukaryota; kingdom Metazoa; phylum Arthropoda; class Insecta; order Diptera; family Syrphidae; genus Pocota; species Pocota personata. The sequence goes on along the minus strand of OY720432.1, from coordinate 72,719,004 downwards.
CATAGTCCAGTACTTGAGTAGAAATAATAAGATCCCGAAAATATCCTTTTTCTTCTATGCTTGTTATTTTACTTTCTTTTTCTTTTTTTTTGTAACAAAAAACCTAATACGGATGTATACCTTCCAATGGACATTACCATGCCCTCCGGTCATGTATGCAAATGTTATCCTGGGAAAATGTCTTGTCTTCAGACCAGTGAATGCTTTTAATGGGTAGCACAGTAGCATCCACGCACACACATGGAAACATCAACAACAAAGTGGACGAACATGAGTACACCATTCGCAAATTAGCCACTGTCCCTTTCGGATGGATACTACTCTCTATTATACGGACCAGCCAATCGGTAAGGTAAAACTTGGACACAATTAGATGAGTTCCCTGAAATGGAATGCCAAAAGGACCATAGGACAAAACGAACAACAGCAACGAAGACGACAACGACCAAATCATCATCCAACAATTGAATGCAGGTGAACAAGCAACAACAAGAATGGGACTTGGAAGAAAAAAAAAAAAAAAAAAAAAAAAGAAAAACACAATCCACTTGTTCCCATTGTTGCCTGAAGTGCGTCACTTATTGTGCTTTTTCACGAGCTTCTTCCGCAGAAGGATCCAATATAATTGATTGTAAACGAAGTACAAGTCCTTTCCCTGAACTATTCGTCGTCGTTGTCCATCCGTTGATATGCAGACAGTAGCAGACGCATCCAGTATGTGTATGGGTGGGTGCACGAAAATGCAAAATAGAGTCCTGTCGCATGTGTTTTCTGGACTGACTTTTGATTCATAAATATACGGGGGATGGGGCAGAACATTCTGTTTTTTTTTTTTCAATATAACTGGCCGCTGATTTTTTGATTTCTGTGTAATATATTCGCTCGAATGCAATAAAATAACGAGCTGATATCCTGTGTTGTCTTTTCTATTTCCTTGGAGTTTCCTTGGTCATTTGGTGATTGTCCTTCGGATTTTATTATTTCTGAAGATTGGAGTGATATCAAAGAACAGAAAGGTCCTTTTGATAATGGTACACCTTGATATTTTAAGTGGGTCCTCAATGTTCATTCAAAAAATGAAGTTTGATGCAATTACAGTTGAAAGAGTAATCATGCTTTTTAGGAGTCATTAGGATAAAGGACAGAGTTACGATAAATCGGTTTTGTACATCAAGCCAAGGCCTCAAATGGGCGAGTCACAGTGGTGTGTATGTCTACCGAACTCAAATCTGACAATGACAGTACTCGTATTAGATATCAATTCATATGGCTTAAATGCAACTTGATCGTGATGATGAGATCAAAGGGAGGGAAAAAAATACTGTGAATCATGAGCAACGATAAAAAAGCAAAACAAACAAGCTCCCCAGTTATCTGGACGCCACCCTTGGAGTTTACTGAAACTTAATACCACCTAAGTTTCAAACTCACTACCGTGGTGTGTGCCCCGCTCGTAAAAGCATTTTTCACAACATTCCATGCTCTCCTGCATTGAGCTGCTGATTGCTTCTGCTTCTAAGCCAAGGTGGTCCCTAAATTGTTGGCGCACTTGGGGGACCTTGAGCCTATCGGTATTGAACCTGAACCTGGTGATGTTCAACAAGTTTGATCGGTTATTGTTGACGGCGTATATGAGCTAGCATAAGATGGTGATTTCGTTCTTGTCCGATATCAGGTCCACGTCTGTTACAGACGTCCAGGAGACAATTTCTAAAGCGGCGACTGATCGCAATGTGATCGATCTGGTTGGATGTTCTTTGCCTATCAGTCGAGACCCAACTGATCTTATGGCAAGTGTTATGCTTAAATAGCGAAACTCCAATGACTAGGTGGTTGGTATTGCAGAAGTCCACAAACCGCTCACCGTTATCGTTTCGGTCTCCAAGGCCATGAACTCCCATCACGTGTTTAAGCACGTTTTTGTCGCTACCTAACTTGACATTGAGATCCCCCATCACCATAACGATGTTCCCATTAGGTGTTTCATTGAAGACGGCGCCTAACTGGCTATAGAAATTGTCCTTTTCATCCTCAGTCGCGTCATCAGTCGGAGCATAGCACTGTATGATGGTGACCTTCCTTACTCTACTCTGGAATCTGGCCGTAAATATCCGGTCACTGTGAGGTTTCGAAGATATGAGGCTTTTACACGCTGCTGGAGTTAGCACCAGTCCTACTCCAGACCTCCGTGCGCCTCCAGCGGGTTTAACAGAGTAGAGCATGACAGTACTTCTTGTTGGCGAGACATATTCCCCAGCATCGAACCATCCTATCTCACTCAGCCCTAAGATGTCTATTTTATACCGTACAAATTCGCGCTCCATTTGGAGGAATCTGACATTGTAAGGCCCTTCTTGGAGTGAGTCCAGGAGGGTCTTAATGTTCCAGAATCCGATCGTTGTCCGTGTTTGATAGCCAAAGGTCGTCATCAAATTATCCGTCCGTATCCAGGCGTGTGTTTCCGTTTCGGAGCAATTTTGAAGCTCTCTGGGCTCCAAACCAACCGACACTTATCCTGTTATATGGCGCAGGAGACTCGCCATTCGTCCTCTCCCGTTCGCAATTTCCGAACAAATTCCCAGATGGCACCACAAGTAGGTGGGAGTAGGGCTTACTAACAGAGCTGCTAGGTTTTCGGCTGCAGTGGGTCTTTCTCGTTACTTAGCGAACCAACACCTATCGGGAGATACTGCTTCTACGAGGCCTTTGTTAGTCGTTTGCCATCCAATTAAACTCCTTCGCTATCCCAAAAAACAGCCACCATAAGCTTCGAAGTCGACTTTTCCACGGCGGCCTCTCCACTTTTTAATCCACTGCATAGACTCTTGTTTGGTAAGTCTCATCTGCAGTTACATTTCGGTTGCAAATTTCGTTGAGATTGTCCCCAGCTAAATCCAAAAAATCTTTGCGGGACTCGATTCGTCGGCGTCGTCGCTTGTCGAACGGCATACTCAGAGCGCACAAATTTTTTTCATGTTTAAATGCAGAATTTCTCCAATCCATTCCTTGCTGATGTGCAAATCGTCCCACTATCTGCCACATTTTATTCTTCGGTTGGCTAGAACTAATTTTTCTACCTTTCCGATGTTTTCTTCAGTGACCATTGACACAGGACGCACTGGGCGGGGGTCGTCTTCATAGCTCTCACGCTCTTGTTGAAATAAGCGAGCCCATTTTTTGACCATGGTATACGAAGGCCCAGAATCCTGAAGAGTCGATGACATGTTTTCGAAAATGTCTTCAGGTGATTTTCCTTTTTTCACGAGGTACTTTTTGACGGCGCGGTGCTCAAAATTGCGAGAATTTCCGATTTCGGCTGACATGGTGATATGTAATAAAAAAAAAGAGATTAGTATTGAAACGAGGTGATACTTACTATTAAAGAGTGCCGCAGTAAGTGAGATATCTCGTTGTTAGGTATCTCAGGTCATGAACTTATCAGCCGCCCATCGTAGATATCAAAATTTTATTAGTGTTTCTCGAGCGAAAGGGCTGATGAATTGGCAGGGCAGGGATCTGCACTCGACTTCTCCCCTGCGGAGGATGTCAACATTCCGTTAGGGGCTCTTAAGGGTAGAATCTTTGCTCATTTCCTTGCAGATGCTGGAAATAGATGGCGAGGGTTGCAGATGTGGCCCAAGTATAACTGGCGCAGAACACAAGAGCTATTAAACAGAAACCGGGCAGATATTGCTAGTGTTCTGGCAATTAGCACTGGCCATTGGCCCATAGGGGTCCACACAGCCAGACTGGGCATTACTTTTAATGCTCATTGTCGTAGCTGCAATATGGCCAACGAGCCTGGAACAATCCTTCACTTCCTTTGTAAGTGTCCGGCCCTTAGTAGGGTCAGACACCGTATACTTGGCAGACACCTTTTTGATAGTATTAGTGAGTTATCGGAGACAAGCATCGGGGACGTTATCAGTTTCCTCAATGCCACGGGGTGGATTTAAATAATCTTTTCTCTCCTTTCCCACAAGTCCAACGTCAATTTTTACAACAATTTAGGTCACTTGAGTTGTGGTATTAAAACGGCGCCTTTGTGCTAATTATGTTTCAGCATAGTATGCTGTCACAACCACACCTACCTACCAGTGGCGTGGCGTCCATACAAGCCGATTCCTTCCGGCTTCCCTTTTCAAATATCAAAAAATTTTATTTTACCACTTGCCAACCATCACATTCAATTATTTGTTCATTACACCATTTTTCATAACTTTATACACGCTCGAAGATGAAATGCTGCGACCACTTCGGTTGTTTATTTATTTTTACTCATACACACACTCGCACACATCGTGCAATGAATTTTTTTGAGAAGCCGTTCATTTTCCGGCTTATGCATTCATTTCATCACAGTACGAACTTTCAACTCTATTCCTTTCTGGCATATAGTAGAAGTTTATTAGCGATTTCTTTGTCTAACATACATTCGCTTATGAGGAAAATAACCCGGGACTTCTCGGCTTTTGTGGATGAACATTGGTGGAGGAGAAAGGTTTTAGTTCGAGGGAGTTTTTTTTTTTTTTCATTGTAGGCAACAAAATAAGTAGTGGTTCGAACGGATGCAAATTTTTGTGATTTTTGTGACTGCTAATTATTAGAAAATTTTAAAAATTTTGCAATTACATATTGGTAGTTAAGTCAGTGTTTTAAATTATTAAATTATTATAAAATAGTGAGTAAGCTAAGTGAATAGTTATTAGCTATATACCAAGCAAGTAATTATAAATCTACTCAAGAGGTGCCCCATTGAACATTCTAATTATTTTTAGACAAGATGTCTCTAGTTAATTTTGAGTGTTGTTTAACTGATTTTCTTCTAAAAGAAACCCACGAGTTCAGTAAGCTTTCTTTTTTGTAAAGAAAGAAAAGTTATAGAACTAGGTCGATCGACACTATCAATGAAAATTGATTATACGCGAAAGGATGGGTATCAGAAATATTTTCATGAGTCTTTTTACAAAAAGAATCCATGGCTGACTGGCAGTTGCAAATTAAATAGAATGTTTTGTTTTCCTTGTCTTCTTTTTTCTAATTCTCCTAGTGTTTGGAGTCACACAGGTTTCTTTGATATAAACAATTTTATTAATTTATTTATTAATGCTGCTTACTTCTTTAGGGAATTCTTACGATGCTCATAATAGAAAAGTTGATCGCAATCGCGATTTAATGAAGCGTTTCATAGACACTGTAGTTCTTCTAGGAAAACAAGAGCTGGCATTCCGGGGTATCAGAGACTCGATGGCAATATCATTCGCGTATAGTGAACGTCTTATTCAATTGCAGAGAAGACATAGAGCTTGCGAAGCAAGAGATCAAGGGTTTTAAGTCATGGATTCATTCTGAATTTTTAAACTCATTTGACTCAATCTATGAGAGCGTAAGTAACTGCTTAGAACTTCCACGCAAACGCCGACTACTTAATATTGATTCAAATACAAATTATAGCCGAATTTTTGTAGCAATTATAAATAATGTTACAAGTCAGATTAAGAATAGGTTAATTTAATATAGGTTTAGTTAATATATTTCCTTTGATTTATTAAACAATTCAAAATATGAATATTTTTCTAATTCAATGCCGGATGACAAAATATCTTCTTTAATTACCCTATTTCATGGAATTTTTAATTTTACCTGGCACTTTTATCTATCGAAAAGCACCTTCTTTTAGAAATTAAAAATAACTCAAATTTTTATGAAAGAGTTTTAGCAGAATTCGTAAAAAAGAATCGTAGGATAGCTTTAGAGTACAAATAAGTAGTACATAATTGTAATTGCTAAATTTTTTTTATTTAACAACGCTCCAGAACGGCTTGTCTACGTAAATTCCAATGACTTAAAGTATAACAAAAGTGGCTTAGATTGCAAAATGGTAAGTCTTGAATAAAACATTTTACTTAAATTTTGTTCGGCTTCCCTCTCTTGAAATTTCACCCCACGCCACTGCTACCTACCTACTCGAGCGAGCCTTCTGGACGACACATATACACTTCAAATGGCTGTACGGAACACGCGATTAGCGCTATTCGACTCTCACTTGATCTATTCTAGACTCATGAGCCTTATGGATCGATTCAAAACTGTTACCAAAAAAGGCATCCCACATCCTTCCTGACATGCACAAATCAAAAATGACCACAAGAATAAACAAAGCTTTTAGTATGAGTTTTCGGTCCACTACAGAAAAAAATATGTTCTTCGAGACTTATGTTTTCTTTGACGTTCTTTCGACTTAAAAATCTTTGCAAAAGATATTAACAAACCGCATTCCCTGGGGTTTTTCCAAATCTCAATGTTCAATCTGATTTTTAACTTTCTAACCTTGTGCACGGATAGCGGCAAATAAAAAATCATCCAATTGGTCGATCTCTGACATATTTCCACTTCTAATTGCAATCAGCACTGTCTTATCATATCTCCTTTGCTCCTATCAACTGTTACTTTACCAGCACGCTTTCGAACATCTGATGGTGCATCACCTTTTTCCTTCCATCATCCTCTTCCTCAACAAAAAAAAAAAAAAAAAAAAACCAATAGCCAGGAGAACTAAAAGTGGCAGCGATAAAAAAAAAAGCACGAGGAAAAGACCTTATCTCGATTGCAGAGCACCAACATCAACACGGACTTGGAATCAATTTTTGAAACCGAATATCCATCGGTTGCATCCAGCTTTAATGGGATACACAATTAGTCGCCATTTTTCCTCCAATTTCTCTTCTAGGTGCCTTCCCAAGCAGTGATATATTTTAATAAATTGTCGATATGTTGCAAGAGTTCAGAAGGAAGAAGCTTCCCATATGGAGTGACTTTCTTGTTGGTATTGGTATTGGTACATCTGCGTTCATGGATTACTGGTACCAAGAGCCTTTCGAGCACCAAACTGCAGCGGCGGCGATACAATTGCCAATAGATGTACGAGTACGAGTACGAGTACGAGTAGAGGCACATTACTAGAGCTGCAATAGATGGGGCAGCAGCCGTTTGAGAGTGTTTCAGTTGCTCCCTCTATCTCTTTGGCTGTTGGGATCACTGCGGCTAGAAATATTTCATTAATTAGTTCACTAAATCGATGGGCTATAACATAGTTTTAATTAAGTTCATTATTTTTAATTGGATGCGGTTTGTTCTCTTCGTTAAGCGCAAGAGATATCGACAGGCAACGATCATGGCAGGAGTTTGCATTTATTTTTGCTGGTTTCTTCTGTTCTTTTTATTCCTCGTTCATTACGAGTATTCTGACCGCCTTGATGGTTTTTGCTGTTGCTGTTGCTTTTGATTTTACTCAGAGCAGTCGTTGTGTTGTTGATGCAATTGCGGAGCAACTTTATGGGGTGCTACGGATACCAGATGGACATGAATGCGTTTGCTGTAATTGAACACTTTCAGATGTTGCTTATTGCTTTATGAGAATATATGTATATACATATATTTTTTAAATTACTTTAGTTTTATTACTTTAGTCGTAAAAAAAAATACGTTATTAGTTGTGATCTAAGAACTTCTATAGAAGCCGTGTTAAATTGTAGCTGAAAAAATCTGTTAGCCTGTTTTTTGTTCCATGACTAAAGACACTTACGAGGGCAAGGTGAAAAGTTCTCGGCCTGACAATGAAAGACTGCGATTTTCAGTTAAAAAATGATTTCATTTTTCTACATAATCTCCCTTGACTTCAACACACTTGGTCCAGCGTTTCTCCAACATCAGTATCCCTTCTCGGAAGTGAAAGTCTGGAAGGCTGTGAAAATATTCATCTACGGACCTCTCAACTTCTGCATTGGATGCGAAGCGCTCTCCAGAAACAAATTTCTTCAAGTTTGGGACCAGATGGAAGTCTGAGGGTGCCAAATCAGGTGAATAGGGGGGATGGCCGAGCAAATCGTACCCCAAATCCCGCAGTTTTCCCATCGCCAACGCACACTTGTGTTCAGGTGCATTGTCCTGGTGAAAGATGATTTTTCAAGCCAGGCCTCTTCTCGCGAATTTTGGCATCCAGCTGGTCAAAAATGTTGGAGTAATATTCGCCTGTAATTGTTCTGCCTTTCTCAAGGTAATCAATTAACAGGATCCCTTTCGCATTCCAAAACACACTGGCCATGACCTTTCTGGCAGATGCGAACGACTTCGCTTTCTTTGGCGCTGAACCACCGGCTTCCACCCACTGCTTCGACTGCTGTTTCGTTTCTGGGGTGTAGTGGTGGACCCATGTCTCATCCATTGTGACAAATCGCCGCACAAAATCGGTCGGATCCCTATTGACTTCAGAAAACCCCACAAGAGAAAGTCTAACGGGGTCAAATCACACGATCTAGGTGGCCAGTTCACATCACCTCCACGTGAGATGACGAATAGCTCGTGCAGAATTTCGAATGTGGCGTGAGCTGTGTGGCACGTAGCGCCGTCCTGTTGAAACCACATGTCACTGGTGTCCATATGATCCAATTCAGGCCAAAACAAGTTGGTAATCATCGACTTATAGCGCTCGCCGTTGACGGTGATGGCCTGGCCAACGTCGTTCTCAAAGAAATATGGACCGATGACGCCGCCAGCCCAAAATCCATACCAAACAGTGACTTTTTCGGGATGCATTGGATGCTCTTTCATCTCATGTGGATTGGTATCGCCCAAATTCGACAATTTTGTTTTTTGACGTACCCATTCATCCAGAATGGGCTGAAGATGATTTTTCGAAGGAAATTAGGATCAGTTTCCAACTGCTCCAGTGCCCATTCAGCGAACACACGTCGTTGTCTATTGTACGGGTGCAGGTCCAAGTCACGACGTAAAATTCGCCAAGTTGTGGTCTGCGAAAGGCCGAACTCTTGTGAGCGACGCGAAATCGACTGCCTTGGATTCTCCTGCACACTCTCACGGACAGCGGCGATGTTTTCGGCAGATCTTACGTTTCGTCGACGTACAGGTGTTGGTTGATCATTTACTGAACCAGTGGACTCAAATTTGTCCACCACACTGCGAATAGTCCTCTCCGAAGGACGATTATGGCGACCGTAAAATGGGGGCGAAGCACGTGGAACGTTGTCCGAACAGAACACCCATTTTGATAAAATAATTTTATAATTTGTACGTGTTGTTGAAAGCTATATCCGTCCATGGTGATTTTGCAAAACAGACTGAATAAATGACAGCCAATTTGACAGATGTATCTTCAACAATATGGCCGCTATCAACTGTCAAAGTTCGGAAGTCCCTATTGGAAGACCCTGTATTAGCATTTTTAATACCTATCTCAATGTAACGTCTATCAGTCTCTTCCTTTTGTTAGTTGAACTGGCTCAACAATAATTTAAGCTGGGCCGCATATCGGCAATAACGTGGCGAATGTTGGCTTCCAACTCGTTCGTCGTCTCTGGTTTATCGACGTAGACCAGCTAGCAATTTCACATATCCCCACAGAAAATAATCCAAAGGTGCGTTCATCGAATACTCGTATTTCCTTCAATAAATTGTATGTGGCGCGCGCTGTGTGGCATGCTGCACCGTCTTGCTTAAACCACAGCTCTCGCTTCCATATTAATGTCATTCAATTGGAGAATGAAAAAGTCAGTAATCATGGATCTCGTACAGCGCTCTCCATTAACTGTAACGTTCTGGCAGGCACCACTTTTGAAAAAATATGGACAAATGATTCCACCAGTCATAAAGCAAGAGGCTTGTGGATTTTCTTCACGCCAAATGCGGCAATTTTGATTGTCGACGAAGCCATTCATTTTCGGCCATTCACCGAACGTACGACGCACACGATGGTCAAGTGACTTCAAATCTTGCACGAGCTGGATCTTGTAAGCTCGTGAACCAAGATCTTTCGGCGAAATTTTCCATAAAGTGGATGGAAACAGCTCCAATTGCTGTGCACGATGGCAAATCGATTCGGGTCCTCCTCAATACTATGCTCCACAGTAGCAACAGCTTCTTCGGTGTGCACTATACGATGTCTCTGCGGATACAGAGACATCATACTCAATTAGAGTATGCGTGGTGCGAAGACGGTCCGTGGTTATTTGAATTACTTGCTCGGATAGACGGTTATGTCGACCGTGAAATGGACGTAGAGCACGGTAAGTTTCGCGAGCAGAACCACGATATTCGAAATTAATTTGCACAATTTGCAAACACTGTTCTGGCGTAAGGATTTCATGGTGAAATGGCAAATCAAACTGAACACAAATCAGCTGTCAGCTGTCAAATTGCCAATTTGAAAAAGAAACCTAAAAAAAAGGCTTTTCCAAAACATCGTCTCATAGATAACCTCGTACATCTTCTTCTTTTCCTTACGACTAGGTTATGATCCGGAGTAGAAGGATCACAACCCTCCCACTTTACTGCATCCCTAGTGGTCCCCCTGTAGGGTTTGTTGATTTGACCTCAGGAAGTACCGGCAGACTTCCCGGTTTCGGATCATTTCGTCACTGAGGCCAATCAAATGCTAGTGATTTTGCATTTGTGCGACCCAGTTGTTTTTGGGTCTGCCTTTTTTTCACGATTGTGCAACCGGATGTACAACCGCAGTGTAGAGCCTTCCTTTCAGCTTAGGGGACATTTTTCGAACACAGAAGATAGCGGAGTTTCCCGCCACTTCAATCCACCCTACACTTACTCAATGATTGATGTCATCATCACAAGTTGCTTCGCTATTGATCATAGATCCCAGATATTTCAACTTTTAGCACTTGGGAAGCACTTTTCCATTGAAGTAAATGTCTGGAATAGGCTGGTGTGGATCAGAGAACGGGCAGTACAGATACTCTCTCTTTTTTTCCCTCCAAAACATTCACCGATACACCAAATGCTCGTTGCAGGTACGTTTTATCTTCACTTATGATAGCTCCATCGGCAACAAAGAATAACTGATGCACTTTGGGGTCCGTCACTTTTCCTTCAAGCAGATAATCAAGGACTGCAATAAATAGCAAAGGACTGAGGACGCTTCCCTGGTGTACACCGACTTTGATTGGGAACTCTGCGGTGACTCCTGCGGGATATCTTACTCTTGTCCTTGCTCCATCATACATGTTCATGATCATGCGCACGTAGGTTTCTGGAACTCCTCGTTATCTTACCGCCGCCCATAAGAGATCTCTTGGTTGTCTACCAAAGTCCTTTAAGGAACCACGATATTTTTTCCATTATGATCCTTATACTTATACCAACATCTGTTGTTGATTTACCCGAGACAAACCCGCACTGGTCATCAGATAGCCGTATTATTTGCCACAGTCGGCCATCTAATACCCGCTCAACGATCTCTATGGTGTGTGAGATCAGCTTGACGGTAGTTATCGTAGTTTCTCGTACCGCCTTTTCCTTTGTGCAAAGGAAGAAGATCCCTTTCCCTCCACTGATTAGGCATTGGATCACCGCCCATAAGTTTAGAGATAAGAATCATGAGCCTTTTGGTCCCGATGTCTGCTCTGTCCACCACCATGTTTCTTTGGCGTGTTGGCAGGGGCCTTTCGACATTCCAAGCAGTGATTTGGCTCTATCTTCTGCTCTGCACTCCTCATCACAAAGAGGTAATTTGTCAATGCTCGTAATAAAAGCTTCGCCTTTTTCTTTGTCCAGCTTGTACCAATTGATTTTCTCAACCACCTTTGTTTGCTTATTTGTTTTCTTTCCCGTCTCCATACAAATTTCTTTCAAGAGAAGACGGTGTTGCTATACCGGGGCTTCATGAAACTGGCTACCAAATGGTACTCAATCTGGGTTTCATTTCCGCCACTGCTGTAAGTGACCAGCTTTATTTGACGAACATGTATAAGACCGTATGACTTGCACATGCTTAGGATGTCTTCACCTGGAGAATTCCTCTTGCCGTACCCTAGTCCTTCATGGCAGTCTTCATAGTCTTCGTTTTTCATCCCGACATGTTTGTTCGAATCTCCGCGATGTTTTTGATGAGGTTGTGAAAATCCAGGCAGAATGCATCTTTTTCTCTCTGTATCACCAATTTGGACTTTGAAAAGGTCAAGATGTTGCCAAGTAGCTCTGCCGCGAGGATGATAGCAATTTCTATTTTACCTTGTTCCGGTCCATAGTAGAACATCTTGTAAGCTTTTGTCTTAACGTCAAGAAATTCCCGAGATTCCCGGTGTTTCGCCATTTCATTTCTTGTCCACTCGCCTTCTAATCATCATTTCTTCGAGCTCGTAGCTGCGACCACTCATACTTCTAAGGTTCCAACGTGCGACTTTTAGGTTACGTCTATTTGAAAAAATTTCCTAGATGTGATTTTCCCCTTAGTCGCCTTCTACAACAAGCGCTATGAATTTGTGGGGGCCGCTGCAGTGATATTCTTAACCTGTCCCTCCACGGGTAATCGTCACCGTCTGAGTTGAATGGAGTATTCTGCAGAAGTGGTCTTTCCAAATTTTCATCACAGTCCCTAGAGATTGTAGCTCACAGTACTTCTTTGATCAATTTGGTTGACAGTTAGTTGATTTGGAGAGTGCCAGGTGCCCTCATCAATAATGAGGTACTGGAATCTTGTGCCAGCTGCAGCGAAGTTTCGCGACGCCGCAAAGTTGATTAACCTAAGTTCGATTTCGGAGTTTTTTTTCCGATGGTGTTTCCTTTCCAATTTTTGCATTAAAATAGTCAAGCACTGACGCTATGAAGTGGGCATTGGTTGTAAGTCTTGCGAAGGAACTCATAAAAGCAATCTTTGGTCACGTCGTCCTTATACTCTGTGTGGGCGTGGTACATATTAAGTTGATGTTTTTGAACTTGGCCTTACTGCGGATAGCCATCAGACATTCGCCTGCATGTAACAAGTTCCTTGATCGCCAAACAAATGCATATGAGATGTTATAAGGCCAGTGCCAGAAATAGCGCGTGTGCCACCCGATGCGAGTTCCCAACCCGACGCACCTTTCTTCTACACATTGCGAAAAGAAGAAACATATGTGTGACGGTATATTATAAATCATCATGCGAAAAGTGAAAAGTTTTTATTTTATTGACACTGTCCTAATGTCCCTCTGTCCTTAACTACTTTCGTCTTCCCTATCTGCTAGTAAGACTGATCATCTCAGTTCTTTTTGTCTGCCTGTTTATCTGTTTGTCGGTACGAGTATATAAAAAAGATTTACTTCAAAACTCATATCCTTGGATCTGTGCGACAATTAGTGGCGAAATCGAATGACTCACTCTAACCCCCAGTTAGCCTTCTTTTTCCAAGCCCCCTTTGATGAATTGAAAGATATACCATGTATTCGCTTAGGCGTGACCCTGAAGTTCGTCTTCAAGATTCATATTACTGGAGTTGAACCTAGTGAACTACATCTACAGTAGTTGTCCAATAACTGTGCATACATTTTGAATGACTACGATTCATTATGCCCGAGCTGGAACTCTCAAAACATTGAAATGCTTCCTGTCCTGGATCATTTAGACCCTTATTCACGGTGCAAGGACGACTGAAAATTGTCTGGCAAGACAACGAAATAAGCGCTATGATGGCACGTCTGAGGTCTGATTCGCATTTGAGAGACACCAATTGAGGAAATGGTATAGTTCAACAGAAATTCTTCTTTCACTTCGTTTGAACATAGCACTAAGCTATAAAATAGCAACATGAGATATTAAAAGTGACTAGATACGAATTTCCATCTCTCAAGTATTGCTCCTACATACTCGTACTAACAAGTCCATGTTTTCGCCGTTATTTGAAAACCTTCTTGGTACCTAATGGTACTCTCGGTACATAGTCTATAATATTAATCTGATTAGGCTTTTCTGCGTACAAGGTGGTTCTTTAGTTCCTGCCTTCGTATTTGTTAAAATCACATTATAAACACAATATTCGAACTCCTAACTAATTTATTTCGAATTTCCATCACTCCGTCGCATCGCTTCGCCGTTTTGAATATGTCATCTACGAGTATATTCTCCTCCTTCTTCTTTTAACGCGAGTCTACGAGTATTTTAATGAATTCCAATTAAGAATTCAACCCAATTCGACTCAAAATTTAATAACTACCCCTGGCTGAAGCCGAAGCTGAAATTATTTACGTCAAACTGTAAGAACATAAATCTCTCATCGTTGTTCTTCTTCACTTTACTGAACGATTCCATCCAGCAGTGATCGTACAACTAGCGGACAGAAAAACGCCAATCTACCCAACTAATGAGGACGAAATGAAGGCAAGAAAGAATGAGATAAAAATCCAAGATTTAATGCCACACTTCTTCAGGACTTATTAAATCACATTCCTTAACGATACGGAATAGCAGCGATAGGTTATTTTCACATCCTTTCTCTTTTTTTTTCTTTTTCTCTGCGTCTACCCTCGTGCTCCTCGACTGGAAAGCTTCACAGAGAGTATTGTGAGCCATAACGATTATTGGTTGAGATCGTTGACGACCAACGATCGGCGAATTAACAAACGTTTTGGTCGGACAAGTGATACTACGATTTCGATGTATCTATACGTAGGTACACAATTCGTACGTGATTCCGTTCATGGTTGCGGCAATGAGTGGAAATTGGCGGCCTTAGAGACCAACCGCAAGTCATTTGAACCGTGAGGGTATTCCCTGGCGATGAAGTCGACAACGATGACGATGAGTTCTGATCATTGCTAGTTACAAATGAAAGTAAAAGGTTTCAGCCAGGTTTGAAATTGGATCTCGAGCAGAGATGTCGTCCAATTAAGTGTGCCGCTTAAAAGTTATGTGAGGGAGTACAAGACTCAGAGTCAAGGTGTAAGAAGTGGAGTGGGTTTACTTGTCAGATGTGCGTGGCCCGTTTTTTTTAAAGCGTATTAACTCTGAAATAATTTTGATAGATATTTGTATTGCATTAAAAATTTCGATACGATACTCGTAGTTGTAAGCTACATGCTTAGGATGACGCCGAGCACAAAAGAAACAATTGGTCAAGTGGGAGTTGGGTTTGGAGCTATTAGTAGTTATTTTAACTGTATCCTAATTTCGCTTCCTCGTTAATCCAGAGGAAAGGATGAACATATTTGTAAGAGTCTGATAAAAACAAATACTTTTTGTTCCATGTTTAGCTATACTGATAAGTAAAAGGAAGAAGTGTTAAAATAGGATAGGTGGTAAGATGTGGGAAAATAATTAAATAAATTTTATTGGCAGTATAACTCAAGAATGTCTGAACAGATTTTAATGAAATTCCGCTTGCATGACGACACGGTAGTTGTCTCACCTGAAAATTACCTAAATTGGATTTAAACAATTTTCGTTCTCACACATCTTACCCAGGAATCACTTAACGGATTTTTCTGAAATGTGGGCCACGATATCGGATAAGATATGGTGCAGCGATTTTTAACCCCACGTCTTTTAAAAAAACGACTTGTGCCAGGAGCATTTTTATATTGTTCGCGTAACCTTCTTACGACTGTTTAGACTTTTAATTTTTTCAGATTTTTCGTATCAATATGTACTTTCTGTGATACCTTGGTTTTAGGGTTTTTTGTTTAACAAAATTTACCAACTAAAAATATTTACCATTTTTGAATTCCTCAGTACTCCACCTTTTGATTAGCATATCGCTTGACATTCACGGTGGACATTTTTTTTTTCTTGTGGTACATTATACAAAATCCTATTTTCGGTTCACCAAAGACTATATTTTTGCACAATTTAAGCTTTCTATGTCTAACATACTGCCGGACTGACAGACGCCGTGTTGAATCTATTAGTGTTCCGTTTGTACTATTCTGGTAAGGAATACTAAACAAATACTTATTTAAACTTTCATGTGACACTATCGAGTGTAAGGAATGTCCATCAATGTCCATTAAAGTTTTGCAAAAACCATTACAGAGCACACCACCGAACACTCAGTTGGAACTATACAAGCTTAACAACATTCTAACCTCTGCCCTTAATTCAGTGTTCATGAAATTATGTCCTGCTGTCTGCAAAAATGTAGGTAAAGGTTAGCCATGTTGGGATACAAAACTCTACAATCATCGCTGCAAAAACAAAGAACAATTCCCAGAAAAGCTTAGTTCAGAAATTTGCTTTTCGTGTAAATCAAGTGTCACTTTTAGAGAAACAAAAGTTACTATGGGTCTAAGTTGTAAGTGATGCGGTTTTCGGAAGAATCAATGAAATGTGATGGAAAATTTAGTATAATTTATTTTTTTTGCTCGGAAATGGTCCAATTTACGAGAAAAATATTTATGTGCCACGACTCTGAATATCCTTGAGTGTCATTAATTGTTGTTGATGTGGGAATAAGTACTTTTCACATAGTCATTGTTATAGGTTACTTGCAAAAGTAATAACTTTTCTAACTTCTCGAAAACTTTACCATTGATGAGATATTTAAAGAGACATGTTAATTTTTGTTCATATACTTAAAATTGAGGATACACTATCACCCTGTTACCAACAACTTTACTCATAAGTGTTTCTCTCCTAATTTTAAACTTTTGCGAGCAAAGCGTTTAAAAAACATAAAGGAAAGTTACAATCCATCTAGAACGGATCGTAATACCCAATCCCCAATCTTTTAACTCATCCCTAATAAAGTGAGTGTAGCGTTGCGAAATTTTTAAGAAATTTTATCAAAAAACTGTTGGGTGCCATGCCCACTTTCTGTGGGCATGGCACCCAACATTTATAATTGAAGTTCACGGATTCTAATGAGGTATTCACAATAAGACTTTACCCTCACAGTAATTAGCTTTACAAAGCAATATATACAGTTTTTTTTTTAAAACGCCTCCAAAAAAGTGGGAGTGGCCATGTATAATGTTTGGGCGAAATAATTAAAAAGTCAGCGTTCACATATTTGACCTAGACAATATTTTTCAGTTTCTGGCAAAAATATTGGTAAAAACTAAATTTTTTGAAAAGTGGGCATTTTTACACTTGTACTGCTTCGGTATGAGTATAAAAACTCATTCTATTGGTACTAAAATCTTTGATGATATTTTGTTGATTCTTCCACAAATCCCATTACTTACGGTGCACAATCAAAAATGTTGTTTCAATATAAACAAATCACCAAAGCTGTATCTATACTGGAAGGACCTGCTTGATAGTTTTTAAGGTTGGGGTTAGAAACGCCCGACGTTCCTTGATGCATCTTTTATCAGAGTATTGACAAGACTGCAGAATCCTCCAGACTGTGGAAAGTCCTCTCCCGTACATGAACTAATGCACCTTATTGAATCCAATGCTAAATCTGTTCTATACCAAGGACTCAGTGGATAGTAGTTTTGAGACTGAATTTGTTGGAAATTGTCTTCGAATGTTTATTTATGAGTGTGATTTTTGGTGATGGAGATGGTTATTTGTAGCTCATAATATCTCCCAAAGTTACTTCAAGGACACTATAAGATTACTTCCAGATCACATTAAAATGAATTTTGAAGAGATTTTGAAATCAATATTGAAGTCATTTCAAGATGAATTAAAGGTCAAATTGTTTACAAATATCGTACCAGAATCCCCCTAACTGTTAACACTTTATTTTTATAGTTATTATAGAACATTATAAAGTTGTTGTTTTCCAATGGAGAAAATTGGCCTAGGCCATTTTTCCTCGAGCAGCCCAATAAAGGTGGGAGATATTTGTGCTTTGCTTCCTAGCTTGATTCAACGCAAGGCATCTTGAGAGGTGGTCTTGGTTTTGCATTTCATTTGTTGTGCAGAGGCTGCATATGTCAGATTCTATTATTCCAATTCTTTTGAGATGCGAAGCTAGGCAGCTGTGTCCAGTTTTTAATCTAATCAGTGCGACTGCTTCCTTCCTTGGGGCGTGAGATATTTTGTTGTAGAAGTCATGTATGTTTTCGTAACATTTTCCTGCTATTGCTGCTTGTTCGTTGTTGGTTTCTTTGTGTATGAGATGTGTTTTTATTCTTTGCAGTCTACTTATCAGTGGCATCGTTTCTGGGGTTCTGCCTATGATGTTGGCTGCCTTCTTGGCTAGTTTGTGTACTGTTTCGTTTCCTAGTATGTCGACATGGGCTGGCATCCACTGTAGTTTGACGGAGTGTCTTCTTTGCTGTAGGTGGTTTCTTTTTGTAGTAGATTGTGTTTCTTTTTGGTTGATGTAGTTGGTAAGTGATTGCAGAGCGGATTTTGAGTCCGAAAGGATAACGATTCTTATCTTCGAAGAATTTGCTCTAGGGCTCTATGGCTGCGAGTTCTCCTTCAAATACGGTAGAGTTGGCTGGTAATGCGAATTAGTGACTAAATTTTTCACAATGCACTGCTGCACCTGCACCGATACTATCTTTCAATAGAGATCTGTCCGTGTATATTCGAAGCCAGATTTCGTTTGGATACTTCTCATTAATTGTTGTTAGTGCGATTTTTTAAGGGCTTCTGTTGTTGTGTGGTGTTTGTTGACTGGTAGTACGAGATTAGTATTTACTTCCAGAGATATGAAGTCTAGTGGGTTCTTACGTCGTGGTATCGGGGCAATTTTTGGCGAGGGACCGATCTGTTCGACGATGTTTTTAGCTGCTTGCGAGAAGTCCGGGTATGTCTTGAGGTGGGATTTGACAGGGTGATTATTCAGCCACGGGATGTCTTCTCGTCGAAGTTTTATTTTCTCGTACAGTTGTGCAGCTTGTATATTGTGCTCTGTTTTTACTGTCGCGTTCCCTGTAAATCGTCTTAAAGCTGTTACTAGTGTGGTTTTGACTGCTCCTGTAATTATTCTGAGGGCGTTGTTCTGTACTGTTTCTAGCTTTTCCCTTTTTTGGTTTGAGACGGTTGCCAATAGCTCTCCTCTGTATTTTATTATTGGTTTAATGTATGCTTTGTACGTCCGGTTTAGTAAGTCTGTAGTTCCGCCCCACTGGCATCCTGCTAGCCTTTTAAGTATGTTTAATTTTTGCTGGATCTAGGTCCTTATTTTTTTAATTTGCTCATTTAGGTTTAGTTTTGATCTAAGGAGATCCCGAAATAGGTGGTGGAATACTTTCGTTCTATTGCTTTATTGTCGGTTTAGATTTCGATATCGTCCAATTTATGCTTTAATGTGAATAGTTGGTGTCATGTTGTTCTCTTTGGACCAGGTTGTTAATTTTTCTGTGGCTTGTAGTATTTGTGTTTTCAATTTTTGAATGGTGTCCTTATTTTCCGCATCCGCCCAAATAACTACGTCATCTGCGTATACGGCGATGTTGTTGCCAGTGACTTTTATCTGTTTAATTAGGTTATTTATATATATATTAAATAGGATGGGGCTAGAGACACATCCTTGTGGAACACCTACCCTGATTTGTTTCCAGTTTGAATTTATCTTATTCCACCTGACTGAGACAAAGCGTTGTTTGGTGAAGCATTTGATCCATCTTAGAATTTTGGTCCCGATGTTCATATTTTCAATTTTTTTGTAGAGCTTTTCTCGCCATACTCCGTCAAAGGCTCCTTTAAAGTCTATGAAAAGGGCGATCACACTTTTCCTGTTGTTAAAAGAATTTGTTATGTTTTGTTTAATGCTTGTTACTTGGTGTATGGTGGAGAAATCTTTGCGGAAGCCGGCTTGTTCTGTATGTAATAGCCTTTGTGTTTCTAGGTGATAATTTAGTCTGTTTATAACGATTTTTTCCATCAGTTTAGCTGGAATGCAGGTAAGTGAGATTGGACGGTAGCTTGTA